>JAOWBP010001760.1:65538283-65553675 GCA_028571105.1 Tragopan temminckii | reverse complement strand
TCAAGCCACTTTGTTCCTACACTGTCCTTACAAGTTAATGCATCACATCTCTATCCATATGTTTTAAGGTAATGGGATTCTTTTTCCATCTTTTCTTTTAAAGGAATGTATATAAATGTATACATGTGTATATTTTTAACAGTGCAAAACAATTTCTAGTTCAATGACCTCAATACTTACCCTAAAAAAGTGAAAATTCTGTCTTTTCCTTTTGTCACACTTGCCAGACTTTATGAGTAGGAAGCAAAGAAGTAGATATTTTTCAGACTTTCGGTTACCTAAAACACGTATTACTTAGAGTTATTTTAGTGTCCTTGAAATTTCTAAACCAAAAGAAGTAAACTGTGCAAACATGGTTTGAAGAGACAAGATTTAAATGCTGCTTAATTCCTCTTCCAATTTTGGGAAATGAGGTCAAGGATTTTAAGAGAAAGTCCTTCTCACATCAGAATTGCTGATGTGTCATCATACAGGAAAAATAATATGTTGCACATCCCTGAAAGACAGTAGTGATCCTTATGTTTAAATATCATAGTCCTAGAGTTTATGTCTTGTTATATGGCAGATACACTCAATTTAATGCAAATGTAGCAGATGCGTTTCTCTGCTAATGAGAGGATTACAAGCCACAAGGAAGCTGTTGTGCAGGACATTACATACCTGTTAAGTTCATCATACATTTTCCTGTGTCCCTCACTTGAAACCAGTCAGATAACCTTGACCAGTTTGTTACTGAAGGGGCAAACACCTCCTGCAAGTAACCCACTCTATTAATCTTTTTGATTTTCAGTACAAAAGACAAAAGTTAAAAAAAAAAAAAGAAGAAGTTTTCAGTTATTTTTGTCAGGCCCTGGGCCAGCATGCTATCTACTCAAGGAATGTTTCACCATCCTCTAGAGAAAGGACTAAAACGGACAAACTTTCCCACAGATTCTGCCAACGTGTTTCAATTCTGCCTATAACAACAGTCCTGCTATTCCCAGCACCCGGTTTCTTGTGAGCCGACAATCTCAGCCCAGCTAAATTTATAGTAAGAATTTGTACTGAAATGTAAATTTCTACTTCATTTCCCTCTGGGTTTTTCTGAGATATCTATGCAAACACTGCTAACTTCACCATCAGCACAGCAAAACCATGTGGCTTTAAAACAAATAGGAATCTCTTGCTAACAGGGACAAACAGTCTAATTAGCGATTAGTATTTCAATGTCATGCAACCACGGGAAGACTTGGCAAGACACATCTTGCTTGAGCTGAGCAGAAAGTTAGCCTAAACATGATTGAGTCAAAGATAAAGGGGAAAGGTGATTTCTACCTGGAAGAGAATAAATCACATTATTTTTCATTTTCTGCTTTTGAAATCCAGAAATAGCTTTCAATCTTATTGAGACCCTGCTGAGCATTGCCAGAGGCTTACAGTGTATCTCATATGAAGTAAATTGTTATAAATTTAGGATAAATAATGATAAATTTAAAACATATCTAAACTTTCTTGTTTGCATTTAAAAGCTGGATTATTTTTTTTATTGTAATGAGCATCTGACTTTGCCAGGAATGGCCAGACTATGTACACTATCCGCTTTATTTCAATCTGTCTATGACAATGACCACAATGACCTTTTGTCTGTATAATTCACTGTAAGAAAATATTTTTGCATGACAATATTGCTAAGGAGAAAAAATAACACTGAAAGCAGAAATATAATGGATGGTTCTATGTAGATGTGATAGCGGAATGCAGATTTGAGTGACTATGGTTTTAAATAGAAAATCTATTTCATCTTCCCACTCCCACCCTTAGGAAAAAGCACAACGGATCTAAAATAACCTCACTCAGTGACCTACACTTTGTTTCACTACTGGAAAATAATGGAAAAAATTACCTGTTGTTAAGTAGAAGGTGCTATTTCCTTTATGCTATGTAGTCATTTGTTAATCCAGCAGGTCAGATTTGCACCTACGTAATAGCTCAGTTGCCAAATTCCCATTTCCATCAGGATCCAAGTAGCAGCTTCCTGGCCAGGTCCAGCCACCTGACACTTCCCCCTGGCCCATTGCCCTTCCCTGGGAGCCAACAGGAACCTGCCCCATAAACCTCTCTTCCTGTGCCTACAACAAGCCAGCAGCTGTGAGTTTGAGCTGCAGTGAGCACCTCCATGTGGAAGGAAGGCATAGGACTGAAGGGCTCTCGGTCTTCCATGTGAGCATGACTAACATAGAGCAAACCACGGTGCAATCCAGGACACCTCTGGTATGGTTTGAGCATGTTCCTGCACCCAGTACATATGCACTGGGACAACTTGCTGCAGTTAGATGTACTCTGGAAGAGTTCAGAGCTTCTCAGGTTGAAGCTGGTGACCAGCACTACACTGAGAAAGCCACAAAGATGCTGTTAAACTCTCTTGAATTTCCATTTGGGCCCAAATCTGAACACGCCTGGCACAGGCCCAGCGTACAGTGCCACTTAGAATCACATAAGAAGCTTAATTACTTTAACTACAGGTTATGAGAAAAGTAAACAGGATCACGGATATAGCCAGTTGCAGCCAAAACTTGTTCTGCATCCATCAACAGCTACGTGCTTCAGGACAGGTGAAGAGAGCAGCTTGCTTGGTGACTCATCCTGGCCAAAGTCCTCACAGTGTGTCAGTGTATTTTCTGTGTGTCTACGGTCCTGATGGGGATATTTTTTTCTGGGGTACATTCTTTCTCTTTTCACATGCTTTGAGAGCCATCCTTGATCTCATCAGAAGATTTAAGCAGAAAACAGCATGTGTCTAGGAGATGTCTCCATGGGTCTGCTTTCATATCACTCACACAAAACACAGTGCAGCTACAAGTGGCAGATATAGATCAGCCCCTGTAGATAAACAGCTTTGTAGAGTGGGAAAGAGTTGGAGAGAAAGACTCACTATTAGGAAGGTAGCCTACACAGAATTTTCTATTTAGCATTTGATTGCTTTTAATAGGATTTATTCTTGCAATGCCATACAGATTAGACATGCCAAAACACTGGCTGAGTTTTTTTTCTAAACATAAATCCTACAGAGTGCAATGAAAATGTCAGTAGCAAGCCTGATCTGTTCCGCATGTGTGTGCTGCAGTGTAACCCTAAGTGAGTTTGATAAAACTTAACGAATTCTGCTTCCTTCAGTGCACTGAGGGATGGACTTCCTTCTCAGGACTTCTAATTGCTTTGAAGACCTTCAATGCCTAATTTAATAACTATTCTGGGGCAGGGAGAAGGGCTTGGGAAGCGGAGAAAATGAAGATGTCACAATTTCCCTGCTGTTTTCAGGTCATATTTTTTGTGCTATATTCATCTGAAAACAGAAAATGTGGGAGTGGAATAAAATGTTCCGAGTAACTAAAATGTCATTGTGACTGATGCCTCATGCTGGTTTCCCAAAATGCTGAGAATGAGTTATGGGACAAAACTGAAGGACCACTTCAATCCCCACCACCACATTCAGCACTACTGCCAACATGAAAAATATTTGCCATTCTGCAGAAGAACTCCTTGACTTAGTCAGGAGTGACTATCACTGCAGCTTTCTAAATAGATGTAAGACATCAGCAGCATCTGATTTCAGATTTGTACGTAAATATACAGATATATGGATAACAGGAAGAAAAAAGTCATTTTTAGTCTAGAAGAGGCACACTCATTGAGTGAAGATCAGGATGCTTTTAATACTCTAAGGAGATTAAAAAAGGCGATTTTCCAAATAAAGGGCTCCTCTTTTACAGGCAGCTTTCTCAACTAAGATAGTATATTTAAAAACTTTACATGTAACTCATTACTGTCTTTTAAGGCAATTTTAAATTAAGAGATATCATTTTAACTTTGAATTTTCTCCAACCTTAATCAAAATTCCTTGTGGTTTCTGCAAGGAACATAAAGACTGAAATCCAGCTTACTTTTACATCTCCAGGTGTATTCATTCTGCCTCATATAAAAAGAGAAATAAATTATGGTTTAATGACAGATGAAATGATAGGATAAATAATTTCTTTCACAAAATACACTTTAGGGAAAAAGAAAAAGAAAAGGCAGAAACAAACAAACAAAAAAAAACAGAAAGGGGTCTTCAAAAACAAATGTTCAGCTCCAGGTACAACCCTGTAGTGATCCAAAAGAATCATGAGGGAAACTGAGGCAGCAGAGTCACTCATTCTCTACAGCCCAGGTGGAACAATGGAAGACAAACAGTGCCAGGATTTTACACTGCAAGAGCTATCTAGGCTCAATACTAACATGTGATCAGCATATTAAAACACAAGACTCTGATACTGATTAATGATACAGGAGACTGTATAAATAAAAATTATATTTAAAAGGATTTCTGAAGGATTCTTAGTATGATTCGTTATATTTTTATGCTAATACTGAAGTAAATTTATTGTCAATATCTGTATTACAGCCAGAAAAAAAGCAATTTTTCACTGAAACAATCACAGCCAAATTACAGTTCATATTTCTTAGATGGGAACATGTACTCTCAGTGAAATGTGTCTTGAGATTTTTATTCATTTTTCTAGCTAAAAATCAAGGAAAGAAAAATGAGACTTAAGTTACTTGACAAGATATGGCTTTTCAGAAAACCAATTTTTATTCTAATAAGGAAAGAAGAATAAAAGATCCAAGACACTTCTGATCACTCAGAAAAGAATGTTATATTCAAATTAGTTAGTTAAGAATGGAAGTGATAAGATTAAGGTTAAAAAGATAGTCTTAAAAAAAAGACAATCTCCCTGGTGTCATGCCATTGTTTTCTAATACCCTAAATGTAATACTTCATATTTTTTCCTTGCATCTAATGAGACTTCATAACAGTGCCTAAATGCATTCACTGAATTTATTGCCCTTTATTTTTCCCTTCTTCATGAAGGCTAATCATTATGTTTCTATGCAATAATTGCTAAACTCTTTGTGTCTATGATTAAAAATATTTGTCTGAGCCATGACATCCGCTCCAGCCACTGGCATAATCAACTCAGTACTTCTTGTATGATTTACTCCTTATTTTCTTTATTCAATAGGCGCAGAGTAAGTAACTGAAGTTCAGGGCTGGGCAATTAATGGGAAAATATATGCATGTTCAGTCTTTTAAAATAAGAAAAGTGACCAACAGTACTGTTATATGAGGTCAAAAATGGTAGAAAGAAAAGTTTATGGCATTTTTCCATTATACTTTGTATCTTTACAGTGCAGTTTGCTGTATCCGCAAGCCATTTTGAAAGCAGGTGTGCAGCATCCTCCCAAATGTTTGTGTAAATAACTCCAGAGAACAAAAAGCAAAGCTGTGATGCACACTGAAGGGAGAACAGAAGGAAGAACCTGTGTTGCACTGTCCCCAGAAAGGCAAAGTGATGTTGCATCTAAGAGGCCTTCAACAGAGGACGTCAACATCAAGTCAAGAAGATCCGAGGTCTCTTTCAGGTTTTGCTGTGCTGCATTGCCAATTCAGATTACTGTAGTAAACCAGAAGCAAAGTTTACACCCTTCCTTCTAGCTCTTAGTCTTCAAATTTTTGAGGCTCATTTATTTTGTTTCCACAATGCAGACAGATTATCACTTCATTAATTCTTCAATTCATGTCCATTATTAAACAAATTCATTGTACTCTTTGAAGTGTACCAGTTGTCTACTGGATTTGCCTTCTTTCTAGCTGCAAGGAGCGACTGAAGGAACTGGGGCTGTTTAGTGTGGAAAAGAGGAGGCTGAGGAGAGACCTTATTGTTCTCTTCCAATATCTGAAAGATACAAAGAGAGCGGGGTTGGTCTCTTCTCACAGGTGACAGGTGACAGGATGAGGGGAAATGGCCTCAAGTTGCATCAGGGTAAGTTTAGGTTGAATATCAGGAAAAACTTCTTTACAGAAAGGGTTGTTAAGCACTAGGAATAGGCCCCACGGAAGTGGTTGGGTCACCATCCCTGGATGTGTTTAAAAACCTTTGGATGTGATGCTCAGGGACATGATTTAGTGAAGGGTTGTTAGTTAGGGTAGTATGGTTAAGTTGTGGTTGGACTTGATGATCTTTAAGGTCTTTTCCAGCTTAAGCAATTCTATGATTCTGTGATTCTATGAATATCTGGAAAAGAAAAAAAAAAAAGAACAATAATATTTCTAGAAATAGCAGAGAAAGTGCAGTTAAAAGCTGTTTTTCTGTTCCAGCTTAGAAAGACTTCCTCTTTTCATTTTTCTGTGTTTTAGGTAAAAATAATCGTAACACGCTTCCTTTTGCAAATTTATTTTAAAAGTCAGGTGGAAGCTCCTTCTGTAAGATCAGTTCTGTGATAAAAGGCACTCTGCCCTGCCCACAACCACTGTACTTCCTAAAACACTGTTTGCTGAATGAATCCTGAACTGTTTTCACCAAAATGTGGTTACTCCTTCAAGTCATTACATCGATCCACTGATCAACCAGCTGGAAACAGTCTTCCACAATTCTGAGGGAGCAAAGGAGCCATAACTTTATACCAAATATTTAAAAATATTACAGAATACTTGTTTGCAATATAGGTTTTGATTTGTACCAGATTTTTGGGAACTTCTTCATTGTTAAAATGAAATTAAAAGAAATACTGGTCTTTGCTCAACAAATTCAGAATGCTCTATCCTGCAACTGAAGTTTTTGAGAGCTTTTACCACTTCCAGTTTTGTGTTTTTCTGGAAAGAAGCTCAGATTGTAGGCATATTAAATAAATATGCCTTTTATAAATGCATGTGATATTTATTGTTCTTTTTCCCCAACTACCAAATACACTAGAGAGAACTACATCCAAAGTAAACTATGTGGATCAGCCATAAAATTGCATAGTTCTCATTCTGCTCTCTCTTTAATGTCATCACAGTGTTATTTTTCTATCTCAGTTTTGATTAGTGGATAGGGCAAATAAAAGTCACTTTCTGCGCTGTTTTCGTATGTGTTTGTACATGTTCATGTGTGTTATTTAGAGGGCACAGGAGGACAGACTGTTCTGTCACTAATGATCTCTGTACCTAAAAGATGAACTACTTTTTATGTTTGAGCAGCAAAGAAATCAGACTTCCTTTATAAATGTGAACAGTGGAAGTAAACCTTTATCTCAAAAGCAAGGTCTGAAAATTGATCCAGAGTCCAAAAAGACTTGTCATGTAAATTGATAGTATTGTCCCATTATTGTCTCATGAAGACCTAGATTCATCTCTACGAATATCTGCTATCCAAAAACAATTGTGTTTGGATGAGATATTCATCTGGATTCCCTCTATATTCAACAGAAGGTGATAAATACCTCACAGTTTGTTGACTGTGGGTTGGTCGTAGATGCCTATACTTTACACCATCCCATTCAGCTCACTTTTCCAGTGATTTGTTTTCTTCTACTTTGAAATTTAGGATTTTTAAGAATTTTCTCTTCTTGACTTAGCAGACACTTTTCTTCCTTCTAACTAAGACTGACTCTGGTATACCAAGTCAAGGAGAAAAATGACATCATGAACAAGTCCAGAGCATTATCAGCCTCTGTGTGAATATGCAAAGGCTAAGGTGAAGTTATCTCTCCTTTTGCACACTCTCCATTAACCTACCTGGCCTCCAACGAAAAAGGTGAAACAGATCTAGAAAGTTTGTCCTGCTGCTGCTTTGCTGGTTGCCCACCTGTTTCTTCTCTGCACCATTCTACACCCATCCAGTCTAGGTGAGTCCATGCAGCTCCTCTGCACCAAATATGCAAGCTATCTTGAAGACCATAGTTTAAGACCATTCAAACTAGTTTGAAGAGAAACTTTATATGTATATATAAAGTATATGCTTTATATGTAAGAAATAAATTTATACAATACACACCCGTACAAAGGGTAATGTAGGTTGAAACATGCAAAGCCTGTGGCTAATGAAACCCAGCTCCATACAATCTGTTTGTCTTGCAATGCCTTTCTCTGTATGCTATGCCCAAGTAAGATTCAGCCAGGAAAAATTCTTCATTTATAACCAAAGCCTTTCTCTTTTCAAAGCCCTCTAGTTCTCTGGTCCCAAAAAAAAGCCTTGGTTAGGTATTTAGCATATTCTTTTATCCACTTATATCTAACTCAGTTAACTCAATCTCAGAACAGTTGCTTGAAATCATATCCTATAAACAGGGTCCTTCCACTAAATCTGTGTGAAGGTAAAGTACACTTTGCCCACTTAAAAGTAATTTCTTTAGCCTCTACAGGACTCTGGTAGAGAATTTTATGCTGTTTGCCTCATAGAAAAAAAGAAGATTTAGAATACTTAAACCCCATAACTTTCTCTGTGTTTAGCACTTTGGCCAGCAGATCTGTACATGCTCTATCATCAATTTACACACAAAAAAACCTCTTGTAGCTCTGAGGTGTTTGGTGACATTTTCTATTCTGGCCTCATCACTCTCACTTGTTCCCCTTCTCTGCTATGTAAGCAAATGGAAAGAGTGAAAATACTGCCATTGGAAATTCACTAACTGAGTTCTAGTAATTTCATTCCAAATGTTTTGGAATGTCTAATGAACTCTGAAGCAAAGTTCATTGTCTTTCAGCTGCTTGACATACTTCTCATCCAATTTAACATTTATAAACACAAAGAAAAGTAAATTCTTGATGTTATATTTGCATGTGAAATCCTGGCTGTGCTCTGATTGTTGTTTAAGAAACACCAAATTCTCATTATTGGAGAACAAAAGTATGAACAAAATCACTGTTTGTAGAATAAATAAAATTAAAAAATGAACCAAATACATGTGGACACCCACACAAAGACAAATAAACAGTGATGCTGAACTTTCTGGTGGGAAAAATGTATAACATTTCTGCTAAAATTACTGCTGTGAAAAATCATTTTTGCAAATTAATTAAGCATTATTTACATTTTAATTCATTTGTCATATTACATTTGCAATTATCATACACCTAAGAAAGCAAAATCATTAAAGAAAGGCCTTTTTTTGTGTAGATAAAAGGGGAACAAGTACATTTGAACTGCTGGTATAAAACACAGAAGTTATTTAACAGCTGTGAGAAGAGAGAGTGGGTATTAATTTACAAGTAGGCCTTTTTTTTATTACAAGTTTTTTTTGTTACAAGTTCTGCTATACTGCTGGATTTCCACCAGTTCAAAAATCTCTTAATGTGAGTAGGAATGTAAGAGCTTCCATCATCCTTCTGGCTGACAGGGTCCACGTTGGTAAGAGGAGGAGGAAACTGCCTATAAATGCACTCACTCTTCATAGATGTCCTGCTCCGCTGTCCATTGGACTTCATTGCTCCTTAAGACAGCTTAAAGATGTTAACTTTGAGATCCTGAGTTCATCCAAAATAAGAGATTTCTAGAACGAGGAGAAATGTAAATTTATCTGTGTATGTGGAGAGGGATAACCCATTGGATTGTACGTAATTATGTAGCAAGGCCTAGACAGTGAAAAGTGACTGGAAGGAGGTGACATAATAATCTCTGAAGGAGAAGATTTTCCATGCAATATGTTGTTGTACCATAGAAAATAAGGGCAGGGAACAAAATCAGCAAAACCATAAACTGCACATAATCAAGGCAAAAGATATCTGCCACATTCCCTATTGGCAGTAACATGCAAAGCAGGGTGCTGTTGTGTTGGGTGTAATTAATGTCTTTTACACCTTTTTCAAGAGTGGCACCTTAAAAGTAAATCTCTAAGGGCTCGTTTTTTGAATGTTTATGTCTCCTTTATGAACACAGTTTTGTTTGGAGGTTTCTCAAACATGAAATAGTATGCAATATATTTTGCTTCTGTAATGTTGTATATAAATACATATATTTTACCTTAGCATAGTATGCTCCTGTGAGATGCAGGGTTGCCTGTAGTTGTGATACTACAATTTCAAAAACATACTAAGCATGCCATATAACAAAGCTTGTGAATGGCACAGTACCAGCACAAAATTTGTTCTGACTCATCTGCCAGAGGGAATCATTCTATACTTATTAAAGGAGGATGCTTACAGACTACCTGGAGAAAAGTAGAAAGACAACTAAATAATGAGGGGAAATCCAGCTGGAATCATGGCTTCTGCCTCTGGCAAGGAGTCATCCACTGGCACCAGTGCAAGAACAGATGGACTTAGCCGCAGCCCGGAGGTGATCAAGCAGATCTGCCTCTAATCTGTGGTGAAATCCCCAGAGGAGCATAATCCTTTAGGCCTCCTGGGAACATATATCATTCACCCAAACCACCCTGAATCATTCATAAAGCCAAGTGGCTGTTGAAATCTACTGAATGCAAATGGCAATTTTCTATCCAATGGACTTCTAATGCGAAATGTTTCAACGGAATTAAAAGCAAATTCTTCCTGAGACCCCTTTTTTTGGCTGCAAAGCCAGGCTTATTCTAGCTCACTTTCCTTCAAGGCGTTCAACATGTGTGTGGTGCTTAGTTTTCTCCTGACGGAAGTACAGGGCGAAGGTTTCAGTGCCTTGAGACTGAGGAGGTCAGAGCACCCAAAATCATCCCTTTCAAGACACCTGCCTAACTTCAGATGGTGCTATTTCCTGCATGTAACAAGAGAGACCTGCTCAGTTAGGCACATATCCTTCAAACAAGAGACGGTGGTACCTGATTTTCAAGTGTGCAGAAATATCTAATGAGCTGCTAACCTCAAACGTGCACACCCTAAGCCTCAGCTGCCTTCCTGCCTGGCAGGAACTGCTCTTCATGCATAACTCCCTGAGGCACTGAGCTTTCTCTCACTGAAGTCAGAACACAAGCAATCTTCAGCTATCTTCACATCTCCATGCTAGGATCTTTCTGCAGTTGATTGTGAGTAGTAACAAAATGAATGTGGGAGATAACTGACATGCTAGAAGTATGGTCCTAAGGAAAAACTGAAGAAAAAAGAGGGATTCTGACCATCCAAGCTGCAAAGATTTGTGCATTCTTCTAGGATGTTAGCAGGACATTGATGCCATTTTTCCTGGAGCACGCACCAGAGCAGTGATGCTGGGTTAAATAATCATTCATCCCAGGTGTTTCTCTGCTGGCAAGATAATGCATTTCTCCTGCCCCTGGTCCTCCTGACTGCAGAGGCAGGTTCAACATGTGTGGTAGTATCAGAACAAGTTTGGTTTATTGCTCTGCTCCAGGCTGTGGCAAGTATGTCCAGGGAGGCTGGAGAGGGACACTCAAGAAGACTTGATTGCACCATGTACGTAACTTTGCTTATCTGTACCTGTTGTTTGACCTTTGTCTCTACTCCTGTCCTTGTTTCTGTCATCTCTGTTCTCTTATAACTAAATAATCATAATTAGTTCTGCCACGTTGATCTCAGTTTTGCTACACCTATAGCAAAATTTGGTGCTTCTGATACAATTACCTAGGCATTCCTGGGTTTGTGTGATATTTCTGGTGCGGTTCAGTAGATATTCCACTCCAACTATCTGTGAAATCCAGTCTTTTCTTACATAACTTGCCCTTAAACATTTGTAAAATCCAGCCATCCTTCACAGCACATTGTTATCTGTCACATCCAGCAATTCTAACTATGCCATGTCCGGTGGCTTCTCACATCCCATTCAGTTGCCTTTATCTCAGGCAGGATGCTGTCACCTGCTGCAGCCCTGACATTGTTAATATGTCCCTTGGCACCTAAGCAGTGCCAGACATATGCTGAATGGATCAGACAAACAACAAAGAAGATAAACTAGTTGCGCATGAGGGAAGAATGGGTAAGTTAAAGTGTAGAGCATCTATGTAGTGTTTTTCCATGTGCAAGTCAACAGCCTAAGGGAGAGAGATGTTGTCTTTTCTTGCATATTTTGAGAGCAAGGTTCTTCTAATTTAACATGAGATATCTATCCATTAAAAGCATCTTCATTTTTTTCTGCATTCTAGAAAAAAAAGGCAGGTGGTTTCAAAGGGTAATTAAGACAGTGCACGTGCACGTTTCCTCACCCTGTTGTTGATTTCCCTTTGCTAACAATTTAAAGAGGCCCAATAGGCAGCTTATACAGGTTTTCTGACTTTCAGATGGGCAAAGGACATCCATGCAAAAGACAATAATAATAATAGTAATAATAATGTGTTAAAAAAAAAAAAAAAAACACAACTATTTTTATTCATCTGCTTATTTATTCAAGTTTGTACTGCCATGAACTCCTGTACTAGAGTAAATAGCAGTGCTTGTATCATCTACTTCAAAGTGTACGTACAGTTCCTGAACATTCTGGGGAAGCATGCGGAAAAAAACTAATGGCGAGAAAGGAAAGTAGGAGGAATGTTTGTTTCAGCCTGGCTCACAAGGAAGTTCTGAGAGAAAGGAAATGATGGATCTGAGCTTGCAGCAGATGAGAGAGTTTGATCAAAGGCAGAGAGTGACTTTTTCATTGATGCAGGGGAATTTTCTTCCCTGAATCACCTTTTCTTTGCAAGCTGTAGGCGTCCTCTGTAAAGCCATGCTGCCTCCTGTGCCGTCATTTGGTTTTCACTATGTGAAAATGCCAAAAGGGTTTAAAAAGAGACAGAACTGGAAACAAAATCTTGGGCAGTAATATCTGTGTTCCTAGCTTCTAAAACTGGGAACTAAGAGAACCAGGAAGGAAGCAGTGGTTGTTTTCTATCTATAACTGACAGAGCTACGGCCTTCTTGCAGTTTCATAGTTGTGGTCATCATACTGAGTGCAGCCTTGGGGAAAGATGGTGGAACTAAGAGACAAAGAAGAACAAATGACCAGTGAGAAATACCAGAATAAAAACTTGTGGTTTGCATCAGGACAGCCCACTCCATCCACATCAAACAATTTAAGTGATAATTTATTTAATCTGAACTTAGGTTTTTTGTTAATGTCTTATAACATCTACAGTCATTACCGTTCAGATATTTAAGTTCAGAATTTTTCCCTCTGGGGCAAATATTCTAACTCACAAGGGAAAAATTAAATCAATTTTGCCTTTTATTTCCATTTAAGTACAAGTTGAAAGATGGGAAAATATTTTTGAGATCTGTTTATTCCAAGGATGGTAAGGAAAACCTTAAACTGTTTTTAATATATTCTTCACTGCTTTGGCAATCATCAATTTCTTCTCTTTCCATTTGCTGTGCAACCTTATAAGACTAGTGTCATAGCTACAAGGTGAAGATAAAAGATTTTTGGATACAGAGATCATCATCCACTTACGAGGCTGAAATAACCATCATTAAGGGACATACCTCAAATCCAGCCTTATTCATTCACATAGAGAAGAGAATCACAGTACAATAATGTGGAATGACTGTGTCATTCAGGAACGAATTTGCAAGCTATTTTCTTATTGATGCATCTCAGTGAGTATGGCACTAAAGCACTGTGATGTGAGAAAAGAAGCACACGAACCAGAATAAAATCTGTTCTTCACAAGAGGCCGATAAGTTTTTCTTTCATCCTCAGAAATTCAAATAGAGTGAATGCACACTGATCTGCATCAGTTGTGTTCATATATGCATTTATACAGTAGTGATTTCACATTTATTCTGGTTACAAAATTTTGATGGAAGCAAGCATTGTTATATATATATTTAACTGCAGGCTGCTATCTTTGAAGAACTGTAATAGAGTGAGTTACAGAAGAGAAATAATAGACCTTTCAAAGATCTCATCCATCTGTATCCTTATAAAGCAAACTTCATACAAATGATTTTGATCTTATTTACTCCACTACCAGGAGAATTTTATGCATTTCAGTAAACTCACTAATGTTTAGAGGCAGATTAACATAAGAGTATCATGTATTCTATATTATTAACCTTTCCATCAGTGTACTTTCTTACTGCCACACAGTTTAGTTTTTAACTGGAAACTCCCTATCTATTTATCTAGACTTACAAATACATATATATAACATATGTGTGTGCATGTGCGTATGTTGCATACCACCATTTTGCTTTTGAAAGACATATATGGCACAATAGCAAAGGATAATATTACCAACAGTTGTGCAAATTTCTCACTGACAGTGATATACAGAATTGGTCTATTTATTCTGATGACAGGACTAACTGTGATTATCCACACAGACATTCACAAAGGTTATGTTTTATTAAAAAGTCTGCATAAATACTAATTTTTCTCACCCTTAATTATGAAGTAGATAAATATTATTATTATTTTGCACATAGTGGAAATGAGACATTAAATTGCTTATTCAAGAGTGTTCTGAAAGGAAATGGGGTATATTGAAGCATTACTTAAATTCACTGTGGACTCAGCTGTTATACCATGCTGTTTAGATTGGGTTTGACATGATTATTTGTCCTGGAAAACTCTCCAGCAGATCAACAGGCAGCTTTTAAACAGAAGAAGGTTTTCTCATTTTCAGACTATGGGGCTACAAACATGGAAATTTAGCTAAAAAAAGTAGCCATTGTAGCATTCTTGTCTTGTCCTTAGAGGACAGACGTTTGTTTATTTTCTTTGCAAAACAACTTCCTGTCTGGGGTTACCCCTGCTGAAACTTCTGTCTTTCCTTCTACTTTACATGCATCAATCTGAAACTGAAGTTTTCTCAAGAGAGTTAACCACTCAGCCTGCACCTGTGGAATAAACTCTGCATTCAACATTCATCTGAAACATCATCCCATGGCTCTGAACATCTCAATATCATGACAACAGCCTCTTAATACCACTTACAGAACTCTTCATCTTCAGGATATTTCCATTCATATGTGAAACCAAGTGGATTTTTGTCTTCAACTGGGAAAAGTGAGTTGAATGCTACTGAGCCCTCATCTCTCCCAGATCACCCCTAGATCTTCACTCAGAGCTGCTACGGTTCGTAGGAGTCACCAGTACAAAACACTACCTTAGTTGCTGCTGACTCTCGGCAGCCAGAGTACAATGTCTCATGTGGGACTCTTGGATGACTGCACTTTTTGTGTACTTCTGTCTGGGTTCAGACAACAGATGAACCATTCTTCACAGGAAGAGCTAGTTTCAGCCTCTGCCCACTGACGTCATTTTTTCTTCTTCTTTTCTGAAGACCTATATATCAGAGAAATTCACTTGTTCTCAAGGTTTTTCCCTCCTGGCATTTCTTCCTGTAATTTTTCAGGAAAGAACAACTCTTATGTGTACCTTTAGCTGTTTTTCACTATCTGGGATGCATCTCCTTCATCTAGAAGCCAGCACCGACCAAAACCATCTGACCTCAAAGTTGCAGTCTGGCAACAGACCCCACACATGCCAGAACAGGCAAACTAACAGTGAAGCTGAGAGACTATTTTCCTAGTCTTGGTGGTTCTTGGGTACTTGCCCACATTCATACAAAGTTTTTAAAAGTCCCTTGCCTTCAATCAGAGAAGGACTTGAGGGTCCTGGTGGACAAAAGTTTGGGCATAAGCCAGCAATGTGCCCTTGCGTCAAAGAAGGCAAATGGTATCCTGGGGT
>JAOWBP010001760.1:65527304-65537353 GCA_028571105.1 Tragopan temminckii | reverse complement strand
AAGACCGGAGTGACACTGGCTATCCTCCAGTCTTCAGGCACCTCCCCCGTTCTCCAAGACCTCTCAAAGATGACAGAAAACGGTTCAGCAATCACCTCTGCCGGCTCCCTCAGCACCGTGGATGCATCCCATCGGGTCTCATGGATTTGTGAACATTGGTGCTGCCTAGGCATTCTCGGACCACTTCTTCCCTGACTGAAGGGAAGTCTTCCATTTCCCAGACCCTCTCACTAACCTCCAGGATCTGGGATTCCCAAGGGAGAAATAGTGCTATAGGAAAAGACACCAAAGAGGAATTAACTCACCCCTCCTGGTAACAGTTTGGAGAAAAGGGTGAGCTGAGGAATGTGACCCTCCCCCGTTCATACCATCATGCCGCAGCAGAGAAGGGTGGGGAAAAAGTGGGATCCATGCTGACTCAGATGGCACGCGAAGGATTGCAGAGACAGAAAGGGTGGCTCTAGACCTCCCTTGCCTGTTCCAGGCACTCACGTACTCACATAGCTCACCCATTGGTTCAGGCTGTGACCCTGGAATTCTACTACACCTTCTATGGAGGGATTCAAAACCCATCTGGATGCCTACCTGTGCAAAATATTGTAGGTAATTTGCTTAAGCAGGCGGTTTGGATTCTGAGGTTCCTTCTCACCCTTGTTATTCTGTGATTCTATGACTCACTCACAACGCTGACTTGTCTGCTACACTTTGCTAATACATACTTCTCAGCAAAATGCTTCATTTGAAGCCTTTTTTATGTAGGTCATCTTGTCCCTACGTTAATCACAACTGTGAGCAATCTGGTCTCCCAGTGCCTCCTGAAGTAACAAAACTGGGAGACACATGAAATTCCAGGCAGAACCGAGAGCAAACTACAAACCACTGCCAGACATGGCAAACTCACCTCCAAGAAATGGTTTGGTTTGCTCACTACAAACTTCTTCACTCTGCTTCTTAATCCCACAGAGCAACATACCATTTTCACTCTGATTCATTTTCCTGAATAGAGTGTTAGGTGGGATATGCCCACACTGCTCAAAACAGCTTAGTTAAAAGTAAACAGAGATGTGTGTAACTAGTCAGCTTCACTCACATTCTTCTTATTACATTGCTGTAATGGCTAAGAACATCAAAAATAAAGACAGAATGAGAAAGAGAGTTTGGTCTCTCTTTGGTCAAAGTTAAAAATCGAGGACTGTGAGAAAAAAAAGTGCTACCATATGTGCTGACAGAGCACATGAAAGATTTATTGGGGGCAAGCTATACAAACTGAATAAGAGAGCTTTTGTCTGGACTGACAACTAATTGACACGAATTAGATTACAAGATAGCTGTCTGAAAAGCTCCACAAACAGACCTGCTAACAGAAATACTATTCGAGGAAAACAATGTAGGCAATCAGGAAAAATAGAAATAGAAATTATGCATTACTTTGTGTCTGACAGTTTTAAAAAACAGCCAACATGGCTCTGTCTGAGTGGAAGCCGATTCAAAAAATGCAGCAAACAATTTTGTCATGGGAAAACATGAGAGTTATTTGCAACTGTTGTATGATCATGGCTGGCCAAATTCCCCTCTCCACTCAGAGAGCTGCATTTGCAGAAAGTAGGACAGTTTTTTACCCTTACAAAAACTGGGTTAGGTGGGGGCATGGTGTTAATGTGTTTGAGCGTGGGGAGACACTGCTCTTCCCCTGCCTACAGACTGCAAAGCACACGGTGGCCCTATGGAGGGGCAAAAGCAGCATTTGCTGCACCTGAAAACCTGGAATGGAGAGTTCTTATCTGAAAAAAGGCATATTCCATTTTATTTATAACTTAGTATCCTCATATTAATATTATAATAGTAGAAAATAATTCAGAAGGAAATCTTACCATGAAAATGGTCAATATTGTAGTATATGCAAAAAGCAGATGTTTTGCTTAAAATTGGTGTTGGGGTTATTGCTTTCATTATGTTTTACATATCTCCTAAACATGAGTTTCAAAAGTCTTCAAGTGCTTTAAAAGTATTCTTTGACCACAGTGTTCAACTGTTTTTTTCCTTCTAGAATTTCATGAGAACTGATTTTACAAGCTCAAAAGAGAGCATAAAGTTTTGTTTCATTGGATGATTATAATACAGAGTACTGTGGTTCAGAAGCAGCAAAGGGCTCAAGTTCTAGGGCAATTTTAAAGGTATGTGTTGGCTTAGATTTGAGTATGTGCTAAAATGTTTACCTGAAGTGTGTCTATAAAGCAAGTCATATCATTCCTTGTTCTCTTCCTAAAGATGTTTTTTCAGATATTTTTTGGAGTTGTTTGAGACTCCTGTTGTATAAAACAAATAAACAAACAAAAGACCTTGAAATCATAGTAGACAATCTAATTATTTCCTAAGAGGCCATCTGAAAAACTGAAGCAAATAAGCCACGTAGCACAAGCACTGACTTTCTCTTCATCTGCTCTTCTGCCCAATGTGCTTCACACGTATTTCTTCCAGAGACGGTGGAAGAAACTTCAGCTGAATTTTACCAAATCAGTGGATTTTACCACTTACTTCAATAGAATAGAGTATTTTTCAGACAGACATCTTTGCTTGCCCTCAAAAAAGCTCAATTAAAAGGAAAAAGAAAAGAAAAAGAAAATGATTCACCAGGAAACGGTGTACATGAAGCAAGATAAATTCATTTTTACTGTCATCTACCTTACTATTAGATCCACAGGCAAGAAAGGTTTATACAGCATTTTGTTTTTGACACTGATTTTAAAACTATTCCTGGTTCTGAGCATGTTACGTTTGGATAATTGCCTCTTACGTGTTTTTTGTATTGTTTTGTTTTTGTTTTGCTTTTGTAAACTAGAAGATACAATAACATTATTAGCAACATATGAAATACCGTTTTGCTAAGCTTGTTCAACAAAGTTGGCCTTGGCATGCTAATTTCAGCTAAAGCATGAATAAATACACTTCATCTATTTTTGGAATTGTGTTGTGTTAAGAGCAAATTTTATACCAGGGCTCAAGCAAAACCATACAGATGGAATCCTAGAACACTCCCCTCCTGTGGTGCAAGTTCCCTCATAATACGCCATTCAGGGAGAGGAAGCAAGGAGCAGAATGGTTGTTTCATGCAACCTCTGACGCTCTCACAGTTAAAGACTTAGTTGAAGCATCTCAGTAGCACAAACAGAGCAGAAACTAGTTGGGAAGAAATAAAATTGAAAAATAAGACTGTTCATGTATTTCCAGTCATGATTTATCAACATTTACTCATCTGTAGACGTTCACACTCACTTTGGGCAGTCTGGTAGGTACAGAGTCCATGACACTATGCTATCGGACCAGTCTGCCCTTTCCATGTGCCTTCACCACTGCTCTCTCCCCTGTGGGCAGAAGTAATGGCAGTTGTGGCTGCTGAATGAAAAGAGCACTGATACTTGAAGACCTGAAGGAATTCATGGTTAAACAGTTCTTTCATGTTCACTTTCCTGGGATGGTAGTTAAACAGTCATGATATAAGAAAAAAGGTGCTACTAGAAATGCTATGCTAAAGAAAGAGAAGGAAACAGTCTTCCCATAAGGCAAAATTAAAGTACAGTTGAATTATAACTGGAAATCCAAGTGCCTTGCACAGTGAAAGCTTATCATTGGGAGGGGGTCGAAATATGGATCTACAAAGAAATAAGCAACTGAGATGGATATATAGCAAACAACTGGGAACTGCCCTCAGAATATACACAGTGATGGAAAAAACATATTTTCTTTAATAGGTAATACTGAATATGTATTATGGTATCTAGGGCAGAAGTGTACATACTTATAGTCTTATGACTTGTACACCAGCTCTGCAATGGGCTAAGGGTTAGGCATGTAAGTACTAGGATCATCAAATCGCAGAATTATAGAATGGTTTGTGTTAGAAAGGAGCTTAGAGATCATCTAGTTTTAGCCCCCTTTCATGGGCAGTGACACCTTCTACTAGATCAGTTTTCTCAAAGGCATATCCAACCTGACCTTGAGCACTTGCAGAGATGGGACATCCACTGCTTTTCCAGGCAACCTGTTTCAGTGCCTCATCACCAACATAGTGAAGAATGGATGGTTTATCAGCATTGGATGAGATTGAGTTTGCATCTAGTCTCACCTCCCCAGTGCCGGATGCAGCTGGGCTGATGGAATAGCTGCTGTGGAGGGCAAGCAGTGCTATCCTATCAGCCTGGGTGTTTCAATAAGCACACTTTGTCACATAGCTAGGGCTGAAACCCTACAAGAAACTCACAAGTTCTACATGAGTACTGTCCCACTGTAGTTGTTGATATAACTGCAGCACAGGAGGTGCACCTGGGCAACCACTAAGGTTCAAGATCCACAGGTTAGTCATGCCTGTACAGTAGCTATATTCAGAGAAGACAAATCTGTGGTTAAGCTGTTAGTCTGGGACTTGCAAACTCCAAATTCTCCCACAGACTTCTCATTTGAACTCAAGAAATTCACTTTGTCCTCTACTCCCCAGTATACACTAACAGAAATTTTTTTTCTTGCCTGGCTATCTTGTCTTTTCAGAGTGCAGTATCTTTAGAATGCAGAAGTTCTTACAGTGTAAGCATGCGGTACTCTTATATACAAGAGTATGATTTTCAGGCAACACTGTGTAATAAAAGTGTAATTATTGCTGAAATCTAAAAGACTGCAAGAAAAGAACTAAATGATACAAGCTGAAGGTCAAGATCTTTTCCAGAAAAGTGAATATTACAGAAGATATATAATGTGCTTTTTGCTAAACTAAATATTATCTCTTATTTTTGAGAGGATTAAATATGGGTTCTTATAATTCAAAATATTTACAAAAAGACCATTTGACAGAGTAGTGAATTATGTGTATACAGAACTTCTTCTAACATTATCCTTCATTAGTATCTCTTCTATGTTAGCATCTGGAAACATGCAATCAAAATCAGGGCTTAGTGATACAGTGTACAAAGACCTTATGGCAAGGACAACGCTCATATGTCAAACTGGAAACAATACTCTCTCTGTGCAGTTCATCAAGGCCACTCAGAAGTTGTGATAACTAGCGGAATGCTGTTCTTATTCATGGATTCAAATAGTTTTTTATTGCAGATTCAGCATTCTGGGGCCAGGACTTACAGCTGAGAAGTGTCCTTCTGTTCAGCAGAGGACACTGGAGACAGAGGCACAAAATTACGTTCAAGGCAGTTACTCTTAAAAATGAGGCAGAAATTCTCCTCACATCACAACTTTCAGTGGGTGTAAATATTTCCACCAGCCTGTAACTGTAAATATGAAGTACAAAAAGGATCTTACAAAGCATTTTAGCACATTCCCAAATGAAAAAGACATATATTATATCTCTATCACTATGAAACTATTAGATCATTTCCTCTGAAAACTACTCATCTCTGAATGCCAGTGTTAGCCCAAATACAAATAGTCAAGCTCTTTATTTTAGGCCTCTTCAGTCTCACTGTCAGCTCACAAGAGCATCTAGGTGTTGCGGCAGAGCTGACTGTAGCATCCCAAGCTCCTGGAATTCTTTTTGTCTCAAATTGCACGTCTTTATATCTTGTGACTATAAGTGACTATATTTAGTCACTTAAGGTCATCAATACAGCTGTTCAAAAGAGGCTATTCACTTTCAAATGCCTATGGTTGCTTTAGTACTGACAGAGAATTTCACGTATTTCACACTTGCTTGCAGTGTTCCCCACACCTATATTATCAAAATGATATCTTTCTTCAAAGTTGTTGACTAGATGTCATGGGCTTGCAAATCACCCAAGGAATATAAATGGGGAAATTCTAAAAAACATCAACAACACTGTCTTCAGTACTGGGTTCCTGCTCCCTTTCCTTCCAGCTGGAAACATGTGAGGGGGAAGGAGTGAACACTCACAAGGCTGGGAAAAGGGGCAACTCTGTCCACTGAAATCCAACTCATTTCTGTACCTATAATATTGAACTAGGACAATATTAACAAATTATTTCAATAGAGTCCAACCTCATCCCGGTCCCTCTCAAATCAGGGACCCAGAGTAGGACACAATGCTTTTTTCTTTACAGAATGCTTGCTCTACACAAATCTGCCTACTGTCCTCTAAATAAGTCTGAATAAATAGCGTAGAGGAGAGAATTTGATCTACAGTACTCATGTGACTTGCTTTTTTCACATGTAATAGACCTTAATAAAATGCAGGCATCCCAACAGACATATAGGACCCTTTGGTCTCTCCAAGGACTGGAAATGCTGCAATTAAGGATGCCAGCCTCCACCTGGACATAGAGACATTGACAGCAACATTTTGGCTGCAACCTTCCAGACAATTTCTTATCCAACAAACAGTCCATCCTTCAAATCCTTCATATCGTTAGGCAAGGGATATGCCTGCATCATAGGTGGTTATTTTTTAACTATTCTGTTAAAACATTTTCCAGACTATTTTGCAGGTCTGAAGTACAGCTGTGTGCAAGTTGGTATAGGCTGGACCCTTTCCCTACACATTTAGGCACTGACAACAGATGTCTTAGAGAGATGAGAGTTTCTAGTATGCATTATATATGAGCATCAATAGCTCCCTCTTTGCAACCATTTTTACCCTGTAGAAGTTCCTATTACCATAGCATTAATACAGGATCAGTGACTATCAAACCTCCTTAAGATTGCTGTGAATACTGTTGTTTTGTCTGTTCTGTCCTGTTACAGAAAAATATTAATAAAATTACCAGAAACTTAATAAACATGTTTGTTGTCAAACTGTATTTTTCATCACTATCATCAAAGTTTTCGTTGTCAATAGGCTTTATAACACAACTAAACCTTCCTCTGTTTGGGAATAATGCAGAGACCTACTTGATTTTGTCGAGACATTGACTAAATAATTACACCAAGAAAGTATAATCTATTGGAAAATATACAAGATTAACTTGCCTGCTCACTGTTCTTTGTTGTTTCTAACTGACTCCATGAGGGTTGTTCTTTTTCATCTCATATGAATGACGGCAACTTTGTAGGCAAGAGAAAAGGCAGGTAACAAAAATTACAAAGAGCAATAATTACTCTAGATGTAGAGTAGAATTTTCTTATTTTAGTAAATATGTCTCTTTGTAGATATCTGTATAAACAAATCTATACTTGCATGAATGCTTTACAGATGAGAAAGAGGAAGCATGGACAAGGCAGCACTGCTGCTTCTGACTGGAATATGTCTGAAGGTTGATAGAAAAATTTTAGTCACATTTGTGCTTTGCTGCTTTCCTTCAAAGCAGTGTCTGCTTAAGATCTACAGGATTATTCCGTTTCTTAATCAAGCTTCCAAAAATGCTTCTAGATGCATACAGCACAGTCTTTTTGGAGACAATCAGTTAAGTCCCTCTAGTTGAGATCTGTGACACTGAAGAAAAGTATAAATCGGGAATTGTTCCACAAACTTTACTGATAGTGATAATGAAAGAGTTGGAGCAAAACCAGCCCGGCGTTCATAACCTATTTGTTGGGATTAAGATGTGCCACAGCCTTTTTGTGGTGACAAATTGCTGTGGCTTTAAACTTCTAAACTTCCTAAATTCAGATCTGGAAATAACAGGGATGAACAAGCAAGGATTCCCAAGAGACAAATGTGCTTTGCAGACCATAACAACACAGGTTGCCTTAAAGAAAATAATTCTCACGTGTAGGTCCTGAAAATTCTCCTTCTTCAGGAATTCATCTTGCACTACAGCACACACAGTCTGTGGCTGGGATACTCTGTACTATGTTGTCAGACAAATATCACTATCTACAAAAGGTGGGGCACTCCTTGAATATCTAAATGACATAAAAATAGATAAGGACTGTTACAAAGTAGGAAAATGTTTAAAATGTATGACATAGGCCCAGTGACCAGATCACCTAGTTACCTGAGCAATTTTTTCATATATAGTTTCCGTATATGCAGCACATTTGTTGCCACATGCAAATGTGAAATACATAATAAATCTGCAGCCTGCTTCCATGTGTGGCAGAAATTAATCCAAAGTTGTCTTCCCTGTCTTCCCTTCTGCCTGTCAGTTTTCTATAGAGCAAGGATCTATTTTCTGCAATACTCCTCAGTGTAGAAACAGTAGTGCAATGCTCCATTTACCCCTGGACAGCATGAGAGCAGAAGAGTGACACCAAATTACATGACTCATTTTCCTTGAAGTAGGAAAGGAAGCTTTGAGGAAGCCCTTACAGAAAACCTAGCCTGTACTGGGGACTATGGTACCTCTTCCAGAAATAGATTTGGATTCCCTTCAAGCCTACAGGAGTGTCTGTCACACAGATGAGAATTTCCTTGATCTTCTGTTCCTGCATGGCTGGTGAGAGGAGCAGAGTCTGTGCAGGATTTGGCTATTCTGACATCACAAGGTGAACACTCATATGTATAAATGTGATTACATGCATACAGCTCTTCAAAATTATTTACAGTTCATTTGAAAGCCTCTTTAGATCTAGTAGATTTATATAGGATTTTCATGAATGAAAGTAACTCTAACAGGAAAAGAAAAAGATTTCTCTCACTATGACCTCTTAAATATAACCTAGAGCTTGGGAGCAATGTGTCTAGTTGCATTGTCAGAGATCTCTACTGACGTATCTTTTCGTGTTCTTCAAGTGAGACGTAAAAATCATGTGGAAGTCTTAAAAGCTCACATTGAATTACTCGATTTATGTTCTTCCACATACATTAATTTTTAGTGCAGTGCAAATATTTGTATTGGCACACTATTCCCCTGCTCTGGAGAATTTAACTGGATTCGCAAATTGTAACAATATCCCTCTGTCAATTTAATCCTTTTACAGTATATATACTGGGGAGTATGGCTCTCTACTAAGAAAAGATAAAGATAAATTTAGCCTGGAAATTAGATAAAGGCTCTCTAATCATTTCAGAAATTAAATTTTGAGAAAAACAAAGAAACGAAAGCCTTCTTGTAGCTTTTTTGATTGATTTCTCTCAGCTACCTGTAGAGGGTATTATACGCATATTGACATGGGCCGCAACAGCACAGGTCTAGACCCAATGGCCCAAAGAGATACCTTCTGCATCTGTGTTCCAGTAAAAATGCCATCAAGTTAACAATAACAGCAAAAATGCAACGATGAAATTATGCCTGCTTCTTTTTTCCCACTGTATACAAATGCTTTTCCCCACTATCTATGGTGAGACTGAGACTGAGAGTTTTACCTTTCTTAATTTCAGTTAAAATACAATTTAAAGTGCTTTCTGTAAGACCAGATTTTTTCTCCAACCAAGGAATAAATAGGAAGTGTTTGTTGAACCTTTTTATTACACATTGTGCAAATTTTTGCCCTCACACTTTATTTCTATTTTTGTCCTTTCTGTTGAACCCAGGACGATCTCAAAGCGATCAAGCACACAAAAAGATTAAAAGACCTTTGAAAGGGCATTCTGTTCATGCTTATAATCTCCTCTTACAACTCTCAAGCACTGACTAATAGGCTCTCTCATATTGCTTTCAGGTATCATTGATCCCTGTGTATCCCTTTTAAGTTTCTGAAAAGTGCCCAGGCAGAAAAATGAAAGTGTCAGAAAGGAACCCAACTAAGGAGAACCCTGCAAACAGTGTTGTTCAAATATTTGTTTTTCTCATCTTGAGGCCTCCAGGTATGTTTGATTTAAGGCATGAAAAAGCAATCAGTATAGCTGGCAGAAATTTTTTTACTAAGCAAACAACCACAAGGATTAGAACCCTAAATGTGTCCACATTGCATCATACTCGGTAGTGGCTAAAAACTCCCCACTAACTAGCTCAAATGAGTTGCCAAATCATCTGTGGAATCTCACAGTTTTTGACACTATCCTAACAGCTCTGATAAATAAATAGACTCCATTAGAAAGCAAATGACAGTTTCTAGAGATGAGTCATGTTATTAAGAGAGAAGACATACATTTGCAAATATTATCCATTGACTTATTTTTATGAGAAACCAGCTCAATCACAGAATCACAGAATCACAGAATTGTAGGGGTTGGAAGGGACCTCAGAGATCATCGAGTCCAACCCCCCTG
>JAOWBP010001760.1:65515563-65527204 GCA_028571105.1 Tragopan temminckii | reverse complement strand
CATACAAACGTTTTGAGGTTCTGCAAGACATGTTTAACAGCACCAATCTAAGAAGAAGAATCAATAGTAGCCTATACCAGAAGACTTTTAAAGGATTTTTCTGCACATATCATAGAGAAAAAATGAATGGGAAGCATGAGAAAAATCCTCTAAAAGCTAATTGTGAAGTACGTGAAAGTTTACTTGTTCCATGAGAAGAGGAAAAATTAAACTGGTACCCTATAGTAGGATGGCACTGAAACACAATGGCCCACAATGTCAAAGAAATATTGTTTATTCTGTTTTTATTCAGGAAGGGTGAGAAAGATGCCAGAGGTGTGATACATCTAGAGCCTGCAGTCACAGGACCAGCAGCCTTTCACTTTCCAGCAATGCTAAAAACTTACCAGATGAGCTTGTTAAAGATCAGAATTCCCAAGTTTCATCTTGTCTTTCTGCACACTTTGCAATCTCCCACACCAGTAGTATATAGCAAAATTAATTAAACAATGTTCTTAATTATTTCTCAGATATTTTCACCAAGAATTTATATATTTGTCTGAGACACTTCCTTGTGTCATATGCTCACTGTAGGAGTGTGGGAGTCACCACGTAGGACAGACATTTTTCCTTTTAGAAAGCTGCAAGTAAAATGAAAAGGTGGAGTCTTTTAAAGGAGATATTCGTAGGAACATCATGTTTTCTCCATCAAAAATCAAACAAATGGAAAAAAAAACACACGCACACAAAAAAAGCAAAATCCAATATTATGCTAGAAACTAAGTGTTTAGGGTGGAGTTGTTATTAATTAAAGATTCCAAGTAAAATTAATTCCAGATCATTTGTATACTTGTTGTTTTCTTCAGGCCCGGTTCATCAGTCAAGGTATCTCTTCCATAATCTCTGTGTATCTGTAAGGCTATGATAACTTTTCAGAAATCTCATCCAAAAGAGTTGCTATTCCTGCATACAGATAGGTGGGTTTTGTTACCTTTTTACTCAGGTAATAATGTGGCTCGCAACAATTCAAAGGTTCCTAGGCATATTTTATACTTCCAGCAAATTTTCAAATTTTGAAGAAGTAACCTGTGGAAATGCTGATGAGTCACTGGTTTTCCAAATTGAAACTCTTACTGACCATATTTTTAGGCTGTGCAGCATTTTCTAGGCAAAGTCTTGCTGTTCTCAGCCTCCCTTCCTCCCCGCTCTCCCCCCCCCAAGAAATTTGGCTATATCCTTAATACTCCTGAGAAATTCAATTGAATTCCTCAAAGAAAGCTGCCTTGCCCTCTTTTCTGCATAAAGAATACAAACCAAATTTTTTTGAAATATTACAAGCTGTAATAGCAAGATATTTCTTAAGAGTCAGAAAAGCAGAAAAGTGTCTGGTCCAGCAGCATTAGGCTCCAACAATGGAAAATTTTTGCAATACAGTTAACTGTTCTTTAAAATTTTATCCTCTTCTTTAGGACAAGCTGAAATGATGCTTTATCTCAAAGGTGATTTTTTTTGTTTGTGTGTTTGTTTTTTGTAAATGAAAGTGATGCCTAGAATATTCATAGCAAGAACAGAAAAGTTGTGGTATCTGAAAAGTAAAAAAATATGATTACAATATGGTGAAACTTTCACAAAGGAAATCAGATGGGAGTACACTGAAAATTAAGTATATCAGATTGTTGGGGGATGAGCAGCACAATCCTCTACTTGCTAAATAATATTCTCAGTCATCTCAGTAACATTTGACTCTTAAAAAGCTGCAGTGATTTGGTTACAGCAGATATGCAACAAAATCAGCCTAATTGGTGGTCCTAGCTTTTAAGGCTGTTGCTTTAATGCAGTCAAATAGAACAAATTCTGGTGATTTACTGTTGGACTAGATTTCACTCTCCAGGCAAGATGCCATGAATCTGGGGTCAGGGCTTTGTAGACTGCACTAAACATATTTTTTTCAACCAAGAGGCACGTCTCACCATTAATGCAGTAATCATTAGGTTTTCACTGACCCTATCTTACCTGTTGTTTACTGCAAGCCTCTGCATGTTAAGAATATAAAAACAGTAACTGTCAATTAAAAAATCACAGAGTTTTTTTTACCTATGATCAGGTGGCACTGAAAATAAAACCACGTGAGCACGAGCAGAAAATATGCCATTATACTCAAGAATTTAAAATAATCTGTCTCTTTAGTATTTCACATTGCAAACTCCAGTATCTTAAAATGTTGGGACATACTTCTGCGGTCTGAGTATTCTCCATGCACAAAGACAGACCTGATGCAATGAATAATTGCCTCTGGAGCGCTGTACCGAGCCTGCTATTGCCCTGCTTGTTCTCCTGTGGTGAGCAAGCTCCTTGGGAAGGGCAGATACATCCCAGGAAGTCTCCACAAGGGTCAGAAAGACAGATCAAAGAAAGCTGTCATTTAGAAGAAATGACCATTATCTCGTACTGATCAGCTTTATGGTCATTGTAAAAGGAAAACAAAAACAAAAACAAAAACCCAGAAATCTCTGCCAGCAAGGAACAAATAAATAGCCTTCAGAGTCACCAAACCAGATCTCCTGGGATGGTGCATTAACTCAGCACTGCCCTCTGAATAACTTTGCTGCCAAGATTAGATAAAGCAGCTATCTCCATAGCAGTCAGCTATGCATAAACTGCCCTTGCTGAGCACATCAAAACTACCTGGACTGTAGTTCCTGACTTTTAGCTGGCACTTTCTACCACTGTAATTATGCTCACTAATTCTGTATATTAATAGTGAATTTACTATAATAACAGGGAGCAAGATGCTAGTCAGATTTCCAGTCACAATCCTTGTTTGCTAGAAAGTCGATGTGATTAGATTCCAATTATTGCAAAGCTAAATGCAGAGCACTGGCAGCCTCCTGTAAAACAGAGCAATAGTAAATGAAATGAACGAAGAGAGGCTCAAGAGTCACACTGTAGTACTTTGCCCAAATATACTTAAATCCATTCAGTATCAACTGTTCCGTCTCTCAAAATAGCTAATATCACACATCCTATCTTTCCGGAAACAGAAAAAGAGTAGAGGAATGGGGAGTTTAGAGAGAAAAATATTAGATCATGTAAACAATGTCAACATATTATAGTACGTAATTTCAGTACATTGCTCACTATACTGTCATCATTCCTTAATGTGTGTGAAAGAGCCATGAGAATCCACCATCATCTGTTTCCCTTTGGCTTTTCTTAGGAGGTGTCAGATTGAATTTCTTCCCCTCACCACCCTGCTCACTGAGGTGAGGAAAGCTGCAGCCAGAGGGAGGAGTGGGGCTGATTCTCCAAGGAAAGACACCTCACATTGGTATGCCTACAACTTAGCAAATAAACAGTGTTATACACAGGCACTGCAAAGTAGCTCAGTTCCATACTATTCCTGGTACTGTGTTGGTGTGTTGGCAGCTCAGGCTAAATATTTTTCATACCAGTGCTTTCATCACAGAAGATACAATATAGTTGAGGAATTCTCTAGGAACATACTGGTACCAAAACACCAGAGATTAAAAAATAAAATTAAAAAAAATTACAAGCAGAAAGGTTGATGCATTAATGTTGCACATAGTCAAAACATGATAAGATATGATGAAGATGGCACCTATTTTAATGGCTCACTTTTTTTCTTCAAAATATAAAACCACAACTAATAATTTATACAAGAATTTAGCTTTTTGTTGTTGTTGTTCCTAGATGAAAAACTACCAACAAGCCTAATTCCCTGAATATTATCCAAGAAACATTTTCAGATACACTTTTTGTCTTTAAATATTTGAATATGTAAAGAGCCATCAAAACTATTTAATATGAACTCTCTAAATTGTTGATTAATTACAGCAAAGCTGACCAGAAGCATTCTGTGGCGTTCTCTATGCCCTCTCCCAGTGCAAGTGACCAACACATTCTGATGTGAGTGATATCATCCAGTACAGTGTGAAAACTGTTTTCTGTTAATAATCGCAACAACCTTCACTTTCTCAAAGCATCTAATGCTGCAAAAATTTGACAAAGAACAGCTTTCATGTATCATCGTGATACCAAACATGAGAAGAAAAACACAATTAATTGAAAAGGCAGAGAAAAGACCAGCGAAATTTTCACTTTGCTTACTTATTTGTGCTATTATCTGCATAGGAGTATTTCTTTTTATTTTCTCTCCTTTGGGAAACATCTACCACCACAACATGGAAAGTACAGACAAAGGAAATGTTATCTTCATGGAAAAAGGAAAATTGGCATATGCAAGACAAGATTGAGAAATCCAAGAAAATGTTATCAAAATCTTAAGTGATTTAACATAAATTGATAATATTAAAAAGTTATTTTAGAGAACAATTAATGCTGTAAATATTTTTTAAGTAGTGTTAAATAGTGTTACATTTGAGAATGAAGAAATAAAGAAAGCAATAAGATGAGCAGGTGACAAAAATAGAACTAAAAAGAAAGTAAAATGAGTAATATTTATGATTTTATATAATTATTTCCTCAGAAAGGTTTTAGCTTTCTTGGAAGCAAAACTACTGGAGTAGTGATCAGAATATGTAATACTAGCCTTAGTAAGAGAAGCTAAATAAGTATTCAGAGAGTGAAATACTTTACAGGTTTGACCTTTACATTTGTACAGCTGTTAGCATTTAAGAATGAAGTTACTCATGTGCAGTAAAAATATTCTAATGAACTCAAATCTTCACTCAATAAACTACTGGAAATAACTCCTAGTTGTTTTAATATAGGTCCTCTCTTTGAGTGGGATTTTATGACATCAATCAAGTCACTGTGGACCCTTTATAATATTTGACTTAATTTGGTGAAATCAGTTTTACAAAAATATTCTTACAATATTTGAGGTAGCATAGACGATATTAGTAGCAACCTGGAGAATGGCCATCCCACTGACTGCTTTCTCCTGTTGGATATTTTATGCTGCGATTCCAAAGAAGAAATACCACATAAGTTGAGAAACCTTCGGGACAGAAAGTAAAGAGTGAAAGGTGTGAATCTACACAACCTCGTAGCATTATAGAATCTGTTCTTGATCATAATACAAGGCTGATCCAAAAGTAATGCCCTCTATTTTATCATATTAGCCCACAGCTTCAGAGTCAAATGATGGTGGCATGTCAGTAGAGGCTGAACTTTCCCGTCAATACTCCATTAAATTTATTGTCGTGTGACAAACGGTTGCAGAGTGGCAGTCTGACATGGAAGTGCATGTGAAGCAAAGGTGTGTCACTGAATTCCTCCATGCAGAAAAAACAGCACCCATTGACATTCATCAATGCTTGCTGAATGTTTATGGAGATCAAACAGTGGACGTGAGCACAGTGAGACAGTGAGTGGTGTGTTTCAGCAGTTTTGACAGTGACAGTGGGCCACCTCTGCTGGCGTCAACATTTATAAGCACCACATACAGGCTCATGTTCGTCACTGATGAAAATGCACAGCTAATGGTGGTGACCATACTGAAAAATAGTGTTTTGTAGCTGACAATTTTCTCTATCAAACAGTGTTATAGTACTCTTCTCAGCAGTTGTAGTGTTCAATAAACAGGAGAAACTACATTCAGAGTGATCTGCATAGAAGTAGAATGTACACTCAGCTGACATGAAAATGATATTCACCTTGTAAAATATTCTATTTGTTGGCCTAAACATATAGAACGTTCAAAGAAAAACATTACAGAGTGATCTCTATATCCTTTCAATTTATTTCTTTTTTTTTTTAATTCATTAATAATCCATCAGTCTTGGAAAAGTTGCTGTAGACAATAGAATTCACAATTTTATCTTTTCAAGAGGAACAATATCAAACTCCTTATTTGAAATAATTTGCTAAAAAAGTGCATTTTTTTTAATACTTTTCAGATGGAATTTATAGGACAGACTCTATATCCACCATTTAAACTGAATGCATTTATTATGATAGAATACAATGACTGCATTGTAAGATTTTAGCTTTCTGATATCTAGCCCTTGTTTCCACAAACAGATATCCCAAACGTTCTTACCTGCGTACTCTTGCAAAACAAATATGAAATAGGTGAAAGTAGAGGTTTATTCAAGGAAACAGCTGCAGGAAATCGTGAGTTTTCACCTCACAAAGGCCGAGCATTTAAAAAAGAAAGATTAATTACCCTATAAAAGGAACAAAGGTTAACAAGCTTTTACTTAACTTGTAAATATCTGAAGGCAAGTAAGCTACACCTCCCACACAATAGATTTTAACTCTTTCTTTTCTCTCTAGTGTGGTATGCTGGATTTGATTAAATAAAAGCTAGGCATATTTTAAGTCAGTAAAAATGTCATTTTTCAGCACTTTGTATGTAAATACATAGTTATAGGAACATTTATAAAAATAATAAAATAAAACCTTCCCTGATCATTTGAACAGCAGCATAACAAAGAACTGTAATAGAATGCACAAAGAAAGTGTGGAATCCTCCAAAGTACCAAGCTTTCATTAAAATTCACCTGATGTCCCATTATGGTTCCTTTCCAGCTCACTCTGCATGCTTCCATGGAAACAAAAATAAATGAATCATTAATTTTTCCATACTTCCCAACATGCATCACATGCAGTTGTTCCCTTGGATGTTCTATTACTCCAGTCAGAGCATTGCAGACCTTTTCCAGGTATATACCAACTCCCAGTGTATATCTATGTGGGTCTCTTTCTACAGCTCTGGATCGATTTTGTGTTTTCTAGCAGGATTTACCTTTTGGCATTCAGTTGTTTTGGAGGAGCAATTACACTGGTTTCTATTGGACTCTTCGAATACAAACCATTTTATGTTTCTATTATTCTACTGCACTCCCAGCTCCACATTAACCTAAAACAATAGGGACCAAACTCTCCACTTCCAGTAAGTATCTGTGTTGGTACTGTAGAAGAAGAATAAGAGTACTGTATTTGTTTTTCTAATGTGTGCGTTGTCAGGAAAATTAACAATGAGCAATAAAATATTTATATATAACTCTAGCATGTAACATTTTTTATTCTATCAACTAGAAGGAAGTGAAATTTTCTAAAACCCTATTGGAGATGCCTGACTACAGAAAGAAAAAAAAAGCCAAACCTCTGCTTTTCAGGTCTCTTAAAAATCCCAGATATATCCTGTACAGCGAACATGCTTGATCATCTTTCAGTAACCAGATTTCAGAAAAGCCCTGCTGGGCACTTTGCTTCTGAAACACCACCAGAAAATGCTTCTTAGAATACATATGGATTTATAGATACTAAGTAGAATGTAGCTGCTCATTTTCTGCTTCTGAACTGGAACAAGTTTACAACCCTGGAGCTCTAAGGGTTTGTAAATCAAAGTATTCCTGTCCAAATGTGATGTTATTAAGCCAGACTTTCTAGAAAACTGGACTTCAAAAGCCAGCAAGATTAAAAGGAGGACGAGAAAGGTTTTTCCCAATTTATGCAAAAGATGTGCAACAGGTGTGAATCACTAAGCTCTACATTTGTTTTCTGAAGGTTCACCCATAGGCAAACTTCACTTGTAACTGAGGAATTGCTCTGTATGTTTCAGCATACCCTACCAGCAACACAGGCACTTACGATCAATTCAAAGCCAATAATAGCAGCAGAGCACAAGTGAAAGCACAAGTAATTAAAAAGGAACTTTAAAAGTCTTTTTTCAGCAACACTGAGTTTGTCATCCCAAAAATAAAGATAAAAATTTTATATGAACACTTCAGTATTTTTCCTATACTTTTGTGCTACATTTTATGACATAAAGCCTAAAATACTGCAGAAATGGTTCCTTGGAATAACTTTCCTTTGAAAATAAAAAGGTGCTTCTCCTTTTGAACTATGTGAACGTCCCATTAAGATGCACATACTTTAGTGCAGAGAATTCTGAACATCTAGTCCCCATACAGTACACGCTGTGCTGGGATTTCTGCACCTTGTCTCCAGAGTGTACAGCATGACAAAGTTCAATCATATGAATTCTGGGTCCCCAAGGAATGTAAGATGGGTTAAAGGACAGACCAAGTAGGTGCTTTGTTCTCTATTTCTAACTACTTTCCACTGCCTTCCCAGAAGCTGTCTTTGCAGATGATCTACTACTTTTGATCAAAAAATTATAGGACCACTTCATTAATGAGAGGTGACCCAGGATCTCAAGAGAATGACAGATTGTCTCTACTTGGAGAAAGCAGGATAGATAGCTTATATATGTGTAAGCAGTGGAGCATCTGAGTTATAACAGTCTGCCTGGAAGTCAGATGGCTCTGTGGTTTTCCTGCCACATTCTTTGTTCAATGAGAATTTCTTCCTTTTCTTGGTCTAGACAGGTGTAGAAGTCCTTAAGGTTGTTAAGTCATGTTTGCAGCCCTGCCTGCAAGGAAAGTGTTCAAGCATAATACATGAACTCAAGTTGGATATTTTCCCCAAACACTTATTTGGCAGTAAAACTAATATCTTGACATATTTTTGTTTGGGAGCTGAAGAGATAAAAGACTTTAGGACTACTCTAAGCCAGTGAGACACACTCAGTATCCATCTGCTTGTGGTGTGGCCACAGTTCAAATGGGGAAGTCTTCAAATGCAAGCCTCTCTAAAGAAAAAACACTTAGAAGTTTAACAGATTGCTAATGGACAACAAAGTAAGAGCTACTAAAAACCAAGCTGACTCTGGGATTAGCAAGAAAAAAACCAGAAAATTAAGGGTGGATCAAAGGATTTTCTGTCTGGGTTCAAAAAGTAAAGAACTCTAATCTGAGTCACGGCAGCAGTTGTACAGTTCTGCAGTGTAAAACTCAAGGAATTGAAAGGCTAGGTGAATATGGGACTGGAAGCCACAAATTGTGCACATGCAGGTAAACACATGTATACATGTGGAAATAAAATTTGGAGACTTAGCTCAAGGAATCTGTTAGCTTGTACAAATAGAGGTGAGAAATGTGGAGAGGGCAAGGGGAGGTGGAAATGGAGTGTCACAGCCAGATCTGTGTAAGCACCTTCTGACAACAAACCTGGCCTCCATTCTTTTACTAAATGCTCGTCTCAGGAAAAATAAATAAATAAATAAATCAGAAAAACAGGATCCAGACACTGAAGAAGAAGGTATTTAGAAAGTATTTTCTGGTCTCCAGAAAGTGACATCTTTCGTCTGCTGTATTTGCCTGTCTGTCGGCAAAGCACAACCTCTTGCAACAGACAGCCACCACTTCTTTCATATCTGAAGGCCCCTCAATACACAGATGTGGAAAGCAAGCCAGGTTTTTGGGATCAGAAACATCTCCAGTTATGAAGCAGCTGTTGAGTACTTTTTTAGTGGTTGTTTTGTGGTGGTTTTGTTTTCTCTCTGAAAAACAGGCTAAAAAGTAAAAGAAGTAAACAAACAACTCAGCACAAAAAGAGTTTACTTTATTCTAAACGTAATTCTGGACCAGAATATATCAGATTAGTTTGACTTTTAATTATAAATTAACTTAAACTTTCTTTGAATTATTAGAAAATGAATAATAGGAACATTGTGCAGCTTACTCCCCCACTAAAGGGGCAGTAATTGAAAGAAATTGCAAAAATATAGACGAAGACAGTATTGATGCAAGATCAATATTACTGCTTCAGAAGTTTGTTTCATTTCACAGCTGTTTCAATCCTTATTCAATCTTGTGATTTTAATTATTATTTTTTTTCTCTCTGTGCTTATTTGTTGGCTTGTTAAGCAGAATTTTCAGGATTTGTTTCTTGTGCTTTTCATAAATAAATAATTCTGAAAGTCCACTTACTTCATGTGCTCTGTAAAAAGCTCGGAGTGTGCCAGCACCTTCTCTGTTGAAACTATTGTGGAGATAATGTGCAATTGCTTCTGCGTATTAGAGAGGAAGGGTTTGCTGAAGAGTACAGCTGCCTTCTTGTTCATATTAAAAGTGTCTATTTCTTTATCAGATATCAGATTCCAATTGCCAATTCAAATCTTTGCGCAAAGTACTTTATACCACTACACATTTCTTTGCTGGTGATTTTCTTTTGTGACTTTTGTTTTTCTTCAGCGAAGAGGAAGAAGCAGTGAAGTGACAAACTTAAAACAAAGACATCATTTGTATATGACACATTATATGTTACAAGAACTTGAAGAACTCTTTAGTTCAAAGCCAAGCATTCAGAGGTCAAAAAAGGCCAGAATGAAAATTGCCTGGGCAAACTTAATCAGGCAATACAGTCTTTCACTACATGAATACACACAATCATTTTTCTGTTTAACTCCTATCGTCACTTGGCTACTGTGCTGCGTTCATTAATGTGTTCTATGCACGGCCTGCTTATAACTTCTTGGAAGGAAACTCCTTCTGGGACTCTTCTTTGATTCTTCTTGCTTCTTTTCTCCACAGTCTATTGCTTCTTTTCTCCACAGTCTAGCTTTTTCCCCTCTTTTTGCTCACACAAAGAACATTCTTCTTCTACAGTGCGTGAACAACAGTGGTGAAGTTGAGATACTTTTATTTTCAGTTCTAGTAACAAAACTGGGACCAACAACTTATGACCAGACCTCACATGAGGTGTTATTTTCAAGAGGAGTGTGACTTTCATGCACCAGACCCAGGGAATATGCCCAACTGTTGTAGGGAAATTGCACATGCAAAGTGTGGCACTAGGAGGAGGCTGATCATGATGAGTAGGGACAGGCTGTTGAGATCTACAAAGTCTCCTAGCTGTGTATAAATGAAATATTTCAGAGGTGGATTGGGGCAGGTATTTATGAGGTGTATTCCAAAGACAACTTTTAAGCCTTATTATCGAAGTATAGAACTGTAAAGATTTACAAAAGGAAACACTAAAACTATTACCTTACTTTCAGACACGGCTGATTTATTTCCAAGTATAAAATATGAAACACAACCTGAGGCAAAGGTATGGCATGGAAAACTTAAGTCCTAACTCAGAAAGATTAAAAACAACTGTAAAAGCAAGGTTAAAAAGAGTTTGATGGTGAGAAACATCAAGCAAGCTTAACCATAGATAATACAACTATCATACCTGCCAAATGCAGAGATCTTCTTAGAACACCTCTTGTGGCAGGTAGATAATTTTTTTCTTAGTGTGGTGTTTTTAAAATAAAACTACATCCAAATCAAATGGATATTTCATAACAACAGGTGACTTCTGCATGTTTTTCTAATTCCTTATCAGCTCTGCATGCACTATGAAAATCCAAAATCAGATAGGTATGTCCAGTTAGTAGGATGTCACATATTTCCAGAATTTAGTTCACAGATCACAAAATATTGTCTATTTCTACATTGCTACAAGGGTCATCAAAGCTCTGCAGAAGTATGGGAGACCTAATCTGTGCCCTAAAGGCAGTGCAGTCTAGGCCATCCAAAATTATCTTTCCAGCAGGTGAAATTCCTACCTTACAAACCCATCTCTGTATATCATTCTAATAGAAAGGGAGAAGGCTGTTTGACCTGCCAATATACTTCAGTATCAGTATTTATATCATCTGTGTAGGTAACAAACCATTTGAAAACCTGGCACCTCAGCTGGAAAACCAAGTTTGGCTGACTACATTAAGAGAATTTAAACTCACAAGAATTTCACTTTCAACCTTTCTTTTCCTTAGCAGATTTTCTTGCTGTTTTCCCATTTAGCCTGTGAAGTTTACTGGAATACCAGGGCGGGGAGT
>JAOWBP010001760.1:65498823-65515463 GCA_028571105.1 Tragopan temminckii | reverse complement strand
TTTCTTTTCCTTAGCAGATTTTCTTGCTGTTTTCCCATTTAGCCTGTGAAGTTTACTGGAATACCAGGGCGGGGAGTTGTTGTCATAACTAAGTTGTATGTCAGACAGAATGGTGTATTGTGCTTGCTGCTTGCTAGATAATGGCTTGCTCTCTTCCATGTATTTGTAGATCAGGCAGGCTTTCCTTTCTGACAACAGTTAACTTCTGCAGGAGTCAAGTAATCCTTTAGTCACTTTTAGCAGCATGTCACAGGCATCTATTGCCATTTCTTCTTGTTTCAATAATTTTCAAAAGGAAAAACAGGTTGTCCTGGGGTCTCAGTGCACTATATTTTACCAGTTCATGGCCATCACTCAGAAAGTCCTTACAGGACTCTGTAAAAACCCCACAGGAGCAGAACCAGTCTGTAACGTAATGCTGAGAAAGGTCTAAACTGGAAAGCCTTAACAGGATAAAACTTGTACACTTGAAGTGACCCCTGTGAGGAAGAGAGCAATGAACAAGGGACACCTTAAGATAAAGCAGAATGCTGTTGAGTCAAACCTTAGTGACTATACTTTAAAAACACACAAGGAAATGCTTGAATTTATTTTATATTATTCCTACACATCTGTCTTTAAAAAAATACAGACTTCTGCAGGCACAAGTCTAAAATACAACAGCTATGCACTCTACAACTTAGGTTGGAAGAAAATGCACTTTACTGGTGATGATCTACGTCTTCCAAATAGGAATTGGTAGAGAAAAGTTTACGCTAAAACAAATATGCATGTTTAGATTTTTTCCCCCACTTGTCCACAGATTATCAGAGTCCTCTTTTGCTTAGTCAGCTAACAAATTAAGATCAAAAGGGAAATTTTGTAAATAACCGTTTTATCACTGATGCTAACCCCAGCAGTGTAGCCCCAGACAGGAACTCTCCCAGGCTGTAGCACAATGCTTAGTCTTCTGCTGCAAAATGGAGGTATATCTCTAAGACAATCTGCTCTGATCAGTTTACTGCCAGCATTCATGTACCACAGCCACAGAGCTCAGCACACGTCCTCCAAGGTAAACTGAACTTATTAGGGCAGTACATACCTACCTAAATGGAAAGCAAAATTATTGAATTTTTTTAAAGCTTGAGGCCTTCTTGAGAAAACAAACTTCTCAGCTTCACACATTGTGTATTTAATATTCTGTAGCAATAAATTCTAGAATATGTCAAAATTGTCAGAAGTTTTCCATCTGTGTCACCCTACATGTCCTCAGGATGGTACAGCAGAAAATGATTGCACAGGTTGTGTCCTAGGAGGGAAAATTTCTTTGGCCACTCCCTTGCCAAGTATAAATGTAACACAAATATTACTTATTACAAATATTTCTACCAAAACAGTTTCCCAGACTGCCAAAAGATTTATGCCATTTTAACCCTTGAGGCTGGTTCATGTACAAAAACATCTTTATGCAAACAAGATAAATGAAAAGCTTTTTCTGTAACAATTATATATTAAAAATGCCTCCTATTCATAAAAACATATATACTAATTTTCCAAGAGTTAAGGTTGATTGGCACATGCCATTTATCTGAACAGCGAGTACTAATGGCATCAGTCTTTTGCAGAATACAAACGAAGCAACCTCACACAATACAATACTTATGCAGTTAGTAAGATCACCTTAAATAACTTAATATTTTCACCTTGCTCATGATCAATGCATTTTCTTTAAAACACACTTCTTTTTTTTCTTTTTCTTCTTTTTTTTTCTTTTTTTTTTTTTCACTATTCCTACTTTACCTGCAGGCAAGCAGTATCTATAAAGCAGAAAGACACCGTAAGATAAATCTAGTTGAGCCTACAGTCTATTGTAGGAGCAGAGCTAGCAGGATACAGCATATCCTATGGTCCTGGTCTCCCATGCAAACCATGGCTCCAAGTTTGGCCATGCACCTTCCCTTAATCTGAAATGGTTGCCTATGGAATGAAATACTGATATGAAACTGAGGAGCTGCAGTACACTTCAGTATGTTCAGGCTCTATTATGAAAAGATGATACTGAGTACCACCATCTACACCACTGTTCAGACACAGGCACCACCTCTGCTAACAGTCCCGTGTTTGGCACCTTTCTCAGCTTTATTGAAATAAAATGATATTCTTGATTTTCACAGGGACTTCTCAGTAAAGTGCATTTCCACAATTCACTAGAATGGAATTTCTCTTCGCAACAATTTGTCATGAAATATGAATGCTACAAATAAGCAAACGTTTCCAGCATGTGGATAAAAATGTTTGCACATGACATCTGGAATGAATTCAGTATAATTGGAGCACTTTGGGAAAATGAGAATGTATCAAATGCATTTACACTTTAGCTACTATAAATAATTTAAATGAATTACTTATATATGTAAAAATAAGTAGAAACAAATTCAATATTTCACAAATCTCTCTCTCCACCTATGCGTTTTTTACGTTTGACTTGTATGGTATCCTTGTATGGGACCAGGAATAAAAGTTCAAATCTGAATCCTGCTTGAACTTCTGCTGTTCAGTTGCCTAGCTTAAGTTTTTGCTGTTGATCTGTATTGCAGAATCCATCACAACAGCACATCTAAAAACAGACAACACAATTGCCTCACATGCTTCCTTTCTGTTATATAATAAATGTTCTTAAACAATGTATGTTGGATATGTTGTTGATACATATATTTTTTTAAATCCTTATTTTATTCATATTTTTTAATCTAAGGAAATTTCTGTCATTGCTCAGAGTGCTCTGAATGAAAAAGTATCATAGATGGAAGAACAGCCTGAGTACACATTGCCTGTAATAGCTGATTTTGATATGAAGTACATGACAAACATACTGCCTACAGTAAGTACAATTGCTTACCCCCTAACAAGAACAGGATGGATTTGTACTTTGACAGAAGGGAAATAAAGAGCTTGAGTCAGCTCCTAAGGCAGGTAAACTGTTTTAAAAATCACACTCAAAAAGGGAGACAAAGAAACATACTCTACGGAAAGATCCAATTATTTTGACAGAAGGAAAGAAAACCTTAACTGAAATCCTCTTTTACTCATAGATGTCTGTACTATTTAATTTTGGCTCATATCTATAAAGGCCAATCTTTGGCAAACAGGAGGGGAAAGCATCGGGTTTGTCCAGTTCTGTGCTCTGAAACTCTTGACATTTGTGAGATAGAATGATTGTGACACCCTGAGAATTTTTGACAGGTGTTGACAGTTCCACAGTAACTTAGTAAGAAATCCAAAACTTACATAAACATAATCACTCAAGTCAGACTGCTTCTTCACTCAGTAGCGTTATGACTGGTACCATTCACTGAATCTGATTCTTTTTTTGCTTTGAAGGTAGCCAGATGAGTTCAGGCTCCCTGACATTGTTGCAAGACAGAAAGATGAGATTGTATGATGAGGTGGAAGGGGGCATTACATAACCAGAGCTTAAAATTACTTCTGGCCTTCCTCACTGAGTTTAATTGGATCCTGAGGACGAAATCTTTTTAAGGTGGTTAATTTTTGTTGTGGTATAAGGCAACTCTTCCTATATTCTTATTTTGTAACTACTACAGCATGCTGGAAGGAGCAACTAAAAGAGCTTTTACTATTCTTTACTTGACATAAATTGCCAGAAAGCAGCTGCAAAATTTGTAGCCAATAAAAAGAAGGATCTCCACTAATTATTAGTTGTTTTCAGTAATCTAAAAAAGATTTTACCAGGGGTGACTTTTATGTCCTTTACCACTCTTTGTCCTACCCAGTTTGGAAAAATAAACAAAACAGGCATAGCAGATCATTCTGATTACCCCTCAGATTCCCAGGTAAGCCATACACAATCCCTACTGCCTTAGTCACAGAGTCAAAACTGTGTTTCTGCTTGCCATGTGAATGAGAATTCCAGCCAGCACTTCTCTTTTTGAATCGAGACTGTGACAGCGCTTTTCAATCTTGGGACACCATCCTCCTGCTCTTGAAAAATGGTTTCACTTTCGGCTGCCTCTCACCTCTTGCTTTGCTCCTTTTTTATTTGCTCAGCCTGCAGACACTTGCCTCCAGCAACAGTAATCTAAGAGCAATTGTGTCTTCCTTGTCCCTCACTTAAACAGGAAAGCTAAAATAGTACTTCTTTTTACTCTGGTATGTGCCAGAAAATGGTCTTGTCCCTATCACTGTGTTCCAAACTTGCTTCAATAAAGCATCTAAGAAATTCATTTGAGGGACAAAGAATTTAAGCCTGTTTTTATTCAAGGAAATTTTTCACAGATTTCATTATCCCAACACTGGCACTCATAATTTCAGTACTAGCTGACTCATTCCCAATTACATATTTGTTTATATACTGTCACACACCTCTTCAGAGAAAAGGAGGTAGGACTCCCAGCAAGCTTTTCATAGAAACTGTCATCTCTGCTGAGATTCTCACATCCCTAAGAACATCGTCTCAGTAATTTTCCTAAAGGTTTGATATTGCCTACCTTTTGAATCAAAGCAGTGTCAGCCTGATGGAGTTGTCCTTCTCTGAATGAATGAATGTTGCCTAAAGCTGTAAAATAACCTTTGTTCCAGGGCACGCTGTATAATGACTTGTTGATTCATGTATTTACAAAGTGCAATCTGTAGCGATGCTAACTAGGGTCCTTGTGCTTCTGGTTTCTTCTGGAGTCAAGCTGTTACTGTAATGTTGTGATACACATCTCTAGGAAAAGCTATCAACTATTTTTTCAATAACATATGTAAGGTTGTTCACTTACCACAGTGGAGTAAGAATTTTAAAAACATTTCATATGCTTCTAGAAAAAAACACTAGTCTATATTACTTTCATTTAAAACCATGAATCTTAAGCTTGGGAGAAGAATGAAAAAAGACAAAAAATTGTTCTCACAGGTATGTTACTATGGCATTCAAATGACTTTTATGAGTACTTTGTAGTGTTTGCTCTCTTGTCCTTCACCCAGAATAAGGATCATGCACAATCATGTGTTGGTTCTGTTTGGGATCTGGCTTGGTTTTGAAACACACAGATCTGTTGCTAGGTATTTCTGCATGACAGAGTGCACATTTAAAGAAGTGCGTCATACATGTGGAGAGGAAGTGGCAAACTCTAAAATTCATTAGGGGAATTCTGTTAAAGGGCAAAAGAGTAAAGGAAAACAAACCCTACACTGACAGTGGCATGAGAAGACACAGCAGCTACCAAAATGTTCTGCCAATCTACCAGTACATCAGATCCATCATTATCTCCAAAAGTTGCTGTAGGAGATGCCTTATAGGAAAAGCATTCAAACTTCACTGCTATCTGAGATATGTTTCCCCTTTGCTCTGGTAGCACTCATTCATTGGATTACGGATGTTGCTACACAGCACATTCCTATTGTTATCTGTCTATGGACTGGCTATCTAAATATTTGACCTTCACACACAAACAGAAGTTTCACTGATGGCTTCTTAACTACCATCTCTACCAATTATTCTAAATGCCCTGAAGTCAAAACAGTCCTTATCACAGCACTAGCACTTCCCATCCACCAGCCCACAGGATGGTGTCAGTGGCTCTCACATGCCTGTCTCCAGCCCTCCTCCAGCCCTCTGGGAAGGAAGCAGTGGTTGGCCTGTCCTGTGACTTTGCTATCTGTGGCCACTAATGTAATTTCTGTTTTATGCGATGTCTGAAGAGGAGAGACTTCAAAAAGAAAAATAAAACCTGCTGGCTTCCTTCTATTCAGTATTTTATGAAAGACCTTCCAAAGGGGAATCAAATCAATCTTATACTGACAGGTTACTTTTAGTAATGTACTTACACACACAAACATATAGAACCTAAACTGTAATAGGAATTCCATTTTAATTGTCAATATAAGCAATTAGAAATGCAAGTTTGAAAAAGAAACTAATTAACTTATTCAGCAAAAAGTCATGTCAGGTCAAGATTATATTTCATAAAATCATGTTATAATGAGTGATTTTTTTTGCCCAGCTAGTTTCTCCAGGCAGAAATGTAGATGTAATTGTAAGCACCATTCTTGTAAGTGTAACATCAAATAATTTGATTTGTTCATTAATGTTCCAGACTACATCAGAAAGCAGGCGTGAATATCCACCTCCACTCTATAGACAAACTAGAGCAGAGGAGAAATATTTCCCCTCCAGTCATGTGACAGAGCAATGTGAGGGTCAGGAACAGAAGCTCCGTCCCCTGAATAGATGTCTTGTCCTCTCTCTATTGCACCATGCAGCGTCTCTGGGATTCATTGCTATCACTGCTGTAGAACACATGTGTTAGCAGGGTGAAGATCTGCTAGTTTCTAAGACAGAACACAGGAATTTGCCACAAATTTCACTTAGAATGGCCTCTCAAAACCAAAGGTGAAAGTATCTCTTAAGAATTAGGAAATATTTATTTCCTCTCCAAAAAAATGAATACTTAATTTGAAGCTGATAAGTATTTGTCTAAGAAAAAAAGAAAGTGAATATTTTCCTGAACATAGCTTTTATTAATTAGGTGTATCAGACTTAGTCAAAAACTCCCAGCAATATTTGTTCAAGAACAAAGGGACATGGTTTAGTTGGTAAATACTGGTGGTAGGTGGGTAGTTGGACTAAATGGTCCTGGAGGTCTTTTCAAACACTGGTGATTCTATGATTGCCTGAAATAAGTGAGCAAAACTACTGAGTACTTCCAAGTAACCCTTTTTAAGTACAAGTAGCATACTTTCATGTCCAAGCTTATTGAAGTGTTTACCTGATACAGTCATAGTATTTTTTTGACTACATTCTTTTTTGTGCTGCTTTCTTTTTCCTTCAAAAACAGTGAACAACAAACTCCTTCACCATATTACAGGATATACAGGACAAAACAGAGATACAGATGAAGATAGTCACTGAGGAATTTTTTAGTTTTATGTTATTGATTGATATCTGCAAGATACAAACCATTCTCTGAATGGCTGGTCTTAGAATTAGGTAAGAAAAAAATAAAGATGGTTTTCAGGCTGCAAAATAAGCAGGCAGGAAAAGCTCTGCTTTCATGCAGATGAAGTGCTTGAACTGGCAATTCCATTCAATACTTTTGGAACAAACCTGAGCTGCAGAGAAGACTGCCTGCAATTAAAGACATTACACACTAATAAATAGGGCTGCATATATCATCACTAGTGACTGTCATTGAAAGACTATCAATAGTGGAGAAGAAAGGGTTGATCACCATGGAACCAAAAGAACTTAACAATTGGCAAAGATTTAGTGACTCAACTTCTGAAGGGGTTAAGAGAGAGAGTTTCTAATTTTTAACAAATTTGTAATTTTAATACATATGTATATTTTTCTTTTCTAAACTCCATAGGTTCAGGTTTACTGATCATCAAAGTGGACATCTTCCAGGACTGACCACACAAGATCAGTTACTCACACTCCCAGGATGATTAACAAACAAACAAGGTTTTCCAATTAAATATCACTGTGCACCACACTCACGTGCTACATTAAGCACTACACTTCTCACAGTAGATGCAAAAATGCAACTTATCTCTGAATGGAAACAGGAAGACACATTGCTAAAAGGCTGTAGCACTGGATGCGCCTCTTCCATTGCCACCTAGAACCAAGGAGAGAAACTATTCTATATATTCACCTTCCCCTTACATCTGGAGTCCTTCTTGCTTTCCTCGTTGGAAGTGTCAAACAGAGGCAAAGGTCAGAGCTCCTCCCTCCTTACAGCCTAAAGACCCCATTCCCATGAAGTTCATCTTGAGAACTATGAATATCAAATAATCTCAGCACTGGTAAAAACTGCATTAGCTTCTGTTGATACAAGCCTCTAAAATCTCTCTTGTGGGATCTCTGATGGATGTATACAAACATCTTTGCAGACTCTCAAAAGGATTTTGCTACCATAATAATCTTAATATTATAATAATAAATCAGTAGTTACAAAAAAAATTCAGCTTATATGCTATAGTAGACAGATTTTTCCTCTTTCAATGTGATTGATAAATATTATGTTCTGTCATGTTACCATACAGCTATGGTAACATTTAGAAGTTGAACTCTTCAACAATTACTCAGTTAAAAAGCATAACACAGTAAATTCAAACTTGAAGCTTATTTACCCAGTCAAGTTTTGGGCTACGAATAAAACATATAACATAGCACAATTTATTTTTGAACAGCATACCTAGTCACCATTTGAACTTAATCTGAACTTCTAAACATCATCTTAATACAGACATATCTCATCATCATTTTCAATAGAAAAGCCCAACCCTGAAGATCCTGAGATGGATCTATTGTACATATTATATACATACATATTTTATTTCCTTCTCTAAATTTAGGTTTATCTACGAGACAGAGCTAGCTCAGTAACTATGACATTATATGTCAAGATGACATTTACCTCTCCAAAATGACATCATATTAGACCTGTCTACTTTCAAGAAATATATTTCTACGGCTCTTCGTGGTTTGCTTTGTATTCAAAGTACTTAGTCAAGCAATACTTAAGCAAATATGAATTAGTTATTTCTTCACTTTGTATCTAAATATTCTGACAAACTAGATATGATGAAACACTTGCAGAATTGTTTCAATTTGCATTTTACTCTGACATTAAGGCTAAGAAATCCAAAGCTTAGTTATCATACGAAGTTGACTCAAATACATATTTGCATATGCAATAGCCACCTTATTATATTATATTAATTTTGTCACTATTGTTTTCCGCTAAAATACTGAAACTGTGTAATCATTTATCACCTTCAAATGGCCATCCTTGAGGAACTGGGCATTGTTACACCGGCTGCCACTGACACAACCATGATAACCAGTTGTTGCTCAGACCACTGCTGCAATGAAAACTGTGATCATATTTGTCTTCAGTGAATTTACAAATTACTTATAAATCTAATTAGATTAGCTGTTAACAAGTGATCCACATAAATCTCATGCAATATGAAAGAGGGTTGTTTGTTTTTTCGTGGTTTTTTTTTTTGTTAATCTTCAACTTCCTTCTTTCTTTTATGAAATGATGTCAAAGATCTGTTTATTTAGCTGCTTGCACAATTCTTTAAATTCTGCTTTTAGTAAACTTTGCACATGGAAATAGTAAAACACTGGAGATGATTGTAACTATGTCACCTCATCTCATCTGTGTTATACCTATATCACTATGTTTTGCACATTCTACGTAACTTGAAAATAAAGCATCTTTGTCTACAAACTTAGCTTCATTACTCCCCCTCTCCAAGTAATCTGTTCCTCAGCTTTTACTGTCAATGTCCAAAATGAAAGAGAAATAATGGAATGCCTCCTACTCAGTACTAAAGGTTTCTTCTCTCAGATGTCTAATCCTATTCCCAGGTTATTTGTCAGTATGTCAAAAGGATAAAAAATGGAATTTACTCAACACAGTCCATCAAAATTTCAGTACAGTCAACAGATCAAAGCACATATCAGGTCCATCAACAATAATCCAGTCCCTCTTTCACCCTTCATTCACTTTTTAAACCAAAAATTATAAATTAACCATAGTTTTATAAGTAGTTAAATTCATTTTCTCTCCCAAAGGCCTGTTTTAGAAATTCTGAGTTGACAGTTTCATCTAGGATCTTTCAACTATACCAAAACTCATTTCTAAAAGACAGGGGGAGAGTGGAGGTGGGGAAAACATTCAGAACTATTCTATCATATTGCAAGGACCAGCTGTAAAAAAGAAAGAGTGGGGACAGGATCACCAAACAGTCTTTCATTTCTGCTGCAATTAAAAACAGAATGAAACTAGAGCTGGTGAGAAAGGAGGTGGGAAAGCAAAGAGGAAACAGAAGAGAACACTAATAATACTGAGGATTTTTGGTGCTACTTAAAAATAACTCAAATGAAGATCTGAAAGCGGAGTTTGGGTGGGACTAGGAAAGGGAGTGTTAACAAGAAACAAGAAAATTCTACAAGATGAATAAGGATGGTAAACAGGTACTTCATATCCCTCATAAAAAGGGGACTCCTCAGGAGTTACGTGTGTGAAGAACACAGTTGCTTCTCAGGATGTCTCTTGCGGTTCAGGAGGTGGGTAAAAGCACAAGCAGACCTATCTGCCCCTTTGCCTTTCCCACAGCACTTCCTTGACTGTGGAGCTCAGCAGTGCCCCAGATGGAATCAGTAGGTGTCCAGGACAAAGGTGGCCTGAACTGAACCTCTGTGCTGCAGGTACAGCAGAGAAATAAGAATGTACTGACTCTGGAAAGGCCTACTGTTGATCTATGTGATTTGAATGCACAGTGAAAAGCACCTACAACACTGCCTCCACTCTAGCCCCACTAGGGAATAGACCACTGAAGTGTTGGAAGGAAGCTCCCTAAGTAATATCCTTGTCTTTGTCTTCCTACAGGTGTCTGAAAAAGAAGAGATCAGTTCTTGTCAGTGAAGTTAAAAGAAGACTCCAGCATGTGCTGGCTTTTTCTCTCCAACACATCTTCTAGACATCACTACAATATGGGTGAAATAGCCAAGAGGGGTATGGATGAAAGGAGCCAAACTCTGCTACTTCTTATTTAGATAAGTGATGTCAGTAAGAGAGGTTGGCATCCTGTTAGGCTGATGTTCCTCCCTAGAAAAGACTACCCAGGATGAAAGACTGCAACTGGTCTCCTCTTGCTGCCATCAGGTATTTATGAAAATCTGAGATACAATGTGGGGAGTTCAGCCCACAGAAATGCCCAAAATCAAGGTATCCTGCTGAGGACAAAAAAGCAAGGTAGAGATGGAAATGCTACAAGTAAGGATAACGCACAGCACGGAAGGCAAAGGTAGCTTAGTATTCACAGAACTTCCTGTCTTAATGTCATAAATCTTTACATCTATAATGGCTCCTGAGTTACTTTTCTGAAGCATTTGCTTAGTGTCAACAAAACCAATATCTCTGTTCTTCACTTTCTATCATGAAGAGCTTTGCTCAGGGATGCTTGCAAAAAATCCTTCTTACACAAAACAGTGGTGCTTTGAAGTGATTCTTCATTCCTCCTCCTGGAATCCTGGCCAGAGAGGAATGTGGGAAGGTGATGCCAGCCATCCCACCATGCTTCAAGTGGTCAGAAATACCAAGCAAACTGCTCTGAGCCTGAGAGCTTGATTTGAAGAATCTGGTCATCTCTCACTGAATACCATTCTGTTGAAACCTGTGTTGCTAGCACCCTTCCAGCATAGCAGTTCATAGAAGAGTGGAGAAATTCAAAATTGGGATTGTATAAACAAGATGAAAGGCAAGCTGTTGACACTTTGTAGTTGGCAAAAGGATAAAGACTACCTACTTGCCAGTTCTATAGGAGTGAATAATAATTTATCAACCTGAATAGAAGACTGACTGATGACTTCCTTCATATTTCAGAGTTTTAAGCTTACAGCACTGGCTCTTGGAAAGCGATGCCGTGAGAACGTGGGATCAGCTCTCACTGCTCGTATGTCACAAATGCACATCATCTCACCATTCCCAAGCAGAGCCAGCTACTTGTGCTGTGCCCTCAGGAGGGCACATTATTTTCATCTGAAGAGGTGAAAAGCCTATCACTTCCCTTGTTGCTGCTATCTCATTGGAAAGAAACATTCCATTTCCTGAATTCATCCACCTCTGGCTTGCAAACATCTTTCTTACGATTTTGCTTCTTAATGCCTGCTGTTTTCCAGACAAGTTTATGCATACCTTTTAATCTTATTTTTGTAATTAAAAAAGGCTGTAATGTCCATTTTTACACTGCAGCATTTTCCAGTCCCTCTCCCAATATTTTTAACTTCTTCTTTCAAATTCACTTCCTTGTTCTTACTGCTCTGCTCTTTTTTATTTTTTATTTATTTTTTTTTTTTACATCATTGTATTATTTGTCAGTTGTCATCCTGGAATCTATTACAGCATCATGGGCTGCAAAACCATTTCCTTATTTGTCTGTATATATTGCCTTCCATGGTCTTAAATGAAGAATGTTCATAGGCATTTTTTTTGTGAGTACACATCAATAAATTTTCAAGACTATTCTTCCTGAAGCCTTATCAACTTACCAGTCTGATAGTCATGTTTATGCTAACCACAGCAAAATTAGCAGGTCACTGCCATTTAACAAAAACAATTTCATAAGCCCTTAGTTGTACACCTTGAAAAAAAAAAAAAAAAAAGCCATAACAATACAGCTGAGAGAAAAACATTTAGACAGTAGTAATAAACTGAGTAGATATTTTTTTAGTGCAGGAAAATAAAAATAAATATTATTAAAATGTGAGACAGGTTAAGATCAGAGGTAAATTAACTCAGTTTTTCTTTTCAAATTTCTAATTACCTCAGTCCTTAAATAGAAAATGAGAAGGCATACGGAAAAGTAAATTAATGGAAAGAACTATTTCTTGTCTTCAAGGGACACCTTCTAATGAAGTCTAATAACACTATATTTCTTTTCAGCTATAGTACAACGTTAAGTCATCATTCTGATCTTCCATTTGTTTTGATTGCCAGATTTTTTGGAACTGCTGACTTCACTGAAAACCCTTCAATAAAATGCTCCCTTGGCTTCATAAGCAAATGGAATCTGAATCCAGATCTGGACCAGAACAGCAATTAACAAAATCCTTGTAAACATGTGTGAGATGAGGCTCTAAATCCACATGTAGGAAGGAGATAAAGTATACAAAACACAAAGTGAGGCATTCTTTATGTGTATATTCTGACACTTTCTGATTATGTCGTGTTCTTTGCAAATGCCTTTTCTACATTACATCTCACAGACTGTTAAGTAACACTGAGCAGTAACTGAAAATGAATTGAGTTTGTTTAGTCTAGAAGAGAAGCCTGAAGGAAGACCTGATAACAGTCTTCAAGTACAGAGAGGGCTGTTGCACAAAGCAAAGGAATAATATGTTCTTCATGTCCTTGGAGAGAGGACAAGAAGAAATGCACACGAATTACAGTAAGAAAAAGTCAGTTCGGATATGAGGAAAAAACCTTTTATCTGTAAGAATCACTAGATGTAGGAATAGATTACTTCGGGTGATTGTGAAATCTCTATCAAGGGGAGATGTAAAGGAGAGGTTAGACATTTGTCTGCCAAGAGTGGCAAAGACATAGCTGAATTCTTGAGTCTGAATATAGACTACAGAGCCTTTTCAAACTTTTGCCAGTTCAATTTCCAAATTGAAATATGTATTTATTCATGAATGTGCTTAAAGTGAGTGCAGTAAATATATATATATGAAAAAGTATAATGTATCAGGCATGACGTTACTTTAACATCTGCCTCTTAAGTAATAATATAATAGTTAAGAGTCATAATTACATTATATTTAATGTTTTTCATGGACATATTTGACAATGCTAAAGTAGTAAAGGCACCAGAACCCTTGGTTTTATACCATTTACTTGCATATATTCACTTATGGAGTGTAATACCTCCCATAGTCCACTCTTTCTCTTGACAAAGCTCCAAAGTTCATAATGATGAGAAAAAAAAAAAAAAATGCATTGCAGGTATCCAGACTAAATAACTTGTAAATAAGCCCCACTCTGACCACCTGAGAACAGAAATATCTACAGAGCTACGCCACGTTTTCACATGAGGTAACTTTTAAAGCTACACGCTTGATTTTGCAATCTGTATTGAGGTATCGTCATCCAAACAATGAATACAAAATCCTCTGATTCAAAAGCCTTGTTAGAAGACCATAAAACCAGTCGCTTATTTATTTAGTAGCATTTTAGTGAACAATTAAACCATTTTACATTTCTCCTCAAAAGCCTCAGCTTGTATTACTGCTACATTTGTACTGGCACTACTGAAATTTTCAGAACTTTTTCTCAGGAACAGCATACCACAGTGACCAGCAGCAGCCAAGCAACTTTATCTCTTTCTGTGTTTCATTCCAAAGCCTTTGCATTTTAACAGAGTTTATATAAGTGTCACAGAACCAAAAGAAATGCGTGCATAGGCATACTAATACCTTTTATTTGAAGTTCTCAATCAGCTTTCTTTGATGATAATTTGCTCCTGGCATTAGTATAAGCAAGTATGGTCCCAGCTTGGTGAATGGCAGTTTTATAAGAACATGAACTGCATTATACAGACGAATATTTAGTATTATTCAAATATTATGCAATATAGATATAATCTTAAGTCAAAATTGCTTTCGATGCCTTAGTCGGTCACTCCCATAGCGTGTCGTTATAACTTTTCCTTGCAGAAAAGTACACTGAAAAAGTAGAAGCAAAGAGAACCAACTAACAGCTGCATACAATCTTCACAATGTGAAGATCAAATTTAACAAAACTGGAAGTCTTATATATTCTTATACTAAAGCATATACCTGCTACAGTGTGACTGGTCTTGTTATCCCCATATTCTTCCCATTGAAGTTTTTTACTTTATCGGAAAATACCTACTTGAGAAGAATTTGGTTTAGTTTCTAATAACAAAACAAAATCTAACTGTAGGAAACTCATTTAAAACACTGGACCTGTAAACAGAGTCGGTAGTAGGCAATTTTTAAGCTGATGCATTCATTAGCATCAAATGGCTTACACGCCTTGCTGTGTAGCCACTCAACACTATCATAAACCCATCTTTCCCTTCTCCTTCCAAATTTTTTTTATTTTTTTTTTTTTTAAATCTTTAATCATTTTAGCTTCTTACATTCAGTGTGTGCCTTTAGTTATACATGCAGGGAGTAGCTCAGTTTTGGCAGCCCAGAGTAAGCGATTATGAATATCAGTTCAACTTTTGAGTACCTTCAAGAAGTTTCAATTCTCTGTGAGCCCATACCTCCACAAAACAGATTTTTGGTTGGGTAACTGACCTTCGTGCGTTTTGCTTTGTTTTCTAACCTTTGAGGCTTTGATACTGTTGTCTGTGCTTTTGCCAATTTTTAAAACAATAAAAAAATTGGATGGTCCAAAAACTAAATAAAAAAAAGAGATGTTCACAAACAATGCCTGGCCTGTGTTTTGTACCATGCAAGTCTAGTAACTATGCAAGTTTGAATTTGTAATCTGAAGCATAAAACCATCACACTAAGTAAGGAAAAAAATGTGCTCAGTGTTTTCAACCAAGTGTGGATGGACTTGCATATAGAAGCATTTCCTGAGTATAGTTACATAAACAGGCCAGTCTTAGTGTTGCTACAGAGGAACAGTACTGGCTGATTTCAGCTAGAAAAGTATTGGAATGATCATTGCAAACTGTGCTGGAGGTGATTTTCTTGCCAGGAAGGATACTGCCAAGAAATTAAACTATATATTCAAGGATTTTTTTTTTTTTTTTTTTTTTTTTACCTATTTTCATGCAGAATAATACAGAATGCTTATTTGGAAGAAACCTCTGGAAATCATCTAGTCCAACCCCCTCACTCAAGATCACCTGAAGCACTTTGAACAGAATCACCTTCAGATGGCCTTTGAACACCTCCAGGGAAGGAGACTCCAATCAGGAGCCATGAATTCATGGGTGTTAAGTTTGCCTAAATGATCACTAACCAAATCCTCCTCAAACAAGGGAAAGTCTTCCTTTTCTCCAGCCTTTCTCTCTTGTCTCTGGGGCCTGGGATTCCTGAGTGCTGGCATTAGCAGTACAGACTGAAGCAAAGAAAGGCATTCAGTAACTACCTTCTCAGTATCCTTCATCACCAGGGTACCCACTCCTTTCAGCAGCAGGCCCACATTTTCCCTAGTCTTCCTTTTGATACTAATGTGTTTGAAGAAGCCCTTCTTGTAGTCCTCATTGTTCCTTGACAGATTTAACTCCAGATGAAGTCCAGGAAGGTCCTTAGCCTTCCATGTCACATTCTTGTAAACTCTGACAATGTTTTTATGTGCCTGTTCCTTTTTTCCCCCATTCTGTATACTTTCTTCTTCAGATTTCTGCCAGGAGCTCCTTGCTAATCTGGCAGATCTCCTGCCTCCTTTGCTTGACTTCTTACTCATAGGGATGCACTGATCCTGAGCTTCCTGTTTATTCCTCATGCTGTATGCACTGGTGTATAAAAATTTCAGAGAGGTAATCAAGCATACAGGTTTCCTAGGAGGGGTGCAAGTGGCTCCTCCATAGCCATGTTCCATGCACGCTTCCCCAGCTGCATGCACCCACTGGATGCATCTCAACTCAAGCTGCATTTTGCTGACTATTCTGTCTCTAAAACTCTTCATTTCCCCTATTTTTCCTTCTTTAAATCTTTCTTTTTGTTATGTTTCATTTAGAAGAGTACAGATGTTTTCAACTTGTATTCCATACTCTCTGTGCAGCAATTGTACAGGCTGAAGTAAAATGTCATAACATAGAAAGTGTTACTGTTGCTGTGTAAAAAAAAAAAAAAAAGAAAAAAAAAAGAAAAAAAAAGAAAAAGAAAAAAAAAAGAAAACCCCACTGTATAAGAATACCTTAACTACAGCGATTAAGAGAAGAATGGATTTGAATCTGATTGTTATAAATCTGAAAACTGGAGCAAAAAGGACAAATCTTTACTTAGAAAAGACACAACAAAATCACAAAAACTTACTTAAAATAGTGGTAATACTATCATTATTAATCTGCTGGCTAAAATCCTGTATACTAGGTGAGCTGCCAGTGGTCAATGACAACACATCAAAGAGTTGTTATGCTCAGTAGTTTTCTGT
>JAOWBP010001760.1:65452199-65468601 GCA_028571105.1 Tragopan temminckii | reverse complement strand
CTATGAAGAAACCACAAATCAAGAAAGATGATAGAATGACTCCTTTTGCCCTTTCACTCTTAGAATCTTAAATTTTATAGTGATAACAAAATTACTCTGAGCATGCTAAACAGAACAGCCAATAAATCTGTATCAGAATATCAAATGTAAATCTTCTGACACTTCTTTCAGGATATCTGGCCTTCTTTCAGAATATTTCTTCACAGAGTATTGTAAAATAGAAGACCTTTCCACTAAATAAATTAGAAACAAATCATTTTTCATGTGGTAATATGTAAGACACTAATACAATGACCAAAGTATTTAATGTAATACATCATTTAAGAGTTCTGCCTTCAAGTCAATCTGCAGCTATAGACAAAAACAGAAACAGTGCTGTGTTGTATTACTGTAGTAATAAAAAAGTCACTCAGATATTTATGTAACAAGGGCTAGGATTGAGAATTAACATTTCCTAGTGATCAAGCAGACACCCACTCACATTAAAGTACAAGGAGCACTTAAAAATTTAATTAACACCTATTTGAATAAAAAATCATACAGTTTTTGTAGGGGAAAAAAAAACAAAAACACAGAAGTAGTCCTTTTGTTGCTGCTGAAATAAAAAAGCAAGTTTCCGTGCAGCAATAACACGTTACTTCCTTGATCCACCAATAATGCTTCAGATATTTCCCAAACAAAAGTATTACTGACTGGTAAATCGACCTTGGTAAATATTTATCCAAATCACAACACCAAATATAGAAAAAAATTGAATGTATTTAAGATTTCTGCTGCTTCAGTAATGTAAAATTTTCAAGCTGTTAATGCAGTCTCAAAGGAGAGTGGTGTAAAATCCCCAGAAAGTCTCTGGTAAGAAAATATCCCAAGGGATATCCAAAAGGTTATCCGAAACATTTTCCCTCACACCAGACTGCGCTCATCTGAGCATCCAGGGTACGTGTAGTTTCTGGATAGTATGCCAAATAGGGGACAAACGTAAAGCACACACAAAAGTGTAGAGAACTGTGCTATTGCAATTCCTGGGGAGAGCAATGTAGAGAAGAAGCATTAAAAAAGAGAGGATAAATGAAGGAAGCGTAAAATGGAGGGGGAGATGAAGACAGTGAGGTTAAATCACAGTTAAAGCTGTAAGAAACAAGGTTTTGTTAACTTTGCTGTTCAAAGAACTCCTTGTTTTTTTTAAAAGAGCAATGCCCACATTCACACCAATGCCAGGTTACCTTTTGAATTGTTAAGTCGCAAATGGCCTTCTTGCTTGGCATTGTTGCCAGGCTAGAATAAAGGAACAGAAGGACAAACGTGTCTCTGTCCCCTCACATCAAGCACAAAGAAAGAGAACAAAACTATAGCTAGATTAGAGAACACAGGAAGAGGCCAAATTCAGTCCCATTAGCTAGCAGAACTGTGGGAATTATGCAAGGATAGTAAGACATACATCCATTTAGAGCCTTTTAGAGCCCTGGGCACTTCTATAAGGACACTGATCTGATTTACATGCTCAGTACAGCCCCCATTCAAAGAGTGTGAGTGAAATTTGAGCCAAAGTGTTTTGTTTTTCCTGCTTGCCTTCTACCGTCAAAATTTCTTTTGCTGTAAATTACCATAGATAAACAAGATGAGTCTTAAAAATTAGCATCTGATTGTCCTCAAATTAAACCCATGCCTTTTGCTGCAGAGCTCAGTCCAAGATCAAGACAATGCTGTCACAGTTTTACCGAAGTATTTCATTAGAAAGATGGCAAATAACTTAAAATCATTTTTTTGTATCAGTCCCTTAGTAGCATGAGGATCAATAGGTAATTGTATACTGAAATCCCACAGAAACAATCAGTGGGTGAATTTCTCAGTATTCATTTTCCCAATGTGTTATTTACCTTAGTTTAACTAATATTAAACACACAAATCCAGGTGGTGAAAACTGGCATCGCTCCACTGCAAAATGTTTCTTTGCTTCTTGTAACTTAAATGAGAATTAGAAAAAAAGTTCAATGCTGTGGGTGGTGCATAGATACTGCTGTGAACAGTAAGCCTTCCAACTGATTTAACATAGCCATGACTGTTCTAGAGAAAAGCTCTGAGCAAGTGAAACATGTCACTGGACTGCAACAAACCAAACACAGGTGTCCAGTTCTTAAACAATCCCATCTGGCCTTCAGCCGACAGATGAAAAGTACAAAGGTCTTCTGTAGGTCTTCACTTCTTCCTGCTATCCCTGGGCAACAGTTCAGGTACCTCTGGTGAACAGTGAATGATGAGATACCCTGTGTGGAGGCAGCTGAAAGAAGCTGTAATAACTAGGACCCAAAGAGCACAATTCTTCTATTCCCAGTCAGTAGTCTAAGCACACCTTTGGGGGGAGAAAAAAAATACTCCTTCTGGAATAACACAAATAAATACTCTAGTGGAAAGAGACAAAATCCTATAAATAATAATAATAAAAAAGATAGAAGATGAACTGCATAAAAATCAGAACGACATGCATACACTCACAAACTTCATTAAGCCATGACAAGACGATACTATACATTTCCCGATCCTCCCTAGTAGTCACAGTAGTCAAAGGAATTTCTGGACTGTATGGGAAAGGCACCTATGACACAAACAAGAGAAATCATGGACTTTTCATTTAGTAAAGATTCCTAAATTTCAAAGAATATTACCAGTGGAATACTTCACATTAATCTGAATGCATTATTAAACATTGTCAAATTAGATGGAAATGCAAAGAATTGCAATAAATACTTTGAGAACAAAGAAGCTGTTAAAGATATATTCTAATATATCCAGAGCGAAGAGTAGTGGGCACATAAAAAGAATGAGAAGAAAATTTGCAATCTTATCTAAGTTTTTATTAATTTAGAGAACTAGTGTCTGCAAACATCTTGAATGTAAAATAAGATTAATCAAACAAATTGTTTGTTCTCAGTCTTCTGCAGTCTACTGCACAAGATAGGCATGTGCATGATCATCTGCCAGCTCTTCTCTCTCACCTCCTGTCTTAGCTCCTAAATAAGATGGCATGCCATAGCATCTCTTTCTTCACAAATAACTGTCACATCTCCGTAAGTCATCAGTAATTTGAAATATAATGCTGCAGCATTGACAGTCATACATTTTGCTTTGTTTCTCATTGCCTCTCAAATATTTTTATTTTGCTAATTTATTCCGCACAGAAAACCTCAGTCATTTCTGCCTTTTAGGCCCGAGTGACTCAGATCTTTGATAACACTGCAGCAAATTCCACCTACACTATATCGAGTTCACAAAATTTATTTATAGGCCAGTGTTTGCTGAAGGTAGTAAAATAAATAGAATACTCCATTATTATAAATACTATTTAGAGCTTTCTGATGTCAGATAGTTGCTGATAACCTGAGTAAGCATATGTAGATTTGCATAGATTATGGTCAAATAATATCTATGAAAATACAAATAAATATAAAAATAATTTAGTCACACAAAAAAGCCACAAAAAGAACCTGCAAATTTTCACCATTGTTTTGAATTGGGTGTGGAGATAGATTTTTGTCTTGGTTTATAACATCTTGCAGCAAAACAACAAATTGCTGCTTAGCAAGTTGGTCTTGTAGTTTATTTCTTCAGCTCTTTCCTCTTATTTCTACATTTATCTGTGATTTTTTTTTTTTTTTGGTAATTTATCTTTTTTTTTTTTATCTCTTCTTGTCTCTTTGAAGCATGGATTCAAATCAAAAATAATAACAAAGGGAAATGACTCTCCTTCTATATAAAGGGCTCAGGGTGAAGAGATAGCTTTCTGAGCTGTATTGCTGACAGACTAATTTGGAGCCCACAAAATCCATTGAAAATCTCAGTATTTTCTGTACTATGCAGAGTCCCTTAGGCTTAAGCACAAGAAATAGGCAGAGAATATCTCATAAGTTAAGATAAGCAACTCGATTAAGACTCAATGGCGACTCACAATTTGTTCTTCTATTCAAACTATTCCATATTTACATGTAAGGGTAAATAAAAATAAAAATAAAAGTTAACTACCACTTGCAGAATATTTCTTGCATTTGTGCAAACCTGCCTCAATTTTCTTTGCTGAGAAGCAAAAGAAAGAATTAAATATTTAGTTCTGTTGAAGGTATGATTCTTGGCCTAGCAATATATCTATCCTTCGAGAAAGTCCTCTAAGTGTAAGAATTGGCCATATATTTAAATTTCTATCATCTTGGTTTGGTCAAAATTGCGCAGACTTTTGACCAGTACTCTTTGTTTTCTCCAAGTCCTTGAGCAGGAGAAAACACTGATTCCTTTTCAACTTCTAATTAAAGCTCTTTACTCTCAGTCAAAGCTGAGGTTTGAGGCCCATTTTGCAGTTTTAAATAGCTAAGGAACTGCCTACTGGTAAAATACAGTGCAAGGATTATTGCTATCAGTGAATGAGCTTGAATAAAGCCCACTGTGACTTCACATTCTGGCTTTGCTGCAAGTCTTTATGTGTAGCATCAGAATCTTCTCTTTCTTCTGACTCCACTAAGCTACACAATGCAATAGGAGATATGAGAAAATATACTTCTCTGAAGAGAGGAAGGAAAAACTGAAGTTCTCTTTCAAACTGCATTTTTTAACAGTTGGCTTATTGAGCGGACAATATGTACTTTAAGAAGTTGCATTGGGGCTCAAGAAAAATAAACCATCTGGTTCAGTCTTCGTATATAAAGCCGTTTACTGCACGTGCTCTGAAAATAGCCCAGCTAAACAGGACGAAGAGCTATTTAAAAATGAATAGTTCTAGTACTAGAATCCAAGTCAAGAGAATCAGGCCCAAAACATGTCTGCACACAGTGTGCGCTTTGACCAAAAATATTTCTATTTCCATGTCTAAACACAAAACCCTCGTACCCAGAATGAAAGGATTCTGAGGCCTTATTCTCTGCGTTCTCTAGATTTCAATTTCACTGAACTTGCATAAAGCATTTTTCCTTTTTTTTTTTTTGACTGGGGGAGAGAATTGGGAGGGATTTTCAAGCATTCAGGGATTTATTTTTAATTAATTTTATTAATTCTGTCTTTATTATCCTTGCATTTCTCATCATTCTACTTCAACTGTTTCAGAACAGGAATAGAAATATTTTTTTCCTGCTTTTTTTTTTTTAACATTTTTTCTTATGTCTTTGATCATAAAATTAATAAAATTAAAACACTCTATAAAGAAGGGCTCCTTCAAATCTTTCAAATATTTTTTCTTACAGGAAGAACATTAACAAAAACATATAGAGACTTTATCCATTACACATCTGTGGGCTACTGGCTCACAGGAAAACAGGAGTACAGATTGAGGCATGATTTTCAAGAAGAATTCAAGATGCTTTATGTCCAACTTGGACAACTACCACAGAGGCATTAGTGTCAGCCAAAGACAAAGATACACAATCTGTAAGTGATAGATTGCATCATCACCTGGAGTAATAATTGATGTCCAGGTACCGCAACAGGACAGATTCAATTCCTCAAAGTCCTTCTTATCTTACAGCTCACACACAAGAACATGATGTGCAGCTGAGGGCTTGGCGCTGACCAAAAAAGAAAAGAAGACTTCCAGCTGGATCTGTGAAACACTTCCTTTCATCAAGGAGCAGAGTGTGGTTAACGTCAAAAGAAGCATTCAAGTGTACTAGCAGAGATCTGACACTGCCTCGTAACCAACACATGAGAAGCATTCAGTGTGCAACAATACCCAGCTATCCAGTAAAATCTTGGGATAACAAATTTGTGGCCAAAGTTTACGAAAGTAGGAGGAAAGAAAAAGTGTAAAAATGCTGGACAGTTTTTTACAGAAAAATGTTTAAAAACCTTTAAAGAAATTATTGGTAGATACCAGTTAAACCCTTATTTTTGCCCTAAAAATGATGCTGCACTGTGGGATCAGATATATTCTGAAAAAAAAAAATGAATGAAAATGATCAATCTTCAGCTGCACAAAGGTTAAAAAAAAAAAGCTGTGAAGACAAACTAGAGGATTAACTATACCCTACACGGGAGGCTTCTGAAAGACAGAGATTTTGTAAATGAGAGTAATCAGTTAATTGTCAAAGCAGTGATGAAACGCAATCATTGTAATGGTTATCATAGAAGACATCTTCAGTGGAAGGACTGCTGCTAGTCAAACTCTGCGTGTGAAATGGGGATCAGTGTCTGCGCCAACATATATGTTCCAGCCAAGTATTCATTGCAGTCTGAGGGCAGAACACATACAGAGAGGAAATGAAAGATGTGGAGAGGAAACGCAGACAAGGCTGGTCACTAATCACATACTTGAAAGCCCCTTTAGGACTGACTTATCACATCATATTGAAAAGACTATGCTTACTGGGGACATGAGCAGAGAGACTGTTAAACCTCTTTTTTTCTCATAACAGTGGAAAAAGTCAAGATTGCATGGGGGACGGGGAGATAAACGGTACAAATAGCAAAGAGAGTTGGCTCACATCCTCCTGAACTCTTGCCATAAACAATGTCTGGGAATGGCCTGAGGCTCCTCCAGGATAGAAGCTGTGCTTGTTCCAATGGCAGAAAACTGAAATTTCCAGCATTAGCTCTGTGTGAATTACAAGGTCAAGCCGCCCAAACCTGTGCTTTTCTGAACATCTGGAGGGAAGAGAACTGAAATGCCCACATCTAATTTCGTCATTGCTATTGTCTCAAATCCTCTGTGAGCTTCAGAGAAGGCTGACTCAGCAGATCCAACAGATGCCCTCAGAAGCAGCCTGGGAAGAATGCTGGGTGGCGAATACAGAACACTGTTTTTAACCTTTACAATACCCAGGCAGCCCAAATTTTCCCCCCTTTTTCAGCATGTCCCCTCACCATGCAAAATCACTGATAAAACCTAAATCAAGTGGCATTGCTTTCAAATATAGTGTTTGTAAATATCCTGAGAACAAGAACAGCTTAAAAACTGTTTTCAAAATATAGAGTGTATGTCCCCAGTAGTTACCATTGAGATGATGGGAAAATGATTTTTTAATACATCCTGCATTCCCTTTGTAAAAGTTACATCAATGTAATATATCTCATTTTTCAAAATGAATGGTATGCTTAAAACTCCAGTTATACACCAGGAACGCTGGAAACACTAATAACATTTGGATTTTATAATGATGAATTAACAAGTAAACAGGAAACCATTGTTTTGAAAGTCTCGTAATGCAGATAAGGAATGAGAGAATTCTGGCCCACCATCTCTCTTCACATACTTCTATACATACCTAATAAATAAACCTTACATAAACACATATATGTTCGAGCACACACATACATAAAAGGACTCAGTGAAACAGCTTCCAGACTAGTTTAAATAACAAACACAATTTCAATTGAATAGGATACTAGGGTAGCACAGTTAATCTTTCAAAATTTAAAAAGTATCCAAATAATTTTGCTCAAAAAAAAAAAAAAAAAAACCCTTGTATTTTTCTTCTCTCTGCTCCTTGCCAAGACAAAGTTTCATTCCAGTATCAAATCATACATCTGTTTTTCCCCACAGGGTCTCCATCTATTTAATGCACAGGATGGACTGTTCTCAATGAAAAAACACTTAATGAAAATGGATAAAAACATTTAAATGTTTAAATATGTAGGCTTACAGCTTATTTACTATGGCATTACTGAAAATCTGTTCTGAAGACAAAGTAACTTTTATAAAAGCTTATTTCCACGGAGTTCATCAGCACAATAAGTATTTTGCATTAAGCAGTTATTATTTAAAGAACAGTGAAAATCCCATATAGCAAACAATTAATTAGAAAAAATAAAAGCATGGGCTTAAGCTCATGACCAAGTACAAAAGCAACCTTTCTCCTCCTTCCCCATCCCTGAACTTCATCTATAACAAAGGAGGAAGAGAGGAAGAAGAGAGCAGCTGCCATCATTGTGCAGCCCTGATTCACCCTCTGAACACGGCTTGGAAAATTAAATGGAAAAGAGTGGAAAAGATGATTAGTGCTCGTACAGTTAAGAACTGTATCACAGAACTGTAGAGCCTGAAAGGGACTTCTAGAAACCACCAAGTCCCACTCCCCTGCAGAGCAGCCCCCCCCACAACAGGCTGCACAGGTAGGTATTCAGGTGGGTCTTGAATATCTCCAGAGGAGAATCCACAACCTCCCTGGGCAGCCTGTTTCAGTGCTCTGTCACTCTCACTGTGAAGAACTTTCTTTGTATATTGACATGGAACTTCCTATGCTCCAGTTTATGGTTGTTTCCCCTTGTCCTCTCCCCACAGACTGCTGAAAAGAGGTTGGCCATGTCTCTTTGACTCCCACACTTAATATACTTATAAACATCTATCAGATCCCCTCTGAGTCTTCTTTTCTCAAGGCTGAACAGACTCAGTTCACTCAGTCTTTCTTCATAGAGGAGATACTTCTGGTCCTCTATCATCTTTGTGGCCCTCCACTGGACTCTCTTCAGGAGATCCCTGTCTTTTTTGTACTGGGGAGCCCAGAACTGGATACAGTACTCCAGGTGAGGCCTGGCCAGTATAATTATTTACCTGTGTGTATAGGCATACACAACCACTTTAGAAGAACAACTCCTCCAGAAGACATATAATAGCATTCAGATTTTCAGCTGAAGCAAGACTTCAAGCTGCCTTGTTTTCAAGCTTCTCAGTCTCCCGACTCCCTTCTTCATACTTGCTTCCTCTTGATGCTAATATCCACCTCACACCAACTCCCTGCTCCTTTCCTCCAGCAGCCTGGTCTCCTTCTCTCTTTCTGTATTCTCACACCCTTTAATCAAGAGTTTCTGGTAGCTCTTAGTCATGGTGAGGCTCAATGAGCCCCAAGCCACTCCATTATCCCTAGAGGAGAGGTCTTCAGCTATACTCTGCTGCTGGGACATGGTTGCTACAAGGGCACTGAAGAGATGGCCAGGGGTAGGAGCTCATACATTGCATGCAACAAAATCAGAGAAATTAACTTCCAGAAGTCACAAGACTGACCATCCAAAAAGAGGATATTGGACACATGCAACGATAGGTATATTTATAAAGGAGCCACCTTCCATGCCTCAATCATCCTCTACTGTCCTTGTCCCCAGATTGGCAGGACAAAAATACACATTTTTCTAAGAGCAACACGGACACTATCTTATTACAGACATCTCAGCTTTTTTGTTTTTCTCACTGTCATTCCTTATTCTCTTCCCCTTCCTGTCACCGTCAAGAAGTATTGAAACTTGTGAAAAGCTAAAAAAAAAAAAAAAAAAACAACCACAAACACAATTTGAGAAGTTATAAGAAATTGAAAACAACTGAAACTAGCTGCCTTAGGTATAGCTACCTGCAATGAGTTAGAGCGAAGAACAGAATCAGGCGTTCAGAGCCCATTATGGCAGGAAAGGCTAGCAGTGTCTGCACAGCACTTGGGAAATACATTAGTCAAAAAGTTCCAGCTCTGTGGAGCACTTGCCTGCAGACCACAAATAACAGCGTGATCATATGATGCTGTATCTTTTCATTTCCCACTGTTAAATTGTATTAAATGATCAGGTTTTCTAATATTTGTTGTAACGTACACAGGCCACTGCGGGAAGACATGCGATTGTAGCTGTTTATAAGAAGAGAACATTGGTGCCATCATGAATGGAAAGAAAACGTTCTCAAGACAAGTCTCCTGAGAAGATGTGGTTTGTTCTCTGAAATAGTGGGGAACGTTTTATTAGACCATCAATTACATTCATATTTGTAGAATACTTTTAGATGAGGAATTCTTTCCCAGACCTGGTGCCTTCTTGCATCCTGAAACAAGCTCTTTATCACACCAGGGGAAAACCAGCAAAGATGCTCTTTGCGAGCCCTAGTCCTTACTGACTTCAGAGGGAGTAAGGCTGCATTTACCTTTCAGTTATCTTCTCAGCTGCAACAGAAATAGAACCTCCAATATCATCTTGCTCCAATTTACTGTAAAACATTTCTTCATGGAGAAGTAGTAACAAAAGCAGGTCTCTCCTTCACCATTCAGTGTATTCACATAGGTACTTTATTGTAAGTGTTAGACAAGAGTGCAAAATTAGCAACTATCTTGTCCATGTCCATGCAGAAATGATGATGATGCAGAGTAGATCTGAAGAAGCAAGGCAGGCCAAAAATATGCAGTAACTATTTAAGCTATCTCAGGCACATAAATGTTTACAAATATATATTGGTCATTTCAAAAGTAATACCTCTGATTTATTTTCATGGAAAATACAGCAGATACAAAGAACACAATAAGGCTATTCAGTATAGCAAATTCTGAGCTACAGAACATTTTTCAGTCATCACCATTAACTATGCACTTTCAGCAGTGATGAACAAGAGCCTGCATGCCACTACTATAAACATCTGCAAGGCTGTCCAAAGCATGGATTGCCTTTCCTGCCACTGTCATCACTGCTGAAACACACCACCCACCACCTCACTGTGCTCACATCCACTGTTCTCCATAAACTTCCGGTTAGACCTGATGAATCTCGATGAGTACCATTCTTTTTCCTCACGGAGAAACACAATCACACACCTTTGATTCATATGTGCATCTAATTCAGATGTCATTTGGTTATCTGTCACATGGCAACAAAGAGTAATGGAATATTGGTGGGAAGCTTCATCATCTGCTGCCATACCACCAACAACTGCTTCTGACAATGTGGGCCAACATAATAGAATAGGAGGCATTACATTCAGAGCTGCCCTCCTACCACAGAATCAGGAGTCCAGAAGAAATGAGTTGCCACTCAGTGTAACTCTATTTCCTTCTGCTGTACACTTCACAATTTCTATGTCAACAATTATTTTTTTACATCTGTATGTCCACTGTTAGCCTCTCTCCTCTCTGTGTTCAAAGGAACACTTAACTTGTAAACATGGAAAATGAGATTGGGGGCAGGGGGAGGGATTGATCTGTGATCTTCTCAGATGCATGTCTGCCACTAGTCAGAAGCAAAAAAGGAAGAGAAAACAACCATGGATGCAGTACAGTTAATGAGCTTAACTACAAACATTTTAATACTTGGTACTGTCCAAGTGGAAATGTGTACATATAAATACATATATACACACACATAAACAGTCTTCTCAATGTAGGTTTGTTTTTTTTTTTAACTTGTAAATTAATGCTTTAATATTTTTACAAAATGCATATAAATGCACACATTAATGCATAAGCAAGTAAATTTCCATAACCACTGTAGTTTTAGATACATTATTATTAATCAAGCATTACATATGTTATCATAATTTACCTTGAAATTAAACTTGGAATCAAATTCCTACACCTGAATTCATCGCAGCACTTCAGTATTCAACAAATGCTACTTCAGGAGACAATTATAGAGGAGGTCATAGTGTTATTACTCATTTTTATCACTAAAGAGCAGGAGGACTACCAACTGGGAAAATTATTAATTTTTACACTAGGGAGCTTTCTGGAAAACAATTGTAAGAGGCAACTGCCAATTTTCTATTCAATAATTCGAGAAAAATATTCTCAATAGCCTGCTAATAGACAAGAAGTTTATTACCATGCTTTTAATTCCAGGGAAAAAAAAAATATTAGGAAGATTATCACTGAGAATCAAACAGCCAAAATCTGTCAGCCCAGGAAAAAAAAAAAAAAAAAAAGATGGATAGCTAATCAAAAATCTACGTCTAATATTGCTGTTTTGGGCAGGGATGTATTACCCGTTGAATTTGAGGCAAGGGTTCCTCAGTGGCTGACTGTTTCTCATTTTCAGCTAAGAACCATCTTAAGTGGCATGTGGAAATCAAAATCAAAGATGACATGCTAACTTGTTTCAGTAAAATAACCATCTGTTCTCCAGCTTTAAAACAGAAATCCTTAAATATTTCAATAAACTGCATAGGAACGTGCTGCTTTTTCTTCTCCATATGACAGCCAGGACAACTGGGAAGCAAGAAGCATATGGCAGAGACAATGGCTTTGGCTCTAAGTTTGCCTTCAAACTGAAGACAACAAAGGTCAAACTGCAATCTTGATTGGGTGCTCATAGGTAGAAAGCGTTATGTATCACTTCATTGTTTTTATTACTACTATTACTGTTAGCAGTTCCTTTGTATGGTAGAAGGCAGAAGTTGAAAGATTTCCCTTGAGTTCAGACCCTGCGACCTCCAAAGACAATTCATCTTATCTAATTTCAGTATCTGAAGCACCAAATAATCTGCTTTCAGGCAGTAGACACTATCTGCCTCCTCAATCATACTAAAAGGTCTTCTATCAACTGCAGAGAAAGCCACATATGCCTAGAGATATAATTCAGAAGTTCTGGTTTGGGTAGGAGGAAGCCAAAGTTAGGAATGCATAGTAAGTTTTCCCAATTATTTTCTATTCCTAATACACTTGAAGTCTAACTGAAAGATGGAGAGAACAATTCCAACTATTCTGCTGTTGTTGGTTTTTGATTTGTCAAGGTAAAATAATTGCAACTTCCATAAGATGAACTAACCTCCACCACGTATATCCCCCAGTGTCTCAAAGGATTTAGGAAAGGTCTTCTGCCTTTTTCTTTCAGTACTGGCTGCTCTACAATGTAGCCTTATGAAATGCTGTAACATGATGAAAAATACAGCCATAATAGAGGAGTGACACAACCCTAGGCTACAGCAAATGAAAACAAGCCCAAATGCAGCAGCTATAGACACAGAAACAGAGGAAAGAAAAAAAGAAATAAAAATAAAAATAAAAATAAAAAAAAAATCCCCCAAAAAACAACACTTCCCTTTAGAGGACCTCCAGCAAGCAGAGATCTCCAGAAAGATACCCTCACCTCCACTGCCAACCCTTAAATGAGGTCTGGGAAGAGTTAGATCCTGGCCCCACCCCTTCTGATCACTCAGGTACATTGTATGCACCTGAGCCCCCTGGGTTGGCCCTGCCTTCCCACCAGGTGCTCAATCTGTGTTTCAGTCCATGACTTAGCACTTCCACTACACCTGATAATGTCTGAATAAATGCCTTATTTCAAAAAGATTATCTTTGATGCAAATAACTAAATCTAGCCTTTAATTAGCTGGTCTGTGGTTGCATAACTTAGTGTAGAGCAAGGTACCATTAGTCATTCATTGTTTCAGGTCAGGTTGTGTGTCTTTCTGTGATGGATCTTCTAGAAATTGCATGGCATAGCTTAGAAATCATCTTATGAAACCAGATTATAGTACAGAAGATAGTACTGATGTACTGTCAGAGTACGCAAGGCTGGAAGGACTGATATAAAAAACTTCTCACTTCTCATTGTTTTCTTTGTACTTTCTGTACAGGGATATTGAAAGAGCCTATAGAGGTTTTTTCCTGGATACTTGGTCTTTCAAAGGACCAAAGGACCCCATCAATAAATGTAGTAAGGAAATTCAAGGCAAGGTGGGTGCATTAGATCACTGGAACTATAGCTGTGATATTATAGAAATAATGCCTAAATTGGCTTGTTTTAAAGAGGAAAGAGAAATTATTCCAGTCTCAGTTCCAATGCAGATCTCCTAAAGCAAACTTAATTAGTTGAAGCTAGAGGGAAAATTGAATCCAACTTCATGTCCTACTCCATTTTAACTAACCAAACTTAGACCAAAACAAAATAAAGTTTGTTTTTGTGGAGGGAAAGAGGGCCAGAATTCCATTAAAAGTGTATCCACCACTGATACAAACAGCAGTTTTAAACTATCCATTTCCAGATCTTTTTCAGTGGTTCTGTGGGAAGAAGCAGAAACCATGGAACTAGTTAGTCATCATGATTGTAAAGCTTTTTTAAAGTAGTTCCAGTTGTTTATTATTGCTGATTTGATGAAAAGAGGCTAAAAAAAGGTTCACTGATGCATGAGATTGGTATGAAACTTTAAAATGCATGCTGACTTTTGAAGACTGGATTTATCATTGTATGAGAGATGAAGGCAGACAGACAGACAGAGACTCTGAGAAGCAGCAACTGAAGAAAGAAACCAAAAGACAAAAACATGCCACTTTCAGTGTGAGAACGCATAGGAAAGCTTCCTTATTTTGATTACTTCCTCTTCCCTTTTTCTTGCTGACACACACATATAGGCATACACACCCTCACAGAATGCTCCTGAGCCTGTAAGCTTCTATGAAGATCTCTCTCTGCTTTCATACACTGAATTCTCTTTAGAATTAAAGGGATTAAATAGAAACTGGAATAAATGACCAGAGAGAGATCATGGAAAAAAAAAAAACAAGATTATAAATAAATAAATAAAGCAGAAACGGTCCCAGATCAAAACATTCACCAAACTACTGATCTTGTAAGTCTAGATTTTCAGCTGCCCATTAAGTCATCGAAATTCTGCTTGGGCCCAGATGTATTTTATAGGCCAATTTGTAAGGTCAGGATTTAAGACTGGCTAGAGGAAATATTGCATGAATAAAAGTCCCATCACAGAAGTATTCAATTCGTTCATTCACAAAACAGGAAGAAACAATTTCAGCAACAAATTCAAAATGAAGAAAGAGCACTAAAATTAGAGTAATGCTGTAGCTTATTTAAATTTTGAGTGTTTAGAAAACACTCTACATCTTAGCACTGTACAACATGGAGGAATTAAAGATTACATTCAGATTATATGATCTTTTCTGTCTCATATTTTATAATTCTTCAGGTCATGACTGAGATGTTTTCCTGCTTTTCCAGTGCCAGGAGGAAGGTTCTAAAGTATTACAGATAACAATAATGAGATTGTGACTCCTATTAATTTGATCTGGGTTATCAAACCTAGTCCACCAGCACAGAACTCAGCCATACAGCAGAGTTTTAGACCAGTTAAAAGCTTTGGTTCACCAAAATGCATACCATTCACTCTATAATAAGCTTAAAGACTTTTATATACAAAATTAGGACCTTAAAGAAAAGCAATTATGGCACAAGAAGGGAGGAAGATTCTTGCAATAGTAGGCAATTAATCCTGTGAAAATTCTCAGAGATCAAGAGAATGTATCCTTTGCAGCTCCAGGATCCTACATGAAAAAGACAACCAGGTATGGGCTGTTTGCAAGCTGCCCACAAGCTGGGTCAGAGTTCTTAGTAACTTCAAGAATTGGACAGTGATCAAATAAAAAAAAAAGAATCTCAAACAACAATTCCTATCATTTTAAAAGAAACATTTTTTTCTAGCTGGTAGCTTATTGCTCAGTATAATTGAAAGATTTACTGGTGAATCACCTGAGATTCACAACTTTAAAGTGAAGTTAAGTGTCAAGAAATTACCAAAGCAGGGCGGGAAGGATGTCTGCCTACCACCAACTTTAGCAAGGGCAACTGTTTGCACAGAAGTACAGTCAGCCGACACTGACTAAATTTGCTTTCAGTCCTCCCTTGAGAGCATGAATAAATCCAAATAGCCAAAGATTCAAATGGGTTATAAAGCTGACTCCAGAAAACAATGATACAATTCCAACCATGTGATGAACAATCACCTAGTGTTGTTTATGCTGATTGTTATTTGTATTTTAGAAGCTACATAAATAGACATAAGGCAGGTGGGAGGAAAATACCGTTTTTCCCATCTCCAGTATCAGTGATCCTGCCTGTGAATATAAATATTTTTGGGGTTATGAGAAACGCTGATTTAATCTTTGGAAGTTCACCCCAATAGAAAATATTAAAGAAATTCCCTTTGCAATTTGCAGAACTTCTTTTTAATTCAAAATAAAAATTAAAAACTTAAGATAAGTTTAAGAGTCAGCTTCTCACAAAGTTCTTCATCTCATCTAACAATAATAAACATAACACAAAACTGTTTTATCTATGATAAAATGGCAGGAAATTAATTGAAGAATGTGATTTTGAACTCAGCATGAAAAACTCCATTCAAATCATTCAGATACATCTGAAACTAAGCTTAAATTTACTAGTAGGTATGTAGGTTGCTCCAAAAATATTTTCTCCTATTTATTTCCACGGACACTACAACAAAAAGCACAATTTCTTGATAGAGCAAATTTTCTGCTACAAAACACTATTTTTCAACACAGTGATCACCATTAGTTGATTTGTGTGGATGGAGGAATTCAGTGACACACCTTTGCTACATCTGTAGCTCCATGTCAGAAACCATTGTGTCAGACTGCTCCTCTGATGCCATCTGTCACACAGCAATAAAAAGCAACAGAGTATTGTCGGGAAGGTTCAGCCTCTGTTGCTGTAACACCAACATCCGCATCTGGCATTGTGGGCCAACATAATAAAACAGGAAGCACAACTTTCACAGCAACTGTTATAATTTAAACTTACTGGCATGTATAACCAAGAGTTCTACTTGTGGAAACATCATTCAGTTTTATCAATACATATAAAGCCTCAGCTTAACATGAGATGCAGTTTGGGAAGCCACATTTCTAGGAAGTTGTAATTTACCTGAGAATTGTCT
>JAOWBP010001760.1:65441202-65452177 GCA_028571105.1 Tragopan temminckii | reverse complement strand
GGGGGAAGGAGGAATGAAAAAATGCAAAATGCTAAAACTACAGAGAAAAGACCAAAAAGGGTAAACAAAGTGTAGAAGACAGCATATGGCTATGTATATAAAAAACAACCTACAGTAAAGGTGAATCTCTGTGTTTTCTATGGACAGTAACAGAAATGATACATAAAAGTAGCGTAGAAAATACAGCTAGATTTATTGAAAAGCTTTCTACATTTAAGAACAGTGAAGTCCTGGAATAGGCTGAACACTCTAGACCTTAAATGTTTACATCTGTAAGTGTAAACATCTGTTAACTTGTTTAAAAGCCAACCTAATTCAATTAGCACAAATCCTTGTGTGGCATTTCATTGAGTTATTTAAAATAAAATCATGGACTCCCGGGACCGGAAGGGCTCTCAAGAGGTCACCCAGTCCATTCCCTGTCCCCAGGCAGGATCAGCTTCACTCACGTCATCTATAACAGATGTTTTTCTGTCCTGTTTTTAAAAGACCACCAAGAATGGAGATTTTAAAACCTCTTTAGGCAATGATTTTATTGCAAGAGTAGTTTTGCTAATATGTGTAGTCCGATATTATGCAGGCACAGCAAAGTAGGAGCACACATTTTTTATATCAAAGTGATAAAAAGCAGTATATTAGGCTATGCTAATTGCTTTTAATCATGTGAACATTTTTATTACCATCTCTTAACAAATTACCATGCATCATCTGACAGATGGTAATGAACCAACCACACACAAAACCTATTACAAATATAAAATAAAATGCTTTTTTGCTTAAACTGAATTTAAGCCTTTAACCACCATTTGCCAGGGACTAAAACATGCATGTGATTAATTTCTTCGGCTCAGCTGGCAGCTGAGTAAAATCAGGATAACCGTATTTTTTCTCTAAGCTCATAAGCAATTTACGTTATAGCTTGATTTATGTAACACTGTTTGAGAATAAATTTATTCTACTTACAGTACTAATGTACTTTCTCTTTTCTGCATACTTGTATGATAAAGTTTGTGAGCTTTAATAAATTTTTGATAATGATATATAAGAAGCACATCCTACAGTACCAGGCAATACTCCCAGCCGCATTTTTTCCAAATACACTTCCCACTCATTTGACACTAAGTGAGAATGAAAACACCAGTACCAGTGAGCAACATCTGTCCTTACAACTGTATTTAGCAGTTACAGAGAAAAAAGTGCAAGACAAAGCTTCACAAGAATCTTTCTTCTCAAGCGTTCTTTCTTTCAAATTAAAACCTAGCTCACTTTGCACTGCACTGTTGCAGCATAATATGCATGCTGCCTATGATTACAGAACTAGGATTTATTTCCTCCTAAAGACTAAATGTTAGAAGATGGGCAACTTCTTTCATTACTTCAGATGGTGGACACTTCTGTCAATATATAAATCCTAAGAATTAGGTAGGACCTAAATCTGTTGTGTAAAATAACAGGGTGAAAAAATATTAGAGTGTTTCACTCTTTTTGAAATATGTAATAAATAATGTTAAAGAGTTTACCTGCATGTTAAAGACAGTTTTAAAATAAATAAATTTTTTAAAATACTATTTTTTAACTCTTATGTTAAAACAGAGAACTATATGTTACAGATGCCTTAGCATCTCATGTATTTGATCATACATTTTAGAGGGAAGCACAAGGAGAGGCTGGTTTCTTGTGGACACAATTTAGACAAGTGCATTGTGTGCTCCTTAGCATTAACAGTAGTTTTTGAATCCACCATTCAAATTCAAACAAATAAACAAAAAAAAAAAAAAAAGAAAGAAAGAAAGAAAAAAAAAAAAAAAGAAAAAAAAAAAAAAGAAAAAAAAAAAAAAAAAAAAAAAAACAAACAAACAAACAAAAAAAAAAAAAAAGAAAAAAAAAAAAAAGAAAAAAAAAAAGAAAAGGTTCAGCCTGGACAGAATAAATATATAAAGATATCCTTATTGCTGCCAGGATTCAGGGCAAGGAAATAATCCTTTTGCATAATAAAAAACTGCTACTGTGTGCCCATAGGTTGCCATCAATAGACATGTAATGCTATACAGCCCTTTGCAAACCAAACAGGGAAGTTAATGAAACCAGCTGGCTGGACAGAGTAAGAAATTAAGCAGAATGCAAACTTCTAGGAAACCAGGATTTGGTAGTGCCATTCTTCTTAGACTGATTAAGGGTCATGTTTTTGTCTCACTTATAATGAGAGAAAGGTTTCCTTATGATGAAAGGGTTACCACAATTTTTGGCAAAGTATTTTATTTTGTGGAATTTGCTTGTTTGTATGTTGGTACTGCATCACTGCTTATGCATATTTAAAGCTGCCAAACGACTGGACAGACTTGTCTCAAAAGTGATTTTCATTCACTCAGAAGAGAAGGCAGGGAGAGAATTCTGCTTATAGCTGATTTAAATTCAGGCTGTTTCCTAGGTTTCAATCTTTATTTAACAGAGGACACTTGCAAATAGCTCCACAATGTTCTTCAAGGAAGTAATCTCCATACCATATATAAGGAAAATAATGTAAAAGAAAAGGCATTCATAAAAAATATCTGATTAAAGTCATTGGTGATAAAGGTGCCCCTTATCCAGAATCAGAAGTCTTTGGAAACTATTTTGCCATTTTTATTATTATTTGTATTATATCAGTGACTTAAGGACAGCTTAGGGAGCTCTTTTTTAATCTGTTAAATAATTTAAATCTGACAGCAACTGACTAATGAACACTTGACAGAAAATAATTTATACCAGATTCATGAGCTGAATGAAAAATACAAAGTTTGGATTGGTTCTTCAGAACTGAACAGGATTTGAAGTTACTGAGCTCTGAAGAAAAACACATCAATATTGATGAGCTGTGTATTAGTAATATCTATGAGGTAAGGCAGGCATAAGGCTGCTGTTATGAAATTTTAAGCCATAGATAAATGTTCCTAGGAAATTAATTACTTGAATATCTGGATAAATATCTCATACTTAACTGAAAATCTGATTTAACAAATCTCTGGCACGTGTATCGTCATGATTTACAATAATTATTGGAAATTATCAGAATGGATGCAATCATTGAACTCTGTAAATCCCATCTGTATGGGGAACTATCAAGTACAAGAGCAAGGAAGTATGCAAAGGAGACAGAATCTCTACCAGCTATAATTCATGTAGAGGAGAGACATGCTTTTGGACTTTTGGACTTCTGACCTGACAAGTAGGAAACATACACACTTAATCACCACTGTCTAGCTTCAACATGGAAATACAGTTCTTGGTTCTTATTCTAGACAGACTCTAAGTCATATCCTCCTTGTTTTCAAATAAGGTATCTTATCAATAAATCCCATACATGTTAGTTCAGTGAATTTTATATTAAATAAGTTGTTTTTTAAAAATCAGCTTTTTGCTCTCATGTTTCATGGAAATGTGGTAGATTATTAGTAGTTGATTTGAGTAGGCCTAACAGATTTTAAAATCTCAGTTTATGGTTGTACAAGGTCAGCAGAAGAAGCACAATAATTTATAATAGCACGTATACACTAAATTGAGATTCTTTTTAAGCTAAATGGTTAACACGTTCCTGGACATTTTTATGCAGACATCTTAAGAACGCACAGTAAGCTCCCCAGCTAAATGAAGAGAGCCCTCTGGGACTGCACAGGACTCAGAGAAGAATGCTAATCACTAGTTGGCTGGGTTACACTGGTAGAAGCTACTGTCAACTCACTCCAAGTCCAAATTTGATTCTTTACTTACTGTGGAATCACACGATGGAGTAATTGTTAAACTGGCCTCACTGCTGATGCTGATGTTCAACAGAGATCTTTGCACTTTGCATTTTATCTTCTCTCTCATAATAAGGACATTCCAGAAAATTAAATCTTCAAGAGCTACTAATTTAACAGCTCATGACTCGAAGCAAAACTATTATCTTTTATTTTACTCTTACACCATCAGTATCTAGAAGCAGTCATCAAGCTAAATTTTATAAAAAACTAATAGCTTTGCTCTAGTGAAAACATAAATGGTTTTGCTCTTAAGCTTATTTGACTACAAAAAATAGGGGTAAACCTCTAGAAAAAGTATATTTTTCCCATGTTTTATTGAAATATTTTAACAAAAAAAAAAAGTCTTCCTGTTTTGCCTCAGTGGAATAAATAGAAAATGCATGCCATCCAAATAGCTATTCATTCCTATGAGTTATTATTAGGGTAGGCTATTCATTAATTTCTCATTTGTATGTGGATAATAAGCTATATACCAAATTACTTAATGTATTCCCAGTTTTTCCAGTTCCAGGCCACTGTTTCATCCACAGTCATCTGTCATTCCCCTTTCATATGATGATACACAGGAGGGAAAAATAGAATCAACCTAAAAACAATTGTCTTGACAAGTATTAGGTGGAATGTTTGTTCTTACAGACAAGTTGGCTATTGCTTCAGTCAGTAGGTCACAGCTCTAATGCAGATTATTCATCTGAGCTTTCTCCGGAAGAATTAAGAAGTTCTTTACAAAGAATTTCTATGTTTTTTCGCAAAGCATTTCCTTTTGTTCCACGATGCCCTTAGGTTCCCTTTGCTATCAACAGCATTTCAGATTAGTCAAACAAAAAATAAATATAACAGCAAGAACATCAGGTTCAAAACATTAACATATTCCTCTTCTCTCTCAAGTTGTCCAAATCCTTAAACAAAATAAGATTGAATTAAATTTCTTGGACCATCCTGAAAGACATAAATGGTCAGAGTATTTTAAAAGGGTATTTTAAAAGGATATTTTTGGAAACATTTGTAAGCATACAGGAAAGCAATTCCTTTACTTTACTTTTTTTTTTTTTCTTTTTTTTTTAAGCAACATGGTATTTTATGAAGATAAAAAGATCACGAATAAATGACTTGGCTTTTAATTAATTAATTTATTAATTCATTCGTTCATTCATTCGTTCATTCATTCATTCCTGTGGCTTCACTTTCCTCTCTGAGACATCTGGTTCTGATGGAATACATTCAGGTTGACAGACAAGAGAGAAATGCCTTTGGTTGTAAGAGTCATACCCATTGACGAAGATTTAATTGTCCTCCTGTATCATAAGAAAAAAAAAATGGAAAAAAAACCCAGAAGACAGATCATTAAACAGAGAAACAACCTAACGTATTACTTTTCTGTTTTACTACCTACAAAGCAGTTCACACAGAAGTGGCCAGTATCCTGTCATTACCTGGAACAAATTGCACATGTCTCAGACACTGAGGGAGCAGGAAGCACATCGCACCCACCAGAACAGTCTCACCGTGTTTAATGTTTTTTTTGGCTCGATTTTGTGACAAAAATATTAATAAGATCCTCCTGTAAGGAGTTTTTCAGAGTTACCATACATAAGAAAATATTGCCTCACTGGTCGAGTTCACTCAGTGTTCCCTAGCCCTTGCACTGAGGAAGTCCCTGAACAGTTTTTCCTGGTTCATCCTGCACATAATGCTTATGCCTTTATAGTTTTCTGTCATCTCTCTCCACACTGAAGAAGTCAAGTCGTGGCCCCTCTATCTTTCCCTCTTTATTCCAGCCATAAGAGATATTTTTTTAAGTGGACAACTTGAGATGCAAAAAAAAAAAAAAAAAAAGTATTTCATAAGTAGAAATAACACGGATTTATTTAACATTTTGTACTGATTAGTAATTCTTAGCACTGTTTGCTCTCCTCCCTGAGAAGGAATGGACTAATGCTGTTGTTGACACTGTTTTTGTTCCAAAATCCTATTCTCAGAGACCAATTCAAATTGGCCAGGAGAGCAACACAGGGCAGTCAAGATTTAGGTTGTTTCTCTTTCCACCTTGTTTCAAAATTAACTGGATCCAGCTTCACCTATTATTTCTTCCTCAATATCCGCAGATGCTCCTGTGATGCTTTTCAATTGACCCTTAAGTACTCTAAATAGTTTGATGCCATCAACACACTTTGACACATTGCTATATACCAAACGATTTACTAGTATGTTGAACAGAACAGATCATAGCACAGATTTTTGTAAGGGTCCATGAATTAAATGACTTTTTACAGCTTTTAAACAGTTTTTATCCTTATCAGGACATTACCTCTTTTGTCACAGAAACTTAGATTCTTCAATTTTTAAGAACAGATCTTGTCAACTGCATTAGGAAAAAGGTTTCTATTATATTAAGCAAGTCTCCTTTGTCTTCAAATTCTGCTATAAATTCTTTAAAGTAACATTTGAATATTCTATCTACAAATATCATATTTGCCTTTATCTAGTAGCCTACTAGCAAAGAGAGATGACTTCCAACTACATAAATCAGGTCCAGAGCTTTACTTCCTCAAAACTAAGTCTTCAGCTTTTTGCTTAAAGTGGTAAAAAGCAACAGTTTCTTTGGTATGAATTATTCAAAGTGACAGGATGTTGGAAGTTTGTCCATAATGGCTATTTTGACTGAATGAGCAGCTCTTGTACTGCATTCTTCTTCATTTTGTCCTGACAATCCTGTATCAATACAAAGATATAGAAATTAATTCACACTCAATTGCTGTTGATGGGTTATTGTAAACAAAAGTACAATGCCAAATAAAGATACGATTGATGTAGTGACAAACAAAAGAATAGGCATCATTGAATAAGAAATTTTTTAAGGAAGAATAAATGGAAACCAGTTTTACTTGGATTCGTTGATGAAAATGTCATTTAAATATAGTCATCTGGATGTTAACTAAATTATAGTTTGGCAGCAAATAAGTAAATAGTCATACAAGACATAGGAATTTTTCTCATCTTGTGACTGAGAACCTGCCCAGCAAGGTCCTGAACAAGTTATTCATCCCATATGTAATACATAATATTTTGTTGCTGTGTTTTATTTAAGTTGTCAATAAATCAGCATACTCCATAAGATTGGAATGGTCTGGGGCCTTACTTCTTGCTATTGCCTGTTCATGTATAACTACTGCAGTTGCAATAAGCTTATCAGAGAGCATGTGCCAGAATTAATCCAGATCACATGGTTCACATAATTAAAAAGCTCTGCACTGGAATGTCTTTTGTAAAAAGTTTCAGTTTCAGAAAAAGGTTATTTATGTATTGATGAAAATAAAACATTTCCAAAGAAACAGTCATAGTTTTAGGTAAGCCCCTAAAAAGAAATATAAAATGGCTTAAAGTCCCAAAACAATGTTTGCATCTGCACCAAGAGAGCATCTCACTTGTTTTCTGCACAAGTCAAAGCATGAAAGGCAGATTTGGCTGACCTACTTTTGAGAAGTTACTCATACTGGGGTGTGTTCCTTAGTAGTCTTCCTTTTTTTTTTTTTTTTTTTTTTTTTTTTTTTTTTTTTTAATTTTAAAGTAAACTCCAGCTAAACTCAGTTAAGCATATTCAATGGAAATTACTAGCAGGATAATTTGTCCCTGTTTCTGCCTCACACTCTTAATCCTTGCATGACACAGCTGAGAAGTGGGACAGTAAAATGTGCTATCTTGGTCTGTGCAGCAGCTCCCAGAATAATACTCTATTGCATTAATATTGCATTAATCTCTCCAGCTGGGTGGGGGGGGAGGGGAGAGGAAAAGGGGGAAGGCCATTTTAATAATGCAATGGCTGTAATACATTGTTCCCTCCAGAAAGGAACTTATACATTGTTTTTCATTTCTTTTGAGTCCTCTTTGTTCTGGTCTTTATATTGCTTGTCACTTTATTCTGGTATTGTAAGATCCGGGTTGGTGGACGTTCTTCTCAAGAATGGGTTGGTCATTCTTCCCAATTTTTAGAATTAATAAAGGTGGAGTTAATTCAGATCCAAGAGATAAACTTTTGAGTAGGTTCAAAAATGAATTGTGTTCTGCCTTGCTTTTGAAAATTCAGTGAAGCCCACTAGTAGATACAAGGGCATCATCAAGAACTGGATTTAAAAGTCACACTGCTCTTTCTAACACGTGACAGTTCAGAATACTGATGCTTGAGACGCCAGAGCAGTTTCATTTCCCCATAGTTACTGTAAACATTTCCCTTTACGCAATGTTATGCTCTGCTATAAATAACATGCTGGCTATAAGAATTAGCATTTACCTTATAAAATTGATTAAATATATTCCTAGATTTCCCATATTCTGAGTAAGTGCTCTAAAATACTACAAACTGTGACCCAATCACGTTCAGTGATGTGAAGTCTAACTCATCAGGTTCACAGAGGGACCTGGGTGAGGTACCACAGGACCTCAGACCACATTTTGTTCAGGTCTGTCGTGCTAATGTTTCCATGAATAAGTAGTCTGTGGTGTTTTTGGTTTAGACTAGTTACTGTAACTCTCTTATTCATTCTTGCAAACTTTATGTTTTCCAACAACTTAATTTGGTGATTGCATCTCTACTATCTGGATTATTTTCTGCTTTGACACATCACTCATTATCACACAGATTCTCTCTATGACGCTGTTCTCCCTCACTTCAAATCACCAGTTGCTTTTATCTCCTTTGGTACTTCTTTGATTGCAAGTTACTTGCAGAAGAAGTCTTGAAAGGATTTCTGGAGAAGTTAGAAGTTCGGTTCCCTTCAGCATTGTTTCTAAACGGAAGAAAAACCCAAATACTCAAATTTGAATTTGAATGATCACATTATGATTCCAAACAGTTGATTTCTACCCAAAATAGAAAGTGTTGTCCACTGTTGGAGAGCTGAGCTTCCCCAGTTCTCTGAGATGGTAGCACCAAGGGGAATGGAGTTATTAATTTTTCTTGGACTTCTTAAGTCTCTAAGTCACCTATTCTAATTGCAACACATTTATCACTAATGGACAGTGAGAGGATCTTTGTCAGCTAAGGGAAATGATGCCTCTTGGGTCCACTGTTAGATCTGATAAGAGTGTGATATTAATAAAGGGACTTTCTTCTGGCCCACCTCAGTCCCAGCTTCCTGAAGTTTTTCCTTCTTCCAGCCACTGTATACACTAGCCTCTCTACCAACTTATCATGGATTCCCAGATACCTTTTACCACACAGTCAACTATTTCAACTTTTACTTGTCCTGCTAAGGAGCTTTGAGCTGGCTTTACTGCATGTGATTACAGAGTTTGAGTGCTAGCAGTCTGAGCCTCTACATGTTTCCTTCTGACTCCACTCTCCTTACTTTTTATTTCTGCTTCCCTGCACATTCCAGACTGGCATTGTTTACAAGAGATCTAAAAAAGTCAAAAATCAGTATAATATCATTGAAAAGACTGATAATAGTTTTTCCTTTCTTTTCACTTCCCTCCTTTATTTTCAGTCCAACTTAGGTTTTGTTAGTTATGCGTGAACTGCTTGCTGTATGGAGTGAAAATGAAACATCTGACAGTAGTTTTAATGCAGTATTTTTAAACCCTATCTCAAAACAAGAGATAGTCTATCCCCTGAATTCAGAGTACAGAAGAGTAGATATTTATCAAAAGGTGAAAGGTGTACATATTCACACCATGAGTACTGTGTTCAGTTTTGAGCATCTCACTACAAGAAAGACTTTGAGTCCTTGGAGCATTTCCAGCAAAGGGTGACAAAGTTGGTGAGGGAACTGGAGCACAAGTCTTTTGAGGAGCGGCTGAGAGAGCTGGGATTGTTCAGCCTGGAAAAGAGGAGGCTCAGGGAGGGACCTTATCTCTCTCTACAACTACCTGAAAGGAGGCTGTGGTGAGGTGGGGATTGGTCTCTTCTCCCAGGATACTAAAGATAGGACTAGAGGGAATGATCTCATGTTGCACCAGGGGAGGTTCAGGTAGGGTATTAGGAAAGATTTCTTCTCTTAAACAGTGGTGAGGCATTGGAACAGGGAAGTGATGGACTCACCATCCATGGAGATGTTCAAGAAATGCGTAGATATGGCACTGAGAGACATAGTGGACACAGTAATGATCTTAGAGGTCTTTTCCAACATTAATGATTCCATTCTATGACTCCACAAAACTCATCAGATGTTTATGTTGATTTCTGAAAAGATGTTTTCTAATGCTAGGCTCTGGGATTTAGAGGCTCTCTGCATTAAGTCTTTGTGGGTTCAGAGATGGTGCACAACCTGGAATAGTGGTCTTCTACATGAAAGGGAACAAGAACATGAAAGGGAACAAGAAATCTACCTGCAGAAATCAGTGGAGAATGTGCTTTTAGCAATGCTAAGTTTTATTAAAATTGGATAATGTAGAAATAATAATAAAGGGTCTCACTGAAGTCAGAAAATATCATATTTCTATCAGTAGCCAATTCACAATGTTACATGAGAAATCAGTTGCAAAGTAAGAGCAATTATAGATAAGAAAATGCTTTGAAAGGGAAGGAAGAGAATCAAAACCTAACAAACTAGCCAAATCCATACTCTTAGCATTTTTTCTTTCATCTGCCAGACTCCAGTAAATATCTTTCCAACAGCTCTGAAGCATTATGTATCAAACATAACTTATCAACAATTTCAATATGTATTACCAGTAATCAAAACATGAAAATAATTACTCAAGCATGTACTTTTAACACATGTATGAGTTTAATCTGCTGTGGACAAACATGCGTATTTTCCATCTCTATGTGCACCAATCAAAAAACAAAAATTAAACACTTCAAATTGACTTAAAGGAACAGGATATACAGAATACAGTCTTACTCACTTAGAACTGAATTTACAGAATGGCACTATGGACAAATTATATCATCACTGCATTATCAGGGGTACACAAAAGCACACACATGATAAATAGTTCTGATGGAAAATGGCACTCTATGAAGCTAACAGTACAAATGCCTGGGAATATTTCTTATTAATTCCCTCTTCCGCTCAGATGATATAGTCTGAGATACTTCAGAATAAAGCTTCAGAGGGACTACATTTCTAAAAAAAAAAAAAAAAAAAAAAAAAAAAAAGGAATGGGTGAATGGGTTATGTTGAAGAATGAGGGACATATTAGAGAGAAAATGGTGTTGAAGAAAAGGCTATTTTTATTTTCCACTTAGTAAATGC
>JAOWBP010001760.1:65414828-65441102 GCA_028571105.1 Tragopan temminckii | reverse complement strand
GAAAATGGCACTCTATGAAGCTAACAGTACAAATGCCTGGGAATATTTCTTATTAATTCCCTCTTCCGCTCAGAGTCAGCATGTACCTTGTTCTTGTTATAATACTGGCATATGTGGATTGCTTCCTAAGGTGATTTACATTAACTGGTTGAGATGATATAGTCTGAGATACTTCAGAATAAAGCTTCAGAGGGACTACATTTCTAAAAAAAAAAAAAAAAAAAAAAAAAAAAAGGGAATGGGTGAATGGGTTATGTTGAAGAATGAGGGACATTTTAGAGAGAAAATGGTGTTGAAGAAAAGGCTATTTTTATTTTCCACTTAGTAAATGCATAATATTTTGAGAGCAAAATTAGAAATCTGCTACAAGAGTAGCTTGTAATACTACAGACATTGTCTGCATGTCCATTGGAATACAGCGGTTTGTCACCTTGCCTTAGAAGTTAACACACAAAAGTAAGCAGTGAAAAAGAAATTGGGATAATCTCCATGAAGATAGAGCAAAGATGTTGCACTAATCTACATCAACACTGCTCAAGCAAGAATACCATCACAGGTAACAAATGTTGAAATGCAAAAAGCTCCACATAGGTGTCATCTGCTTTTTTGAATTGTTTCCATATCAGTGTCAAATATTCATGTTGTTAGCTTTCATATGAACTCTAGAATTATTCAGTTTCAGGACTAGGAATTAATTATCCAGAAGTAAAGTGTATAAGAGATGAAAATCATCTACCTAGCACTGCTCTGCAGCCTTCTGTACATGTTTTAAAAGTCTCTTATTAATTCAACCACTTTTCAGAGTATATCACTAGCTGCTGGATGGAGATCTCACAGTTTTGATAAATAATGCATAAACTGCAGTTCTTTGACTTCTACGATATCAATGATGAACTGAAGAATATTCATGCTAATGTCAGTACATTTAGTACTCCTATTCTAAACTGTATCATAATGGAGTCTACAGGTACAGAGAATGCTGTGTCTATCACACATTGCCATTTCTCCATTTCCTGGCAAAGAACTTGCTAGATAAAAAATCTTCACTGGTACAATCAAAAGCATGCAACACTACTCTGCCTAAAGAAAGAGCCCGCTTTTGAATACTGATGCTAACATTATTAAGCATCTGTGCTGGCTTTTGCGGTTTATAATTCTGTGTGTGTCAAAACAGAGCTTGTTTCACATGATCGTTCCAAAGCCCCTCTAAAACAGGTCCCAGAAAATGTGACCTGCAAGCAGGAGATTCACATATAACGTGGCAGCAAGCTGCTTTAATAACAAGCCTTGAGTACATGATCACTTCATCTGGTACCCAGATCCAGGGCAGCAGAAGCTATCCGAGGTCAAAGGAGTAGTTTCTGCTCTGTGTGGTAATTCTATAATGCATACAAGACAAATTCTACAATAATTCTGGGAAACAGTAATTTATAATTTCTAGAAATCTCTTATAGATTATACTTCTCACACACATTTTTAAGTTCCCACAATGGGTAGTAATGTTCAGTTTTCAATGGACGCTGCCTGGGACATGGAAGTTAACTTGAGTGTACTAGCAATTACTGGATGATTATTTTTAAAAGTGATGATGTGCTGGATTTTTTTTTTTTCAATAATTGATGTCCTACACACCTCAAAAAAAATACAACACATTCTCATTAGAGTTTCATAGAAGCAAAATATAGTTCATGCTCTAAATATGCTAGAAAACTTTGCCTATAGCAATTTTACCGTTCATTGAGTTCCGGAGGTTTTATATTCCCAAACCATAAAAAATTTTATGCACATGCAAACACATAAAAAAGCCCTGCATACATCGTTAAATTTTCAGTACCAATAAAAATAGAGCATGAACATTTGAAGCCATGACCAAAACCCAGCTTTCAACTAGCTAGGCTTCCTAACTTACAACAAAGGGGTAACTCAACAACAAAAGCTATTTAGAACAGAAAAATAGGTCTTATGCATTACTAAGCATTTAAATATAACAAAATAGGGAATCCCAGTCATTGTAAGATGTGATTACGGGCCACAACTGTTGCTAAGCCTCAGATGTCATAGATGTCTGTGCAGAAGATTTATTTGCCGTTAGACAATGCAGAACACAAGGTTCTTTGCTACTGCTGTTATTGCATTGCTGCCCACCTTGCATTAATTTCCAGTCAGTCTTCTTCGCACCTCACTCCTTCATCACGACTGTCAGATTATTTAATGGTCTTTACGTCATGGTTTCTAATTGTTGGATGCGAAACAGAAGGCACTATTCAAAAAGGACTACTTTCTCCCTTAGTTCTTCATCAGCAGCTCATGGCCTGAATGGTATTTGCTGCTAGTAAGTAAAGGAAAATAAACAGAGGGAGAGTAGCAATCTCTCTATTACTATGGAGTACATATTAATGGAAAATATACAGTATAAGATACAAACACTTTATGGTTCAGATGAACTTTTATCATATATCATGATCTGTCAGTGATAGCCAAAAGTTAGATCACTCTTTGCATATCCTCTAAGTCTATATCAATTAACTACATTTCTAACAGTGTTATTATGCAGCAAAAATGGAGAAAAGGAGATGTTCTACTCACTTAAATTCATTAGTAGGAATATATTCACCCCTGATTACACTGGATTTTGCCAGTAGAACTGATCTGCAAGGACTCTGCTGGAGAAGATATAGAAAGAAAATACAGATGTCCTAGAGCTTGCCCTATATACTTAACACAGCCAGATAAACAAAGGGTCAGACAGCCTGACTGGTAAAAGAACTAGAAACTCCAGGACGAGCAAATTCAGCTCATCTCTGTGAGAGAAGCCTTTCTAGAACTCACCTGGCAAGATGCAAGCTCCTTTTTTAATATACTGGTAGCACTCTCTCACAGGTGAACCTAGTTGGCACAGCTCAGCACAGAGCAATTTGTCTGTCTTGTGCCAAGTATATCAGGGCCTTTTATTTTGCTAATCAGCTCTGTCTGTTTTAGTAACTCTATCTGATGTGCTGAAATAAAAACTCTGCTGCTCAATTACTGTTAATTTTTACTTGGAACAGCTCTCTAAGCACTTCTGATCCAGGTGGAAAGCAGCAACTCCTTCAAAGGGTGACCTCAATCTATCAGGAAACCAGCTTATATTTAGTCTGTGATTGTTAGATGTGCAACTGGTATGGTAACTTGAGCTTGCAGTTTCCCAATGAATCAATCAGAAGATTACGCACTGGAAAAGCAGCATAATGTTAAGGCATTCACTTGGCAACAAGACTACCAAACTAAAATGTAAAGAAATACATGTCTAGAAAGGAATCCTTATCATGCTGTCATCCTGTTTCAAAATAAATAAATAATTCAAAAGCCCAGATATTAAAAGGTGTAGGTATACATAGCAGGCAATAGCCATTTAAGGTAAAATACTTATCTAATACCATAGCAGTAGTGCAGCAATTTGCAATTATTGAATTATATGCAACAGAAGTTCAGGAGCAAGATGTCATCTTCAGTATATCTCTAATCTTTATTAAACTACACGAGTACTGTGTTTGGATTATCAGTACTATGATACAATACATAGTGTGCTGAGTTCACACACGACCACAAACCCCACTTCCTGTTGCTGCTGTCAGCTCTCAGTTCCTTGATCACTTCTGCAAGGCAAACCACAACAAAAGGTTGTTTTTTTGTACTGTCTCAAGAGGAGAAAGCATGGCACATATGGCTTAATTCCATTAACTCTTCAAGAGTAACTGGATTCCTCTCTTTGCATCCAAGTCTTATGTGATAAAAAGCATTGGTATAGTGTCTTCTGTGACAATAGCGGTGAAGGGAATTCCTCATGGCAGTACTCAAGGCTCTGAGTGGTGGACAAACTCTGATGGTTCTTTCTGAGGCTCCAAGATTTTTATTCTGTAGAGAGAAGAAATCTTCTACAGAAGAGGAGTAAATGGAAAGAAACACATAATACCAAGACTCCCAGCCCATCCCATTTACACATATTTCCTTACCCAGTGACAGACAAGAATCCCATAAGAATACTGGTTTGCCATCAAAAGAGTGGAGCACAACAGCTCTCAGGCCCATTAAAGTTCTGCTCTTCTTGCAAGGACAGTATTGTTCACAAATGACAGTCTACTGCCAGAGGAGAATACCAAAGATTTGTATCAGCGTTGCTTGTTTTCCTCACTTTCAGCACCATGAGGTGGATTGGGTAATCAGCTTCCCACAACAGTAGAAAGCTATTCATTAAGACATTTTAAATACAGGTTGTGCACCAGCCAGACTATGTAGGAGCTCTACAAGTACCAGTGTTTATAACGCCTGAGTCACAGGCTAAAATAAGCCTCAAGGAAGGAAGCTACAAAAGCTTTATGGTAAATCCCCCACGTACACATTTGGAGGAGGAAAAAAAAAAAAAAAGTAAGAAAAAAAGAAAACCTGCTCATCTAAGCTGAACAACAAGTTAGCACCAGCATGATCCTTGAAGTAGTGCCATTTGTTCCACAACAGGAAAATGCCTCAAGGACAAACCTTTCCTGACTTCAGAGTAAAAGGAGGTGGCTATATTCTGCTTTCTGATACTTATTCTTCAGCATACAAGAGTTGCTGAAAATCAGTATTTTGTTCTGATTTTCACATCTTCTCTACGTGGATTATTTATTATTATTATGGTACTAAGGGACAGGGTTTAGTAAGGAAATATTGGTGGTAGGTGAATGGTTGGACTAGATGATCTTAGAGGATTTTTCTAACTTGGGGTGTCAACAATTTTTTCCACATCTGCTGTATTGCATGATCTGAAAACATATGGGTCCACAGAGCAGCCTAGGCTCACCCAGCTACATCAACTCTGTTTTTAAGAAGTTGAATACGAAATTCTCAAAGGGAAAAAAGAAATCACATCAGTAATCTACAAGAGCCCCCAAGGTCTGTGGAAGCTGTTCCTACTGACAATATGAATTCAGGAATTCAGCTCTGCATGTCCTTACAGTCCACAGTTTTGTGATCCGCAACTCACAGTTTTCCTCTCAGAATTTCATGGACTTCTCTGAGCTACTGTCCATTAAAAAAAAAAAAAAAAAAAAAAAAAAGGAAGAAAGAAAAAAAGTATATGTTTCACAATTGTTACTGTCACCATTACTCTAATAAATCAGTGCACGGAACCACATGTCCTCCTAAAACTTACAAAGCTATTTACAAATTGCCAACTATTCATATCCTTCAACACTAACAAAAATGAAAAGGGACAGTAAAACGGATGATGGAAAGCAGAGAAGCGCAGAGCTCTTTTCTGCCACACATTACTCTTAGACCCAGCTGAAGGCAAGGTATACTGCTGACTCTGGGCAGGTTTTGGCTCTGTTATAGTACATACACCGGTAGAGATCATCTTCCCATCAGAGAAGTCACATTGTTCATGCCCCAGCAGAGTCTAAGAATAAATTAATATTCCTTTAGCAAAGACTACAGGGATAATGTAGTTTCAGTGCAAAGGCAGGCAGACTGATGTGACAGACTGTAAGCATGATGATCATCCTCTTGAAAGGAGAATGCCCCATTATTTGATTATCTTGGTGGGGAAACCCATCTCCAATTCCATTCTATGAAGCAAGTGCACTCCGTGTATTGTCAAGGAAAGAGAAAGGAATACAGAAAAGAATATCTAAGAAACCTAGGGTTCAAAAACATTAGGGAAAAAAAAAAAGGAACATAAAGCATTCTTTTCTATGCAATATAAGCCTTCACTAATACAATTTGTATGACTTGTAGGCACTTTTTAAAGTTTCATGAACTGACATACTGCTCTGACACTGACACATGTCAGGTCACATTGTTAGGCTCTCACATAAAGGGCTAAAATCTAGTCATATTTGTCAAGCTGCATAGAAAACAATTCCATTGCCATGAAGTAATTTAGAGATGAATTGGAAAAGGCACAGAATTAATCTGCACTTAAAAGCTTGTCTCAAGGAAGTTCACAAAGACATCACAGCTTTGCTATATTTCCAATAGGTCACAGAGTTCTGTTCTTGCTACAGGAACAGTCACTTTCGTTTGACAAGTGGTTTTTTTATAGTAAAGGAATATTTTTAAATTCCAACTACTGCTTCTAAAAATCTATTCTTTTTCCTCAATGAAGTGAGCAAAGGCACGAGAACATTGCATTACATTTTAAAAATGAAAAATACATTGGTTGAAGATCCTGGAAACATTCAAAAGAGGGAAGTAAAAAGACAAGTGAAGAAACATAAGAGATTAAAAAAATTATTTAATCGTAACAAAAACATTTTAAATAACATAAAAAACTATTCACGTAAATGGTATTTTAACCCCTTTGCCTTTTTTTCCTCACTGTGCTAGACTTATCGTAGGTCCCACAATACCATAGAAGTGTGTTCCATCACAGGCTGCCAACCACGCAAGCAGTATGCTCAGAAATGAATTCAGTTTCTTTTCTTACCCATAGAACATCACTGCTTCAGTCGTATCCCTGGGCTTCTACCTACATTCTCCAAATCTAAAGATTGCTACAACATAGTCAGAAACCAAGTGACCCGTGCATGCTGCTGACAAGCTAGTGCAGACTGTAGGGAATACTCAACTCAGCCTGTATGTCCTGACTCAATGATTTTGTCTGTGCAGACTTGCTAGCCTAGAGCTCTTACACAGATGTTTTATTGTATCACTGAACAAAAACAAACAAGGAGAAAACTGCAGACTTCCTAAAGAACAAAAACAGTTTCATTACTAGCACCTTTCACCTTAGAAAGCCAGAAAAGCCTGTAAATTCTTCGAGCAAATCTTTTGTGTTAGAGAATGTGGAAGCTCATTCATTTTTTAAGTGGATAAAATCCTTTCCTTAAAAAACAAAAACAAAACAAAAAAAACCTTCTGTTGTAAAATCAAACTTTATTAAATCAAACTTCCACTGCAAACACAGACAGAATAAGATGTGCCTTAGACATAATCTGCCTTCTACTGAAAGCAGTGACTACCATGATTACTTCAATGAAAGCTAAACCAACAGATTTATGGGGAATTCCAGAGAAGCAATATGCCTGGGACATCCCTGTGAGCACAGGGCTCTGAAAAACAGTTGGCAGAGTTAGCAAGAATTGAGCATCATAGATGACTGTAGCACTGATTGGTCTTCCTTTCCTGAGTACTACATACCTGATCCATCTGCCTCCAGCATATCAAATAGTTGGCCTGAACCCTCTGCAAAGTCTTCTGCTGAGCACATTCAATGTGGGTTTTGCTTTGAGTTCTTTTAAGTTTAACCTACAGTTTCAAGATAAAAGATGTTCCAACCACTGAAAAAGAAATGTCATTTCTCAACTACTAGATCAAAACAGATATGAGAAGGAAAGTTTTGTGGTTTGAAAAAGAACAGATGTCACCCTAGATGCAAGTCTTGAATAGCAAAAATGTATTGAACTCCAGCTTGTGCTAGCATCAACCAAAGAGAAGTTATAGAAGACTGGGAAACATGCATAGAAATTCAGGATAATATTTTCAAATTGCATTTGCTATTACATCCCTTCCTTTCCAGGGTAGCATGCAACTCTATGAAGAAATATAAGTTCTTCTGTGTACAGTGTAAAGCTGCATGAAGGCTCAGGACACCTAACCTCTGAAAATCAAACCAATTTTTAGATATCAAAGTCTGAAAACGTTGGTTTCATCCAATCAGATATTTGGCATTACTTGAATGTGGCAGATAATAAGCACATATTTTTCCCACTGCTTCAAGATAATTCTCTAGGAATTATCCTCTTCATCTCCTCACTCCTGAAAGCATAGATAATAGATACTGGCAGGATTCCTAAATGAGCTCCTGTGCTCATTTCAGTCTTTACTAAAATTGACATTTACTGGCAAAACTCCTTTCCAAGGATTCATTACTTCAAGTTTGGTGAGCTTATAAGTGAAGAGATCAAGAAATCCATGAATAAAACAAATCCTCTAAAATCTTGCCAAATATACTATGGGATTCCCTAAAGGCTTACTTGTGAAAAAGAGAATCATTAATTTTTCCTCACCAAGAGCCAAAACAACAGAAAGAATAACTCTGGAAATTCTAAAAACAGATGACAAAGAAGGAGTTGAAAAAAACTTGTTTGAAGTTTGCATTACCAATGATAGTTCCAGCATATAAACCAAACTGACATTTAAATTGCTTCACTGAATTCATCTCAGTGCATGTTTCTTGATAAAATAAATAAATAAATTGTGTCACAGAATTTAGGGTTAAGTAAAGAAATAACAAGTAACTGCATATCCAGACTCTAAGACAAAGTTGGGATTAATAATAAAAATGAAGCAATAAAAGAGTGCTAGATATAGAAAAAATTAGTCCTTAGTATCAGAACACATTTTTGGCACATTATTATTAAATTTGTATCTCTGTAAATGAACATTAAGGAACACATTATGACATTTCTACCTAAATATTCTGACATGCAGAAAAGTAATTCTGAAGTACCATTCGTAGTATTTGTACAAATTTGGATGGATTATTACCAACTTTTTAGCATATAATATATAAATTTTTTAATTTGCTTCAGTAATAATTAATAAACTGACAATAGGAAAAGAGATCCTTGTGGGACTTAAACCAACTTCTGTAGAATTTGCCTAAGGTTTTTAATGACGTTTGAAGTTCTGTCAAATTTAATAATGGAAATGGTTTAGTATTGCATTTCGTGGGTTTTCTTTACTTCAAAGTAAAAAGTTTTATTGACTTATTATGAATAGACTCTTAATTATGTTTTTTGGAAAGCCAATTAAAATAGCATTAAAAAAATGGTATTTATTACTCATTTGCCCCAACCAAACAAAGTCTCTCTTTACACCAAAACCTGCAAGCAGAATTCAATTTGACAGCACAGCTCCAGATACTAGTTTCAACTTTTGATAAGAAAACAGTCTATAAATGTACATTTTATTTAGATTCATGCATGCAAATATACAAAATGCCTGAAAGAAATTAAAGGCAGGAATATTAAAAAAATAAAAAGATAAATAAGCACAAAGTATATTTTTTTAATATGAATGGTTTCAAACTTCCATGGGATTTTAAGTTTAATTCCTTCTTAGCAGCAGTCCCAATCCTGGCTAACTGAATAAACACTGTCCTTTTACCATGATATGCCCCAGTGTGAACATTTCCTTGAAAAGCCCCAGCCTCAGATCTCACATGCTGCAGGCTGATGTCTGCTCGCATATGACGCCACTGGGGGTAGGGTTCTTACTTCCAGTACTAAAGCTTGACTTCTGGATAATGCACAAGGGGAACTGGGAAGGATGAGAATTTCTGGTCCCAAACTACACCAAGTGGAATTGCATAGGGTCCCAATTTCTTTCCCAATTTGAATTAACTTTTCATTTTTCCTTTCTGCCTGTCTCTGACCAATTGTTAGTAAGAGACTCTTCACAGCCTAATAGAGTACATTTTGCATTCACTGGTCTCAAAGAAATAAAAACCATCATGTTGGGTTTTTTGGTTTTTTTTTTTGTTTGTTTGTTTGTTTTGGGTTTTTTTGTTTTGTTTTGTTTTTTTCCCTCTTTCCTATACCCCCAGCTATATGAACAGTCAATCCAAAAAGAGTGCTGGGAGTTTTGTATCCTCTACTAAAATCTGCCCTTGATCACATTAGCGGGGTATGACCAAAACTATCACCGTCTCCTCTGCCATTACAAATGAATAATAGCACTGCACTCACGGTGACAGTGCTCAAATAAGCCACAGCATCACAGCAATAGGACGTAGACATATAGCCTGACACATTCCATAAATCAACCTGATTCACCTTCCACTTGCTATATTGTTTCCAGAAATAAGTTTGAAATTAGCTTTACAATTTTAATTGGCCAAAATCCAGAAGTTATCAGGAAGAAGGAGCTTTCCTTCAGGCAATCCATGTATAAGAGCCAAGCATGATGACCAGCAAATCTTGTAGGAATCTAAACATGGGCTCACTCATAAGCCACAGTTAGCTTGCCTGCCATAGCATCAAAGTTCAAAAGAACAATGAACAGCTCAGATCTCCCACCGAACAGATGCCAACACTTGGATTTCTCAACAGTCTGAAATACGTGGAGTCTCATTTCAGTATTTGAAGGTCTAATTAAGGTACCTAGTACACAACATCACAGTATGGTTGCAGTCAAAACAAAAAAAGTATCACAATATACTGATGTACACTCTCAGGTTTTTACCAGATCTTCCCTGTCAAAGATTTCTAAGTGAACAAAAGCAACATAAAGAAATACACCTCTGAAGGAAAGCACTCTAATCTAGTGAACAGGAGACACAGACAAAGGCAAGGACTACAGCACAACACAGTAATCCACAACCCATCTGTGAACATCAAGAACTTCACATTGCCAGCCTGCTCCATTGAAAATGCTTTCTTCCAGAACAGCTGTTTGTATCTTTACAAGAGGTAAAATAGAAAAGCTGTAACATTATTTCACTATTATTATTATTTATTTTAAATAATAAAAGCACACTACAACTTTCAGGAGACTCATTTATGTATTTGCCCATCCAGGATCAAGAAAAAAAGTATGATCCTTGCAGAAACAGATAAAATGCTTGATGCTACTCAGCATTGTGCAAGAACTGCATTTCAAAATTTTCCTGTTTTGTTTCTTCCGTGGTGCAGATTTTATCTTCTCATATGTTTAACAGACAGTTTAGGTGATTTTTGCAAGGTGTTTAATGTATTCATTGATGATGGAGGAAGGTAGCAAATGGCAAGCGAACCTTGCCATTTGTGAAATATATGGACAATGTGGTCTCCACAGTGTTGAGATGTTAGATAGCGAAAAGACACAGGGAATAGTAAGGGGAATAAACAACATATATTGTAGGCTATTCCAGCATCTACAACAGTGTCCTCCTTCTGTGGCTTGGATAAAACATTTCCAGCTTCTTTCACCCAATCCTCACAGAGTCACTACCAAGTTGAAACTTCTCATGCACTTTACGTATCAGATTTTAAGTCATTAATACTCCCATCAAGATAGGGAATGAGAAAGTCAGCATGGGAATCAATGCATTATTGCTCAGGGTGACTCATTTAAGACAACGTGGTTATGTTAAGTGACTATTTTAAGATACTATGATTCAATTTGATTTGAATTGCTTCTTGTTGAACTTGTAACCTTTCACTCCACCCTCTCTCTCTTGGGCCTCCTTGTACTGAAGTCACTTGGACTCCTGCCACAGCATATACAGATACAGCCTGCAAGCAACAGTGTCGAAAGCAACACAGGTCATGTGATGGAAGAATTTGGCACTATTTTCAAGAAGAAATATAATAATTACCAATTTGGCATTTGAGTTTCTAGTACACTTTTTCTCCATCTTCTCAGATCTTGGATCAAATTCAAAACAGCAAAGATAAGCTTGATTCAAATAGTATTGTTCATATAACCATAACTTTTACTGGAAGAAGTGTCTCAGGTCCAGAATATTAGATATGTCAGACTCAGAAATGAAGTTCACTAGCATATGTGAAAACCAGTTGATTTTTATCCATGCTGGGTTAATCATCATATTAGTAATGTGTCATATTAGTAATAATTTCCTTTCAAATACTCACAAAAATTTTACTTAAACATAACAGAAATCAGGGGCAGGAGCACCACAGGATCTCAGGATTGTATTATGTGGATTCAACTTCTGCATCTAATAATAATTAATTTTAAGGCAGACATCCCATTCCTTATCTTCCTAGTAATATTTTCCATCAATATTCAAGGAAGGAGGAAAGGAAATGGAAAGACAATTGCATAAAGTTAAATCCTTACTCATATCTGTAGTTCATGACCTTTCTCACCTTTGATTTCCAATAGCATCAGCTTAAGCAATATCAAGGAATTAAGATGTGTGCAGATGTGATGAAGGTTCTTCCCAGAAGCAATGTCCATAATATCCAGAGGAGAATAAATATCATACATAAAACGATGCATGTGTGGAAAAAGAAAAATGAGAATTTCCCAGCCTTGTCACCAGTTCACACATTAAAATTTAGTGTGAGATGTGAACATACTCCATACGCAGGACTGTTTAACCATTAGAAGTTTAATATGGAGTAGAAAGGAAAGTGTGGTGCAAAGGTGTATTCTGCAGTTTCCTCAGTGAAATTATATTGAAGTAAAATGAATATGAACATTTTTTTAGACACCTGCTGCCCCTCAGAGAGGAAGGTCTGGCTTGAAATAGGCCATTTTACATATCAATTTATTTTTATATTTTTAAGTGGAGAAGACTGACTCAGGTTTTCCCATCTCACTAGCCACACCTCACTTACTTGGCAAATATAAATAACATTATTTTTAGAAAGATAGAAGGAAATCAGGAAAAGTAATTATGCAGTCTGCTAACTTTAAACAACAGCATACAATTTAGCATCTAAACAGCACTGACTCATACATTGAGTGCAAAAAAGGTCTTTGTCTTTAATGTAGTGTGCAACATGATTGATTTAGAGAAAGCCAGTGAGATGAAAGACACTCACATGAATAAAAATTACAGACTGAGAACATACATGAGTATCTACAGGAAGAAGGGATGTCACAAAAGAACATGTTATGGAAAAGTGTGCACTATGGAGCGCTTATAACCTCACTTTGCCTAGCATAATTCCAGATCCCCTTGATGCCAGTTACATCAAAAGCTTGAAATGTTATCTAGTTGGACCTCTACAAAGCTTCTAGACATCATAAACTTATCCCTGTCTCAAAATTTGCATGAAGTGGAAATTTAATAGCAAATCATTCTTTTATACTCAGATGTCCCAGCAGGATCACTTCCTTTTAGCTCTTCAGCAATTCCATTTAGCTATAACTTTATGTCTTCCACATCCAAGAAGGATGGTTCTGGTCATTTGTTCTGATTTCCTGGATAACATAAGTCCATTATACCAGTTCACCTGGGAACTGAACTGCATGTGCTAAATTCTTCTCCAGGACAAATCTTCCAGACTCATAAGACCCCCATTAAGTAAGGCATCTCTGGATTGTGCATTCATGTTCTGCAACCTGCATTTCCCTGAATTCATCTAATACTGTTACTGAACTGTCTTAGAAAACCAGACCATTAGTTTACAGACCTTTATCCCAGCATCACTGAACTATAAGTGGATTCAATCAGCACCTCATATTATACAAGAAAGTGAAAATTCTGTGCCCCTAACCAGTACTTTTGTTTAAAAGAAGGACTACATAAAACAAAAACAAACACCCAAGGCCACTGATACAGCCTCCAGTATATCCTATCTGGACTCAGTGTTTGTGTTTTTCACCACCAAAATCAGTGACTATAAGAATCCAAACTTTTCATTTAGACATATTTCTTCTTCCTGTTGACACACTAAATGCCACATTTGGCTGCAGTTGCTATACACACATACTTGTAAAAAAAAGTAAGGCCTGAGACTTCATTTTTTTCAGTGTAGCATCTAAAAATTTGAATTGCAGAATTAGCACTAAGAATCAGGTAAAAACTTCTCTCTGCCACTGGAAACTGTAAGAAACAGTACATAATTACCACAGATGTTATTACTACTTTGCAAGTAATGGATGGTAAGCAACAATTTTGGGCACATTTTCCTTAATAGAATCCTTTTTTATTTTTTTTTTCTCAATACTTTAGGCTATCTCCTTCACCTGCTTAGGCCTAAAGCTACCAGAATAATATTTTTCAGACCTAAAATTAATGGAACTGGTGGGTTTTGATGTAACAGGTAGGACTGGGATTGAGAAACACCTGTACATTTTAGAACTGTTCCAAGTTAGTCTGCAGGACTGCCTAGGATATTTGATGATCACGAAAGCTACAAAGCTAATTCATTCTTTCAGAGAGCTGCTGAATTAAAGGCCATAGTGGTTCTCAGCTGTATTGCTTTTATTTTTCATCAAACAGGAACGTTTTCCTATTATAGTTTTGTCTACCTCAACACAATATAGGGCCTGATGCTTGGAAGTGGTGATTAATCTCTGCAATGGGAGATACTAATTGTAAAGGAATAATTAACTCAATTTGGCATAGTAGAACTAGAAGTTTTGGTTGCAGTCTCTCAGGTCTTTTACCACGCAGATACTCCATGTTGAAAATGGAGCTGCATAAACTTTTCCAGCACAGCTGAGCAGGGATACTCATTCAGCCACATGTCCTGCTGCCAAAGTCTCACCAAGCATTCATTCTAGCAAAGAGCTATCAATTACTTCATTGACAATCTGGCTCAGATTCTAAGTGAAGAAATTTAAGAACACTAACTTGAGTTTGAGAAATACTTTTTTCTCATTTTTTAGCTTCTTGTCCATCAGAAGTGGATATTTTTTCCACTATATTCACAGTTTTCTAATCACTTATCCATATATTTCAAAAACATTTTCCAGTGGTTTTGTATTTCTTGAAATGATCACCTTAGCTAAAAATCATAAGAATTCTGATTGCTTAAAAATCATTTTCCCCATGTAATTATTTTCTAATTTTCATTATCCTTGTCAATTTATTTAACGTTGATAACGTTATATTTTCACATAGCCTGGAACAGCAATCACAACAAAACATTACTGTTTGTCTTCCTTACTCACCTTGAACTACTATCTCCCATCAACCTGAAGGAAAATTAGAACTTCCCTCCACACCTACATAAATCTTTACACCAACTCCTCTTCAACTAACTTAAGAAACTTCAGTCTCCCCATTTCTGTTACTTTATCAGGGAGTAAAATGATAGGACAGCAGGGTCTCTTCCAACTTAAACCATTCTGCGATTGCACAGAACATTCATAGTTCTTTTTACCTAGGTGAAAGGCATGATCAGTTTATACTGCCCAGCAGTTAACTCACCTTAAGCACTACAGACTAAAGAAAGCTTGTTAACAGCCATGTTTTCAGAGATGAAGATAACTAGATATTAAGTTCTCTAAGTACACAAGTAATAGAGATATTAAGTCCTCCAAATCAACAGAAAACAGACAGAGGCATGTATTATAGGACTCTATTGTAAAAAGACTCACAGAAGTAGTCCACAAAGACCCAGGAAGTAGATGGAGAGGAAGATAAGAGCAGTGAGGGCAGCCAGCTGTCAGAGGTGTAGATAGAAAACTATAATTAGCTATTTGAGGCTTCATCAGCTGATGCCACCACATTTAAAGGGCTAGCAATAGAAAATGAAAATCCATGCTCAAGAATTGTTTCTGTAAGATAATATTTTAACAGTAGCAAGCTAGTATGAACTAAAAGCAGTACGGAAATTGTTGTGAGAGGAAGGCAGAACCATATCTACGTGTCATTAAATACAGTATAAATGTTAGTGATAATTCACAGGAAGTACAAATGCAGAAAGGAGACACAGTAGCAGATTCCACATATTGCTTTGGTTATGAATACTCCTTTTAAGATCTTATTGGTTTCCATAGGTTTTGTTACGTTTATGCTTAAGATACTTCCAAATGTAGGACAAGCACTTGCTATCCCTCGCCATTTTTCTATTAATGAGATGGATGGATTTGTCATATCTGACATGGTTCTTATCATCAGAAATGACTGAAGATATGGTAGGTGGTCAGTTACAAAGGGCTTTACAGCACCCTGGAGTGCAGTTGCACAATGCTTCTAGCATTCTTCCTGGATGTAATTCTCTCTGGCCCTCACTGATCTCTGTTCTATTCATGGATGGCAGAAAGAAACTCCCTAGCAAACACTTTTACCAGCAGAGCCAGCCACGATGAAGCTTGAAGAGGTGCTACAGTCAGAAAAAAATTTGATGCTGCCCATAGTTACCACTACAATATCTTTCAGATCTAGATTAATAAAACAACTATGCTGAACTGCTGGGTTCATGAGAGTTTTTGTAAAAGAGAGGCACATTTTCAGAAGTAGGCATAGGATGCTGATTGTTACAATTCTTTTGCCTTTGTTTGTGAGTGCAAGGACCGTAATTATCTGCAATTACAAGAATCCAGAAGAAAAAATTTGGCCCAGAGCTGTTCCCACTCAAGCTCTTCCACTGAGCGTGCTCTAGGTATCCGCTAAGGCAGCCTAATGCAGCAAAAAAGGCTATTGGCCTTATGTTCTAATTTCAACTTCTCGCTTATCTTCTATGCAGTCATTAAAGCACCATTAAAGTTCATTTTTTAAATCAGGTAAAAAATCATGATCTTCTCTTCAGTGTAAAGGATGAAATATCAGAAATATCAGCATCTGCCTAAGTAATTTTTAATGAACTGAATCCTTTGTTCAACAATAAATAAACTTGTCCCTTTGGCACAATAATAAAATCTAATATTTTATTTTTGGCTTCATTTCAAAAGCTGTCTCTGCATTTGAGAGCATAACCTTTAATGTTCAATTCTCCTTTTTAAAAATAAACTTTAAACATAATGTTAATTTCTTTCCTAATTTCCGCCTGGGGGAAGATTTCTTACTGTAAAAGACTTGGAGTTAAACTGGGAAATCCTTGCCAATCCATAGTTTCATTTGCTTTTATCTTGCAGGAATGTAAATGGTGTATTTCTTGTCGTGGTTTGTTATACACAGTCTCTGAGATGTCTATCTACTGGTTCTACCCTCACACATTTATTTTTTATCAGCTGGACCATGCCACACTTTCACTGTGTTAGGACTTCAGGAAAGTGTAAGAACAACACTGGTGTAACATTCCTCTAAAGAATACCTAGCATGTGTCCTTGGTTTATATCAGTCTTAAATCTAGGAAGCTTGGGCTCCCTTTTTGTTGCATATCAATTCAATGATAAGTACTTATGAATGTATATTTTGTGCATTACATTACACCAGTCATAAATATCTTTACAAAAATACAACGTAATTTAAGCCCCTCCACTCTCATGAACCTTCTTAATTTGTCACATCAGAGTCATTGACAAACGCCTTTGTCTCCTTGTCTTCTTTTCATGATATGCAGCTATTTCTGGTTTTGTTCACCCGCTGCCAGACTCTGATCTCAGTAACTTTGGTGCAATTCCAGTGTAACTCCAGAGTGGCCCCCAGTGTCTGGATGGAAGTCTGATACTCTGGTTTGATCCAGATAAAACAGTAGGAATGCTAGTTGGCAGAAAGAAACATTTTTGGGGATTTGAGAAGGACCACGACCAGACTTCAGACTGAGGGCAAACATGCATATCCATCTGTTGTCAAGACAATGCATCGTCTCAGGGCCTGTTGGGTTTGGCTGCAATGGACCTGCTGTCCATCCCTGGCCTGGACTCGCAGGCTCTGTTCTCAGGATCCTGCACTCCAGCTTCCATTCCCGCTGCTGTCTGCTGGAGAGGGACTGCTGCCAGCCCAGAACTCTGTGCAGGGACTCTCTAGACCAACTTCTTCCTTTTTGGCACAGGCCTTGTCATGCCCTTGGGCGATCAGCCCTTTTGGACAGGGCTCTGCTGGTGAGCTGTGCTGGGCTCCAAGAGGTGGGCTGTGTTCTGTAGAGGACAGGGACTTTTCCAGGATGTTGCAAAACATCATGATAGGTACATATCCTCCCATTTGAGCTACTAAATTATTTCAGTTGCATCCATGATGAATATGCGTGTATTCGTGCATTTAGTAAAATGAATTATAGCATGACAAACATTAAACCTGTACATTAAACCTGTACGTTAACATCAAGCTGTATCCTTGTGAGCCATCTGACTCACTGATGGCAGCTTCCCATCAGTGCCTATTCAGTCCGAAAGATACAAAACCAGTTGCATCTGACAATGCACCTTGTTCTTTATAGAAGGAACTACTTTTGGAGAAGACTGTTTCATGTACTTTTCTATGAAAAACTGGGATTTTTAACAAGAATTAGTGGATTGTGCCTTCATCTGAGATGATGTTTATTGAAAAAAATAATGAAAATCTGAGGTTGAAAGTCCCGTCTTTTCAACCTTATACAGTTCTTCTACAGCAAACTTTTATGGCACCTAAAAGACCAGTGACGTTTTTCCTAGTTGAGCCCTCCACAAGCATATTTGTGATGCATATTATGGCCTTTCCTCCTCTGACATTTTCCCTGCTAAATTGTTTGTGTTCCATAGAAGACTTTCAAAACTCCTCACTTACCTGCTGAGACTTACTCCTACTCAAACACAGAATCAGTCTAACAAAGAAGCATGCATAGCCTGCAGTACTTGCTTGCTGTTGGGCTGTTACACTGTGAGCCTGACTGGGGTAAGTTGGTGGCAGTCCAGTTCAACTTGAAGTCACCAGTAATACTGGTGTTTATCATGTGCTTTGATTTCCCAGTGCCCAGTAACATAAATTTCACTTTTGTTCTCCACATACTGGATGGCTTGGATGATGGTTATGCCTTCCACAGAAACTGAAGTTCTCACAGACTAAAATAAAATGACTTGCCACCATGATGCTATGACAGCCCCTTGGCTTTGCTATTTACCCCACTTCTTTGAGCTGTAATACCTTGTATCTACTCACTTTCACAGCAAATATTGCTTACAGGAGAGGCAAAAGCAAGACACAGGCTGCTATTTATTCCTTACAAGTGAGATACTGTTTAGCTGATTTTACTTCTGTAGGAGATATATGTGAAGACTTCTGTTATATTTGTCCCTGAATTGTGCTTTCACAGCACTTAGGAAAAAAGATGGGTACTTAAAAAAATGCCTGTACTAGTCAAAAAATCCACAAAATAAATGACACACAGATGGGCACACAGAGCAGTACACCCACCTTGCCCTGCATGGCTCCCCCGTGTCTTCTCCCACAATTTGGACAGACAGAGCCAGCTTGTCTCCACAGGCATAAATACCCCCTCAGACACCCATGAGAGTCTGACAAGGGCTGAGTCAAGCGTGTAGGGGGAAGACAGATAACATATCCACACAGCTAATCTGGCAGCCCAACTCCTGATCTACACTGTTTTGATTATTGCCTGCCAGGATCAAATGCTCACTGCATCCATTAAAACTTCCTCTTTTTTTCTGTCCCAGTTCAGGAAATCATCTCTAATTATACAAGCATTAACACATGTACTCAGGTATCATTAGAGCTGCCTAAGTAGGGCTGGAGGTGGTTATGGTTGTACCCAAGCAGTTCTACGGAGGTGTTGTGATGATGTGCAATAGCTAGGTACATAAATTCAGTCTGAAGGTGGGGAGAGTAAGGTATCATAAGAATTGAAACTAGATTTTCATTCCAGCAAAAAAAGAAGTTCAAATTCACTCAAAAAAGAAAGTAAAATGAAATTTAAAAATCTGCAGCATAGCAAAAGAGGAACCATCTGTGTGAAGCAGAAATTAAGATTCTGCACAACGTGAATCATCGCTCGTGTAAGCAAGTACTACTTACTTAAAGCTTATAGAATCTCAGGATAAACATTTGTAAAATTTCAGTGGCATATATTTATCTCAGTTTATTTCAACTACCTCAAAGTCCAGTGTCCAGCCTCAGCATGTAGCCATGCCGCACAGCAAGGCAGGAATCTCCAGAAGAAGTCCTGAACCGGAACATGGATTTCTACCTGTGGTCACTGTAGTTGTAATTGGAACACACTTCCAGTTATAATACACTCTCCTAATACCTTCATACATTCAGAATGTCTTATCCAATGAGCAGTTTATTATTGGTCATTTTATTCCCATAAAAGACAAGCAAACTCAATTCCTTTCCAGTATAACACCTGCACCTATTTCAACCTAGCTCTACATTCACATGGAATCAAGCAGAATCCTTTTCCCCTTTTCTTTCTGCCCTAAATCAGATAAATATTATATGAGAGAAGGCAGATAATTGTTAAATACTCCGCTGCTTTGCCACTGAACTGAGTAATGAGGGTAGCCTTGCCTGAAGGCTGACTTTGTACACTTTAATCAAGAATAGAGGTCAACGGTGAAAAAACTAAAGTTCCTATTTTTTCCAAAGCATGTAATTTATCTTACAATTTAATGAAGACTAACACAGTGTTTTATCTTATCATGTAATTTGTCATAAAAAGGCCAAATTTCCCCTAGGATTTGGGTGACTGAAGAATGTCAGAGCCTCGGGTGATTTTTCAAACCATCTAACACTTTTGAAAACACTACCAAATATGTTCAGGCTTGTAGATGTCCTTTCAAAATCAGGCCCAAGCCATTAATGCCTAAAAACAAAGTCAGAGATGGTTAGTCACACAATACCAAACCAGCAAAGAAGAAAATGTAGAATGAACAAATGAAAGGAAGGAACAGAAGAGCAAGGCTGAAGCCAAAATAGTAACCAACAAATGTGCATAAAGGAGAAAGGAAATCAAATGTATCCCTTTGTCAGACAAAATCACAAACTTGCTGTCACTCCCTGTAATTACCTCCATCGATCCAGCCCTTCCTGTTTGCTTCCAGTCAGAGAACCAGAGGTCCTGTGCCATCTTCTCACACTGCTGTCAGGGGCAAAGGGACAAGAAACTGCTGTGTCCAACTATCCTGAGCTCTTATGTAGGTGACTGCAAAGATGAGTCACATCTTCATCATCGTTATTTAGTGTACATTTTTTGAGCCACTCTGGTCAGGATGGCCAGGGCCAAAATTACATCTTAACTCTCATTGTGGATATGTTGCAGCTAATTGGAAGAAGTATTGCAGACTTCAAGAAGATAACTGAAAATGCTAGGAGGTGGCACAGTGCCTGCTAATGCTTAAAGGGCTTGGTCTTTTCCTCCAGAACCCATCTTGCTGCAGTGGCAATGAGTTGTACCATGATGTGCTGTGGTAAAAGCAAGGCATCAGCAATCACAGTTTTCACTCTGAAATCCAAGTTGACCCTCTGAAGTCACTTAGGGAACCCCCATTAAAGTCTCACAGCTGGCAAGAGCATACCTTCAGCAAAACAAGTAACATATGTCATCTGCTCATGCTCCTATTCTCTGTGGACATGTAGGACGAGAAATGAAGCATAAAGCACAGTGGAATCCATTGGGAAGGCAGCATAACTGGAAGGGAGGCTGCATGTCTACATTTTAATTCTTACTTCCAAACCAGGAGTAAACTTACTCTGGGATCCCTTGCAAAGACTTTGTGAGGCAGAAGAAGTCAGGAAAGTCTGCAAAAGCAATTTGGACATATTGACATGAAGAAGAAACAGTGGGCAAAAGGCTATGAAAAAAATTGTTTGCACATCACTGAGATGGATTTTGTCAAACAATTTTGTCTAGCAGAGCCATGCTTTCAAGATAGATAGTGACAAGAGTTCAGCTCCTGAGCAGGTCTGCATGAAAATTAAAACCAAAGGTTTGCCGATATGTTACAAAGACAACTCTCTACATCAGGTAGATGCATATTTGGATTCGCTCACCCATATCTTTTTTTGACACCTAGACATTTCTTCCAGGTAGAGAGGACTGTGTTTTCCTAGATATTACCTTTAGTCTGCACAAACCACTGCAGTTATCATAAAGTGCTGTATATCCAGGATATCTTAAACCTACATCGCTTGCACTGTTGGTCTGCGAAAGAGCTGAAAATCAACTTCATATCTGTATTCTTCCCACACCCACTGAGAGACTTCAAATTCACATTTCACACAGAAGACAGGTCTCCGAACTCCCTTCTCCCGACATGTCATTACACCAGAGTTTCGGGAATTTGATTCTATTTGTAATTCTCTAGTTATCGAGGAAGAAGGAATTGTATTGAGTTGCATATGGAAAACAGAAAATACTGAAATTAAGTGAAGACAAGCTTTATTACTTTTTCTCTCACTCTTTTCTGGTCTACGTAGCAGCACTTAGAAAAACAGTGAGCTAATATTTCTTTGATATATGCTTTACAATTAAGCAGAATCATACTTCAAAAATCATGGAATTTCTATTAAAGATCCAGTTATCAGTTCAGTTGAGTTGTATGTTTGCATGTAATGTATGGCTACATTAACCTCAGCCTGTTTGAACTACCTCAGTTATCTAAACAGGCACACGTCCCATTCATTAACAGACACAAAAAACACACTGTAAGTGAACATATGTTATCAAAGACATCCAAATGCCTTTCTGCCTGTGTCACTCTAAATATTTTATACCCAGCCAGGGACCTTGTAAACCCTGGGAATAACCAAATACTTGTTTCAAAAAGATTAGTACTCAAAAATTAAATAAATAAATAAATAAATAAAATGGTGCTAGTAAGACTAAAAGCTAAAGCTTAAATTATTTGTGAAGATAAAAAAATCTTTGTCAAGATAGTTTTTAGCCAAATAAATACTTGTACACCTCAAAAGATGTTTTGATTAGTTAGCAATCTCTCTCATTCAGCATGAAGGCTTGGACAAAGTTTAAGTGTCTGCTAGTGTGGTTGGACTCCAGTGAACAGTGAGGGTTTTGAGGCATGGGAACAAGCTGTCTGGAGAAACTGGACATGGATGCCCCATCCCTGGAAATGTCCAAGGACATGTTGGTTGGGACTTTGAACCTAGCCAAGTGGGATGTGTCTCTGCCCATGGCAGAACATTGGAAATAGATGATCTTTGACTTTCCTTTCAACTCAGGTCATTCTATGATTTCGTGACTTATGCAAGACTGTGGTGCATGACTAAGAGGTCTTCCCAGTTCTGCAGAACTAACCTTGGGAACCGAATAGGGTTTTATTGGAGACTCAGAACTCGAGATCACCCTACAATCATTTTTTCCTAAAATAGAAACTAACCTATCTGACCTGGAAGAAAGCCCTTTTAACCAGCATTTTTAGGAGGCCAAGCAGGAAAAAAAAAAACCATCAGAAAAGGAGAGTCAGCAGCATTCTAATCTTGAGTATGAGAGAGCTCCAGGCACAGAATAGGAATACGAAACACCCTGCATCGAGGAATGAATGTGCAAATGTTTGCCCTCATCCACTGCCTTCCTGGGGCAGACAATGCCAATAAAATGGAGGCACAGTAATCTTTAAAGTTTGAGCTAGCCATAGCTCCCAGCCTTTCCCTCAGCTTATGCTGTTCAGCACCAATGAAGACTTGCTGCTTTCCAGACTGTTTCTCCACATTCCCTATGTAGGCCAAGAGAGCCAAGCTGCTCTTTGTGCCATCAAGCTGTGAATAAAAGCCTCGATCTTGAGTTCCATTGGATCCTCTACTTCCAACTCCCAATTTCACCTCAAAAAGCTTGGGGGGGGAGGGGGGGGGGCAGTAAGATAGCAAATGGTTTTTCCCCCCCATGATACTCTGCTGTTGGTTAAGTGTATTACGAGCCTTTCTTCACATCTCACCGAAGCCAGTTCACAGGCTTTACAGCAAGCTAAGTCAGAAGCTATTAGAGAAGGTATCAGAAGGAGAGTCACTAACCATGACATTGCTAGAAATTTCAAGCAAGTGTATTGGATCATGGGTCTTGCTGTTATGAAGGCTTCTGAAGAAAAAAAATAATAATGTCATGTATGCCCAGATATGAGAGCACAATTAAATACTGCTTAAACAAAACCCTCTCCAGGCCTTAAGTTTCACACTCAATGAACTTCTTAAGAGCTCACCTAAAGATACGATTTCTGAAATATCTGTAGAAGAACATGTACCATTTTTATACGTATATCTCAGTCAGACTCTCCAACATGTTGCCTGAGCTGGCTAATATGGGGGATACATTTTGCTAATCTTCCAGGGACAAATTTGATAGGTCTGGAGCTTTTTGGACTTCCAGGTCACAGCCATCAGTAAGGGCTTTGCTGCACAGAGCTGTACTGCTAACTTGGATCCATGGAAAACTGTTATGAAATAGAGCATCACCTGTATTACATCTCCAGAAGTTCTGCATAAACAGGAACAGTCTCTCTCTTTGTCTTCTTCCAATACATTGATGACTTTTTTGTGCGTGTGTAACCAGATCTGTGTGAAATGATGGGTAGTAGCAGCCTGGAGAAATGGGGGGAAAAACAGCTTTTATTCTCTTGCATAAAATGTCAAAACATGGATCAGACTGGCTGAACATCCAGAAATTCTTTCCATCCCATCCTCGGATTTGCCAGCCGTTCTAGGATGTCTTTTTTAAAAAATGAAGACAACTTACGAAATTGTCTAGCTTGAGTAAAGACAGATATTGTTTCCAATAGGAGGGGTGAGTTTATTTTGGAGTTTTAAATTATCTGTTTTTAATGTCTTATAGTCGGGGATTGCTTTTCATTCCAAAATAGTCAAAGATGCTTTATATCATACAAAAAGGTCCCTAAAAAGTGTCTTCTTTGTTTGTTTAAATGAGACATTATCTTATTCTTAGCATTTAATATAATCCTTTTGGTGTTCAATAGATCTTGTCCAAGTTGCTGATCATGTAAAATTCCAAAATATTTTAAAAGAAGCCAGAAACAGTGCAAGAATTAATAAACAAAATACGACTGCCCAGCTTTATGGGAAAGCAAAGTGCCCATTTGGGTACTCTTTTTCTTGCGTAGACAAAATGAGGGGAAAAAAATGTAAGTTGATTATCCTTACCAAGAACAACCGGTGGAATTGCAAAGTTCATCTTAAATGGTTCTTCACTGACAAAACTGAGAGGGAGAAAAATAATGTAGAATTTTCAAAGATTTACCAAACCAACCCTCTTCAGGATTTCTTTTGTTGTTGCTGTAATCATTAAAAACTGGCAACTATGATTACTTACTTGATCTTATGTGTAGCAGCTACAGAAAGTTACAACAGAATTCCGTCAGGAGTTTTCTGTGATATTTTTGTACCTATATTCAGCAAAACTTCAGGAATAAACAGGAGAGCATTCAGAGTGTCCATGCTGCGTATGCTTTGCAAATACGAAGTTTGAACAGTTAGAAACATTGCCAACAAGAATAAAAACTGCTGTATATATATATACTGCACATACATGCTATGCTGAATGCGCAAAAAATATTTGCCATCTGGAGAAGTCGTAGATGGAAAGTGTTTGTGCGCTGAAATGGCCATAAAATAGGAAATCTGGCATTATTTTTCCTACCTTTGGCAGTAGAGTTTGTCAATGCGTCTTTTGTTGAGAATGTTTTAGTGTCAAGAAGAAACCCTACCTTTGAGGCCCTCAGCTTCATAAAGTTTTTGCCTTTCAGAGGCAGGCAGTGCACGTCCGAGAGCAGCCATTCTTTTGGGTACAAACAAATAGACAGCTGTGACCCAGAGCAAAGCGCAGTCCTCCTGAGCAGTCTATCAAAGTCCCAGATTAATCCTCCCGGATAAATCAAGCTTATCCTTTATCTTCAGCATACTGGCAAGCAGGAGGAAACATCTTCCACTTCTTTGCCAGCCCAGTCAGGGCCTTTGGGCAAGACAGCTCAGCTGGATTACTGCTATGGGACAAGAGTAGCTGGAGAATGAGCAGTCCTCATGAAGGAAGTGCAGGAGACAACAAATGTCACAAATCTAGTGCTTTTAGAGTCTCCAGAGCAGGAAAATGCCTAATACAAATTTAGAGTACTTATTTTTGTTGGGTTACTTGTTGCAGGTCTATAACTACCTTCTTCTGTAACAGGAAATGTAGTGCATGTAGATGTAGATAGTATACAGTGTATCATATAGTGCATTATTTTATGTTATTCACCGAATTCTCAGCTGCAGTTTGGGGCCTGAGGATGGTAAGTCATCCATGTGAATGAAGCACTAGGTGCTTTTATTCAGTTCCTCCCAAGGAAACAAACAAGGTGACTTCTTCAACAAGACTATTTTCCATCGGAAGACAGATTTACAAAGGACAGATTTACCTCAAATGACCTTAGACTAAAGATGTAACCCACTACCTCCTGCCCATCAGCTTTGTAGCAGCAGATTTCTATATGAGTAACCAAGCCCAGATCCAGCTACTGGCACCTATAGAGAATGATGCCAGGTCATTACAGGACACCATTTTGTGCATAGACTGTCTAACCTGAGTGCTTGAAATAAGCTTACATTTCTAAGATTTACTATTACCAGTTGTTCCATAGGAAAGGTGATATTTCAACTAGCAATTTTCAATTGCAAATAATGTATTACAGCTGGAAAAATATACATACTGGAATTCACAAAATTCCCGTGAAAACAAGAGAGGAAGTCTTCTCCTAATTTGAAGTTGTATGTGGAAAAGACATTAGATATTGTCATAATCTGAATTGAAGCCCGATATCTTTACCCTGTGATTAATGTGGAAAAAACAGTGACTAACGGGTAAAAATAATGTCTATACGAGCAGTCTTCAGCTTTTTATTTCAACTTCTCAGTTTGTGGAACTTTAGGTGCCTAAGTGGAGCACATATCTGGAAAATCCAGCCTAGAAATGCTACTGTTTAAAGAGAATATCCTAGGGAAACATATAAAGTCTGTTTTCTCTCTTCCCC
>JAOWBP010001760.1:65404069-65414757 GCA_028571105.1 Tragopan temminckii | reverse complement strand
AAGAAACTGAGCACAGCGAGGATAAATCCTAGATAAAGATCCACAGTTTGAGATGACAAGTCTGTTCAACTCAATCTAAGAGGCAGGTGATGGTCAAATGTCTCACTTCATGAAGTGCAGAAAGAAAGTCCACAGATTCATATACTGCTCTGACTGTACTTCCTAACAAATCTCAGAAGAAATGCAAGACAGTCTGATCTCATGTAAGGGAGTACGTGCTCTGTACAGCATGAGCATTGCAAATAGGATCTGGAGTCCAGCTAGAAATCCATCACTCAAAACCAATTGAGTTCAACAGGTTTGGGGTACATATTTGGATCCTGTGGACTACAACAACTCAGCAGTGGTGAAATTAAATGCATGCTTCTCTGGGGTCTAGAAGAACACAAAAATATTTTGGCAACCAAACAGAAACAACTGCACAGAAAATACACTGAGATCTGGATTGTAAGGCTGCTTGCAAACCTTTTTTTTCCTCTCTCACAATAGAAACTGTGGGCATCTTGGAGAGACTAAAATTACTAAGAGTCTGCAAATAATTGTGCCCTGAAACACTGGAGGCCAAACACTAATGGAGAAGAAGTGGAGGAAGCCAAAGGCACTGTGCTTTTGCCACAACTGGTTTTAATTGCTCCAATTACAGAACAAGAAACAAACCCTGGTCCTGATGAGGGGCAATGGTAAATCATTGGACTTGGCCCCACAGATCTACTTTTCTCACCATTTACTTCTCCCAGCTTTCCAGAAAAGGGCATTCCTTTCAGCAATATTCTAATTCCTCATCAACATGCTACCGTTACTTATCATATCTAGACAATTCTACAATCATGTGTGGTTCAGTTTACAACATCAAATATTGGCCTCAGTGTTACTTTCAGTTTTGCGTTTATTATCTTTTATCTCACTGCTTATACTTACAGCTTAGTTTGTTTTTCACACTTTTCTTCATGACACGACACACTGCCATTATCAACTGTATCACACTTTCCACTAGAATAACAGGATGAGACAGACTGGGAACATGACCAGTTCAGGTAAAAAACTGACACTCATTAACAGAAGCAATGAAAAGTGGACGCTGAAAGAGAGTCTGCATCAAACCTTTCGGAAAAAGAACAAGACTAAGGATGCCACGGTCAAAAACAGCTCTCAAAATTAGACTCACATTAATGAAAACCTGGCTACTGCTTAAACCTGTTTTCTACTCCCACTGCTAAAGCCAATGTCATTTGCAGAAAGCTCCCAGATCTTGCAAAGAGCTGGAGTGAGATGTTCTTGCTCTGTCAGGTCACAGAACTCTGCATCCTGTTGTTGTGTTTGTTTGGTTTTTAAATAGATAATTGGTTATTAATTGTTGGAGTTAAAGGCTGTAAGGCTACAGATGAGATATTGCGTATCTCATGGTATATTGCGCATGTCAGGAGAAGTGAACTACTTCAATAGAGAAGTGAACTGTTCCAATAAACTTGAGCTTGAAACTCTGCTTGAACATCTAAGGAAGAGGCAAACCAAATTCATTGAGTGGCCAGGCTCCGTCAGCTCTGCTAGGAGTTCAAACAGAAATCTTTCCCCTCCTATCAGGTATCCTAATCCCTCACTTGCACCCATCCTCAGCACACATCATTTCCAATTAGATTTGGATAAAAAAGGCTAATCTATCAGCTTTGGAAAGCAGTGGGTCTCCTCTCATATGTCCAAGTGGGTAGGTGTGACACATTTGCTTTGCAGCTGCCTGACCAACCAGAGAGGGCAGAGGACTGTGGGGGTGAGGAGCTAATGCAGAACAACTTTCTTCCACCCCACTCAAAGGGCTTGCTACAGGAAAATATGCTAGATATTTGTTTGCTTTGGCTGCAAGTGCACAATAAGGAACATTTTATGGACAGCTGATCCTGCCTTTGAGCGAAGGGATAACGCAGAGTATGCTCGTGGGCTCTTCCCACCCATTTCTTCTGATATAGGGGTTGTGCAGACTGACAGTATTAAAAGCAATGACACACATCTCCCATCCCCAGCAACACCTTGAAAAGCCTTTCATCACTTCATCCACTCCCCATCCCAACATGCTACAGCAAGTTTGGATATTTACGGCAATAGGCTTGAGCTCTGCCTAAGGAGGACCTGAGCTGCCTGGACGCTGCACCAGCTACTCACAGCAGTACCAGGAGAGGATCTAATTTTCATGGGCTTTGCTCAGTCAGCAGCATTGCACAGGAAGGGTCCAAAGCTTTATTAACTCTCCTGACAACATTTCAGTTTTCTCAGTACACATTATGGAGGAAGAGAGGAGCTTAGGAGGGAGAAAGAGGTGGTGAACCTGGAGGAAGACATCAGAGCAATGTTGCACAATAGACAATACTCACCCATGAATGGAGGGCTCTGTGACATGATGGACTTTTGCTGGGAAACTAAATCTCTCCACATGGTCTTTGTGACAGCAAGGCTCTGACACCAGTCACCATTTTGAGGGTAATTGCCAAAAATCAGGCATCTGAAAAGAAATTTCGAAAGTGCCCACTGGGAAAAGAAATCCCCATGCCTTTCATGAAAAGTCAATAAATGTTGGAGAAAAAAAAAAAAAAAACTGAAAATGTAGGAATGGCTGTGAAAATCAACTTTCGCACAAAGCATCAGTGCCAGATTATTCATGTGGTTTTCCTATTTGTGTGGGTTTTTTTTTTCCCCCCTTATAAACAGATAATAAAGTGTTTATGAATGAAAGGTAGACTGGAAAAAAAATCAATTGATACATAAATTAGGTTTTGGTGCCAAAATGCTTGGACTTCGTTTACAAGGAGAAAAGTACTTTTCAAGCAGGCATCTTACTAAAAAAAAAAAAAAAAAAAAAAAAAGCCACTAGAGATTAAGGAGGAAATAAATAGGATTAGTATATGAACAGTAAATAGTGAGGAAGTTTGGGCCATAAGAGATTAATAAGGAATATAAACTTGCTCTTGCTTTGCCTAAGACAAATGAGCCCAAATGTACCCAATGTGTGTTAAGGTAAATGGAAAGCAACAGAATAGTAAAGAAACTTTCCAAGAGTTTTCACTCATAGCCCTCCTTCTTGGACCTTCCCCCTCAGAGACCTAGATGTCCAGATAACCTGCTGAATCTGCAAATTTTTGTGATGAGTGGGGGAAGTTCCTGCAGACAGCTCGTTGGCACATGCTTCCTTCCTTCAAGCATGAGACAATCAGTGCAGATGACTTGGTTCTGTGCAGAAGCCTGAATTGCCAGTGTATAGGCATTCACTAAGCTGTCTTCAGAATCACAAAATTAAAAACAGAGAAGCTTAAAATATATTATCCAGTTTTTATGTGCATACAGCCACAAGCACATGTACATACACAAACATGTACGCTCTCAAGCGTACAAAAAAAAAAAAAAAATTGCTATTCAAAACAAATTTACCACACAGCTTCAGATAAATATTTGGACATTGAAATGTCAAAATACTCAATAGAACTATCATTGTGGAAAACACATTTTTTATTTCTACATTTGCTACATATATGAAAAAAAAGTTGAAGTACATTTAAAATAAAACTTAGTTCTACTTCAGATAGAGTAAACTATCTCAAACAAAACTTAAACAAAATTAGCAGTGTATTTATCTTTAAATCCTCTGTTTCAGTACTGTATTTCCCTATCATTGACTCCCCCTTTTCATTTTCAAGTGTGTCCATTCGAACCAGTTCCTTTCCCCAGCAACTTTTATGAGTTTTGTCCAGAAGCTAAATAGGCTTTCCTGGCTGAGCTCTAGACATACTCATCTCTACCACCCACACTGTTGGCAGGGGCCAGCCACAATCAGGGTGACTCAGGGGCATCTAAGAACCTGGGCTCTGCAGCATTGCAGACCACCTCTGCTTCCCTTGATCTTTCCCTGCGTGCTAGGGGACATTCCAATTCCTTTGAAGGCCCTAGCTGGGTGCCAAAGGGAGAGGTTAGGTGTTCAGGCTGTTCTAGACACTTAATCTGAAAGCAGGTGGAGCTCCTGCCTGGAAAACCCAAGATCAGAAAAATGAGGACAGCTGCTGGAGTGCAATGTGAGCCAGGCATGAAGGAGTGGAGCTTTGAGGGAGAAAAAGGACCTATTTCAGAAATCAAGGGACTGCTGAAAATAAATGAGCAGCCAGATGGAGGCCTGTCCCTGGGACTATGCGTGACACAATCCAGGACACGGCTGCAGAACTGAAAACAAGAAGATAAAGCTACAGGACATCCCATGTATCTGCAAGAACATAGACCAAAGAGGAGATGTGATGCAACCTTTGATTCTCTCTCAGTCTCTGACCTTCTTCTTAGAACACATCCTAGTTTCCCTTCAGCACAGGTTTTGGGATTTCAAAGACCATCACAAATTTCTGTTATGCTCATTACAATAAAAGGGCCCAGGCAGGCTAAAATCCCTGGCCACCTTAGGTCTCATCAACAGCAGTGTATAAAATTCCATATCCCATACTCCTACCAAGTAACAACCAGTTTCTTCCTACAGATCCACTGAAATTCAGCTCCCCTTTGTAAGCAAAAGGTTGGCATAACCCAGCTCTATTGTAAGTAAGGTTTCATAATTCATTTTCCCCAGTGCATGTCTAGCACGTTAGTTGTGCAACACAGCTACTGAACAGGTCAAGGCCAGCCACATGGTCTCCCTTTGCCTAGACATGCTCACTCAAGGCACTGCTTGCCAGTGTCCTGCAAAGGCTGTTGGTACCAAGGATGGATTCTGGCCACACAGCACAGGGGTCTCAGGGGAAAATAACCAATCAAGCTGCACTCTGTACTACAGACACCCTTCAGACCAAATGGGACGGGACGGACAACATCCCCAGTCTGCACATTTTTTACTCTCATCTGTCCACAGGAAAAAAATAAAATAAAATAGTAATAATAATAAAAGTTTCCTGTGTTTCCTATTCCTGTGCTTTGAGGCTGTCAGTTCACACCAGTGTGAGAAGGACATTGTGGTGAACTAGCCATGTCAATGACTAGCAAAGCAGTTGCTTCCTAGAAATTTAGTGGGTTTTGGTTAGATTTGCCAGTTTTCGTTTTTACTATGTTTAGAAGAAATTTATATCTAAAAATCATTGATGCAAACTAAGTATATACAATCCCAGCCTTCATAAATGTGAACGTTTCTGCCTACTGCATAATCAAAGTAAGCAACTTCTGAAATACTTTTCAAAAAGGTTATCATTCTGACCTTTCCTGACATGTTATTTAAACTACACCTACCAAATGGACTCATTGAGAAACACATACGTCTCTCAGAAAGTAAATAAAGTTCCTATTTGAATATATTCCTATATTTGTTGTCAAGCTATCAGGGAAAAATATCCACTAATGTTTATCACGTCAGAGACATAAGTCAAACTTTTGCCAATGCACTTACTACATTATACGTTATTTGGGATAGAGAAAGGAAATTATGTCTCACAGAAGTACCTTATATTAACTAGCAATCATACTGTGAAGACATGCAGTTTGCATGAAGATCGCTGCAGGCCAGAGACCTTCCTGCTAGCACGATGCAAGAGCCTCATGGGGGAGGCAGAATGGGTATTCCAACCCTAATTCTGACTTTCTTGCCCTTTGTGGGTCTGAACCACATATGGACTCACCCAGTTTCTGATGGGTGATTTACAGCCAAACCGTAAACCCTGAGAATAGGCAAAGAAGATGGAAACATAGACTGCCCAGTAACCACAGCACATGGCTCTTGTGGGCACCACTACAGTCGCAGGCCTACAGCTGAGTTTCAAATTATTCTATTGAATTACAGAGGGAGCTGTAATTAGGCTCCCCTCCCCTCAACCTCATTATATACAGTGGTTTGCTGCTATTAAACCCATTTTCTGACAACTTTTGTCTATAAACTGCTTAGTATATCAAGATTTTTTCTGAATGTTGCAATTTGATATATTAAGGAGGTAATACAGTTTGAGTAACACTGTGAGTCCCAGGATAATGATTTCCTGCTGTCAGTTCAGGGCTGAGGCTCTTCAGATTTATGTCAGTATACATTTTGGGGATTCACTGGCCAACTACTGGAGGGAGCCCTGCAGCATGGAGTTAATCTTCACTTGCTAAGAAAATCCCTGAGCCTGATGCACTTTTCTGGTAGACAGCCTAAAATAATAATAATTTGCTAATACCTTCATAGAAACAAACAAAAAAAAAAAATTAAATCCTGCCAGGAGACCCACTCACTTTTTGGAAGCTCAGCTTCAAGTGGTGCAATGTATGAGCTCCATTTCTTCAACATGTTTGTAACTCATGGCTCTGGAATCATACAATACTGCTACACATTACTCAACAGTTGCTTCATTTCACTTCCTGAAGCAATTGCCATTCAATAGTTGGGAAAAAAACGTATCTATTTCAGCACTGACTATATGGAAACAAGACTGATTTCAGATCCTAGTTATAGATACACTGCATCAAGAACACAGCTTTTGAAGAGAGCAAATTATTTCAGCCATGAACAAAGGCAAGCTGAGACTTTGATACAGTATTCTTAGCAAGTGAACAAACATACAGAAATCAATAATATTTCATGAAAATTGACTCTTTTGAAAACATTTTTTGTTATTTCCCATTTTTTAGAGAAGCAAGAGCTTACTTTAAGCAATGAGTTGACTTACAATGAGAAATGTAAAGAAAAAGACAGAGCACATTGAAATCCCCATATGGAGAAGATCTAAGGAAAGGGACTTGCACACAGCTGTTTGCACAGTGCCTCGTACAATGGGTCCTAACCTGGTTATGCCCTTTAGTTGCTATTGCAGTGCAAACATTCAACAACAAAGAAGTAGCAAGGAGTGCTAGGGTCAAGAGCAGCTACCGAATCTGCATTGTGTGCATGCCTCTATGAGCACTGGGGTGGATGCTGCAACCTCATCCACAGCAAAACTCTCCTGTTGGTCCCAGCAGCTTTAGCTCAGGAGCCTGTTGCACCAGCCAGAATTCCATCAGATCATTCCCATCATTCCATCGTTCCTGGATGCTCTTATTGTGTGGGAAAGCATTTCTGAGAGGACAGAGGATTGTCACCCAATGAGAAAGACTCAGAGCTTGAAAAGCAATCTTTTGGCAGTACAGAATATCTGCTAGACACCTCTCTACTTCTTATACAAAATATCGTCTGATCACAGAGGATCCGTTTGAGACAATACTTACATGTGTATTAGTCAATAATGTGTATCATAACTAACCAAAACACAAGTAATACATCAGGAGACCTGCACCAGTCATGACTACTCCAAAATCACCAGAAAAATAAGTATATTCTGATCAGCGTTAAGCCTCTCCAGTACTGTGAGAGCATGTGCCAGAAAGACTGTCAGTAGCTCCTCATCAGTACCCAAAGCCCTTTTTTCTCTCTTCATAGGAGAAGAAGCCATCACTGGGGTGGCCAACAGCCCAGTCCTGCAAAGTCTCCGCTGCCTAATGAGTCGCCTTTATACAAATGACAGCAATAACACAATCCGAGGCAGATGCTGCATTCTTCATTCAGACATAAAATACAGATATTCTCCCTCAGCGAATGGCCCTGGAGATAAAAATGAGGCTGTCACAGCTTTGGATGAAATTTGACAAGTTTCAAGTTCATGGGATTTCTATGATTTTTGAATAAATTTAAGCAGTGTGAAAGACATGAAGACACATGTTGACTGCAAGAAAGCAGATGCTACTCCCCAAGTTCCTGGTACACAGGACAAATGTCTTTGCAAATCCCCACAAGGGACTGTGACTTTGGCTCACACAGGCACAGAATGAATCTGGCAGATGAGAAAACCCAGTTTTGAATAATTGACATCATTGGTGGCAGAGGGCTGGGAAGAAATGAAAAGCATGTTGGAAAGCTAAAAAAAAATGTGCAATTCAATTTTACAGTTCCATAAAAAAGGCAAGAGAGCATTTCACAGCTGGCAAGAAGTAAAGCCCAAGCTCTTAAGTTTCACTTCCACCACTGGCTGACATTTATAGTATTATTTATAAACAGCCTTTATGAAAATCAGTCAAGTCTTAGTTCACATCACTATCACAAAGCAGAGCATTATTATGTACTCGTTTTCTATATGAAAAAGCACAGGGTGAGGAGGATGAGTGCGTACTTCAACTCAAAGCCCAGTGTTTGCTTTGCAGAGTATGAACAACCTCCTACAAAGAGAGAATCTTTAAAGCTGAGTAAGAAATTTACTTTATTCTAGTTTGGATATTGATATTTTTAATAAGTATCTTGCAGCATACTTTTTTCCTCATTAATCATAATTGTTGATCTGTTAAAGCTTTAATTCATTTAACTGTTACCCCGCACTTCTTGAGATGACCAATAAACTGTTTGTACAAGCCTGTATGCATAACCCCCTGCAGTATGAGGAACTAAGTTGAAAACTTCACCTCAAATATGTCTAAATAGCATTTTGCAGGATACCCAGGAACTCTGCTTACAGTGATATGTTACACACCTGTTACTGAATCTCAGCTAACAAACCATCTAGCATTGACATTATGCCAGTGGCTCTAATATTCCAGGCAGCAGCTAAACTATTGCTAGGTTGAAGAGCACACACTGCTGGTCCCTCCACTTCTAGTGCAGCAATCAGGATGAAAAGACAACATAGAAACATCCAAAGAACAGCAATATAGAAGGGAGAACAAGAGAAAATACTCAAAAAAAAAAAAAAAAAAAAAAAAAGGTTAAAAAAAAAAAAAGACTCTGTTTTTACCTTTTTTTCTCAGAATTTGAGTTGAATTAAGAACAGTTGGAATTACAGAAAGATTACCTTGCAATTACTTTTCCACGTCAGAAAGCACTGTAGGATCTCCATGGATGCCCTGGATTGAGGGAAAGACTCAATCAAGGGAATTACAGTGAAAAAGAAGGCCATGTGGTCACTGCAGATACAGGAGTGCTCTTAAAATACTCCTTCGCTAATGAAGGTAAATGAGAGAAGAGTGTTGCAGAACTATATACATCTCCATCAGGAATCTCTGACTTCCTGTTGCAGGCCCCTCCCATCATCTTTGTTCAAATGGCAGGAGGGCAACTAGACATACACACAAGAATCAATAAGCTAGATGTCTTCAAAACGTAATTATATAAAGCAACTACCTTTGCTTTAGTTTGACTTTGGAAAGGACTCAGTTCTACATCTTGCATGGGAGAAGCTGAAGAGCGTGAGGCCTGTGCAGGTTTAGACACTGAGGCTTTTATTTTTTAAAGCTCTGGTCATTCTGTATTTTTCCATGCTTAGGAAGACAAACTTAATAACCAGGAGAACAGTTCATCCAAAAGAGCTGTCAACCTCCAAATCCAAAAGAAGGCTGAGCACGTTTAGTCCTACTACCCTCTTGACATGAAGAGATTTATGTCTGTCAAGCTGTTACAGGAATCTAAGGGAACTTTTAATCCTGAAGAATAACTGTTTTGTGCACAATATTTAAGTGTTGGGATGAAGTTTTTCAACCAAAACAACAAAAAAGGAAGATTTTCTGACGGGTACTTGCATTGCATATCCTGATGAAATGGTGGAACTGCACATCCACAAAAAAATCATTGTGAGTAGCCAAAGGCTATACTGGAGATGAGTCTGTTCCTCATGTTTTAGTAGGCCTTTGAAGGGTTAGCATTTCTTGTCTAAAAGTGCAGATTTTGATTTTGTTCTCCCGCTTCGTATGTAAGGATTAGAGTCTCGCACACAGAGCTGCTTTTAACATGCTTCTATAGAAGTTTAAGGTTTTCCTACAGAACTACACTAGCTGTAATCACAGAATGTCAGAATGGATTGGGTTCAAGTGGTCCTCTGGGTCCACCTGCTCCAACCACTGCTCAAACAGGGACACCTAGAGCAGGGTGCCCAGGAATACGTTGAGGCAGTTTTTGAAGATCTCCAGGGAGGGATAGCACTATCTCAATGCAATGGCTCACAGCTATAGACTGTGCTCTATCTAAGAGCATGTAGCCATTTGCATTGAATTTTACTAAAAAAAAAAATAATATAAAGGGAGGAAGTTGTGGCAGTTTCAGGAAGGTATGACTGGATCCACACAAACACTTGGGAACAAAGCTTATGTGACTGCACTACAAAAATCTCAGCAGAGGTTTCATGGGGGTTTCCCAAGAGCAGGTTTATAGTACTGAACTCAGTATTATCTACTTACTGCCTTTCAGGAATTCCACATATATTTACTAGAGGATGCAGGGTTGATTTAGACTATGCTCATCTTCACTACTGGGCAAAGAGGTTCCTGGGGATTTTTCTTTTTTAAAAGCAATAAAATAAAAATGTGTTGCTGCAGCCAAGAAAGAACTGCAGATTGTTGCTTATCTTTCAAAGTGACAGCTTCTCTGATTATGTTCATTTTAGCAGAGCACAAAGATCTGAACCATTTCTCAGCTCCTAATTTAATCTATTAACATGATCTCCCATTGACGTGGCTTGTCAGGTGATTAAGGATCTCACACCCTGATTTTGATTTCCTCCTTTTGCATTCCCCAGTGCTCCTCCCTTCTTAAAAAAATGCAATCTACTAAAGCACAGCATTCAGCTGGCTCTGTCTCCATCATATATCATATTCATCCTCTGTTTGGGAAATGGGGAGTCTCCACATTCCCAATATTCAATTAGCATTCATGTCCCCTCCCCCTCACAAAAAAAAAAAAAAAAAAAAAAAAA
>JAOWBP010001760.1:65317239-65378779 GCA_028571105.1 Tragopan temminckii | reverse complement strand
CTTTCTTTCTTTCTTTCTTTCTTTCTTTCTTTCTTTCTTTCTTTCTTTCTTTCTTTCTTTCTTTCTTTCTTTCTTTTAATGTTTACAATGCCTTGACTTCCTGTCTCACTAAACCATACTTCATCCTTCTGCTTTTTCTAATATGCATATGTGTGTAAGCAAAAAAACATACTTTACAGATGGGGAAATGAATCATGAATCAAACTGCATGCCAACAGAGACAGTTATAATGAAGGTTGTAGAACCACGTGTCTGCGTTATATCTTATTTATCTTTTTATTAAAAAGGAGCTGTGAAGTAGAAATCAAAGTGGTCTGTCTTGAAACAAAAAAAACCCTAAAATTTCTTCAAAGCTTTTTACTGGAATTGGAGCTCTTGGGCTGGCTGTTAGAATGGCAAACTGTTGTATTGAAGAATGCCAGCACAAAAATGAATCCTACTGCTCTGTTTTTTTTCATGTTTTTGGGTTGTTGGGTTTTTTCGTTTTGTTTTGTTTTGGTGTATTTTGTTTTTTTCCTTCATAAGAATTTTATAGTTTGCAAAAGCAGTAAATGGCTCATCAGGAAATGCACTTCAGGGCAATTACTCCATGCTTTAGGTGGTATAAGCAAAGCTATAATCAGATGTAAATAGGTGGATTATTGTGTATTTTGCTTAATGGTATGAGTAATCCCTTCCAAAAAAATAATAATAATAAATAAATTTAAAAAAAAAAACAACAACAAACAAACAAACAAAAACAAGTAGAGAAGTAATTGGCTTGAGAGAGATGTACTGCAGTCATATCTTCGGCAGACTAATAAATTCTTCAAATTCTTCATCCGTCTCAGACTATGGAGTCTGGCAGAGGATTTTGTCAGATCTCTTGATCACAAAGTGAGGCATAACAGTCACACACTGGGGCTCAGGGCTGACACAAGGCCCTTGTCTAGCCAGCCACACTGCAACTTGAATGTAGCAGCCAAGTCCTTCACTTTCACCCTGTGTTCCCCGGGATCCAAGAGAATGAAACCACTCACTCTAGAGAGTGTTTGCTTTGGTTGTCTGAAACAGTTCTAAAGCAGCTGCTTGGCAATGACTGAAGAAAGAATGGAGAGATGGCTCCAGTCCAGGGGAGTCAAGCCATGCAGTGCTGGCACCAGTGGCCCACTTGGGGCCTACCTCCAGTGACAGCCCACAGCCCAACAGGGGTGGGCAACTGCAGGGCCCACGTGGCCTCACCTCCTCCATCAGACACAGAGGGCTTCTCAAAGGGACACCACTGCTTAAAGACATTAGTTATAATACAATACCTGTACAATTCACTGTTTCAAGAGGATGTTCCAGGTAAACCTCCCCTGCTTATTTTGCCTTGCCTCCTTCTATAATGGTGCAGCCTCATCTTACCTTAGAAACCATAATAATCAGAACATGCAATATCAACAACTGCTGTATCTTAATCATTCTCCACATCTTTACCCCTTATTTACTGCCTCAGTGTCCACGCTGAGGAAGTGTTAATCTGCCAGCAGGCAGTAAATATCAAGAGCAGCTATGGTATCTAACCATAGAAAAGAAGGGAACTGGACTGATACATGGGTTGTCCATCTGTTTGTCTGTTTGGAATCTGGGTCTGTGTCACAGAATTTTAGCCGAGATGTGAATTTGGAGAATGCTGAAAGTTTAATCTCCTCTACCTCCCGAGTTCAATCGAGAACATGTTTGCTTCCCTGTAGACTCCAGCAGTAATAATGTTAAGTGGTTCTGTGAGATAATGAGTAACCACCAGTAATTTGAGTAAACTCTCAGGGAATGTAGCTGCAGCCCTGGCCTCTCTGTGAGGAGCCTGGCTTCAATATAGCCTCAAGCAGAGATTTGTCCCCTCTGCATCTGAGAAGAAGAGCTAGAGAGACATTCAAAATGAAGTAAAGTGATGCCACTGAGCTGTTCTTGAGATACATTCATGTTGTTGGTGGCCTTTGACACAGGGCAGTCTCCTATAAATGTGCTCAAATGGGCTGTCCAGACCTTACCCATGTATCTGGCAGTTTTAGCCTGTGATGCAGGCTTTGAACTAGTTTACATTTATATAATGCTACCTGAGCAGTTGGTTCCTACTACATTATATTAGAAAGAAAATAAAATGTACAAAAAAAATTTGAAATACTTAAAATCCCATGAAACACAAATATTTGCACAGCAGAAACTTATTAAATAACTAGATCCATCTATTTAAAACACTAATATTTGCTTTTACATAGTAGAACCTAGCACTTTAGGGATCTGGGAAAAGAAAAAAAAAAACAATTCACTGCAAAATGTATGACAATGCTTGTACCATGGAAAATAATGACAGTGCTCTCAGAAAACAAATCAGACACTCCTCTGTTTTACTTTCTTGCACTGGTGCATGAGGAGATCCTTTTATACGGGAATATTTGGATAAAACTCTGATTCATTCTTATTCTTCTCTTACATTAAACATAATTATCTGTCAGCTATAGATTTTTTTTTTTTTATTATTATTTTTTTGCCTTTCTTTTCCAAGCTGTTTCCTATTGACTCTTGAGGAAAAAATCCATTCTTCTCTTAATTTCTGGAGTCTTCCAGAAACAAAGGGTTGTTTTTTAAAATATTAAAATAAACACTATAAATTTCAGACTGAGAATTTTCTGTTGATGCCAAATCTACAGCTGTAGCCAGTGTGACCAGATGTTCAGGGGCAAAAAAGATGACAACTGCTTCTGCTTAGTAGGATTCCAACACTGTCACTACATGAGCATTCCAACACAGCCAAGGGATATATGGCTAGAGTAAAAGCCACTGCTTTTTTAGATACTTCTTTGCTCCAAGAATAGCCTGTTTAGTCTAACAGCATAGAACAGTTGAGAAGGAGAAATAAAAGTTGCGTCGTTTGAGACGCACATGCAGAACGTCATTGCCGAGTTAAGGGATAGCCCTCCTAAACCTCCTCTCACATGGGTAAGCTTCTCGTCACTTAGGTAATCTCATTAACCTCCAGTAAGATACAAATTCCAAAGCAGACAGAGAGCTTCCAGTGAATTCCAGACTGTTTGTACCCATGCTCATTTTTGGGAAACAGAAGGAAATTATATGGTATGTTCAGGGGAAGACAAGCCATCAGGTAGACAATAGCCTCTGCACTGGAAATTTGGACTTTGTTGTTGCTTCTCCCGAAGTTAATCATGACTGTGTTTGACCTGAACTAAGCCCTGCTTGGCTAATACTGTGTCTGACTCAATGAGAGAGAGGTCAGAAATGAGGAAGCACCCTGTGCTATGAGAACCTCATCAGTTTTGTGTTCCAGGGTTCATAGTTCTGCACTGACTGAGCTAAATCTTTAGGATACAGACCAAAGCTAAGTTGAAAACCCTAGTTCTCTCTCAAATGCTCAGCTTTAGTCAAGAACAGAAGACGAGCTCATAAACTTTTCAACAAAACTCAGCTGAATTTCAATATGTAACAAAACAATTTTGGATGGTTTGAAGAAGATTGATTTCAAATGTGAAAGTATTTTGTGTGAAACATGCAGATCTGTTTAAAACAGTGCAATAAATTCAGTACCAAAGTTGTTGAACAACTTAATACACCTCACTTCCTCCCCCATCAGATGAACTGTGTACATGGGACAATTAGCCCATGACTCGGCAAAGAAAACAAAACAAGAGTTCAAAACTCTTTTCTCCTTCTCCAATTTTTCAAAGCATTGCCTGTGAGTCTCATTAAAATCCATAGGAACTGACACAACTGTTTTAGTGTTCCCCATTGCTCTTTTGTCTTCACTTTTGCAGTTTGACTTGTTGCTCTATTATTTGCCTCTTAATATCACAAGTGACACTAATTAAGGCTGTAGGCTCCCCTTGCCAAATTTAACAAAAAAGAACATGTAGGCATTGGGTTCTCTTGCCTGATGGGGCACATTTTCTCGTTCAGAGCCAAGCTTCAGGCCGGTCCACTGTGAAAATCCTAGCAAAAGTAGAGCAGTTTTGTAATGGAAATCTGAACACTTGGTGTTTTTTCCATATAGGATTATGATTATTTATTGTCCTACTCAGTTTTATTCTTAACTTATATTTTTACAATGATCAGATAATTTGCGTAGAACTATAGGGCAACATACACCATTTATTTTTGGCTTAACATTAGAAACCACATAGTCAAAACTCCTACTGTTTCTTGGGAGATTTTGTCAAGCAAGGACTCAGAAAAGAGTGTGAGGATCATCTTGAGGCACAAGGCTGAGCAGTTTTCATAGTGTAAGTTGTATTCATTAACAGAGCTGGTTGAGAATGAGCTCACAAAGGGTTATCTTGTCAGAAGCTGCATGCTCCAGTTTCAAAAGGAAAGGAAGATCCAAGGTGGCATTTTTGGTCAGAAAATGAAGAAAAAAAAACCTGGGCCAAAGGAATAGTTGGGTACCAGGAGCCCTGAATTTCAGTACTGGAGACATAGGCTTCTGCTCCCCACTGGGCAGAGAAGAGGTTTTGGTATGGAAGCAGCATGCCTTCAGTCCAAGCCTTAGGTGCCTCTTTGCAAAGCAGCAAAGAAAAAATTTAAATCTATTAGGGAGCTCCTGCTTTCCTCTTGCACTGGCCTTTTTGATGCCCTTGAGGCAGCACCTCTCCAGCATTTTCCCCTTGGCATAGCTTTGCAGTTTGTGGCATTAGAGGGGCTGAATGTCTCACATCATTTTGTTTCCAGAAACATACTGACACTGTAGAAAACAGAACTATGACATAATTCAGTCTTAATGAAAATTCACACACTTCAGTTAAGTGTACAAATATTTTGACTGTAATTGATATAATTTCTTTTGGAACTGATAGACAATTTCAGTATGCAGAACAGCAGAGCCCCTTCTCAAGTGATTTTTGCTGCCATTAATTAACTCCCCTTTTTCTCTTTTCATTGCAAATATTAGACTAAATAATTCTAAAATGACCAATAGATACGTCTGCCTAACAAATAATTTTAAAACAGCCAGAAAAATCTATGCAATGTAGCTGGTTGAGCAACATGGTAGTTTAGCTGTGAGGCTTCTGCATCGGTATTTAAGTATTTCGGGCAGGAGCAGTACAATAGCTGGCCAAAAAGAGCCGGTTTCAGCAGAGCATGTATTGCTATAGCTGTATGTGTGGTATGTTAGCTAGACAGCAGGCCCAAGAGGCCTTTCTGAATATTTGTCTGACACTGATAGATAACGAATGCTGGGAATGTAAGGGACTGGCTCATCTCTGAAATAACACAACAGCCTCAAGCTGAAAAGTATTTCACCATTCTCAATGAATTTCTACATTTCATCACGCTATCTCCTAAGCTTGGTAGCCCTCTGTCTGACCAAACAGTAATACCAAGCAGTCTGCAGGAACTGCCTGTATCCGAACATCCCCAGCTCCCTTCCGCGTGCACACATCCAGTGTCACTGGGCGCAAACCTCGGGAATCGAAAGTGAGACCCAGTAGCCTCCTCCCCCAAGACAGGGCAGCCCTGAGCAGTTTCACTTCCCGCTTCCACTGGCCTGTGGAGCTGTCAGGAGAAGCTGCTAGGCCGGGCCTCGCCTCGCCCTGCACGGAGACACTGACAGAGGACCCGTTCAGTGTGGCTGCTGGCATGTGCAAACACATAGCTGGCCATAAAATGCTGTTCTTTACTTAGGCTCCCTTTCAGCCACACAGAACTGTCCTTATCCTGGCCACACGCTGAACACAGACGCTGACATCCAAGCACAGAAGTGCAATGTTACTTAACTTTCAAAAATTCAGTGCAGGGCCTTCTCTGTAAGTCCTAATCCCTATTTTGAAACAACTCATCCTTTCTTTGTTCCTTTTCTTGTCCCACCTAAGCTAATTCTGCTTAAATATTTGTTTTACTGGTTTACATTGCACAACATGGAAGATACCTGGAAGGACTACTACATGAAATAAAACCAATAAAAATATTTTTGAAGCACAAATAAGAGCCTTCTCTATCTGCTAGGCTCTAGCAATCTAATTAGTGCTATTCACTGCATCTGCACTCAGACACTTCAAAGCAATTTGTGAAGTAGATTCCTCTCTCTTTACAATATAATGACACAAGAAATTGAATTTAATGGAAATTACTGTGTAAAAAGAACAGATTATACCCTATGAAGTGTACTCAGCAGTATTGTCACCACCAAGTCATACTAGTTTAACTCTGTGATTGGGTGTGTGCTCCATCCCTAGTTGGAGACAGTGACAAACACAAGGATAAAGAACACTGGGGTGCTTCATCTTTTATTTACTTGCGTTTTAATATAGACATAAACGTATAGTACCTGGACAGTTGAAATCCTGCAGCAGTCAAAGAATACTCAGAAAAGACCCAATTATATTGCATTGTCTTTGTAAGTGTGCAAAGCCCAGTCGAAACAAAGGACTCTGAAAGCCTGGCAGCTTTGGGAGAAGCTGCATGCTCCTGGTTGTATGCAAGTCTGTTCAGGAACTAACTTAGCTGCAGCTTCAAACCAGTGAAAAGATAATTGAGAGGCAGGAGTTCTACAGAAATTCAGCAGAAATTGCCACATTCCCATTCTCATGGAGGAAAGGAAGGATCTTCTCAAAATTCTACAGAAAATTAAGGCCAGTAGTCATAATTTTAATACTATAGGTTAAGAAAGCAAAAATAAATACATTTTTCTACTTTCTGCTGGCAAAATATGTAATCTATAAAATGACTGTCCTGTCTTCTGAGACTTGTAATTCCACCATAACTAATAAATGCTAACCAATGAACATCCATCCAGTGGGAAGAGAAAAGCCAAGTCACCTCCAGCTCTTGAAGGTCCCAGCTCAATCCCTATTCCCATGACAAAGCACAGAAGGACCTCTGGCTATAAGGAAATCTGCCCAAGATTTCTAGAAATGGCTAATGGAGATCTGGATGCAAAATTTCTCGTAGAGGGCCTTGATTTCCATATGGCAACCTGTCCTTTCTGAAAGTAAACTTTTGCATGCTCCAAGCTGAATTTCAAACACCACTGGCTGGTTCTAAATGGTTATGTAAACATGTGGAACAACGGCATGCTCAGATGACTGCATATACATGCATGTGTTTGCAGACCCATCCTTAGAGGAAATTTGTAACATGCTCATATGGATAAAAGTCATTTGGCTGTATGGGATACTCATAAGAAGAAAATGGGGATTAAAATTTTGTGAAATACACAAATACTGTCTGCTAATTCGGAACAGCTACAGTATTGGCTAAAATAATTATTTGAGGATTAGAAGGATTAGCTGTTGAGATTTGGAGTAAACAGATTCCAAAAGCAATGCAACCACTCAGACCACTCTACTTCAAAACACACTCATGTTGTGACTGCAAAATGTACACAGGGCACAAGAGATGGAAAATACATGCAGAGGCAGTGGGAGTTGGTGTCTGGATGCTGAATTTCTTCTCTGTCAGGAAGCTGGTAACACGAGTAGGGGATAATCACCCTGTCATGTTTGATACATGCTTTCTTAGGTTCATATGGCAACCCCAGAAGACAACATGTCAGTGAATCTATGCTAGATATATATTCAGCCACAACTACTTCAGCTAAACCTCGGTATCTATGGGACTTCTGGCTGAGCAGTAAGCAGAAGATGGCCCTGTCCAGGTGGGAAGAACAGCAGTTGGCTTAGGTTACATGTGCAACAAGGAGGGACTTTCTTAGAGGTGACCATGTGTTTCATCTGGCCTTTGTGTCTGATCACATACTTGTGCTTTTTTGAAAAAAGAAAAATAAAAAAATAAAAAAATGCTAAATCCTGGGAATGAAAGTGCCCGCACACAGAAAGGGTCTCTTTCTTTGATATTACAAGATACTTGTTACAGAGAACAAATGCAGACGACTCTCAAAATATTTAGTGTATTTTGTTGTTGTTGTTAGCTTTAGCCTTTCTGAACTTTGCAGGGTCTCATTGTTTTTGGTACAGGCCTGTGCTGCAGTATTGCATAGGTGAAAAATCTATCCAAGTCCAAGTGAGCTTACAGGAGATTTCCACTACAAAGAGCATGTACAACAAAGTACAGATTGCAGCTGCTCACATGCAAACTTCTGAGCTCTGACAGGCATCCATTTTGAATTAAACACTTGCAAGCTGGCAGAAAGTAGTTTCTTTTCAGTGCTTCGTAGTAATTATGGAGAAGTTTCTTGGCTTTGGATTTGCTTTTAAAAGCCAGTTGGTCTCTGCTCTTTGCTACTGTCCAGTTAGATTATCTTTTATTGCATAAAGGTACATAACAATTTTAAAAATATATGGTAATTCTTCTATTAACACAGGAGGGGGAAAAAAAAGCAACAGAAACCCTGGATGTATTAAGTATCTCTTTCATCAATCCACCCTTTTGTCTTGGACCGTGACCAATGAAATAATAAAATACATCAATCTTTTTCAAAAAACAATGTAATTCTTGCAACGTCTAGATGGCTTCTGGGATTTGAGGCTATTTATTACAGTTTCTGAAATGTTAAAACAATGTTTATGTAAATGAAAATATTTATCTAGGTTACTGCTGTCAAGTACTCACTGAAAAAAATTTTGCATTAATAGAGGACCTTGAGCAACAACAGCAACAGAAATAACTAGCAGCCAGCAGTTGGGACAGGCATAGAGCACTACATAAATCTAAAAAAACAATAGTCCAGATTCTTCTGTAAGGGACCACATGGTGCTCCTAGTTACACAGCATTAATTCCTTGGATTATAATTTTCAACTACAGAAATTCAACTGTAAAAGTTTTCTAGATGAGTAGCAGTACTATTTCATGCCATCCATAATGAGTTTTAGAGAAAGTTGCTATCTGCCCTTTAAGACAGGTAAGAAACTTCTTTTAGCATTTAAGTGTATCAGAAATATCCAACACCACGAAAAATAATAGGTATCAGCTTACCTTCCATGGGCTGCTATGACATTATAGGCCTGCAGGTCATATGAAAAAAACTTGCTACTGTGCTCAAACCAAGGGATGAAGTTCTATTAGCCTTATAAAAGAATCTACCTAGATGGAAAGAATAAAGACTGTTAATCTAAGTATTGTAAATAGATTAGCAAAAGCTTTTGAAAAGCAGTGTTGTTCAGAATTAAAGCAGTCCTTATCCAATTTAATTTATTCCACTTCCAAGTGACCTATCAAGTGATGGCAAAACAGAATTTGTTTCTGTTTTGCAGAGCTTGAAGAGGACAGCGTTTGCAACCACGTTATAGGTAGACAGGGTTTTAACATTAGTGTCCACTTCTGGCACATACTCTGGCTGAAACAACTGAAAGCTATGAAGAGAAAAAATGTATGCTTATTTGTTTATCAGATTGAGCTAATACAATTGGCATAAATCTTCTTGGAAAATGGTGATGTTCTAATTTATTCTTGACTGATTAACAGTGATAATTCAAAATAGTGGTGAAAGAGCTTCAGTAGCTCACACACAAGCAAGAGGAGAAAAGAAAGCATAGAAGCAACACAGTTATGCTCCCTCCTTCCAGCACAGAACTGCTCTCTGTGCAGCACTGGGCAAGGTCCTCTCTTTGTTTCCTCAAGGCAGGCTCCCACCTCTGTCAGGCAGCTGCCAACCCAAAGGCTGCACGTCCCCATTTGTATGTGTGGCTGCAGCAATGTCCTGTACAGGCTTTGCCCTGACTACTCCATCCTCCTCAGCAACTTCTGCTGACACTTGCTAGATGTCTAGACTAAAAATTCCATATCCAAAAAGAAATAAGTGTGTTGTTGACATCTTCAGCTCCTGCCCATGGTGCCTCTGCTAAACAGACACAGAATTGCTGGGCCCAAAGCTGCAACAGGCCTGTCAGGACATGTATCACTACAAGGTGTCAGACCCTGGATGGTATCACTGCATCTAGTCTGATGATTAGATTGTAGGGAAAATAATACTAAAGGTCAGAAAATAGAATTTCCCTTTGCAGAAGGCTGCAAAATGCACTTTTTTTTCCCCCCCAAAAAGGTAACATTTTACATAATACATAATACATAATACATAATACATAATACATAATACATAATACATATGTATATGCAACTGTGTTTCCACATATATCATAGAATCACGAGGGATGGAAAAGATCTCTAAGATCATCCAGTCCAACCATCCACCTGTCACCAATGTTTTCCAACTAAATAACATCCCTCAGTACAACACCTAAACGTTTCTTGAACACCTCCAGGGACAGTGACTCCACCACCTTCCTGGGCAGCCCATCTCAGTGCCTGATCATTCTGTGGGAGAAGTATTTCCTAATGTCCAACCTGTCACAAGTTGAGGCCATTCCCTCTAGTCCTATTGCTAGTTATATGGCAGAAGACGTCAACCCCCACCTCACCACAACCTCCCTATGCATGTACATCTGCCAATTTGTGCCTATGAATCCATTCATATGCGTCTGTGTATGCATACATAGAATATGTGGATTAACACTCTTTCAGATATAGGCTAACATAGTAACAAAATTTACAGTGGTACCAGAATTTCATGTGAGCATTATTAAGAGAGTTTTTGCATTTCCATTTCTACTTATAGTCAGGTTCTTCAACATCATAAACCATTTTCTCCCCCTACAACAAGGGGAGAATATACACAGTAAGAATTGCATAATGAGTGATGTAGCATGGTGAGAAAGATGCCTAGAAGAAAATGAAAGTGTAAAGCTATAAAACATTCACTGCCAGGAGATGGACACTTGATTAAATTATAGTTATGTTCAACTCTTTACATAAACTCCACTTTTCTGAGAAAATGACAAATTTTGAAATAAAGCATTGAAACATAAATGCTATTCAGATGAGAAATACAGGAAATTCAGCTACTTCAACATCTCACTGGGGAATAGACAGAAGGACATACATCACTTGGTCCCTGTCCTGCTCCCTCACATAGCTCTGGGCATAACCTGAGAAAACTGATCTACCACCCAACCTTCTTCAGCCATAGTAGTATCATCACAATGATCAAATCATCAAAACCTTTCTAGAGTTTGGAACACCACAAGGAGTGTGCAGGAAGACCTTAAGGTCTGCAACAAAGGCTGAGGAGCTGGCCTGGCCACACCATTCTCAGCTCAGGATTCCATATCTCTCTTTCCATCCTTTCAGGAAGACATACCTTGACCCACAACTTGAGACAGGGCTGTCTTCTGATTAACATACTCAGTGCATATTTCATGCATCGTTTGCATGAAAGCTATGAGCAAGCAGGGAAAACTTAAAAGATACAACAAAGTGACTACACAATCTCAATGGGTCCATCGGGGGGATTTTTGAGAGCAACCTTGCTGATGAATGGCTGAAACGTGTGGTCATACTTCAGCCACTCTTCATGTTTTTCTTGTCACTGTTCTGTTTTTTATCTCCTGCATTTATTTCACTTCAGTATTTCCCATCTTTCATGTTCCACTTGTGCAAACAAACAAGACATTATATTAACACTAAGTCATTTAGCAAAATTGTGGCCCTGGCAAAAAGGGCCATTTTCAAAGAGTGCTGGCAGAAAAATAAACATGGAAGAAAACAAAGGAGGAGCACTACCTTTTTTCTCTCAACTGCTGAACTTGTCTTTGATCTCACTGGAGATCATTTTTATCCCTAAGAGGCAATTAAACCTCAAATGCAGAATGAAGGGAATGACATCACAAGGTTTAACTAGAAACTGTGCATTTCGCAAGAAAAAAAGAATCGTACAGTTCAAAGTAGGAAAAGTCTGACATTCTTCTCACACCATGATACTGAAGAGAGAATAATTTGTAAGGGAAGCAGTGCAAAGGAATGAGCAGGCCATCTCCAGCCCATAACTGCTATTTGTTCTGTCCTTCTCCAACATGAGATCAAATGATTTGGAAGCTGCCAAGAAAATTCTGGCTTGTGCATCACCAAGCAGGAAATTTCGGTAATGAAAACATAATCCTGCAATAAAAAATAATTACGAAAAAATCAGAAAAAAAAATAAGAAAAAATGCCACTCTAAGGAAGGAATAAGGAATATAGGGAATTGCAACACTTTCCTAGCACCTGTTAAACACAGCAGCAAAACCATGTAGTATATGATTTTTTCCCCTTAGGGAACCAATATATTTTGGGTTTTTTTTTTTATAGACAGTGACTGTTATAATAATCCTTTTTTTTTTTTTTTTTTTTTTTTTTTTTTTGTTTTTTTTTTAATATACTCATAACTTTCTGGAAAAACAATTCACTTTGGGGACTAAAATTCTTTAAATCTGGTTCCAGCCCAGAGACATTTCTGGAAATTTGAGCAAGATGCTGTCAAGTATTTCTGAATTATATGTAGATGTCTGTCAAAACATGCATTTAAGTTTTCCTTATTTTCTTTTTTTCTCATTCACAACTTAAAAGTAATTTTTTAACATAGTTCTCTGCTATGTCTATAGACTTTTTATGGAGAAACAAATCAGCTCTTCATAAGTGATTTGAAAACAGTTTTTTATGTATAGCAGAGAAGCATTTTAGGAATATTCAAAGTTAACGATGGTCATGACTGCCATGTGCAGTTAGTAATTTTAGAAGATTTCTATGTCAGAAAATCCATTTTTCTAGAGGTTCATCAGTGCTAAGAGGCCACAGTGAAATATTTTTGGTCATGTATAAAACAAAGGGAGGTAAAATAAGCAGAAAAACCAGCACGTCACACCTCATTTTTAAAGTAAAAAATGCAAGACTATCACAAAGTCACTTTTCAAAAACAATGTCATGTTCAAATATTGAGGTTTTCAGGCTGCGTCAATACTGAAAAAATATTTTGCTGGTAACCTAGTCACAAAATAACACACAATTCATTGAAAGCAGGCTCTTGTCAATGTTACAGAAATTAAAGTTTTTTTAAGGAGGTTGTAAGATCTGGAGATCCTTTCCTTCTTCCTGCTGAACTGGAAATGTCAGTGGCTATGAGCACAGGATGTACTTGGGCACACAGACAGCCTTTTGTCAATAATTGCGTCTGTGAGGTCGGAGAAGGCGGCAGAGGTGGCCTGGACAGTCCTCAGAGGTGTCCCATGGGGCTCCCAAACACCACTATTCACAGCAAAACGCGTCCCTGCTCTTAGTACAAATGCCTTGTGATTTTCAGCAACCACAAGTAGTCAAGTCCTTAAGTTTAAATTTTGTATCTAAGCAGGGACAGGTTCACCAAGATCAAAATGAAATACCAGAGGGGAGAGAGAGGGCCATAGGCATCTGGGAAAACTAGTCCTTACAGAAGAAAAGAGCTCAAATTCCCCATGGACAGTCTGGCCTTCTGTTTTGAATGCCATTCACTTAAATTGGTCGCCTGGTGTAGTCATATCTGCTATAATTGCAGCAGATTGCAATTGCAGAAACATCTCCTGCATATAAACCCTTTTATTATGGCATATAAACACAACATTTCCAGTAATTTAGGGGCAGCTAAAATCTCCCATTCCTTGGAAGCTGCCTCCCCTGTAGTAGTTCATGCAACATCACTGGAGCAATACAAGACAGTGAAGTACGGTAGTTACTGCATTAGAAGTTGATGTCACTATCTACAAGCTCCTACTTCCATTTAAAAAACCCAGCTCGTTAAAATCCAGAAAAGAAATACATAGGAATGTGCTCAAAGTTCAATTAAAAAACACCCATAGTGTTTGTTTTCGTCTTTCTTGTTGAACCGCAGCGTCAATCTGACAAACAGATTCTGTCTAGCCTGCTAAAGACTTGAGATATATAAAATTTTTCTTAGCATCCTTTGAAGCAATAACTTGTTTTTAAGAAAGACTAGGTTCTTTTCCACTATATTCTTTCATAACAACTTTAAAGGCACTGTGATTTATGGGAAAAGAGGCCCAGGGTGAGCAGCTTGAAGTCACCAAATCACAGTGATCTCACTGTCACTAACTTTTGCAATAATGAGTGTTTTTCAGGAAGAACCCTCTACTGGAATCATCTTTCATTATAAAGAGGTAAATTACCAACTTTCATGGTTTTGGAAGGACCCTTGAGAGTCTGAAGTGAGTGCAGAAACCTTGAGGCAATTAAAAAGGGAAAAATTATGTTGATTCTCATGAAATCTTAAAGCTTAATGATTTCTTAGGATATGCTTCATGAGTTTTGGTCTCACACAGCTGGTAGGACCATACTCTTTCCCTAACTACAATGCAGCAGCTATTTCTCATTATTTAATTGCAATATTTTATGCTTCAATAAAGATTTAGCCCTTGAAGTTATACAATTATAAGAAGGATTTTTGGCTCCCCCTTCCCTCTCCTTAACATTGCAGACAAAATCTTGAAAATATAAAGCCTAAAAATCAGAATGTGAAGATAAAAAAGAGATAACGTACTATGTTTATTTAAATAATCTCTCAGTACTTATACCATATAGTCTTGTGGAGAGCCAGCTCACGGTTTTTGGACTCATGAGGTGAGTGCTGTTGCTAGTTAGCACTTAAAGGAGGAATTGAGTTGTTTTTCCTCTCATAGTGCCTTGAAAATGAAGGCACTGCTTGCCAAAAGTGCCACATATTGTTTATATTTTTATATCCCTTCATTATGTGTACTACTATATTGCCAGGAAGCCTGCAGTAATCACAAGCCCATCCCACCAGCTACTGCACACAGCACAAGAGATCCTCTTCCCTAATGACCCTTATGGCCTAACTGATAGACTGGGTGAATTTGTTCAATTAACAGCATTTTTCTCCAATCGTTGCTGATTGTGTGGGGACACTAATTACATTTCATCCAAGGACAGCCTAGGACACTCATCTAGGGGCATGATTTCAGCCAGAAGGAAGTGGACACCTCATCCACCCCTGGAAGAAGCCCTAGGGGTGGCTGAGCACTTGCTCAAGACAGAGCTGCCAGTACACGAGGAAGGCAGAGGGCCCAGCTGATGCCTGGGGCATGGCAGAACAACATTTACAGACACTTTATGTACTTCTTGGACACACCATCCTCCAAGGGTTATGTACACACACAAACAGGGTAATCCAGAATGCAACCAAGATATGACGACGTCTGCTAGCTATTAATGTCATGTCTTAGCCTTTCTATAGCCAATAAGACACACCCGTTAATTTTGATAGGGCAATTCATGACAATACAAAGGTAGCATACATGTGGGTCCCAAGTGGAAAAGCCATGCCTTTTCTCCTCCCCTCCCCATTCGGATTATTTAGCACTCTGGAAGTATAGATAACAAAAAATAAAAAATACACCCATAAAATGTCAAGACAAGAACCAGTGGTATAATACACTGTTTCCAGTCCTCCCCAATCAGGTTTAGCAGCTGCCAGCCATTCACAGGTTTTTCAAAGCAGCTCCAGCCGTGCTCTGATGAAGCACTGAAACCTGGAGAGCTGATAACACAGGAGCTGGTGGTAGGGGCTGTCATCTGCCCAGCCACAAGGTTATTTATTTATAGAAAAGCCTTTGAACCAGACCATTACAGTTCAGTGTAGTAATAACAAGTTATAGTGAATTCAAAGAGTGGTAGGGTGTAGCACAGCCATGCATTATATACCCTGTTGTAAATGGTCTCTGAGGGAAAAGGCCTGTAATTTAGAGAGATTTCAACGGCAAAACCTGGGTCATTGTAACAGATACTTTTTCTTAGTTATTTTTATGGAAAAGAGAAACTGGCCTGAAAACGTCAGGCAGTGCGTGTTTTCATTCAACCTTAGTTAGCTGTGAGCTCAATCTCCCTACACCAAATATTTGTTTTAAGATTAATTGTTCACACAGGAACTAAACTGCAAATTGCTGAATGTGAAGCTTCTTTCAGAGGAGATTTCTCTTCCTTCTCAGGATTTTTTCTCATGTGTTGTTGGCTCTTTCAAATGTCCTGTAACCTTTGGGAAGCAGAATTCAAGCAGAATCAAGGAAATGGCTTTTCTGTTGTTTTTTTGTTTGTTTGTTCGTTTAAAGTTATCCATGTATGTGTCATTTTTAGGATTAATATTACAGGAGAGCCTCAGAATTCTGTTCAGAGGTCCTTGTTGCAGCAGATTGCTTCAGTGTGAGCACTCAGCAGACGTCATGACCCAGGACACAGGCTGTGGAGTACAGCACCCACCCCAGATAGGTGCCCTGGTCAGGTTGAGAGCTACAGATAAACCAAACCGCTTCCCTCCTAAAAACAACAACAAAATAATATCAGCAGGGAAGCAGAAGCTTGAACAGTGAAATCCAGGCTCCCTGGGGGTCAGCAGTCCAGCTTAGCTTTCTCAAGGCTGAGCATTTTCCCCATGGTAGCTTCACCTGATCAAAGTGACATAGCATATCCTCTCACGCAGCTAGAGAACAAGGAGGAAAGTCTGCCCTCATCTAGCCTCCAGTTTTGTCAGACTGCTCCTTCAGAGCCAACCAACCACAGCATCTAAGCTCTTGGGTCCATGCATTCAGTGTAGACCAGAATGTTCTGCTTTGTGTTGGCAAGCTAAGCTGCACTTCAGACTCCCGTCCAAGTCAAATGTAGATATTCTCAATCTCATCTTAGTCCCTGCGCCTTCAGTTTACATTTCTCTTCAGCAGTTCATTTTCACTTCCTCTCTTCAACGCACAGAAGCTAATTATCACAGGTAGTTTCTCTTCTTTAGTCTGGGGCTGTAAGTACAGATGTCTGTTCATGTATAGTTATCAAGTGGTGCTGCTGGCTGTTCACAAGCTCTTTTATGAGTAGGAGTCAGCATATGGCTTCTAACAGCACCAGAGAAAACATTCTTTTACCAATATTAGAGTTAAGATGTGACAGAAACAACTAACCAAAGCCAAATCCAAATATCAGAATCCAAAATGTGCAAAAGTAAGATTTCATAAGATCATTGTGTACTTCTAGGTTATCATTGCTAAATAGGAAATTAAATATGAACATATGTAATACAAAATTGTTTCCCTATCACTAAGTTAATTCTTTTCAAAAGAATTTAAGATCTCATCTCCATCTGCCTACTATTTATTGAAATTCTATCCAGAAATAAGGCCAAATTTTATCTGTGTGATCATTCTCAGTTTGCTTATCCAAATTTCCTGTTGATACAGAATACTCAAAACAATGAATTGGAACTTGTTTGAGAAAAGCAGGATTTCTTTCTGCTGTTCATGGATTATGTTGATGGACTGAATAAATTAATAAAATAAATAAAGGGAAGTATTGACAAAACCATCACTTTTATTTACGCTTTTCTTTTTTACAAGAACTCTTTGTAGCCCTTATTCTCCAGCTTTCAACAGTCCCTTGACTCCCAAAACTAACATTCAAAATCAGAGTTTAGCATAACTTTGAGATTTTACCACCCGAGCACCAAACTAATGAAAAAAAATTCTGCCTTTAAAAAGGTACAGAATAACCTGCTGGCATCTTTTGAAGATCTATCAAATCAAGCATTTCTCATGAAGTACTGATTACTTTAAACTTACAAAATTCTTTAAAATAGTAGAACTACACTGAATATCAACAGTCCATTTACCTACGCATAACACCAGATAAAAGGAAAAGAATCACCAGTAAATATTAGGAGTTTAGAGGAAATAGGAGTGCAAGGCACATCTTATGCTAAGCCTGATACTCATTTACTATAAATCACTTCTTCATTACTCTGTGAAGAAATCTAACCAAAATTGAGTACAAACATTAAATGAGAATTAAACTTTCTATTATTGAAATCAAAGGCAAAACCAACAAAACAAACAGAATCCAGGCAGCATTCAACAGGACATTGTTTCAAATAATAGGTAGTAAGTGACAATTAACCACCCCTCTTATGATGCTTAGTTAAACCCCTGTGGTGTAGCATATTGGTTCTAGCATTCTCTTTTATAGCAAAAAGACTATTTAGATGTATTAACTGTATCAAAGCAATGAACCACTGATCCAATTTCGCATTCACTAGCACCAATTAAATGAAAAACATGACAAAGCACGATGACAACTTACACTGCAGCATTAAGAGGTAAGAGAAAATGGGAGCTCAAAAGTCACTGCCTCTGTGGGCTCTAATGGCAGAGTATGAGTTATAATGTGAATATGTGCTGTGAACTAAAGGCCAGAATAGCTAGATTTACTATGTTCCAGAGCTTAATTTGGTTTCGAGCATGCTTAAATTTTTTCAAGTTCTAAATTAATAACCTTACCATCATGCAGCAATGTCTGGGGTTTTTCTAACATTCACTTTAAAATCACAGGCCAGTGCTCAGCATGAGTTAAAGATCTTTGCAAATGCACCCTCTGGCTGAATTTCACACACAGATCTCTGCTATAGTCTCCACAAGCTCAACAGTACGATTTAACACTACACCAAATATACTTTGCATATAGTTCTAGTAAAAACAACTCCATTTGCACAAACAGTCATTCAACAACACATTTTTCTACCTAATCTCATGTTAATGTTGTTATTAAATAAGTGTATGAGGTGGACAGAAATAAATTGCTAGCAACCAGTGCTCTTCAGACCGTAATGCAAGTTATTAACAAGAAAACCTTAAAATAAATTTCTTTTCCTCTACGGCCTTCTGCAATAAAAGCCAGAGGAAAAACACATGCAAAGTGACTTGATTTTGGCATAGCTAGATGTGGAGATTGTCTGTATGGAATTTTACTTAAAATTAAGTGATTAGCACAGTTGTTGTGTTTAAATAAATTTAATTGCTGCAGGTGCCACCTTGCTCAGAGATAAACATTATTTAAAGTATTCAATTTACACTCTAGAAACTCAAAAACCTGTCAAAATCAGGCATGGTTCCTGGCCAAGATCATGACTGGAATCAACCCAAATACAAAAAGAAGTGCAACTAAAACCATACAGCTATTTCCTGGATTTGTGGGTGAACGTGCCAGCCTTTGCCTTTTTTATATTCCTAACAGTTAAGGGATTTTCCGTACTTCCTTGCCTATACTCCCTTTTGCAGATGAAGCATGCAAGGAGTACAAAGTGTCAATAGAAACAGCAGCCCCAGCCCTGGCATCGGGGCAAGATTGGCCTGTGTATGGGAGAACACTTTGAGCAGGATGATAAGGAAGCTTAATCATACCTAATCAGCTGCACTCACCTACCCCACCGCAGCACAGAAATCCCAGAGAACCAGGTGCTCCGAGGCAACACAGAGCACAGAAGCTTGTGTCTGTGATTGAATCAGGAATTGAAACCTGTTGTGGCTCATTCTTCTTCATTATCTGCACAAGGAGGTCTGCATGACTGGGTTGGTTGTAGACGGTTAATCTTTAACTTCTGAAGTTAGGTGTGATGAATCCAATCTGAAGTCATTACAAAACACCAAACACACAGGCTGTACCTTCCAGTCCTGCGCTGGTATGAGTATAGCACACTGACAGCAACACTCACCAGGACAATCTAAGTGGGCCGTTAGATTCAGCGTGGCCTCAACACGATCATCTTACTTTTTTCAGGATTTACAGTTTTTCTAAATTTTTGACCCCATTCCATAGATTTCTACAGGTCTCAGACTGTAGTGCTACATTGTTCTAGGTAGCATGCTCCCAGCCATCTCACCCATCCTATCTGTGCTTTCAATTCTGTATACGCTCAGTGAGAATATGTAAAATCACCCTTTTATTTTTCATTAGGTCTAAAGACCAAAATTCACCAAAATCAAACACCTAGCCTTCTGAGAATTCATTAGAGGAGATTCAATTTCCTTCAACCACTGCAGTACCTGTTGCAATGACTTGTACTTGAAAGTGAAAATATATTTTAAAAGATTAAATGTAATGTAGGCTTTACGTTATTCACAGATTGTAACAGGTAACAGCTGTTAATGGCCCTCACTTAAAATACCATGACTTGCACAATGACTGACTTCATCCAGATCCAGATTCCAGATCTCATTATGCCTGTTCCTGCAAGACTGAAGAACATTTTCCTACTGAACACCTTTTGTCATGAGAGCATACACACATATGTGTGTATGACCCATTAGGGTCAGATTTAATCTTATCATTTCACCCAGTTCTATAGACAGAAGTGGGAACCAAACACCGTTATTGTCAATGCCTTTGACTTAAAATACTAAAAACACTAATATTAAAAATATATACCCAGATTTTGAGTATTTTTGAAATACTTAAAGAGTATCCACATTACTGTGGATACTTCATAAAAAATCCTGAGATGGCTTTAGAGAAAAGCAGAGAAAACACCTACCAGTTTGGGAAATACAAACATCTTCTTGCCCAGATCCACAGTGTTTTTAGATCATTCTACAATTCATTGCAGCTAATCTGATCTACAGTCAGCTAGCTGCACATCACACCCAAGCACTCTGAATTTCTACAGTGCAAAGCCCAGCATTCATTGCTTCTACTTATTTCTTCACTAATGCTCCCATTCCCATTAACACACATGGGCATAAAAAGGCACATAATGCAGAACACAGCATTCTCCAAGTAGTGGTCTTTAACCCTGAAGTCACATTACAAGACTTAAATGCTGAGGGGGCTAGGAGAAAGGGGAATGTATGTACTGTTATTTTTTTTAGAGCACACTTCTAAATCATATTCAAGTAGCAATGGAAAATCTTAAACTGATCTGTTAGCTAAGAAAATTCCAGACACTTCATTGAGGGGAGACTATAAAGACACTGTTAATTCTCCAGTGAGACCTGTTATTCTGCAACAAGTTGATTAGTCATCTGGCAGCTGCTCAGTTTAGTCTAATCATCCACAGAATGCAATGGGCAGAAGAGCCAAAACATATCTCCTGTGCATGGCAGTCTTTCAAGTCTGAAAGTTGTTTCCAGAAATAACAAGAAAAGAAAATAAAATTAGACTTTGTACCAACACTATGATGGAAATTTTGAAAAAAAAAAAAAATAAAGGAAAGAAAAGAATATGGCTGAAGATTCATTGCCCACAATTTTTCTTTCACCAAGTTTGGTCAGTGTTCAACTTCCATGAGGCCCAATGGGAAGGTGGCTGCCACTGAGAAGTCAGTGCCTGAGTGTTTACCATCAGGACAGTTCTCTGCCAAGGCAATCCTGCCAAGAAAGTGCAAGTTAAACCCTACAACTGGAAGCTACAATAGGACAGTACAGCACAGTAGCTATATATGGAGAATCAGGCATGGGAATAGGGCATCCCAGTGCGCTGCACATGCTTCACTGCTCCACTGAGAGTTAGAAATAGACTCTTATGCATGGGCATCTGTGAAGCAAGATTAAGTAGGAGAAAAAAAATATTTTTGTCATGTTATCTTTCTCTCGAATGCATTAAAGCTTCTATTTCCAATTCAGAGACTAATTTAAAAATACATCTTTTTTTCCTATTATGCTTCATGAAGTCCACCCATAAATTTGCTGTAAGAATACTTGATACTTTTTATATTATTTTATCATATCCAACTTAATTTCAATATTTCAATTTCTTATATCTTAAAAAATATATTGTAAAATGCCAAGTTGCATTAATAGGAAGAAATCCAATTAAATCTTATGTCTAACTTCCAGATTCAAAATATACTTGACACAGAAAATCATTTATTGGAAACGATTTGCTCTATACCTTATTTAGTGGGAACCACTCAGAAACAGAACAACTTCAAAAATGAGACAGCCCCTATAATTAAACAAAATACATCCAGGAAATTGTCTGATAAAATTTTCACTAAGATGATTATACCTGCTTAGTGCAATTTAGTCAAACAAAATTGCTGGTTCTTTGACACTTTTACAGCAAGGTATGTGTGACCTTATTATTTTAGACTTTGAAAGAAATATATACAATACACGAGCACATTATTGCATGTGCATGTAATAACTAATTGCAAAGATTTACCTGTCTAGCTACCTTATTTTACCATCAGCATTGGTACAGATAGCAAAACATCACTTCTTTCACAGATCCTTGGAAGAATTAATGTAATTTGTTCTGATGCTGACCCAAGCTGATAAAAAACAATTTGCTAACAAATGAGTCTCATGACTGGCCAGGCCGAGGTGCAGTATGAGCAAGCACCACATGTCTGAAAATTCAGAGATGAAATTCCAAAGGGCAATAGGCTGGTTTGCCGGAAAAGAGATGCAATTTGCTCATCAAACGAAGCTGGGCAAACCAAGCTAACTCAGCAGGCTCCACTCAGTAAATACAGTGACTTGGACACTCAAACCAGATCCTCTTCTGTGTTTGCAAATCCTAAATCATTTACATAACTTCAAAGGTAACCATCATGGCAGCAAGTGACCCTATTGATGTCAGTGGCACTATATTCTGTAATAATGTTACAACTTATGGAAATACACAATCTCTAGCTCCAGGAAGGGGAATGTAGTTTTGTTACATGTTAATAATGCATGTAGTACAAACATGCCGTGATCATCCATTAGGGCTATGAGGCTTCTTCCAATTTATCACACAAATGGCTATTCTTAGGGTAGCAGTAAAAGAGAACCTGTTTATGCCCAAAGACACAGTGAAAGAGTCACATCATGATATCACAGAATGGCCTGCGTTGAAAAGGACCTTAAAGATTATCTAGTTTCAACCCCCTGCAATGTGCAGGGTCACCAACCACTAGACCAGGCTGCCCAAAGCCACATCCAGCCTAGTCTTGAATGCTTCCTGGATGGGGCATCCACAACCTCCTTGGGCAACCTTCCATTGTGAGCAAAATGTGTTCCAATCTGAGCGAAAAATAGAATAAAACAATAAGGCTGAAGGACTGTCTCTAATACTACAAATTATTTAGGATTTCTCACCCTCCAGTTATTAATAATTTCTTTGTGAAAATTGGAATAAGGTGAAAAAAAGAAAATAACCCAAAACAGAAACTGTAGAAAACAATTATTGGGGAAAAAAATCACTGAAGTTAGATTTACTTATCTAAATGTAATGGATATGATCCTGATAAACTAATATTTCTTCTATTACTACTCCCTCACAACTGTGAGAGAAATTTTAAGTTACTATTAAATAAATCTGTAAAAAGCCTTTTCATGTGGAAAAATGCTGATAATGAATTAAATGTGCTCTCTGTGAGCACCCAAAGCATACTTCAAAATGCTGAAACTAGGATGTTCTCTGTAAGCAGCTGGTTGTTAGCTTATTGGACTGGTTTTTCAAGATAATGATCTGCAGGATTTTCTCACAGTTGGTACAGTGGGTTTTTTTGTACTGTTCAGTGTTGGGCATCAGGCATCGAGGAAAAAATAAACGCCAGATGTAATTATGCTTTCCTTGTTTCTCATGTACTCTTTGCCATCAAAGGATATAATGCCATCATTCAAAGCGTGAGGAGGAGGTGCTGCTTATCCCTTATAGCTGACTCACAGACCCAGCCTCTAAATTTCAGGAACTTCAGGCCTCTCAGCTAAATGTTACCCAGTATTTTAAATTCCTTTCCTTCTCTCTAATACGGAGCTTCACTGACACTGAAACCTCTATAAAGATTTCAGCTGATTTCACTAGGCTTCTAGTCAGACTCAAATTATTTTCACTATCAAAAAAGAAGAGATGTATAAAGGTGGTCTTAGCTACATAAGCCAGCTCTAATGCTCCCACATTAAAATCCTTGATTAATCCTAGCTATTCACTGTGCTGCAGTTCCGTGCTTAGTACTTATTAGTGCAACCAGCAGTTGAGCTGAAACATCAGGAGCAGACACGTACCCACCTTAGGAGCCCAGAAAGCTTCAGCAGCCTCTGAAACAAAACATGGTCACGGCAGGAGCATAGCTACACTGGAAGTATCCTTACTCCCTTGGCTTTTCCAGCTGAGTGCACTACAGATACCTTAGCATGACCCCACGTCTTGTAAGAACACTGCACTGCAGTATATCATCACCATGTTTATGATTCTATCCTGCAGTTGCAGGATGGGAGAAGGCTGGGAGGTTTCTTTTGACTTTTTTTTTGGATCTTCAGGATTGTGCTGAGTGATAGGTACGAACCTACAGCCAACCCTGTCCCTTTGTGTCCCCAAGATATGCTTTTGGGGGGCAGGACACGTGCATGTCCACAGGCCCAAACATAGCTGTCAAACATCTCCAGTCCAATCTTGCAGGAGACAGTTCAAGGGAACACCGTGGGGCTTACAAAGGATGTTCAGACCCAGAAACCAGCGTTAAAAATATATATTTATGAAACACCAGAGCTATAATCAAATGCATCACAAGAACTAGAAAGTACAACCTAAGAACTCAGTGAACTGAGACAACTGAGAGTTTAAAGCATCAGTAGAAAATTTCACTAGATGTTTATCAGTCAGAGATATTGATGAAATACTTGAATGACTCCTACAGCTAGCTTACAGAGTACATGAAGCTGCAGCAAGGCTAAATTTTGTGCAGGAATGCCAACCTAATTCCTTCTACCAACCCTCTCTACGAAGAGGAGTGATCGGGAAGATCTCTTGAGAAAAGGAGACCTAACAACTCCTTACCCATATTGCCATGGAGACACTCACACAAACAGAGCACCTCCTTCTTCCACAGTCTCCAGTCGTTCCCAGCTCCAGGGCCATACAGTGAGAGACGGAGCACAACAGAAGTTCAGGTAATACCCAAATTCAATCACTACCCCTGTCCTGAAACAACTTCTGAAGTTTAAATCAAGTCTGTGTGATCCAGCGTGCTCTTGTTATAATGCTCTCGTAAATTTTTATTTGTGCATGACCCTGCTCTTCTCCTTTCCAGCTGAGAATAACAGCAGGAATACTGAAATGCCATATGAAGGGTTCTTGGCTTTTATCTTTTTTCATATGAAATAGAAAATTCCAGACATCTCCTGAGTGAGCCTGTTTTTATAAGATTCTTAGCCCATTTTTGGAGAAGCAAGCAATTATTTTCTCAAGTAAACCATCAAGTATTTTGAGGGGCAGCCAGTTGTCCTTAATACCTAACATTCAAGTTCTCTTCCCCCTGTTTTTCCCTCTGAAATATTTTTGGGGTGGAACTATTCCAGCCTGCCTCAGCAGACGCCCTAACGCCTCCTCCATTTCTGCGTGCTATGGAAGAGCATCTGAACCAAGCACTGCGTTTCACTCTGATGGAAAAGTTATCAGGAAGATCAAAGAGTCAAGTAGGAGAAAGTCATAATCCTACATACTTGCTGGAGTGGGATGTGTGAGAAGTTATGCAAATAAATGAGAATTGTAGGAAAGCAGTGCTTTGTTAAATACCTTCAGTAAAATTACTTAATGTGTTTTATCAAGGATTAATGTTTTAAACAAGCTATAGATACTTCTCGTTATCTACAGCTCTATTCTTGCAAAAGTCCAAGAATCTGCAGCATTACTTATCTGAAGCTTCAGATGTGTCAGATGCCTCACGTTGGCTGGACTCTCACCCAGAAAAGAAGCACAGGCGTTCGCTGCGACAATATTAAAGTATTTTATGTACAAAATCTCTTCCCAGCAAGCTGCAATCAGCACTCTATGGTCTTTAAGAGGCTTTCTTGGGCTTGGCAACTCCTTTTTTAAACAGGCAGTTTATCTTCTGATAAGAAGCAGAAAGACTTCATTTATAGTTGTTTAATGCTATTAGAGCCTGTAGTTTCCATAACAAGATAGGAAAAACAAGCCAAGTCTTCTGCGTAGGGCTTTTCTGATCTCCAGGATATAAGAACACATTGTTGGTATCTCGGTGCATGACTCACTGGGCTGCTGATGTCACATGGAATGTGCTGTTAGGCTTGGATAAGCGATAGAGAGACTTCACTTGTACACTGACGTATCAGCTACCCATTATAAGATGGTAACCAGGAAGAAACTTACTGTAAAACATAAAAAATTACTGCTGGAGACGGAAAAGAAACACTCTGTTTTCCATTCATAATGCGATGCTGTTAAGCTTCTACGAAGCATGTGACCATAGCACTGATCATGGCAAAACCAAAAGCAGGTCTGTCTTTGTCCTTCAGCCTATTTGGTCGCCACTGGACTTCCGGAGTGGCTGCACTAGTAGACATAAAAATCAGTTCAGGTGGTCACTGCAGAAACGAGGAATCTGTTGCCTACAGAAGCAAAGAACGGCCTTGAACTCTCACCAGCCTGTACCCTGTGGACCACTGATACAAGAGATAGCAAATAGAATGAGTTTGATTATTTCCTGACCTGTACATAGACATGTAAATGGTATCAATCTGGATAGATGAAAATAAATATTACTCTTGTTAAGTAGGCAATAAATCTAATTCCTCTTTCATTTGAGAAGGAAACTAGATATCGTCCAATCTTTGTTGATTGGAACTCTGTGTATAACTTGATACGTTGAATTTTTTTCTGTGGAGAAAGAGTAGACAGTGTTTAAAGTTAAAAGTCTTCTCATCATTTTCTCCTTAGTATGCTTCTACTCTTTCTCTGAATAAAACCATTCATATCATTAACAACCAAGGCACTTCCCAGGTCTGAGTTCAGCACTTTTAATGAAGGTAATAAATACTGATCATTGAGGCTGGATCATGGTATATCCAGCTCCGCCTTCTTACTGCAATCTCCACAGGACCAGTGCCCCTAGGGTTTCCTCAAACCAAGGCATGCACATGCCCATTAGAGAACTGGACTACCAAAATGCAATGGCAATTTAGTGCCGAAGTCGGGATTTTTTCCCACATCCAATGTTTCCCTAATGACTCTTAAACTCTCCATTACAAAATTACAAAATATTTCCAAGGACCTCTTTCTCTTAAAAGCCCTTCTCTTTGGAAGAGAAGCTGGTGGAGTGAGTCCATTCCCATATTTCCTTGGATCTCAATTTTTCTACAGGTAGCTTTCTCTGCAAATCTCTGCTTTCACCTCCCAAAGTATAATCACCACGTGACATTATTCATTAGGAAGAATGCAAATTTTCATTTACTCAGCTCGGAATAACTGGAAATAAGCCACATATTTTGACCTGTGTGACACCTGTGTGATGAGGAAGAAAAAAATTGTAAGAGAAAAATTGTAAGAGAAACTGGAACCAAGACAACTTTATTTCTGTAAGTGGGACCAGTCGCATTCTCTGGTTTTGCCATACAAATGTTCAAACATTTGAAGTAGTGCTGTCAGTAGTATTTGGAATTCGCAGTTTAAAAATAATTCATGTACTCAGGCGCATGCCAACCTTCACTTAGAAACAGCAAAAGAGCACCTGTTATAAAAGCCATCATTCATTTCCAGGTAATTCACAAGGGAAGGAAAAAATGGCTAAGCCTGACAAATATTCATTATAAATTCTTTGTACCTGGCAATCTGATGAATGGGTGGGTAAATGAATGAGCAGAATATATCATTTAGAGTCTTCCTAAGCAACGTCCTTGAATATTCATAGTTTCATGTTCACAGATTACATCCTTTTTCTTTCTTAGCTGAAAGCCTTTCCTTTTCACAACTATTCTAAATAGAAATACCTTGTAGGAAATTCACAGTTCGTACAGATTACTTTGCAAATAATTATGAAAACATATTAAGAACATTTTGGTGATGCTACAGTGACTGGGGGACTGTGAGGAAGGCCTTCAGCCTGTTGCATTGTCAGTTCTTGGGGAAGCTATTTTTGTGACGCTGGGGTAAAGCTCTTTAAGGGAGACACCAGAATGCACACTGCTCTCTGGCTGTACAGAAGCAGGGATTAACACTGAAGCACAGGGAGGGTTATCTGGGGGCAGGGTCAAAGATTTCCCAAGGAAAGCATTCTTGAGCAAGCAACCATTTCCGACCATCAGACTTGCTTACCTTCTTGCTAGTAAATAATCTTTGATCAAGGGGGAAAGGCATGGCTGCATCTCTTGAATTAGGGTGATTTAACTCCTCTTCCTGAGACAAAAACCAGTTTTATTTTCAGTAAGTAAGTATCTTCTATTGTTGTTGCTGTGTTCAAATCCACACATGTATAGTGTCACCTGAAGTCACAAGGCTTAGGCAGGCTGATGGGCATACCTAATAGTCACTAATGCTGCCTGTGTTTCCTTAATGCTCCACTGCTCTGGGAAAAAATACCATTCTTAGCGTCCCTCAGTGTTCCTACATTTACAACAGGGCTCATTTGGATGCTGAATGAAAAGCAGGAAATTAGTAGTATTAATAACCTGCTTTTTGATGGTTTCCAGAACAGCTGCTCATGACTCAGACATCACTGACACTGGTAAGCCATTTGCATTGACAGTAGTGTCAATGTGGAGTGCCATGTCTTCAGCATTTTTTTGAGTAGGCACATCAGTGTGCATTTCTCTTGTCTAATGAACGTGAGAACACACAGGAAGCTGTGAGAGGTATTTGTTTGATACTCAAAAATAATGTAAATGGGGATCAGTTTTCTATAGCGTTTTCATTGGTGAGGAAGTTCAATGCAATTTTTAAATTACCCAAACTGAGGAGACATCATTAGGAAAAGATCTGAACAAATATCCTACAGAAGGAATTAGATTTTTTCTTTTGAAATAATGAGCAAAGTAAGCAGAAATGAATGAAGTGCAACCTACACCCTGAACTGATTCCCTGAAATGGCAGTGAGAATGAATACGTTGTTTATTCTCAGGACAGCTTTGTGCTATTGAATAAGGCAAACATAACAAAACAAAACAACAACAACAACACCAAAAACACATTAAAAAAACTACACACAAGCCCAATATGGACTTGAAGGGCTATTTCAGTTGATGAATTGTCTAAACTCCTGTTAAGACCTCATTTCATGTGTAGAAAGGAGAAGTACAATCTGAGACAAGTGCAGAGTCGGCTACTGAGTTGTCTGAAAAAATGAAGAGTCAGTCAAACAGGAGGAGGTCACAGAAATTATTTTATCCATTTGCAGGAGGTTAAATAGCAAGTTAAGGGCTGCTATCTGTCAGTGCCAAAAAGTAAACTGGGGACTCACAGAAGTAATCTCAACTCATCTACAACACAGGCATGAAAGCAAATGGGTAAAAACTGGCTGTAAAGAAAGCGGTGTAGGGAAGCAGAGACAAGTTTTTATCACCAGAGTGATACCCTATAGATTTAATGAAAACCGGTAGAAAACTAGTTTGGTTTTGAGCTTGAGCCGTTTATTATCATGATGAGAAGGTACTTACTGTGATAGCAGAGAACAGGATTTGAAAACGCAGGGATTCTCCAGTAGTCTCCCTATGTAATATTTATCGAACTATACTTGCAAGGCCTAAGTAGAGCATTTATAGAATATGGAGAAAATAAAGTACTCTAGTGTAGTTCTTATGAATGAGACAATTGCTTAAATACATCCAGTTGGACTCTACTGGAAGCCAGATTTGCTGCCATTCTTCTGCATTCCTGAGCTACCTATGTGCTCTCCATGGATACCCAGCATCCATTTCTACCTTTTAAAAAGTTATAAGTAAAGGGCAGAATTTTATCCATGCATCATCTATTAACTCTTTCATAAACAGTTTTCTTTGCCAAATGCTGATATACTTATTTATGCACAATTCAGAGTTATTCTGGCATTCATACATAACTCGATAAATGAATATTTGAACATAGCCAAGGATTTGACAAAATCATCTGGTGAAGACCAAAAAAAGCATATGGTAATGTTTGGTGACAATTTTCCAACAATTATTCTGCGTGTTTTTTCCCACTTCTGCCAGAACCCTACCTGAGAATAAATACAAGACCTAAGTCTCATGGAAATCTGTAAGCCACTCAGCTAGAGGAAAAATACACTGGAGCACAGGTCAGTCAAAAACAGCAGTGAAATATGTAATAGTACTTATCATTCATACGACACACAATAGTGGAGCCTGCAGTTAGAGGAGACTTGGAGAAAAAGGACAGAAAATAATCAGTGAAATAAGAAAGATCTCAAAACTGGATCAACTACTAAGATTGAAACTGTGTCTTAGAAAGCTTCAGAGAAGTTAAGTTTCTATTCTCTGTGATATGAGATAAAAACAGAGATTCATTCACCTGTATCAAGAAGTGAAAAATTGAATCTTCTTATGTAATTTGATCTTGGAATTTATTGTTCCAAGATGTCTGTGAGGCCAAAAATCTAGATAAAGAATAATCATGTTTTTAGAAAGAGTACTGTAGCAATTAATATTAATATTACAAAAGTGTAGGACAGTATATGAAATAAAGGATATGAAATCATTTCTCAGAGTTTATCCCAATCTTCAACATTTCCCAGGAATGGAGGAACTCCCATCTATTTGATGAGGTTCTTGCATTTTTTATTATCCATATTTTATTTTAGCCACCTGGTCCTAGTCATCTTCAGAAAATACATGAAAAACTATCCTCTTATATTGGTAATTCTAACATTAAAACTTACACAGGGAGTGGGAGGAGGCTTTAGGAAAATATATTAGCATAAGAGAAGATGAATAGCAATTCTAAAGCTTATTAATTCTTCTTGTTTCTCTGAAGGCAAGAAAGTCCTTACTATGTGCTCTGCACTGTACTGAGAAATATTCCCAAACCTTTGCTATGTTCCAGCATTATGGATTAATGAGGATATGACATAGTTAGCTAAGAGCATCGCCCTATTAACCTTACAGGTTAACCAAGACAGTTAATACATCAGACTTGATGGCATTACATGATGATTGTAGGTCAGGCTTTTTGCCAGCTCTTACCCTCCAAGTGCTCTTAAAAAGAGCAATAAGAACAAGAGTTAGTCAGGTATGAATGGATACAAATTGAAGGAAAAAGTGGATTTAATTAAAAAGTCTGTGAAAGAGCTGTCCACAAAAAATGGTCCAGAAGACGTTTCATTTCTCCTCTCCAGTTTCAAAGGGCTATAAATCAGGCAGGGCTGGAACTCCAATTAGCCATAGGTGTGTAGTGTCCTTTGTGCTGTAAATATAGTAGAGAACCCATGGTGTGGAAGGTGGGCACCCTTCTTCAAGCGCAGCTGGAGGCTGAGCAGGCTACTTGAGGACATCTCAGATGGCACCAGATATATGTTAAAAACAGAATCTTGCCTCCAGGTCATACAGCGTCATTGATTTCAGCAGAACATTAATTCACAATGCCTAAGAATGTAGCTGAAACAATTATTCAGAAATATAGCACAGCATAATTAAAGCTTGCCTTTTACACAAACTTCATAATCAAAAACAGGATGGGAAGAGCAAAAAGCAGTCTCTTGTTTTATTGATTGTCTTCAGGGATGAGACTTTAAAACTTTAGTCTTGGCTCTAAATGAATATCATATGCAGTTTATCAGCAATTAGGATACTTTCAGTTCTCTGAAGACTTACGGAGGAAAGGAAAAAAGGAAAAAAGACTGAAAATAATTTAAGATCGTGTTATTACTCTTATGAAACCTATATAAAAGAAACCTGCATGGATTTTATAACTGTTGTATAATTCTGAAAATCCTGATTAAAACCAAAAGACACTGTCACAACATTTGCCAAAATAAAGGGTAACTAGCCAAATCTGTCATGTTCATAAGAGCTTACTTTCTTCTATGTGTTTTTAATAGTCATCCCAATAATCACTGCATTTATGACTGTTGTCTGGAGATGTACGGTAGTTTGAAACTACACCAAAATACATCCTGCAGTCCACTGAATTTAGTCTAGAAAAATGTCATAACCTTACAGTGAGAAATCACATTTTGTCAAAGTCAAAATTGTCAAAGTCAAAAGTCAAAAATTTGTCAAATTTTTACCTAACTCTAGTTTAAATAAGAGTTGAACAATTCATGCACTTCTTCCTGAATAATTCTTGCTAGTGTTAGTGTTTTGGTAGTTACAGTCCCATCTCTCCATTATGCAAGATTTCTTTTCTTTCCTGTTGCTATGTGAAAAAAAAACAGTACAGAAAAATTTCTCTATCCAGGGTCAGTCTTTTGATGTCATGAAGTAAAAACAAAACAGAAAAAAATGGTGAAAATTCCTAAGTGCATGTGGGTGATTGTAATAAATGGAATCACAATATTCTGATAATTTAAAATTATTTTTAGAACAGGAAATCAGCACAGAATCATGGAACTGTAGAATCATAGAATCATAGAATTGACTGGGTTGCAAGAGACCTTAAAAATCACATGGATCCAACCCCTCTGCCATAGGCAGGGCTCCCAGCTCAGGCTGCCCAGGGCCCCATCCAACTTGGCCTTGATGACCTTCAGGGATAGGGCATCCACAGCTTCTCTGGGCAGCTGTGCCAGCACCTCACCACCTCTGAGTAAAGACTTTCTTCCTAATATCTAATCTAAATTTCCTCTCTTTTAGTTTAAAGACATTCCCCCTTGTCCTATCACTATGTGCCTGTGCAAAAATTTGGTCCTCCTCCTGCTTACAAGCTCCCCTCAAATACTGCAAGGCTACAGTGAGGTGTCCCCAGCAACACAAGCCCAGCTTCCTCAATCTTGCCTCATAGCACAGGTGCTCCAGCCCTCTGATCATCTTTGTGTACACTTTTTTTTGCCTGCATCTTCTGAACAGTGTATCACTAGAACCCTTTTCTGTTATTTTTCACATCCCTCAACAAGTTTAGTTCTGAAAGATGACAAGGTAAGGAATTTCTATGGCATTGAACCAGAAAGGTCCTTGACATGCACTTCTTGTTGTAAAGTAAGATTTTTTATTAGAATGAGAAATCATGTCACGATTTCTCCCAAGTGTCAGTAACATGAAGAAAACCGTTCATGTAATGATAACTGCATGTAATGTAACTGTTCTGTAATGATAGATAACTAGATAGACAGGCATTTTTTTGTGCATGGGTGTGCATGCATGTTTACAACATTGAAGTAATCATGAGGACTCCTGATGACAGAACTGAATAAAAGATTATATAACTAGTAACAGATGTTGTCTCCTGTGAGCATCGTGATAGTTTACCATTTTCTTCACTTGACATTGTAATTTGCAAAAGCAGAGCACAAAGATTCTACAGATTCTAAACAGATGCATCCAAGAAGCAGAACCAGCCAAGAACTGAGTCCCTATCAGTAAGTAAACTGAGCAGAAAAGCAGACTTCTCCCTGTTTTCAACCTGTCAACATGCTTATCTGGAAATGGACTTTTCCCCTCCCTGTTTTCTGCTCCTCCCCTTACCCCCCCTTTCTCCTAAAGGAGCTGGAACTCCTTTCTTGTTCAGTGCCTGTGTAGCATAATCGTTCTCCTATCCTCAAAGAAGTCAGCTGTACTGCAGGGAGTTAAAAAGGCCCCATTAACCCAAATGCATAATGAAGTGCCTTTAGCAGATCATAGTGTGGCTTCTCTAGCATTCTGTCATATCTGCTCCAAGTATGGGTGGGTTTGATTGCTTTCACTAGTTCGCTAGCCAGCATACAGGTGCCCTGCTGTCCTGGGGGCAGACGAAGGATTTTTGCCAAGAGTTTGCTGGCTCTACATCAACCAGCATAAAAAACTTCCTTATCTTACTTTTGTCACTCCTAATAACACTGATTAGAATATACTTTTTTTTTTTTTCTTGTCTTTATTTATCCCCAGGAAAGTTTGCCAAAGTGTGAGGATACAGAGCAAGGTGGAGGTAGTGAGGAATAACTCTGCTCGCAGCACTGAGCATCCATTTGCCTTGTAGAACAATGCTGCAGGAGCTCAAATCTTGTTGAAGAGCCACAGTCTAGCTCTAAATCTGCTGACAATACCTCAGTAGCAGCACACTTATCAGCATTCCCTTGAGAGAGCTAGACATTACAAACATAAAGAAATCCACCTGGGGATTTCAGAAACATCAGGAGAAACTTTGGGATTGGGCTTGTTATTCTTCTCAGAGTAGTCAGATTTGCCAGTGGTGTCATTATCAAAAAGCTAGACCACCCTACACCCAGTTTACTAGCACTTTGAACTAGAAGAATGAAGCTCATTTATATAAAGTGAAGCTAGATGTCATTTTGCCATTGTCAAAAGAACACATGTTTACAAAACTCGAATACTAATCATTTAAATACTAGTAACTAAAAGTATGATAGGAATGGCAAGCACTTGGCAAGGTTAAGCATGCCTACAGCATCCAACAAGAAAACTTCCCTTGTCAAACATGCACAGGCTGTGGATCAAAGACAAAAGGTTTCCAGCCCTACCTTTGCACTGGTCTCTGTGCCTCATTTTGGACAAGTCCTGTGTTCCCTTGTTTGCTTCCATTGCATGAAGTGGGCAAACACTACTGCCATCTTCACAGTGTTTTAAGGAGATTTATTTACCTGCAGCAGTTCTGATATAAGACCTTTACATAAATGTGTAACATATCCACACAGGAGAGAAAGGATGGGAGAAACAAAGTCTGCCTCTCTCAAAGTAAAACAGGACCTCATTGCCTCATCACATCTGGATAATAAAAGTGCTGAACTCCTCCAACCCAGCACAATGTAGCATAGCTGTTCTTCAGTCCACACAGTTTTAGATCACCCTCTCTCGCAAGCAATACTATTATTTTTATCTTCCCAGTTATCAAGCAAATTTCTAAACTTTATACAACCTATCATTTCTAGTTGGGTAACAAAATAAACAGCATAATTTTACCACAGTAATTAAGCAAACATTGCGCAACATTGCCATCTGAGTTTGTTAATTACCAGATACCTTGTATTGTTTCAGTTAACCTAACTGAAACTTGAAACAATTAGGAAGTGGAACAATAGAGGCTCCTGAGCTATAGATAGGAGCAGGCTGGAAGGAGCACGAAGTGGGGACAAAAGTTGGATGCTGGCTCTTGGTACTGGGGGTCCATGACAGATGGAAGAGGTTGGGTAGGGATGAACATGTAGGCAAGGAGCAGATGCCGTTGGTGCCAGGTCTTCCATGATTCTGATTTGGGCTCGTTTTGGATTAGGTTTTCTGTATTACAAGGTTGCTGGGAGGAAAGGGAGAGCAACATCCATTTGTCTTTTGACATTCCTATGTTCCACTCTCATGAAGGGAACATTTTCAGCCTTAACTAAAAAAGAATAAAATTATATGTTATCATATTTTTTGAAACAAAAATGTTTAGGAAGATTGTTGAGGAAACTAACATATTTTTATATCAACTGGAGCTAGGCTGTCATAAAACACTGAGAAATAGCTGAAGCACTTGAGTGATGAAACTACGGAAAGGGCAGGGTAAAAGACCAAGAACATTGTCATAAATGCAAAGACAGTAGAAAATAGTGGTTATTGATTGAGAAATAGAAGACTTTTTTTTTTTTTCTTTTTCTTTTTTTCTTTTTCTAAAGAGAACTGAGGTCCTGTATGGATAGATGAGAGAAATTACTATCCTGAATGAATGCCAGACACATCTGAGAGTCAAGAAACACCTTAGGCTGAACTTCAACCTATGTAAAGAGAGAAATATCTAAAATTTACCTCAATTAACTCATTGAAACTTAGGTGATTCCTTAATGAAATATGTTTATCAACTACCTTTAGATTATTTTGATTCATTTACTGTTCTTTGTCTGCTTTTATCTCCGATTATTCATCTGAGACTCCTTGCAATACATTTCCTGAAAATGCCATAAGTAATTATATCTCCCAACAGAGTTATCATTTACCTTCATTTTTTATCATTTTTACTGAGCCATTCATTTTACAACTGCATTGCCTTCTCTTAGTTGACTCCAGTTTTTCTTGCTAAGGAAGTGCCCAGAAGTAACATTGCAGGAGCTGGAATTGTAAGGTGGAACAGTATTGCCTCACTTCTCTGCAGCCCACCCAGGTCTCTCAGTATGAAAGATGCATGCATCCTATCTCTCAGGGATGCACCTCTTTGTTGCACTTCCTCTGCTGATGCCCATCAGCTCTGGAACAGTAGAAATTTAGAGCAGAATAATTTGCTCAAGGTAACTTAAGACAAGTGTAAACAAAGCTTTTTCAGCCGGCTTCATGTCAACGTGTCAAAACAGGATTGTTTTACATTTGTTGCAGCAACTCTCAGCATGTTGTTTCTTCCCCAGAAATCTGGCCTCTATGGGTGCCAAGTCCCAGTCTCCAAGATGGATGAATGCTGCTCTTCCTTCCCAGCTGCCGCCAGCTCCGCACAGCAGGAGTTCCCCCCACGCTCCCAGGTGTACACAGGGTGTGACAGCACAGCTGCCTCCCCATTAAATCCAAATAATGACCTTCAGCCATCCTCCCAGGCTCCCTGGCACCCTCCCGCCAGGCCCAGCTCCACACTGCACTGTCTGGAACTACCATCGAGGAACTCATTTTAAGTCATATCTTTTAATCAATCCAGATAAATGTTGTCAGTGGAAAGTTGCTACTGCTCACAACCTCTATGACTTTTAACATATACCACATGTTCCTGCATTAAGGCTGGCTTGCTCTGCATTAGCATAGAAAAGACGGACTGCAAATTCATCCAACTGCTCTTAAAATCAAAAGGAATCTTTCCACTGAGTTTAACAAGAGCTGAGTCGAGGTCTTGTGACCCTGCTGAGGCAAAATATTTAGACATAAGCCAAACTCTAAGCATGTGAAGAAGCCCCATGAATTCAATAGGCTTATCAGATGTTTAAGAACTTCAGTCAAGACTTCAGTATTTTTTTTAAGTTGCTGTAACAGTACCTCTGTTGTACAAAATAAAATCCATGAGAAAATTTCCCTTGCTACAATGAAAGGAGGAATAGACCTTGAATATATGTATTATGTGTATTTATATTTCTACATATGTAATGTTTATGTTTGCATACAAGTACACACACATATATATGTGTGTGTACAAGTACACACACATATATTTTAGCCTCTCTTCTTCCTTTCATGTTCCTGGAAGAAAAGCTTTCATCTGATTTATATCATAAACTTCAAAATCCACTGCTTGTGTCTACATACTTTTCACTGGAAAAAAAGCTTCCTTTCAAATGCCCTTTTCCCATTGTCAATGGATGCTCTCCAAGTTGGGGCATTCTCACACAGTGGATGAATAAAAAGCTTGAAGAGCCTGAGAGATGGAAATATTGTCCTTACAAAGGTAAAATAAGAAATAAAGACACTTAGAAAATACATAAAAATTTACCTCAAATACCATCAAAAGGAAAAATAATTTCCTTTCCTGCCTTAGGGCAATATTTACTTAGATTGAAGTATAAAAAGTACAGTGAAAATAAATGTCCTCTTTGTTGTCTATAGAACCTTCAAATAAATCTACTTCCTATAATGATGTTTAGGGGAAGTTTTAAGCCTTGTCCCTCCATTTTGTTTCCATCCTTTCTCTCTTTTTCTTGTTCCATCAAAAACTGCAATGTGCAGGCTTCAACTAAAAATTCCCCACTGAAATAGAATGAATTCATGCATATACATGTGATTCAGAAAGGGGCAAGGCAACATTTCATCCATATAGTCTCCAAAAATGAAATGAAAGTGAGGAAAATTTACCTTGCGGTGAGGGCCGGTAGGTAGCACCTTCAGAAAGACTGAAGCAATACGTCCCCAGTTCTTCATCCTCTAAATTGCTTCATTGCCTCACTAAAGAACAGATTCCTCCAGACTCACTGCAACTCATTTAGAGCAGTACAGAAACAGATGGTTTGGTAGATATAATTTTCTGTTTAACTAGCAAGTTCTTTTTGCTCTACTTTTATTTGATTTTCCACAATATATAAATAAAATGCTATAAAATAAATAACATCTGTGAACATCACTGCCTTTCCTCACCTCTGAAATACCCCATAACCTTCCATAACCCTATTTATTGCTATTTAACTTCATGTCAGGTTATCTTAAAACTTCTAGCTCAGCAGGAAATAATGTCATGATAACAAATGCCTATTTTTGTTATTGCTGTTGTTTTGTTGTTGTTGCTGTCGCTTTTTCAGCAGCAGGAAGGCAGGCAAAGAAGCAAACACTACAGTTCAGGAGTATTAAAAAGATTATGACAACTCTTGGGCTTTGAAGGGCTTTTGGAGGCCCCTCCCTACTTCAAGTGCAAAACACATGAGAAGGCATCCAACCAGCAAAAACAGGTTCTGGAATATTAAAATCAGCAGAGAAGAACACCATTTTATCCCAGCAGCTCTTCTGCTATAACCTCCCCAGGGTCTTACTCCCCAGAAAGGAGGTCTGTGGATAATACGGGTGTCATGAACAGCAAATGTGACTTGTTTAAGGACATTGGTTTCACCAATGACAAATCTACTTCTGTACCATTAGCAGCTGAAAGGTACTTCCCACAGTAGTCCAAGAGCTAGCTCAGTGTTTTCTCTGCGTTATGCAATCTCTCATCAGGGACTAAGGAAGCACAAGTCTACTTCCAGCAGGCATCTGTGGCATCTGTGGTTGGTGAAGTCTGGTAGTAAGGCCCAACAGTCATGATGCACTACAGCACACTACTCATAGCTCTGCTGGGACTGTGAAGTACAGAGCTAGACTATGACTTCTTAAGAGAGATTTATCGTTCTCCCTCGTCTCCTTTCTGAGATAGAAGTGCCATGGTTATCATTTTGCATGGCCTGCAAGAATGTTTGATGGTGACAGGCTTTTAGGATAGAGGTGGAGAACTGTACGGGAGAAGAGATTTACTGCAGCTTTGCTGATACTAAACTTTGGAAACAGTCTCTATAGTATATTGTCACCTCAACCATGTTTAGACAGTCTAGGAGAGGTAGTTGGAGGAAAACCAGAAAGCAAGTTAACAGCTACTGCTCTGAGGCCTACTACTTGTGCTCATTCCCTAGCTCTTTCTGGACATCATCCACTAGCCTAGATTAACCCTCTCTTCCCACCCCCCCCCAAAAAAAAAACCCAAAAACCAACCAACCAAACAAACAAACAAAAAGAACAATTATATTTAATGTTGTTTTATTTCCATGTCTATACATACTTTTTTATGGAGCAGATATGGAGCTAGTCTAGATCTCTAGCCTGCATTCTGGATGAGGTCAAGATTTATAATGTTAATGATCTCATTTCTTTCTCCATAAGAGATCACAAGGAGCATCATAGAAACCCATTTACAGACATAAACTCTCTTTCCTATGTCAATGCTTTCTCAGTTTTTTATTATGTATAGGAGAATCAGTAGCCACAAATCAATGCCATCCTATACACTAGCGTACATCCACATCTGAACCTTCACATGGGACTAAACACACTCAAAATCTCATGTAGGACAATTTAGCTGCAAGCTTGATAGAAAGCTAGGCTGTGTCTGAACTTCATGCAGTTGTTGTACATTGAAGGCAAGTGTATCTTGGACCAAAAAAAAGCAGAAAGTTGTCACTGTGAGATCACTTGACCATGCTCTCCATTGTAAATGTCAAGCAAAGTGATATAAAATTATATAGATAGACAGGGTAAGCTCAGCACTGACATCAGCTTAGGCTAACATGCGTCTTTTTTCTCAACTCACTCCAAATACAGGCATCTTCAGTTACGGCTAATGGGAGTCTGATGAAGTAGATCTCCAGGGCTTTAGTCCTCATCTCCCAAATGAAAAGCAGTACCTGTGAATGTTAAAATACAAAAAGTGGATACATTCCAATCCTTTCTCTTTTTTTGAATAACTTCAGGATCCAGTGTTCAGTCATAATCCTGTAGCCATATCCCAATTTTTAGTGGCTTTTGTCTACACTATCAAAACCCACTATGTTCTTACATGGCCCACCAAAAAACATTCAAGCATGGGTGTAGTAGGCACCTCCCGCTCTGTATCTGATAAGTTTGAATATTTGTTTCCAACCATCTGATCTGGTTAACTAGTTCTTGTATATGCTGTCATTTCCTAGTATGTATACAGTTTCTCCTTATCTAATGGTTTTCAGGAGGAAACACTAATCTTGTACAGTCAGGATCTATAAAACATGATGCAGAAAAGTTAGCCTGTCTTCAGCAAGCTTAAAGCAGTTATACAGAGACCTGCTATGGGGAGATTTCTAGCAAATTAAAGAATTGAAAGAAGTTATTTTCTGACCACAACCTACTCATTTCAAATGACAGCTATCATGGTCTGATGCTATATATGACTATCCATGTTCAGTACCAGGTTTACCCTTATTTTTCTAGCATTTTTATACCAAGAACTTACATGCTCTTTTGTCGTCAGCCTGAAAAAGAAAAGAGCTCACATCTCTAAAGCATCCTGTTTTTCGTGGCAAATTTGATAAATAGATCAAAAACCTGAAGCCATGGAGCAAAATTTATTACAGAATGATAAGATTAATGTTCATGTCCCTCTTCTTTCTAACCTCCCTACTACCTCCTTCACCCACTTCCTGGCAAGTCATCGTGCTGTGTGAGCAGTCAGCCTGCTTCTGTGGCTCAGAATCTCAGAGCATTAAAGCCTAAAGTTTGGCAGATGCCAAGGATAAAGAAATTTTCACAAATCTCCCACAAGGAACACTCTAATCATAGTAAGCTCTGAAGCCTTGAACGCAATGCTTCTTCCATATATAAAATTCCCAATTTGCTTAATGGACTCTTCTGAAACTTTGCAGTATAATATTGCAAATGTTCTTTTAAAAATCTCAAGTCCTTCTCCAGCACATGACCAGCATATACATCTCAGAAAGAAAAAAAATATAATTTACTATTCAATTCTGGCTTCTGCTGATAATTCTTCCAACACATAATTCATTGGAAAATAAAGAAAAAATACTATGTTCAAGTTGTCTTTCAGGGATAACTCATCTTGTAATTCTCATTGCAACAACGGAGGAACATACTTAAAAGAAAACTTGTTGTTGATCTCCATATGGGTGACCTCATTGAAGGTTATTTGGAAGAAAATAGAAAGGCAAAATATTCATTAATGGTTGGACTCTGTGAATTTCACACAGAAATTCAAATGATGTGTTCTGCAACTGTAGCTAAAGAGCCTCCATTCTTTAAGTTGTAAGTCATTCCCATGAGCACGTGTTCAGTTGTCTGCAACACAATATGCACTCAGTTATCCTGGTTTCTCATATGATATGTGACAATGCTGCATCCAAGCAGCTACATTCAGTGCAAGGGATTTTACAAATAAATGCAATTCACTTATTTTTGTAAAGATTGTGAAAAACACCTTCTAAAATCCAGTTTTACTGCATATATGTATCTATTTATTTATGCTATGTTGAAACTGTAGAAAAGAGTCTTGATTTTGTTTATCTAAGATCTATAAATTTACATTTATATTCAATATTTACAGTTTAGATATCCAGGAGAAGACATAGTATAGAAGTTAATCTCCTTGTTCATCCCCATAGTTATACTTGACACTTTACGGACAAAATATATCTAAGCGTACAGCTACAAATGGTGAGTTCAGAGGACTTTTCAGCTGATATAACTGATCCTTTTTTTTCTTTAATATCCAGGGTACTACGCCTGAAAAATTGTTTTCTAATTATTTTGGGCTTTATTTGTTCTTTGAATATTGTTCTTTGAGCAGAACTCTATCTTAGTCTTAAAAGAAAGAGCGTTCGGTGACAGTGTTGTTACTCCTCTGGAAAAGAAAAGCCATTGAAGGCAGAAATGTCAAAAGAAATGCAAAGGCCCACAAAGAAGGGCAAGGCATTACAAACTCGACAAGTTATGCAGTTTAGTCACACAGCACAAATTACTGCAAATGAACACAGTTTTTTTTGTCTCATAAGACTTCATGTCACAGTCTTATGCACACAGCAAGTGTATATATTTGGTTTTTTTTGTTTGTTTGTTTGTTTTTGTAGTTGTTTTTTTTTAAAAAGGAAACGTGGCCTATAGGCTAGCTCTGGAAGAGGATAAGGGGATTCAAACCCAGTAAGGACTGAAGAGTTCCCCATCTAAAGCACATGAAGTAGGGAGCACCTACTGCCAAACAGTATTAACACAGCATAAAAAACCTATTGCTCAAATACTTACTTGCTATCAAATATAGTAGCTGCAATTATTTCAGCTGCTTATTTACATTAATAGAAAGTCTTTTCTACATTCTCCAGCTCACATATCTGCCCCACAGCAATCCCTTGCTACACCGTATATGCTGCAGTCCAAGGCAGGACTTGAGCTACCAGAGTTCACCTTTCAGGCATCTAAACTTTCCAACTTTTTGGACGGGTGAAGCTTAAGTCAGCACAGATCCCTTTCTCATTTCTTCTTTGCATTTCTACAGTTTGGTCATGCTAAATAACTGCTTTTCTTTGTAATGGTTTTTTTACATCAGTGGACAAAAATGCCTTTTAAATTTTATTTTTACTTTTTTTGAAGCATGGAAAAAGTTGCGTCTAGAACACTCCATGCAGACATCTCCCTGAAATCTGGCACAGTCATTAAAAAAACACACAATGCACAATTCAGTAAATGTGGGAAATACAAGTTTTGGTGAGTCTTGAGTCATCACTTGCAACATTAATGAATGAGATGTCCAAAACCCATCATTTCCAAATTCAAGACACATGAGCGAATCTTTCCCTTAAATGGTTCTGAATGGTTGCCAGTGGCCAATTCTCCACGTCCTAGACAACAGACAAAACTTCAAGATACACTCAACTCTCTTGGTAGGAGTGGCATGCATAATTCTTGTGGGGTAGTAAAATTACCACTTAGAAATTTATTTGTTCCCTTCATAAAAATGAATAGTTTTGTTTTTGAAAACAAAATCATTGCCATCTAAACCCCACCTGTCCTCCAGTTTCAATCCATTATTTTTGACAAACACATGCTGTTAAAAGCAAGAGAAGATAAAGGAACAATTCAAGAGCTAGTGAAAATTAAGCCCTTTGGTTATACTTGGTTATACTTGTAGAAGAACGATAGCGATCTTCTCCCCTACCCAGCCTTAACAGCAGTCTTTCATAAACTTTCCATTAAAATCAAATGAAACATTGAGCACTGCTATGTTAATGAAATTCTTCATGGCTCCATTTCTCTCAGCTCAGTGTTACTATTAAGCATCTAGAAAGTTTATTTTAAAAGTAAATTCAATGTTACTCGCCATTATGTAGCTACGATTTCATTTTCATTTAACCACTAAGGCATAATGATTGTCTAAAATGAGCCTACATCAGAAGGTATAAAGATTATTTGCTAAAGTTTGATAATACTCACATAACCATGAGCATTAGTTTCAATGAATATTCAATACTATCTACACTGCAATATCGTGTCATTAAATAGCCAACTATTCATTTGCAAGACACCGTGATCTTTCTATTAAGCATCTTTTGCTATCTTATGTTCCCCTTTCAAACTAACATAATTTATGAGCATCTAAGTATGAGCTATCATTGCATTTAAAATAGAACATATTTCAAAATTGGTCAGATCATTCTTAAAATACCTCTCTTTATATCCTGGATATATACATAGATTTTGAGATATTTTTTTCTGTATCAAATAAGTTAATGGTATATACAAAAATATTCACTGTAAAAATATTTTTGTTGTAATCCTTTTCTGTAAACCAATTTCACTGCTCCCTCAATATCATATTAGACTGTCATTTGGACAAATGCAGGCCTCACAGAAGCAAATAAGTCACATCTCAGTGATGTGAGATGGTTCTTGCCCTTATTTCATATCCTCTCTATGTTGGGAGCCTGGCTGTTGAAATGGAAGAGAGTCATAGATAAGTGTATGATTGCATGGGCCTCTGGAGGTTATCTGGTCATACTTCCAGACTGCAAAGGTCCTGCTACGTGTTAGCATTGACTTACAGCCTTTAAATCAGTTCAGTGCCATCTGTAAACTTTGTAAACTTCAAGTCCCATTGTCCAAGTCATTTATGAGGATTCTAAATATTATCTGTCCCACATACAACCCTTAGGAAAGTCATCAGTACTTATAACCAGCTGGATTTAGAATGACTAATCACAACACTTCAAGAGCGAAAACAAGCCAGTTTTCACTCACCTTGTACTCTACACACAGTCCATATTTCCGTATTTTTGGTTTATTTGTGACTCCATTTTCAGTCAAAATACATTAGTTGCAAATTTTCAAAGGGTATGTATAGAGTTCCAATGCAAAATTTGATCATGACTCTTTACTGGATTCTTATAAGCCCTGTCTTCCCAGAGAGAAATACCTCTCACTTCACAATCTGCCTTATTCATGTCATTGTTTTTGGCAGTACACAAATTTGTGAACAACTATTTTGAAGTATGAAGCACAGGAAGCACTAAATTTCATCAAAAATATCTGATAAGCTCCTTGAGAGCTCACTAGACTTGCAGCTGCTCCCATTAAAAGAGCCTGATACATTAGTTTCACAAAAGCAAGGTCAAATATCCCACTAGTTTTATGGTTTGTCACTCTCTTTTTTATATGTTATAATTTAAAAAATAATGATTTGTTTTGTTACTTATGTACATTCACCATATTATATATTTTATGAGGGCTGCTCTGAAAGTAATGACTCCTATTTTATTATTGTTGGCCCACAAAGTCTAGGGTGGATGTTGGTGGTATGGCAGTAGGAGTTGATCCTTCCCATCGGTATTCCATTACGTTTTGTTGTCATGCAACAGACGGCAGCAGAAGGGCAGTCTGACAAAATGGCATCTGACACGGAAATGCGAATGGAGCAAAGGTGTGGAATTGAATTCCTCCACACAGGAAAAATTGCACCCACTAAAATTCATCAATGCTTGCTGAACATTTATGGAGACCAAACAGTGGATGTGAGGTGGAGGGAAGTGCATTTCAGTAGTGCTGACGGTGGCTGCAGGTAGCTGTGAGCACAGCATGCAGGCTCTTGTTCATCTCTGGTGAAAATGCGGAGCTAATGGTGATGACTGTGTTGAAAAAGTGTTTTGTTGCTGAGAATTTGTCCTACTAGTGTTTTTATGCTCTTTGTATTGGTTGTATTTTCCATGGAAATAATTAGGAGCATTACTTTTGGGACAACTTTCATAGATGCAGCCCTCAATTCATCTTCACTCAGTGTGGCCCAGACAAGCCATAGGGTTGGACAGCCATACTTTGTTCTTCAGGACAGTGCCTCACATGATCTTACCAAGGATATTTCCTTGAACAAGCCCAAGTGCATTCCTTTTTTCCACCACAGAATTCCATACGTTTGAGCTGCTCCTTTGCACAAAGTACATCCTCACACTTATCCTGCACATGCCTCCCAGCTAGCCTGCATTCACCCACAGCAGCTCTGCCATTCTGTAATCTCTGCAATCTCTGTAAACTATCCCACTGAACCTCAGAAATATCACTGATCAGCGACTGTGTGCAATCTTCCACCTCCTCCTGTTTGTTTTCCAAGCTGAGCGTGCATATGTTCAGGTGCATTCAAAAGGCCCTCAGCAGCCTGTGTTTGAGCCTTTTTACAAAGAGGAAGCACAGTTATGCCTTCCTGTTAAAGCACAACAGGACAGCCTTGGGGGGGTTATTTTTTTTTGTTTATATTTTCTTAACTCTCAGATCCGTGCTTATCCTAACTAACAGCTCCATGACTAGCACACTCACACAAGACTTGGGAACCCTGCGTCCTATGGTTTGGTCAGCCAAAAGGAGTTCAGCCCTCCTCCCTCCCTGTCTGGGAGAACGCTCTAGCGGGCAGATGTACAGACTATGTGAGGCAGAAGAAATTGCGGTGCTTTTAGTACTTTCTACTGGAGCTGTTCCACCTTCATAAAGGAATTCAAGATTTAGTAGGCCAAGAATGTTACTTTCCAGCCAAACCATTAAGGGCACTCTCTGGGAAATAGGAAAACCTGGGTTCCAAACACTGCTCCAAGAGACTGTGTTTTGCTGGTTTTCTTTTTTAAATTAAGCAGTCATTTGATAAAACTCATGAAGACTCCAAGGGAAAGTACAAAGTACGTGTCTCTGCTGGAAAATGCACTGCACTCAAACTGAAAACATTAACCTTCAGGCATAATGGCCCCAGAGAGAGTCACCCCAGTGCTTTCTTCAGCAGATTTTGCTATTTTTTAATCTAATTTGAATAGCAAACTCCTATCCAAAAAGTCAGATTCCCCTGCACAGCCAACCACGCATTCACTTACTGAGTAGTGCTGTTCAGCCTATGCCTTCCAGCAGTGACACTAACTAGGTAATCAATAGATTTTCTGTCTGGAGATGTGGAATATACCTGTTCCCTTCAAATCACAGTATGTCCAGACTCATGTCCAAACAAACTCATTGCTGCCAAAACAGGAAGCAAAGCATTTTTGGAAAAGTATATATATATATATAAAAAAAGGAGAGAGAGAAAGAGAAGGCTAAATTTCTTTTTAGAGTTGTGAATTACATAGGATGTGGTAAATTGTCTAGTCAGTGTTTGTCTACATGTGGTCTGAACATTTTTTATGAAAATCCTGTGTTTAAATATGTATATTTTTTGAATAAAGATTAAAATCCCAAGAGTTGTGATGCCAATAGCAAATTACAGGGCGTTTTCTTCATCTACGAGATCACTAGCTTTTGCCATTGGTCTTGGGTACTGATTTATCCAGAAATGTGAAGTGAAATAGTTGCCCTACCAGAAACATATATTGTGTTTTCAGTACAGTTGAGGGCATAGTTCAAAGAAAAATACATATAGGAATACTTTCTCTGTTCCCACTGCAGTGATTGTACTTAACTTTAAAAGTATAGGGTACTTTGTCCAAGGGTGTTTCAGGAATTAAACACTTTTCCATAGTACAGAAACTTCAGAACCATTCAGCATTTTTTCATTTTTATTTTGAATTTTGTACCTCAATATGTTTTGGGGTTTTTTTGTTTTGTTTCTGTTTGTTTGAAATGGCATGCTGAACATTACCATTTCACTCTTTTTTTCAAAAACAAACAAACAAACAAAACAAAACCCAAAACTATTTATGGGCAAGATGTCTTTCTTCGTATAGTATTAATCTCCTAAAAACAGACACACCTTAAGTTGCACAGGCATCTTGATGTCCATTATCTTAAGCTGAGAAAGGTCATTTTGTCTGTTTAAAGAAGTACAGTCTTTGGAATGAACTGTGGAAAACCTGGAGTGTCTTCCTAGCATGGGTGAGACTGTTTGGGTAGCTTTTGGCAGATGCACACAATTCACAACAATCTTAAAGAATTCCTACACTATGAGTCTTCACTCTCAGAACTGAACCTATCTTAAAACTAGTCTTAGTATGACATCTTGCTTTACTGTTCTGTGAACTTTTCAATTTTTACAGATATAGAGGTAGTACAGGATAGGAACATCAAGATCAAAACAAGTCAAATCAGTAATATTATATAGAAGCAGCAGAGCCATTTTCATGAGCAGACAAATTTTCCCTAGTTTCAAGCAATTGGAATTAGCTGATACCTCGTGCCTTTTCCATCTGTACTCGTCAAATCTCTTAGAAAAAAATTATTCAAACCTGGAAGTGGGAATAACATAGCTGTAATAGATGTTGAAACTGTAAACACCATGTAGTACACTAGCTAACATGCCTTTTTTTCCCTGAATTTGGTTTGTATTAATCTCAGCATGACAGTGTGCATCAACAGTAGATCCTCCTCTGGCTTGAACCCTGCTGCTTTAGAACAGATTAACCTGACTGACTCGATTAGTCAAACTTCAACCTGCTGCCACCTCTGCTGCTCTCAGTCCCACGCATTGATTTACGTTTGTAGTGCGTTCAGTTTCTAAGCATGATTTCTCTCTGGAATCAAAACAACTGAGTAAAGAAAATGCTCCAAGCTTGCCGAACAGTAGCCACCTCAGGGTTACAAACTCCCACTAATCCTAGCATTAATGGACTCCCACATTGCTCAGCAAGGTATTTCTGTGCATGGCCCAGACAGCTTTCTATGCTGTATATAGTTTTCACAGATAAACCACAAAAGAGAATCATCTTCTTACTTTACCCCAAGCTTATCAAGGACTGTTCCCACCAAAGTTTCTTTTGTAAAAGTTTTAGGATGTTCTTTTGGATCATTTTATGATATGGATAAGAGTAGGTACGTTCCCCAGCCAGAGTGAGTCAGAGGATCGAGCACTTCTACAACATGCAGTGGTTGACACCACCTAGACTGAGAATAACCCACCACTATCAGTCTAATTCTTTGCTGTACATGTGCACCATTCTGTGCTTAGGAACAATATGGCCATAAGAGAACTGAATACAGTCAGGTGCAAAAAGCAGCCACTTCAGACTCAGGCAAAAATGCTGATCACAGGCAGTTTCTCAGAAGACATATTAAAAGTACTTAAAATTTCCAGGCATATGGAAGTGCTGTTTCAAATGAAGGAGTTGTGGAGAGCCCACTCCCACTTCAGAAGATTAGAGGCAAGCTGAGTCAGATAGGATATCCACAGTACCAGAAGGATTGACAGGCAAACTGGAAGCCTGTCTAAGAGAAGTGTAGTTCTGTGTTCTGAACGAAGAGTTCCAAAATGGAGCTCTTTTACAATCACTGTATCCCCTCCTCCAGACCTTGCTCCATCTCTTTTATAGGTTTACTTCTGTGTCCCAAATGTCTTCACACATTAGAATATAAATAATGGAAGTGAATGGATTATGAAATCATGTGATACACTCAGAGCAGATGTAGAAGTGAAGTGAAAGAAGAGTTCAAAGAATCACAGTAAATCATGAGAAATTGTTTTCTGACTCTACAAGACCCAAGTTTTGGCAAAGCAAAAACTATGATACATGAATAAGGCTGCAGAGTAAATTCCTGAAGATTATCTACAAGAATCTTTGAATATCTTGAATTACACCAGGCTATGTGACTAAGCATCATTATCCTTGAGATCAGTTGCATAATGTGGGAGGAGAAATATTGAACTAATGGTAGATTAGGGAAACTTTATCCTTGATAAACATATTAACATATTTCAGGGTCAATTAACCTGCAGCAAATACCTACCAGGCTCACCGCTATCAGCTGTGAGAAGGGTGTTATCACTTTGTGATATCAAGTATTTGTTCCTATTTACTCAGATTTGTTCCTCTAAAAAATTGTTATTATTGATTATAGTGTCATGGTAGATATGGTGCATGGAGGCAGGGCTCAACCCACTTAAGGCAGCCTTGCAGCAAGACCTGGTGATTCTCTTCAATCTGTTCAAGTATGTCTCTTTCTACTGTTATCATTCAGTTTCTACTTTTTCAAAGAAAAACAACAATGACAAAAAGATAACTAGCAAATGGAAATGAATAGAGATACTTGGAATTTGTAAACTGCAAACATGAACTAGAACAAGCAAGGGCATTCCAACCATTAGTGAGTATACACTTATTTAAGTGGTGGAAGGAAAAAAGACAGGTGAGGGGAAGATGATAATTAAACGTACAAAGCAGAGAAAATTCAGTTTCCTGTTGCTGCTTCTGCTGCATTGTTACCATTACTCACCTTGCAGTGTTCTTGTTCTGCAAGGACCACAGCTGAGAATGAGCTGTTATGTTCCACATCCTTGTGCTAAGCCCATGCAAAGCGAAACTAAGACACAGAGGAGAAAACTAGTTATCTTTGGACTTGTGATGAGTTGTTGTTTTGTCTCAGTTGTTTTCTGTTGCTGAGTCATTTCACTGTGACTTTAATTATTTTCAAATGAAAATAAAAATATTGGGGTTTTTTTTGTGCAAGGAAGACACTACACATTGTGGTTTTTGCAAGATATCAGACTTTTGCTGACAATTTTTAAGTTTTGCTGGACTTAGGATAGATATGAAATGAGCTCTTCTTTTTGTAGTCCACTGGACAGATAAGTACTTTTACAGATATTTTATATAGGAATTTCTTAGGACTGAACCAGAATAGATTCTTCTGAATCATCAGCATGTAAAACTTACCTACACTTTGCTTATCTGGTTGCTAAAAGTGTTAACTACCCCCTTGCTGCTATTAGATCCAGGTATATGTACTTTACTATTTAACCATTGTACTGAGTACGTAAGGCAAAATTTTTGTGGCAACTAGATGTCTGTGATCTGGTTGGTTTAAAAGAATCACATCATACTCACTGCCATGAATCTAGGAAAAAAACTGCAGTTGACAACTGCAGTGTCTCACACTACCCTACACTGCAGGTCATGCCAGCTCCACTTCTAGTTATGCTTCTGGATCAGAGCAACAGGCAGTGGTGGGAAGCTCTTGAGGAATACTTTTTTTGAAACACAGTAAGGCCACAGAGAAACAAAGTCAAACAAAGTACTCCAGGGCTTGATGAGGTATTTGTGGATTTGGGTAGAAAAGGTTGCCCCAGCACAAACTGTCATATAAGAGGGTGAGATAACAGCTTTGCCTTGTGGTTAGAAAATGATGATTGGGCTTTGCTGGGAAGAATTACAGAAGCAAAAAGGCATATCTTCATTAATTTTCTCTTGGCTGGGGTTATCACTGGAGGAATAACAAGAGTAAGAAATGATAGAATACATCTGTACCTTCCTTCCTGAGCAGATTCAAAAACCACTGAGAATGAATGGGAAAGGCAGGATTTTAGAGCCATTTTCCTGCAAATCTGTTAAGACTGACACTCTGCAAAATCACTTTCCACAGAAGTTGAAAGATTACAAAAATATCTCAGTATCTTATTGCCTGTTCTTCATTCTCTAGACCTGACTGTCATCATGCTGACAGTGGGACTAACAAAATCACACGCAGGGTGAAAGCAAGGTTTACTTCACTGAGAGCTGGAAGGTTGTATGTCAAGTCTGAAATTCCATGTGACAGTAAAGATCATTCCCAGTGGGTATATGGATGTAACAGCTGCAAAGAAAAACAAAAATCACCTTTAATTATAGGTATTAATGGAACCATGGCCATGGTACCAAAACCTGGCACTTTTGGACACATTAATTTAGGATGTGGCTCAGAACTGAGCATCAGACAGAAGGATTTCTGCATAGGTGAGAATGCTGAATATTAGTAGCAAGGCAAGAGGTTCAGCTTTCTACATAATAAACCCTTTCACATGCTTATGCAAAAATATCTGAGAGTGACTGAAGAAAACACAGACTTTAGCTATTTATTCTAATCCTGCCCAAACATAGGTACATGATCAATTGCACCTGGAACAGATGAATATCAGTATCAGGGATATTCACCCAATCTGATCCTCAGAAACCCTCTGAAATGATAGTCCATCTGCATAACAGTTAAAAAGATGTAATTCCTGCTATCCAGCTTAAACTTTTGCTGCAGATTAAATTATACATCCTCTCCAGCAGCAATGGAAAGCAATCCATCACTGTTAATTTGCAACATAAATAGCTCCTTCCACAAACAGAAAGCCCATGCCAACACCTCACTCCTAAAACTGATTCATTCATTTTTCGTCATGTGTCATTCTTCAAATTATGTTTTTCATTCTTTAAGTTATCCAAATTGTTCTTCCAATTCAAAGAGTACGGTAGCCAAAAGTCTTCCAAATGAGGTTTTGGCAGTTACAAGCAGAAGAGAATAATACTCTCCTTGGGCTGACAGTTGACATCCCATCTAAAATTAATCCAGCCTAAAGTAAGGGTTGCCATAACTGAGTATCAGTTACTCAGCTCCAGACTTTTTATGAACAATTTTTTTGTTGTTGTTGCCAGACTGTATTTTTGCATCAAATTTCTTTATGCAGTGCTTAGTACAATACATCTCACACTTGAACTTCACCTTGCTTATTTCCCATAATCATCTCTGTAGGCAGCATCTTCCAGAAGATGTGTGGCATAACTTATGTGCTATCACTTATGACCGTAGAACTGTAGTAATACTACTTGTTTGTCTTTTTTTGGACATCAGTTTTAAAAAATACACCTTGCCTACCATTAAAATAGGAAGACCAGATGGATAGCAAAAAAAAAGAGAAAAGCAAAGGATTAAATATTAGATAACAAAGCCAGTAAAAGAGTCTTGCCTATTGTAGAGCATAATTTTCTACACTTTTTCCTTATTTTTTTACCCTTTTTTTCTTAATTTTCTACTCTAGGCCTCACCTGGAGTGCTGTGTTCAGATGTGGACTCCTCAGTACAGGAGACACAGACCTGTTGGAGAGTGTCCAGAGGAGGGCCACAAAAATTATTTGTGGAATGGAACACATTTCCTACAAGAACAGGCTGAGAGAGCTGGGGCCGTTCAACCTGGGGAAGAGAAGGCTGTGAGGTGACCTGATAGCAGCCTTTCAGTATTTAAAGGGGAGCTACAGGAAAGAAGGAAACAGACTCTTTAGACAACAGTGAGAAATGGCTTCAAGCTCAAAGAGGGTAAGTTTAGGTTGGATATAAGGAAAAAGTCTTTTACAGTAAGGGTGCTGAGGCACTGGAACGGATTGCCTAGTGATACGGTGGATGCCCTATCCCTAGAGATTTTCAAGGCGAGCCTGGATCAGACCCTGGGCAACCTGATCTAGCTGTGGTGTCCCTGTTCATTGCAGGGGAGTTGGACTAGATGGCCTTCAGAGGTCCCTTCCAACTCTAAGGATTCTATGATGTTTACAGAACTATACCACTGAACTAATTTGACAAGGAATAATTAATTTGTGACATGTTTAAGAGATAAGAACATTAAAATTAGCATTTCATTAGAGAAATCAAATTTAAATATTAAATAATATTTTTTTCTGTGCATGCTAAGTAGCTCCACAGCTAGACAGAGAACAAAGTGCAGTCCACAATATAAAGAACTTATGTCACTTCTTGGCAGTAATGTTTGCCATTAACAAGACTCTACCAAGTATTCCTTTTTTAGTATCAAGTATTGTCGAAAGCATGAGTGGAAAGAACTGTCTCTTAGATGAGAACTCTTCAAGAAGTTTGCCACAGCCACAGCATCCTTTCTTTGTTATGTTGAGGTAAGAGCAACTAGAGGTTGAGAAGTAAGGGACGAGCCTGACAGTATGAGCATGAACAGATATTAAGTTAACAGAAAGTAGTATAGCTTTACTGGTAGTAGTCAAACTGCCCTAAGTTGCTCTAGTTAAAAAGGTTTGGCCACAAAAGAGGCAGTAGATCAAACAGTAAATCTTTATCAGATTTGTTCCATTCTAATCATTGAGAAAGAAACAGCAAAAACAAACAAACAAACAAACACACAAGACCATTAGAAGAAAAAGGAGAGGAGCTATTAGTACATGCCAATTTATAAATGGCAAGTGATTCACGCTTTAGAAAATAGGGGTAGAGGAACACTACAGTGTTAATATGAGAGCCTGCATGTTTACAAACCCCAGACAGTTCATTTCGGTACAGTAAAACTGCTACCTTTGATTCCTTCACACTGCCTAAAATAGGAAACTTTTAGCAGATATGGTTACTGTTGTCTCTCAGGAAAGTTCAAATCACTGTAATCTGCTTAATTTTATAATATATCAGTGTTCAAAGTTCACAGAAGTACAAAACAAATTGTTTCAGATGGAAGAGAGAAACTTCAGGGGGAGAGGGGAGCAGTTCTTTATCATTAGCCTGGGGTGTTAAGGGAGATAACGCAATGCTGATTGAGACTTGTGTCAGAATAAAAAAAAAAACACACTTATTTTCTAATGCTTTTAACAAATGTTTTCTGTTTTTCCCACTGAAAGGCCACAAGGCAAAATCTGAAGTGAGAAATAAGGAAAAAGCTTTCAGAGTTTTGTTTAAATCATATTAAAACAATGTATAAATGTACCATCAGGAAAAATGTTAGATTTATCTCTGTGTTTCAGGGAAATCAAACCCCCAGAGGTCAAAGAGTTTGCTAAGTGGGTGGGGGAGTGAGAGAACATTTTAAAAAATCATCCTCTAATTTGGAGCCAAGGTCAGTGATTTAAACTTTAATGCTCATCTTGAAACCGAACACACAATGAGCATAGGTGGAACCATCCCAACTAGCAATTACCCAGAGCCAGGCAAACAACGGCAGAAGTAACTATTGCTGTCAGTGAATTAATGTTTTCAAAACACAACATCAACCCTGCCAGTTTGCTAGCCTCCGTTCACTTCTGATGGTGATAACTCGCTAAGCCACAATACTCAGCCACACATCTAGCATCTAGCTATATCAGGAAACTGCAACTGTTACACATCGTGATGCCACCAGGCAGTTTCATCTGCAGCCAAGACATTAACATTTAGTTCCCCTTCACTTCAGGATTCAGTCTTGCAGTCCATGATTTAAAAAAATGCCAGAGACGCTGGATCCCACTTATATTGGAAATTCAGTACCTCTTTACTAGTGAACACTCATGACTTCAGCCTTGCAAATATGTGGGCAAAAATCTTTCTTTGCAGTTAAGCAGTCTTGTAGGAAGGGGGAAGGGAGGAGGGGAAAGAAGCAGAAGATTCTGAATGACTGCGTTTTAGGAGATCTGACTAAACCTTCCCCAACATGCAGTGGACCTTGTTTCTATGCAATTATATGGTTCACTACTCATTTTTTAACCCAAATTTAACTCTGCCCACACAAACTGGTGCTGTCTTAATGCTTATTACTGTAAAATATTGACCTCAACATGATGAGTCATAAGAAAGAATTTCTAGAAAAGTTTACTATGTACACTATATTAAAGAATCCTATACCCTGCCAAGTTACCACAGCAGACAACTATTTTGGGGTCTCTTTTTTTTCTTCATTTTTGTCTCACATTTTGTATTTAAAATTGCAGTACTAGTCTATAACCTTCCACACTGGTAACCTATGTACTCTTTGCATGGGACTCGCAATTCTTTTTAGGTATAGAGGAAATTATCAGATCAACAATTGCAGTGTTGTGAGAACAATACCAGCTCTACAACAGCAGCAGAAGACTAATTTCCTTGAACATCTAGGAAAAATCAAAGCCACTTATGGAAAGGAAGAAATAATACATTTCATTTGTAGCTGTCAGCAAGTGAAAATGCTATGAGGATTTTACCACACTTCTTTTAAATAGGCTGCTTTAAAATAATGTCAATATAAATTATATATTTTTGTGAACCCAATCCAACACTCAATGAGTTGAGGCATGGGAGGAGAGCTATAACATCTATCTGAAAGGAAGATTCATCTTTGTGGTAGACTTCTCCAACACAAGCTCAAAGGCATTTCTTTTTTGGTTGTTCAGCAGAGTGTGATTCAAGGAGGAACGAATGCCCAGTGAGAAGTAAGCAAGCAAGGAACTAGGGCATCTCTCAATACAGTCAGATCATAAACATGGATCTGAGGATTTAACAGTCCAATATATTATTTGAGAAAATAAATTTATGCTTGAGCAATTAAAGTTATTAACATTCAAAAAACAGCAGAGAGGGAGCCTATACTCATTTTTCAAAAACACTTCCTAAAATACAGAGAAAAAGCCTATTACTTTTTACACAACCTCAGTCCTATTAACTACACTGGAGTCCCTTTTCTGATATGCAATGTTATCAGAAGATAGCAAAGATTTCTCTAATGCCTAAATGTGAATATTTTTATCAAATAAATGCACAGTTTACAATACCAAACTTGGTTTATCTAAATCAAGTGAAGACTATTTTCTCACTAACTGGAATCTATTAAGCAGTTGATATTCCTCTAAAAAATCATATCAGACTGTAACCCTTATCACTGATCAAGGAAGAGTGTTTTGTTGGCTTTTTTTTTTTTTTTTTTTTTTAATTATCTAGATTATTCATTAATTCAGCATTAATATATCCAAAGGACTATGAGCATTTGCTAAACCTCTGAGTTCCACCAACTTCCAATTTTGAGTTCATCTCTTTTCAAAGTGCTATTGATGCCTTAAGTTTGATACAGAAAAATCAAAGTGATACAGTAACTATTATGGAAGATTTTGTATTTATGAATATAACAAATGTAATAATGACCCACAGGTAAAAAGTATAGCCCTCTATCCACTGAAAGATACAGAGGTACTGAACTGAAAGATATTAAGGATTTTAGCAGGTATTGCACATTGACCTAGGCCACCTTGATTGCAACAAGGAAATCAATAGGGAATGGAGGAGGCCAAAGTTGAAGGTTTCTTGGTTATCAGTAAAGCAAATAAATGGCAGTCATCACATACAAAAGGGCAGCAGATATTCAAATCTCGATGTAGGTGTACTGAAGTATATTACTTTCTCAGCTGTAAATTCTTTTCTCTGATTGAGGGTCATGCAACTGATTGAGAAAGTACTGCCACTTGCTTCAAAAGGCCAGTGAAGGTAGAATAAAATGAAAGTAGTTGAAATTTGGAACACCAGTGAAATCAGTAGGTGTCCATTCCCCAAGGTTTGAGAAATGGAAAATGCTAAAATTGTGTGATGGTATAAGAGGGAACCATCAATCATTTTCTGGTGGCATCTGCATCACAAAGATTTTTTAGTATCGGGTTCTTGTTGTATTAATTAAAACAGGATGATGAAAATGGTCTTTGCAACATCTCCTTCGAACTACAAAAGCTACATTCTCCTGAAAACCCACAGCCACTGAAGTTGGTAAAGGGCTTTGGGGAAAAGGCAGGAGGCCCCATACATTGTTCAAAATTGTTGAGCTTGTATCCAAAGAATAATAGGCACCCATTCGTCAGCCCTGCCTGTCCCTTAACAACCCTTCCATGACCCCAAAGCCCAGTACCTCACATTACCCCTAGGGCCACCAGCCCTTACCCAGCAATGCTGTAGCAGGCTCCAGGCTCCAGCTCCCATGAGTATCCATGCTCTTAGACTGTCAGCACAAACCCTAGCACAATTTTGGCATGCCTCTAGGCAATGTCTGGCATTGCTCAGAGCAAGAACAGGTAAGAGTTCTTTCCCAGACAGCATTTGGGGTGCAACCATTCAGCTTGGGGAAATGAAAGGAGCAATTAAGCAGCTTGGTGTCACATATCCTGCACTGCCTCAGGGTCATAAAATAACTCCAGGCTTATTTTATCTATTTTCATATGCTGTTTTTGAGACTATGGTTGGATGCTAAGGTTACCTTTGTGCTAGGAAACAAAACAGATCACATACCATTCTTTGAACCTGACGATCACAGGCTACAACACAGATGTTGTTCTTTCTGTATAAAACATGGTGGTGCCATGCATATGCCGTCCAGCTAGGAATGGACTCAAGCACTCTCTCAGAGAACAATACATCAAAAAACTGCCTGAGAGAGTACTGTAGCTTTAAACAACTTGGATGATCAGAATCAACTGCTTAAATGCTGGCCCTCTTTAATTTACTAGTTTAGGCAGAGCCTCAGAGTTCAACTGTAGTCTGATTTTTTAATTGTTTCTAAACACTGTGGTGTTTGAAATCATGCATACATTGGTAGAATTTTCTTGCTTTTGCTTCTTGTTGCTCATTGTGAATCAATACAGATTGCCATAATCCTTGTCTATAAATAGATTAATAATGGGATGCCCAGGCAACCACCAACCAACAAGCCAGCAAAGCATGGATTTATAAGGTGGTATTATAAAATTTTATATTTTGATCTGTAATTCCCATTTTGAGGAAGCAAAACTTGTGCTTTGTTTTTTCTTTTTGACGGCTCCTAAGCAAAGAGCTGACGTTTTCATGGGACTATTTATCACAGTACCAAAATCTCACTTCTGAGTATTAATGGTCATCCCAGAGCCCATCATTCCACATGAGAAATTAGGATAATTTCTTCTGCAGATGTGCAGCATTTTTAATTTATCTACATTGAATTTTATGTCATTTTACTGCCTAGCCTCACTGGCTTTGTTTTCAATTCTTCAGTCAACTGTCCTCCATACTACAAATAATATTGTATTCTATTACAAAAAACCATTTTCATCTGAGTGTTCACACCTTTTCTAGAACACTTAAATATATTTTATTTTTTTTTTTACTGCTCAGGTCCCAGGAGAGACCCTCCCAGACTCCATGGGTAACCCTCCAAGGCTAGGAATGTATATCAGCTTCCCTTGGGGCAATGATCTTCACCCTCTACCGTTAGGCCTTGAGATTCAGCTAAGTTCAGGATCTGGCCCACAGTTCTATCCTGAAGTATACTGTGTATACAGGCTGTGTATATACAGGCAGCCCTGTCCCCTGCTACTTCTTACTGGCCCTCTGTCATTGTCTTACCTTGTCTGACTGCGACCAGAGTGTTGATGAAAGACGTCACCCTCAACAGCTCCAGGTCATGGACCAGCATTGCACTTGTGACTACCTGATTGAAATAAGACAGGAATGTAAGTTAGGCTTGGTAATAAAAGTGATATCATAGTGCTGTATGAATGAGAGAATGGGAGACATTAAAGTTAAATGAGGAAGCTAGGATATAAGTGTTAAATGAGGGGAACACAGTAAACAGTTTAACTGCATCCAGAAAGAATATAGGAATTTGTGTATTTCTAATTGTCTTGCTTTAGTAGGAAATTTAGTACAACTACTCAGAGAGAAAATAGTTGGGCTTTAATCTGCTTTAGAAAGAGATCAAAGTTGTCAAAGCAGAACAGAAAATAAGAATGAGAAAATTCAATTATAACCATGTAGCCGGAAGAAATGTCATAGTGAGGAATGATATAGTTTTAAATATCATGAATGACTACTTGTTAAACTTCCTAGTCAGAAAACCCACAAGCGAAGGAGCAATTTGGCTCAATCTTGAGTGGATGAGATGTGGTTTTCAAGGTTACTTTTGAAGACTTGCTCTGTAATTATGATAGTATATATTCAAATTTAGAATTCTTTGCAAGAATGAAGCAGATTTAATTTCAAAAAAGAGAACATAAAAATGAAGAATCTTGTTAAAAACAAATTAAAAGGAACGCAGAAGAATAAAATACTTGCAGACAATCTTGAGATTATTTAAAGACAGCTAAACTTGAGTTTCACTGTAAATAATAACTTCAAACAAAAAAGATGCAAGAAAGACAGAACCAATAAAATAACAGAATAAAGAAAGGTGGTAAAAGTTAAAAAGTCTTCCTTAGAAAGCAGAAGTTTTATCTGAAAAAGGAAACAAAATAAAGAGCATACATTCAGATAAATCTAATATAAAACCGTAAGTGGCAGATGGGAAAAAGAAAAAAAGAAGATCAACTTGGGCAAATAAAACCTTTCTTGCTCCCTTGTGGAAAATGTGTAGAGTCTGAGCATAGAAAAGTATAGAAAAAACTCATGACCACAAAAAAAAAAAAAAAAAAAAAAAAAAAAAAAAAAAAAAAAAAAAAAAAAAAACCATTAGCTGAATTCTTTTTATCCATTTTCACTCAAGAAGAATCTAGATTTACAGCCACTTTCTTGATAAAAGGTAAGTTTTTTGCAACCATCAAATAGAACAAACTGATAAAAGTAAAGGAATCACTTGAGCTCCACTACGTTTAACATCAAGTAGTATGGTAGTCAAAGTGTGAAACTACCTTATCATCACTGTAGTTGTCATCTACATACTAACCCTGCCTCAGTGCCAAAGAAATAAGAAATAGAGTAACAAGTAAAAAGACTCTTCTTAAAAGGGAAATGAGAGAAGCTGCAGGTAACTTACTACAGAAAATGTGAGTGCTATGCAGGTAATACTGATAGAAACTACAGAAAATAATAAATCTGCTCAACACATGATGTCCTAGTTATACTGGAGCAGCTTTTGTAGTACAGAGTAAAGGCTCAAATGTGTAACTATTTGGATTCATTGAAAGTTCAAGAGGTGTACTGATAAAGCTTCTTGAATTTTCCTGAAATCTTTTGACAAGTCATCTCTCCATCAAAGCATAAGAAACTAACAAGACCTGATATAAGGAAGAAAGGTTTCTTTTGCATTTATAATTAACTAATATAAAATAAAATGCAAAATATATTGAAAAAATTACTCAGAAGTCCATCAATTTTTTGGAAGTAAACTGTTTAATACATTCATATTAGAACTACTAGATGGTATAAATAGTGAATTTGGAGATGATATAAAATTATCCAAGATAGTGAAAATGAAAGATTTCTTTACATAAGAGTTACGTTGTATTTCATGACTGTGCAAGGAAATGGCAGATGAAAGTCAATATAAATAAGAGCAAAGTAATAAATATTTAATGACTAGGTCTAAATTAATTATTGCCACTGAAAGAGATCATAGAATCATACAATTATTTAAATTGAAAAAGACCTTTAAGATCACCTAGCCCAACCACCAACTTAATGCTATCAAATTCACTATTAAACCATGTCCCTTAGTACCACTTCTTCATGTCTCTAAAAGACTCCAGGCATGGAGACTCCGCCACTGTCCTGGTCAGCCTGTTCCAATGCTCAGCCATCCTATATCCAAGCTAAACCTCCTCTGTCAGAGCTTGAAGCCACTTCCCCTTGTCCTGTCATTTGTCACCTCAGGAAAGAGGCTGTCACCCTCCTCACTACAACATCTTTTCAGATAGTTGTAGAGAGCAGTGAGGTCTCCCCTCAACTTTCCCTTCTCCAAATTGAGCAACTCCAGTTCCCTCAGACAATCTTCCTATGTCTTGTTTTCTAGACCCTCCACCAGCTTTGTAGTTCTTCTCTGAAAGTGTTTCAGCATCTCAATATATTTATCACAGTGAAGGGTCCAAAACTAAACACAGTACTCACCAGTGCTGAGTACCGAGGGATAATCACTTCCCTAGTTCTGCTAGTCAAACAATTTCTGACGTGGGCCAGGACCTTTGGTCTTCTTGGCTGCCTGGGCACATTGCTGGCTTAAATTCAGACAGCTACTGACCAGCACCCAGGGCCTTTTCTGCCATGCAGCCATCCAGCTACTCTTCACCAAGCCCACACTGCTGCATAGGGTTTCAATTCAGGTATCAGCTCAGTGTTCAGGGATGAAAAAGATAAATGAAATGTTGGGCACTTTGCAGAGGGAGCAGAGAATACAGCAGAAATCCTCCATCTTACTACTGTAAAAATACAAATGCCACGTGCAGATCTGGTCTTCCACCTTCTCCAGCCTGACAACACAATATTGGAAAAGACATGGTAGAGTGACAAGGCTGGCCATCCCACAGATTCTGTGTGAGAAGACATGAAACAAATTAGGACTTTCATCTAGGAAAGTGCACCTTCTCTACAAAAAGATGAACAGGAAATTATGATCGCATATTTCTTACAATGAAAGAACACAGTGCTGAGTGAGATGAGTAGGTACAATTTCAAATCAACAAAAGGAATTTCACAGAGAGCTACAGTCTGCTGAGCATTTTTTGCCACATTAATTTGTGGATACCAAAGGCCTAAATGGGCGAAAAAAGTGACTAAACCAACTAATGGAAAAAGAAAGAAAACGTCAAAGGTTATACACCTGTGCTCTGACATCCAGTATAAGATGTTCTCTTTTTTACTGGACAGAATGAATGTATACACTGGGGAATGTACTGATATCCTCTTATTGTACACTTTCTAATCATCCATTCCTATCCACCAAAATAGAAATCTGGAATAAACATACCTTTGTTCTTCTTGTATAATGACTGCACTGCTGCCCCCAAAATGCTGGCACAAAGACATTTAAAAAAAATGAAAACAGGTGAGTTAAAGTGTATGACAGCGCTTCTTTTAAGATCTGCTATAGTGAATACTGATGTGATTGCTATAGAACATTTCTACGGTTTGACCTTTTGTGACTAATCTCAGCTTATAAATATTGTTAAATTGCAGAAATGTAATACATTCAATGTCTATTTTCCAGCCTTCAGATTACTAACAATTACCAAGCTTAGCCACAAGGACAAGATTTTGAGATACTCAGCCTTCCCAAACCCTTCACCCCAAAGAGCTCTAAAAGCCCCTTCTGAAATAATGATTTTATGATTAAATGATCAGGTTGTATTCTCTCAAAAACTATTAGCTTATTACTACTGAAGACACAGAATTTCCCTGGATGGTCTAACAGACAGAAGAAGATACATAATGTTTGCTTATTGGAAAGATACTTTTTTTTTTTTTTTTTTTTTGGGGAGAT
>JAOWBP010001760.1:65300864-65317229 GCA_028571105.1 Tragopan temminckii | reverse complement strand
AGGGCGGGGGAGGCTTTGAGGCTGTAAACTCAGTGGAAAGTGACAGATGCTCACGATTTCCCACTAAAAGGGTGAACAAGATTCAAGAGTTAAGTCAGTGTTCTATAAATACTTCAGAAAATGACATTTCCATTTTTATGGTATGCAAATCAAAAGGTCAAGGCTGAATGCTTGTTTTCATTTCTCTGAAGTGTCTATTCTGTCCATGCTATTTCACAGCAGCTGTGTTTCCGTCTATAATGTGTATTGCTGTAAAACAATAGTTACATGGTGGGACGTAGGTGGAACCCCTGCTTTGAGGCTTTGCAGGGTGATTGTGTTTCAAATCAGCCTTGCTGTCACATCATGGAAACAAACTTCAGAAGGAAGATAAAGGAAATGTGAAAAAAGTGCAGATGCAGGGTTGTAGTTGAAAACATTTATATAAATGTTAAATAGAATAACCTAAGGGAGATGTGCTACTGTTAGTGCTAACAGCATCTTCAGTCCATCATATTTAGAAGGATCATAACCAAGTGGTCTCCAGTTTCAGCAGGGACTTGTCAGTGCTTTCTCTTGTTGTCCTCAAAGAGGGAGAAAGAAGCAAGGAAGCAAAATAATTTTGCAGAGGGAAAAGAGCAAAGTACTGAAAATGTGTATGACTGCCTAAGGATGTTGTCTTTGCAATATTTATACAGTCTTCAAAACTGCGGTGAGAACAACATCATTCAGATTATGAGCACAGTAAATGGAAGTATTTAGTGGTATGATTGATTCTGGGAAGAGCAACAACTTTATGAAGAAATAACCATGATCAAATCTTTTGAGTAGACAAAGCGTCCTGAAAACACTTTTAGGCCCATCTTTCAATTCTGATTAGACACAGTAGGGCTGTCATTGATACCAAGTAAGAGTTGCTGCTGGCTTAAATTCACATCCACTCACATTTAAGAAGATATCTTTATCCTGTGGCCTGCATCCAAATACTCAGTATTAAATCCCCTGGTGTCACTTTTAACTGATAGCCTGCAATTAGTGTTTGATGGCCCATTGATGCATTATGCAGTTCCTCCTTCTGAGAGAGTTTTCTCTTTCTTTAATTTGCCAAGATTGGAAGAATTATGTTCTAATCCCCTGACTTCATTCAATTCATTTTGAAACATAATGTTTTTCAATTAAATCTCTCATTGGGAGCTCATTCAGTGCCATCACACCAGCAAAGCCAGGTTGCCTTGATTAATTACTAGCACTCTCCTTTCTTCAGAAATGGTCAGTAAGAGTTCAAATAACTGGTAAGCTTTAGTAAAGTTACTGAGTAAATCAATGTTTTATTCATTCCAAACCTGAATCTTCAAAGAAATCTACAAAATTGAAGAAAGAAGGCAGAAGGTTGCAGGAGACCAGGATTTAAAAATGAAAGTATGCAAGGTTTAGAGCTAATTCAATTCCCATGCTAATAAAGCCAGTCCACTCAGGTAATAGAATTCATCAAACGGAGGATGAGCTCAGGAATTAAATTACACTTTCAGTGCTGGAGATGCAAAACAGTTGCCAGATTTACAGTTCCTAGAATAAAGGATCTGTACCTTAAATATTCATAAGTTACCACAGAAGAAGAAACTCACACTTATGGTGGAGATCAAACTCAGTGTTTTTCAGTCTCATGAGACCTACAGCAGGGACTATGGTAGAACAATGTCTATTCTAATTCCAGATTTGGAAACAGAACTTTACACCTGGACAAAAGTTCGCAAATTTTTTGTTTTTTTCCCAACTGAAATTCAGCTTGATTATCATTTACCTACAGCATTATCAGTGTGAAAAGCTTAGGATTAATGATTAATGAAAGGAAATAATCTTAAAACCACAATTCTCATGAGAAAAAAAAGATAATTTTTCCCAAATTTTCTTTCTCTCTCTTTTTTTTTTTTTTTTTTGTTTGTTTGTTTGTTTGTTTGGTATGCAATTTGCAACCAAACTGGTTGTGACCTGGAATAATTATTTTCATTTATATTAAAATATAAACTAAGATATAAACATAAACATTGATATATTTATTTTTAATTATTCTTTAATTATTTAAATACATTTCCACCACAACCATTAGCTTAAGACTGCAGTGCCTTAAGACGGATTCCTGTTTAGTAGATTACAGGACCAACAGGCATTTTACTGCTCAGAGATTGTAATCAAGATGTCAAGAATGTTAACTTGCTTCAATAAATACTGCTTTTATTACTACATCTATTGTGCCTATTTTAAATTAATTCTTAGCTTGGCCTATTTTCCAAACCATTTAACTGTTACAGAATAGACAAAGGCCTCTTGCCAGAAATTAGTTGAAATCTTCTTTCCAACCAGCAGTAGGCATGGAGAAGGGCAGAGTGAATACCACACAGCCCTTGGAACATTATTTCTGTTCTTATCAGTTAAGGCAGTGAATATTTATTAAGGTATGAAGGTATCTTTCAGTGTACAATCCAAGAATGACCCATATTTTATTCGTCTGACCTTCAGTAGCTTCATTTGACACACCAAATGAACTTCTACCTCCAGCCATCTCACTATTGACACATCTTTGTTAGCTGCCCTATCTCAAATATAAATCTTTTCTTTGACAGAATATGAGCAGAAATACAATCAGGAATAAAAAATAGCCATTAACTGGGAGTCACTGAAAGATGACAAAAAAGAGAACAAGTATGTTTGAACATCCACAGGCAGTTTTACTTTCCAGTTCATTCTCTCTTACAGCACATTGGAGCTCAGACAAGTGACCATAATGCAGCCAGTAGTCAATGGCTACCTAAGCATACACATTTTACCAGCAGCAGCACAAGTTAATTAAAATTCTTAGGGCTTCAGTGAAATCAGATAAACCCAAATGAAATTGCATTCCATTCAACACAATTGCATGCGTCACATTTTGCCATCACTAAACCATAGAATATTGATTCCTCAGAAGACAGCTGTACAACCTTGCTGAAAGTTTGGGTCTTCAGAGACTTCAGACAAACCCAAGTCACCTCCATCCACCCTTCAAATCCCACCAGCATTCTTTCTCTCTTTCCTAGATGCCCTACATCCATCTTTTTGCCAACTGTCCACCCCCATGCTCACCATTATTCATCTCTTACGTATACTAACTCACATCTTCCTGGCTTGTTGGGGCTGAGAAATAGTGTATCATAGAACCACAGAATTATAGAATATTTTGAATTGGAAGGAACCTTCAAAGGTCACCTAGTTCCACCCCCCTGCAATTAACAGGGACATGCACAGCTAGATCAGGGTGCTCAGAGCTCTGTCCAGCCTGGCCTTGAATGTCTCCAGAAACAGGGCATCTAATTTATCACATCTCTGGGCAACTTGTTCCAGAGCAATGGCCCTTGATCATCAGGAGTAAATGGGAAAGATGCAAGGAATGAGAAGGTCTGGCTCAGCACAACATAACAAGACTTCTGGACAGCCATCGAGCCCCTTTTGTTTGTGCAGCAAGCAATCTCTGACATTGCCTCCAATATTCTTAGCAATGGGAGCAAATACTCTGCACTGCCTCCGGGCTCCAGCAGATCACATACACAAGTCAGCGAGTTTAAAGACAGGCTTGCTCTAATTTATGTCCTCTTGAGGTGTAAAGTGTACAAGTAATTACAATCAGACTTTGATAAAAAGTTTTGTGTATGTCCATTATTGTTATAGCGAACTGACCCAAAACTCTAGGCTCAGATACTTCCTGAAATGAACTCTTCTTTGATGGCAGAGATGAAATTTGCAGTCTAATTTGGTAAATGCTTATTTAAATTTGTGCAGTTACAGAGACATACAAAGTACAATAAAATTAAATACTTCAAAAAAACCCAAAAAACTAATCCATTTGTTTTTCTTAAGTGTCCTTGCTATTTAGACATAATGGTATATTTCACTAAAAACAACCTTTTGAAAAAAGCTGTAATTATCTTGAAATACTTTTTCTGATATATGATAAGGAGTGGATTATTTTGAAAATGGGATATTGGCTTCATTTATGTCACTGATCCAACTCACTATTAAACTGTCTTTAGTTTTGCTTCTTGGATGCTTAATAAAAGAGAGCATTGCCCTCTTTAGAATGACTTGATTTTATGATTTATCAGGAGCCTTTAACTCCCACTGAGGTCAAAACTATCACACAAGACCAGACCCCAGCAATATCTTACAGGGTAATGGAACAGTTCTGTGAAGGCCTTGCTGCATTAGTGGCTTGCAAAATGGATAAACTTTCATCAAATTATATGTCTCCTTGGTCAGCTTTTTCAGCTGCATTCTGCCATTCTATCTTTGGGGAGTTAGGTTCACCTCTATCATAGGCAAAGAATGGATGGATTTATTCTGCTGCTTTTGTCTACTAGTCTGAACAGCAAAGAAAGGTTTTCACCTTTCTTAGAAGCCACAGCAGAGCTGGTGGTGATTCTAATACAGCAAAATCACATGCTGATATGCCATCACAAAAGTCTGGTAGATCACTGGTTCTGAACTACATAAGCATAAGGAGCAGAGGAGTGATACAGCAAACTGCCCAGATATTCCTTGTTCCACATTATTCACCACTTACACCACTTTCAGAAGATGTAATTCTGCTGCTCCTCTCTGACAGACTGATAATCAGGCTTGGTTTTGAACAGTCTGGGAATGAGGTGGTACTGTTGGACCACCAAACTGAGCTCCCACAGAGATCATGAAAAGTGTTGAGCCATGATTCTTCGTATAGGGACAGAACAAACAAAACCCACTGACATTAGTTTTAGCATTTGCTAATTTGATACCTCTGATTTCTGCCATAGCAAATCCAGGCCCTATGGGGTTCTGCTGCACTTTCCTCATCCTCACATACTGCCAGGCAACTATTCACAGCACCTTTATTGTTTCTGTTCCAAGGGCAAGTTGCAGTGGGGTCATTGTCGGACCAGTATTCTCATTCCCAATTTAAATACAGAAGGTTGTTTCCAACAAGCTAGGTCAGCTTTATTAACAAAAATTTATTCTCATTAGGATCTTTCTAATTCTGATCTTCAGACTGGCAGCCAAGTAAATGACAAGTACTTATGGACTGTGGAATTGGTTACAAGCACCGTATCACATCGCTTGTGCAGAAACGTATATAAAAAGAGCACAAATTACCTGGGCCTAAATGTCTGCCACTGAAAAAGCATCTCACAGGATAATACTGGAATAGACACAGTCTCAGAAAGGTGAGGAAGGTGAACTTAATTGATGTGAACTCAGCAGAGTGACATATTTTATATCCACTGCTGAGGTGTAAGGACATTCCTGAAGTACTCCTTCCTCCCACGCCTGCAGATCTGTGCTGTGTCAGTGCTCATGCAACTAAGGGTGACATTTTTCCCCTGTATAATTCAGCTGTTATGTTTCAAATCCTACCATTTGGAAAGAAAGGGGAAAAATCAAGCAAGCAAAAACACAAGATAAAAATATCAAATAATTTGGGATAAAGAACATAGAATGGAGATAGGAAATTACCACCCTGGGTCAGAGGCTGCTCAAACTATCTCATCACCGTGATCAGATCATTTTCAGGTCTGAGGATTCTCTCCTTTGCTGTGGAAAGTCTTGCACATGCCAGTGCACATGAGAGAGGCAGAAAACAACAAGCCTCAACTCTTCTGAAGGAAACTGCAGCTAGTTCTGTACCTTGTGCTAATGTGACAGGCAGAGGGACATGGGTTGCTTCACAGCAACGTATGGTGAAAATATCATAACCCTTAAAGCTCAGAGGTTAGCCACAGATTGTGCAGGGCCGTAAGAAAAACGTTACAGGGAACTGTTGTGCTTTGCTTTCTTGATGGGAGGCCCCTTATCTGCACATGAAGGGCAAGTTGCACACAGCTCTCTCCCCAGATGTGAGTGAAAGAAGACCAGTTGTGTCTAAGTCTCCACCTCTCACCTTTCTGTACTGCTCTGGAGATCAACATGGATGTCATATGCTGTCATCCTATTTTAAACCTGTCTGGAAAGATGCAAGCAACTGGAAATCGAGCACTGCCATAGGGTCAACATCCTTTCTGCTTGCCAGGCCCCACACACCCATCTTGGTGGGGTTTTTAAAAGTGTAGAAAAATCCTTCCTGTCCAAATGGGAAAATGTGGATAATAGCTCATGCAGGCATTGCACTCCCACATTCCCCTTCTCCATCACACAGTGACAGAAAACAACACAAATTTTGTGCCAGTTGTACAGAGCTATACACAAAGTCTTAAAGCATAAGCACTGAATAGTGAGGCAGAAGTGCAGACCTCTTAAATTTTCTTTTCAAGGACCTTTTTCTCAAATGTTTAATTATCAGTCAGAAGTTTGGTGATGCTTATTATACTCATTACAACACCTGTCTTTTGACAGGTGTAGCTCCTAATTTGTCCTTCAAGACAAGAGGGGGAGGAAGCTGTAGCAGATATATGTATATATTTACACACATATACAATTTAGGTAGCACTCTAGAGAACATAGTGTAATGGCCGGAGCTAGCAGTAGCTTAAGGAGGAGGAAGACAAGTGCCCCTCATCAGAGATGCCAGTCAAACAATAAAAACAGAGAAGATAGAATACAGACCCAGGCACTAAGAGAATACTGTATATCAAAATAGCCTGCAGAAGTGATAGACCAAGCTCACAACCATCTGATACTGACAGTTTATGAAAATATACCTGTTTGAAGTACATTTATCTTTCTCCCTTTATTTTTCTACTCCTCCATTTTAGTCATCTACTTAGGCTTCCTTCAGAGCTTATACCTAGACTTTTGTAGTAAAAGTTTTATGATTACCAATCTCTTGATTACCCTACCACCCAACAAATAGGAATCCTTAAGAGCACTGCTATGTTCACCCCTCTATCAACAGCTTTTCCCCACTTGCTTATGAAGAAGTCAAGCTCTTTACCCAGTCTTTCGGTCAAAAACAAAAACTAAAAAACAGTGCTAATTTTAACTCTTCAGGAGAAGAGGGGAAACAAGGTCAGAGAATAGCAGTGTCTATTTAGTGGCTGAAATGTCTTGTCTTACCATTATGTATACCTGGTTGTATATTACCAAATAGCTTTCACCTGCATCAATGGAGCACTGGATACTGCCTTAGCCACGGCCAGCATTTTAAAGTGGAATTATCAAATATTGGGATTTTGTACAAACAATTTTTTTTTTTCCCTCCTTATTTTTATTCACAAAAATACCTAAGCTGACAGCCCTACTGGCTATGACATTTCACACTGGTTGTCATGGTTAGTGGTATTACAGGAGATCCAGGAAGAGGGGCTTAGCCTCCGCGACTGTCAAACAGCTAAAAAAATAGGGTGCATGAACCTCAACATAATCATCATAACTGAGCATAACGAGTTTATGGAAAGAGGCTGCAGTCAGAAATGTCATCTTTCACACTTTCTGTTATTATCTACAGAATCATAGAGGAGAGCTACTTTTTATCATTTTTTCCTGCTTGTAACTCTAATGAATGAAGAGGGGTTACATTAGAAATACCTGCTCTTTTTTTTCTGCATTATCTGCCACTTTGTAGTCTCATCATCCAAATTTATTATATTTTTCAGAGAGAGAGAAAAAAAAAAAAAAAGGAGGTAGTAAAGTTTCAGAAGTTGAATGCAAAAAGACTGAAAATATCATGAAAAATAAATTCAAATTTGAAGTAGAAATGTAATCATACCACTTAAAATACACGTCTCATCATTTGTTTGAAACACTGCAAATATAAGCTGTAGTAAGTGTAACAGTCAGGCTGTTCTTTCACAAGAGTACTGCAGTATGCCCCAACATAAAAACTGAGACAGTCCACAAAGCTTAACCACTTGATTTCCTAAGTAACTGCCTTTTCTTTTAAAGACTTCAATTTGTTGGACCAGAAGGAAGTGGTAAGCCATAGGGCGATTGAAACCCACGAGCTGTCACCACAGTGGGAGCTGATGCATGGCCAATACAAAAAACATAGAGAGTAAAACAGAAAATGGGATAAACCGGGCAGATTGAGTACAGTCTTGCTCTTATTTGCCTGTGAATCATGTGAAAGAGGTAATTTCATTGCATGTGAAAAGAAGAAAAATAATGCTTAGATGTAGCTTTCACATATCCAAAGGACTGTGCAGGCTGTGCACATGTAATTACTTCTTCATGTTCTTGGGAAATAATGTGATTACATCTCAACTGCCCAGATGGGGCAGTTATTTCTGGTGACCATGGATTGCAGGCATTTAGAGGGTAAAAAAGGCATCTGAAATGATACCCACGCCATGTTCACTGGGGAACGTTTGTGCCTACTCTTCCTACAGCAGTGCTTAATGCCACTTCTTATCCAAGGAGTTACCACAGAGCACACAAGCAAATTCTTCTGTAGGCCTGCAGTGTACCAATATCCACTATACATTTATTCTGTGAAAACAGCAATAAGCCCTCTGGAGTGGATGGCAAAGTCTACTTTTCTCTTTGTCTGATACAGTAAAAGAAAAATTGGTTTGTAAGGAAGAGACTTGACAGGTTAGATATATTAGGTCATAAAGCTAATTCCTTTGCCCAGTAGCTCTAGAAATGACTGCACTTTTATGAACGCCTGTAACTATGAAAAAACAGTGAAAGATAATAAATGCTGTGTTAGTCCTGATCAGTGACAGAAACTTCTAACAGGCATTTCCAGGGCATTTACAAGCACAGCTAACACTTCTGCAGCACAAGTGATGGAAATTTGGCAAATGCTCTATATGACATGGAAAAGCTGTGCAGTTTTTCCTGTGCTAAATAGTTGTCTTGAAATTATGTAAACTTTCTTCAGTTAATAAATATGGATGAGGACAGCAATTTTTTTCATTTCTAGTGTGTCCAGGACTTTAGAACTGCCTCTGAACTAAATATCCACTTTTTCAAAGGTAGCCAGCACTTTTCTGCTTTACTAAAAAAAAAAAAAAAAAAAAAAAATTTCTTTGAACTTCTGGCTTTACTCTTCACAATCTCTCTGTCTATGAAGCAAGATTAAACTGCATATCACACAGAAGCCAAACTGAAAAGCTTGATAATAACACCACTTTGTTATCAGGGGAGGTATCAATTTTATTTTTTTGCTGACAGCAAAAGACCCTCAAACAAGCCCTGGGCATTTATATCAGTACATCTCTTTCTATCACAACCAAGAATGATGTTTCTCCCCTTGGCCAGGTCTGACCTGAGAACATCTTCAGGCCTCACCATCTGTTTCATCAGCCTTGCAGCACTGAATAAAACCCAGATGCCTGAAGAAGTTACTGTTCCAGCCACTTCTTTTTTCCCAGGTGCAGGTATCTACCTCAGAAAGCAGCTCCTGCACTAGTGCTAAATTGGCATATTAAGACAAACCAAAATCATCAGACTGAAAATTGTCACAGCAAAGGATTTTCCCATTTCCAATGACATCTCTGGTATGGAAATACACTGCTTAATGTGCAATGCAGTAATGCATGCCAGCAGTTTCTTTATAATTAACAAGCTTCTCTCATTTACACATGCTCTTTGCTCAGTCAGTGTTCCATGTCCATCCCATGAAGATTTTATATTCTGTACAATGACTGTTTAAAATTAAAGAGGAGGGTAAAGGGGAAAGCAGAGAAAAGGGGAAGAAGAGAAGAAAAATAATTCATTTTGGCTCTACAGCCTGGTAACAGCAACACCATAGACACTGCATCTTCAAACACACACTATATCCTAAAGCAAACAACTTTTACACAGCCCCTGTATTATTTCCTGCACTCTAAACTGTTAAGAAACATAAATATATCTTCAAACCAGAGGAGTCTCAGAAAATTTTAAAGCCAGTTTCTACTTAAGGTTCATCTGAGCCAGTGCCTTTTATCCAAGGACTAGGGTTTGATCCATGGCTCTGATTTATTCAGCAACGCAGGCACTGTATAATGTTTACCTTAACTTTCTGGATGCCATGAAGTCCCATTTGGAAACCGCCCTTTATAAAATCTTCAGTCCTTCAGGTTACAGCTTGTTAAACATGAAGACACTCACGTACACATAATGCTAAGATATCATTTTACAGCACAGAAGATCTTTTACTCTAGCACATGGCATTGGCATTCAGGCTATGTTTATTCCCTCTTGTTTTGAGGCCACCTGGCACTAGTGAGGTCTATTATCATCCAAAAAAAGGGTGCCCACATCCAAATGACATGTTGGGCATGATGCCTGGCCCATGCTAATTCTCAAAGCATGTTCAAGAATTGTTTGGAAGAGGCCTGGGCTGGCTGCCCAGGCAAAAACCATTCCAGGGACAGCTCTAGCAATTTAACAGTGTAGGCAATGAATCTAGTGCTTGGGCCTGTCTTCTGGCACTGGTTAATTTCTAGTACAAGCAGAGCCTGCAATTGGAAGAAAGGCTGTTCCTTTCATGAAGCATATTTATCTGCCAAAGTGACATAAACTATTTCATGTATTTCTTCACGCTAAGAACATCTTCAGAGAAGTAAAAGCTTCTGGAAGTCAAATCACAAACAATTTACTATATTCCAGGAACAATATGCACAGGACATTTGAAAGTATGCTAATGAACCAACAAAGGAAAGATCTGTAATATCATTCATAAATAGTGGAAATGCATTCTTATGTGAGTGTGTAAAATCTCTCACTGTATATTCAATACACGGAGATCTATGCAGTGAGGAGAGCTCTAGAGGGTCTCAGACAAGCCCAGGTATGAGGGGTGTGCGGAGGATCAGGCATGCACCAAACACATCATGGAAAGCACTAAGCTGAGTAATCTAAAACCAAATAGCTTTCAGGATGCTGGGTCATCCCATCTATGGTGGCGAGCACAGTTTTCACTCCTTGGTTTCCTCTTATTTTTGATGAGACCACTTACAAACAAAGAGAAAAAAAAACAACAAACAAACTAAATGTGGAAGTTTAAAGGCTCCTGTTGCAAACTGTGCATCTGTGGCCATTTTAAGCAAAATAAGGAGAGCAAAAAAAATCATTTTCTCCCATTTATCCAAGCTTAAATGCTAAGAAATTAAAAAAAAATTTCTATAAACAAAAATTGTTTTTTCAGATTCCTGCAGGCATCACAACACAAGATGCATTTTAAACGCTATTTCTTTCAATTCTCTTAAAAAAAAAAAAAAACTGCAAGGAAACTGTTAGGTGCATTTCTTCTGTAATAGCCACAGGCCTTCTGTAAAGTAATTTTCAGTGTACTTGGCTCTTACAGATTCACTTATCAGCACACACACATGTACGCCCACAGGACAGTCCTACATGGCAACAGTAAATAGAAGCTTGAGAGTAGAAGGGGCGTGCTGGTCCTGACACTGGCCTCAACTATCTACACCTGTTGCCAATCGTGCCATATGGTTCTGGCTGTTTATCAAGCTCCATCTTTGTAACTAAATTATTTATTAAGCAAATTTCTCTCTCTGACAATCAGAGACTTTCTTTTAACTTTCCAGCTGAAGCTATTCATGGTGAAGGCACAACACTGCTCCTCGTACCATCACTATGGTTGCCAAAATCCCTCTGCTACTTCCCTCTCTGCTATTTACAGAGACATGGCCAATCCCACCCTCAGCCTTGGGACAAACCAAATTCCTTTACAATATGTTGACAACATGACAAAGTTATTTGCACTATTAATGACAAATCTTGAATAATAGGCACTAATCTTTTGACATAAAGTAGTCTCATCGATATATCAGATTAGCTTGCCATAGTCTTCCTTTGGTAAATAGACTGTCTTTTATTGTGATATCTTCAATGACTTTTCTTTCATTATTTATTCTAATACTCTGCAAACGACTCAGGTCATACTAACATATATGAAATTGCGATTTTTCCTTTTATAGATACAGATATTACAGCAAAGGTTAATAAAACCTCATGAGTTCCCAAAGATAATCAGAGGATCAGAGAATTGTATGAGTCAGAAGGAATCTTTAAAGGTCTCCTACTCCAACACCCCTCCAATGAACAGGGACACTTGCAGGTAGATCTGAGAACCCTGTCTAGCCTGACCTTGAATGTCTCCAGTGATGGGGCATCCACCACCTCTCTGGGCAACTTGTTCCAATGCCTCACCATCTTCACTGTAAAAGACTTTTTCCTTATATCCAACTTTAATCTACCCTCACTTAGCTTGAAACCATTTCCCCTTGTCCAACCCGAGTCAGTCCCCTTCTTTCTTATTTTTCTCAAAAATGAAAATCGTGAAAGTCCTTCATCATCTATCTTTCTTTGTCTTATTCTCAGGTATTTGCTTTAATGCATATTATATTATGTTAATATATTAATATGTATATATATATACTATACATATTAATGTATAATATGTATGCATTATAATATACACTATTATATGCAGAAAGTGAAAGTCAGCAAAGAAGCTAGTCCAATATTGAAGAAAAATACAGAAAAATTGTTTTTTCATACTTCAGTTTTGCACTAAGTTAAATTATAGAATAAGGAGTTTTTAATTATAAGAACATTCTGTGTCACTGAAGTTTCTGTAAGGAAAAACATACAAAATCCAATTTTTTTTTTTTAATTGATAAGCTTATTAACACGGAAGAATTTTAATGAGTATTATGTTACAACCCCATATTTGTATGCAAGCAGGCAGCAGTAGATACCACTGAATGAAAATCTATGGGTCTCACAGAGTACTACAGCAGTACAGGCATTTGTCAACAGCTTAAATAAATTGGCTTTCTAAGGTTCCATTCATCTGCGAGTCTTAATGGATATACGTTCCTCTGCCCCTAAAGCGGAAGTGGTCTTAGCAGATCATAAAAGAAAAGACATTTTTTCCTGTAATTGAAAACCATGTAAGTAGACCCACGGATTTAATTTAAAGGACCTAACTAAATGAATATTCAGTAGAGAAAGCTTCAGGTGAAAACTATCTACTTGACAATGCTGTAAATAATAAAAAGAAAAACAGAAAGAAAAAAACGGAAAGGAAGTTAGACTCTAAACAGTTTAGCAGCCATGCATCCGCCCAGACTGGCTTGGAAATTTGCAAAGTAGCACAGCAAGTACGCCTGGTATGGGTCAGCCCACTGTTACGTTGCGTATCACGTGTGTGTGTCGCATGAAATGCATCACGGGTCAGCCGTCTGAGTCCATGACCAAATGCTGCTTTCTAGTAAAACCGCAGGCAGAAATGCTGTTATAATTATGCCAGCTTTAAAAGAACTTTTTTTTTTTTTTTTAGTTCTTTTAGATTTATGTTTTGCTGTCCTTGAAGAACTGTGCATCTACTATGACAGCTTCTGTGTTTGGGCTGTCCCAGCGTTCTTTCTGAGTTTGCATAAATCACAAGCCATAGCTGCCTAGCGTTCGAGTTCACTTTTTCTCATAAGCAGCCCTCTTAAATCCCATCAAAAGAAGGCCTTTTCTTACTTCCGCCACATCTCTGCAAACAATTCCTCCTTTTGATACATGAACTCTTCCGATTTTCACAGAATTCTCATTAACATGTATGTCTTTGTACTGTTTGCCTTCCTGCAAGCATCTACTTTTTGAGACTGACAGAAACAGTCCTCACACTTTCCTTTCTTCTGATCTCTCCTCTTAGAGTTGTAGTCTTTTATTACAAAAAATAATATAATTTTTTAAAAAAGGACAAAACCACCAAGCTGCGCATAACCCTAGGTGTTTGCACTGATTGACAATGTAATAACATTATCTGTCTTTACCATCTTTTTGGCAATTTCTTGCTTACAGTTAGTTCCCCTTAGTTCTCTGCCCTCTATCTCTTCAGTGAGAGCTCAGATTTATGCACAAATCTATTCAACAGCCTGTGAAACTTAAACAGTAAACTCTTCCGGCTATGAACTATTTGCTTCTCTCACATTTGTCTATATTTGTTTTTGTAGAGTGCTAGGCAAGTCTAAGTTTGAAATACTAAGTATAAGGGCCAATGCCATTAACACCTTAGACTCCAAAGTTACGTGCAAGTTTAATGTTCAATCTTCGTATTCTCTACATTGTATCTTTCCCACTGTGCAAGGAGAATGGTGGAGCCAGGGGCTGGATTCATACCCCTCAGTATAGGCATAATAAGGTTTTAAATGTGTGAGGGAATATGGCATATTGTAGGCATAAATTCTTACTGTTTAAGCTACTTGAGACATGCCAAACAAGAGCAATGTTTCGAACTGTTTTCAGATTCATCGCTGTGGATACACAGTGTCCAAGCTCACATTCTCCACACGCCCAGAACTTTCACTGAATGCTTGTGTCGCTGCATGGACACAAGGAGAGTCTGCAGAGGAAACTGCTATAGGAAAGCTAACTTGGAAGCTGAATTTGTCCCTAGCAGAATCATGGAGGTTTTGTTGAATGTTCATAGTAATTCCTTAATAGTTCACCACACATAAAAAAGATTTACACTACCAATACTACAATAATGCTTGGCAATTTAAAAGTAAAAATACATCACAACAGCAGAATATCTACAGTTGTATATGTTATATGCATTATTAATCCCTCATCCTGTGAGTTAATGTGAGGCACAGTACTCATTTAGGAAGAGCTCTCAGTAGGAGCCTCTGAAGTCTGCAGCATGCCAGGATTTCCCTGCCAAGCCTGGCTTTGTGGAAGCACTGGCATCTCTTGATCTCATCAGTTATGGACTGAGACACCCTTCTCTGCACTGCATCCCAGAACCTTCCACTGCTCCAGTATTTCTCTTCTCCTCGGATCTACTTTGTACAAAGTTTCACCCACTCATCACTGACAAAACTATGTATCAGCTACTCCTTCTTTCCTCTCCCAAGTCCCTTATTCATTTGCACATCATCCCTTTCTCCTTTCATTGTTACTCTCTTTCACTTATAAATAGATGACTTTCTATATCTAACCTTTGGTTTGCACAGTTTTCTCCACCCTATGGCTCAGGGGAGAACATTTTGGTCTTTCTGGTTTTGCATTTCTCCCAAGAATGTAATTTCCTTGGGGAAAGGAAAAAGAAACGGGGAAAAAAAAAAAGAAACAAAATCTTCCCCTTTCACATCAAAATCCATTCACCCACTTCTAAGTTTAGTTTCCCTTAGCAAAAGCTATCCTGTAATTAAAACATTGGCAGATGAGAATATTACAGAGCTTTCCAATTCAAGTGAACATTATTGTTTAACATGATAATCTTGTGTCTGACAGTCTAGTAAACTGACTGGTTGAAAAACACATAGTACCTTTCAGACTAAAGCTCACAGGGAGTACTTTACACCCTTTCACAAGTAGTATTTGCAACTCAGCCAGAACAACTGATAGATTACAATAGACACACGTTGATGAGGACCAATGCTGATTTCTACCAGCAGACTATTTAACTTTAACAGGACAGAGCTACCCTCCAATAGGGGTTCTGTACACTTTCTTGAAAACTCTTCATTCACACTTACACTGAATGTCAAGCAACAGCACCTTTACAGAACCAAGACATCAGAACTTCCTAACTACACTTACTACACAAACCTCTCAGATTTCCTAATCTGGGGAAAAGGGCTCATAGTGTTATATAGTATGTTCAATATAACCTGTTCCAGCATCCACAGACATAACTGTACATGCATTTTTGCTTGTAGTTCCACTTGTCTGAGACATCTTATGACCCATCTTATCCCAGCCCTTACTCACTTCCATTTCACAAGCATGGCCTTCCAGCCCCAACTCCAGCCTTAAGTACAGCACCAGCAAAACTGAGGGAGCCATGAACAGCACTAAAACCTCTTAGACAAACGTTATGCCATCTCAGATGCAAAAAGGAACTACCCCCGGATGTAGAAAAAATCCAATTTTTTTCATATGATATACATCTCTGATAGAACTAAAGAGGGTTTTTCACTTTTTTTCATGTACAGTACGCAAGGGAATAAGTTATGTTTAGTTTTTAGTTACCTATTCTAGAGATTTTATGATTCTAAGACTCCATTTTAGCCTGGCAATTGAAATCAAACAGCTGATCTTTCTGCCAAATAGAATGAAGAGAACAGTCTCGTGGATATGAACTAACTTCACAGGACAGAGCCCAAGCAGCTATTAACAGGTTTATCGGCATGACACATGCAAACTCCTTATTTTTCATCTTCCTTACAATGCAGGACCTTGTCTGTTTTAGCTAGGTGCCTCATCTCCCACCTCTAAGTTTTCTCTTTCTTCAGCATGAATTTGACTCTCTCAATCCTTGGGCTGAACATTGAGTCTTAGGAGAGACGGTGGGAGAAGTAGTTCGTATATCTTCATACACAGCTTCTGAAGATAGGAGTGTAGAGGTGCAAATTCCCCTAGCAGAGGGAGGGCAATTGTAAGACACTGGCTGCTTTTTGTTTGGATTTGTGCCAATCAGTTTTGTGCTTTGCTTTC
>JAOWBP010001760.1:65271547-65291573 GCA_028571105.1 Tragopan temminckii | reverse complement strand
AGATGGGAATTTCTGGGTAGGCACTGTTCTGTTCAGCTGTAAAGGACAATTTCCTGATCCTTACAGGCTTAACAAACAAGAAAGCCTGTTACACCGGTTGAGAATGAGGCCCTGTGGGTCAATTCTGCAAAACCACAAACATGCCACCAAGCAGAAAGTGTTATTAACTTCCATTAGGAGTGGGCTATCCTGGCAGGTTTTGTTACTCAATTTTTCCAAAAGTATGTTAGAAATGGGTAGACTCTGAGAAATACCATCCAACTCCTTTTCTCTCTCTTTTTCTTTTCTCTTTAATAGTCAGTCAGTTTGGTGTCCTGGAGAGAGAAAAAAAAATGTTCCATGAAGAAATCACTTTGAAGCTGAATTTTTCATTGCTGAAGTACTTGGGACACTCATTTTTTTCCAGCCTTTCTCTAACTCTTGTTATCACTGCTGCTGACTCATCTCCTGATGCTGAAGGAAAAACAGTTTTATGGGAACATGAAGAGGTCACCACTGAATTATCTTTGGCTGTTATAAATGGCTCTGCAAATCATTCTCCACAGTGCTATGAGACAGATTTTCATAATTTCTAGGTCAAAGCTCATGCTACAGGGCAAGAGGATGCTCAGAGTAGCGGAGAAGAGTGCAGGCTTACTTCTTGGGTGCAAAGACCATCTTTCACACAGCTGCAGCTGATTCCACAGCAGTCTCATTCAGCTTTCCCCAGGGAGAAAAAAAATGTCTCTCTAACATCCCCTATAAATGCTTATGAGGTGCCGTAAATCAGGACTGATTCCTCAAAAAGCTTCTGAAGAATATAAAAGCTCTACTCTTTCATTTCCCTACCTCTGAGATTTACACAGGGGGTCGTTTTTTGTAAAGAAACAAATAAAACATTGAAATATCTTTTCCTCTTCCATAAAATCCTTTGTGCTTTTCACACATCTATGTTCACCAGTATACCTGAGAGCAAGTTAAGCAACCCAAACAAATCACAATTTCAATGAACTTCACCTTCATTTGGTGACAACAAATCTTTCATGTAGAGGATAAGAAATGAACAGTTTCAGCAGAAGGTATAAGGTATTTGTAAATACCTCTTAAAAAAAAAAAAAAAAAAAAAAAAAAAGACACCTTAGACATTAATGCTGTCTACAAGTACTTCACTCTACATATTTATAATGACATTGTGTGCAAATACATCCCATTAATCAATCAGGTTTTTGCCTGTTCCATTTTCAGAGGCAGAACATTGTGTGATGAGAATTTAAACAGCCTATGCAGCTGAACATAGCATTGACCAGTGACAAATCATGAAGAGTTTCTACTTTACTTTAGAATTTTCAAGATTTTTAAAATGTGCATCTGTGTTAAGATGGAAGAGATCGGTCAGCAAAAGACATAATACTGAAAAATCACTTCTGGCTTTTAGGAACTACTCCCAAATATTTTTCTCACTAAAATCTACACTGTACAAGCCACAAGGCATGTGTGAGCTAGCAGACTGTTTAGTTATTGCTTTTCCAGTGAAATTAAGGAGCATCTCATTGCCTGCTTGTTAAAATGAGTCTTAAATTATTTCCAGGCAAAATGACTTAGTCTCGGTACAAGAATGTATGCTTGCTCCTGTCCTGAAACAGGTTTTCCTTGCAATTCTCACATTCATCAGGTAAGATACCCAATAACCAAACTGAGAAATGCATTCACTGCACTGTTGCACTAAAAGGGCACGGCGCCAACATGAGGACAAAGGCCATTGCTGCTGCACATCGTACATGAGACCATCTTGTGGCAAATGTACCAATTTCACATCACCCATAACATTAATATCTTCAAGCAAGTCAGGCTGAAGCAGGCTGCTCATGTTTGCTTTCCTCATGAACACCAGGCACACAGGTTTCAAGCCGGAGATGGTTGCTAACCACTTACCATTACCACAAAGAAGGTTGTCATGGACAGAGAAGAAGCCAACTTTGGTTGCTAATAGAGTGGTGATAAAATACAGCTGATGTCCAATAATCCCTATGTCAACAGCAGATTTCACAGTTGAATAAACACACTTCTAAGTACTGCAGTTTGATTTGATTTGCTTTGTAAGCACGTACCTTCTTTATCCCTCCACATGGAAATGGCTTTCATAGGAAATTTAAGATAAACAGAAGAGAAAGTTCAGTATAGACATGTGGTGTTTATCAAGGAGAACTTTCAAACCAGCAGGAGTTTTCCTTCACAGATTTGGGAATCATCGCCACTATTATCTACTCATTTGGATCACTCCAGTACCCATGGCGGAAAGCCAGCAACTCCCTTGCCTGACAGTTAGACCAACAAAACTTTTAGGACTTGAGTTTCCAGACAATGATAAAATCAAGGGACAAAATAGTCAAATGATGAGTGCTTGCTTATTTGTGTTACCAGGCCTGAGTCGTGAGCTTGTTACTCATTGCTATTAATGTGAAAAATCATCATAGCAATCACAGTCAAAAATTTTCCTTGTAATGCCAGTAAGAGTCGTTGGCCACTCATTGCACAGAAGCACAGTTTACACTCACCCTCTTCCATGAGGTGGGCACACACTTACCTACTTACACTTTCTAGTGATAAACAGCCTCTTCTTTAAGCTTGGATGGCTTGTTTTGAATCTAGTCAGCATAGCATTAGATAGCATCTCTGCAAGAGATCATTGTGTCCTTTGCATCTTGTTTGTAGAAAATACAAAGGAAAATGGCTGCTGTTTCTCATAGGTAACATTGCATGGGATTATCATATATTCTGGAAAGAATAAAAAGCATCGCTGGCTCGTAGCTTTACTTCGGAGCACCTTCATTTGTAATGGAGAAGAATAAGTTTCTTTCTGATAAACGGATCTATCCCTCTTGATTTCTTCTGAAGTCATTTTCTGCCTTGCCTGATGTCCTGGCTTAATTTTCTTGTTTCTTTTTTTCTAACTGTGGTAGCTCCTGCCAGTTATCTATTAGCTACTTTAAGCACTCATATTCCTCAAAAACTACACCTATTCTGTTTCTACTTCATAGAAATGTAGTTCGCACACAGTATATATATACACATAAATCTGGAAGAGGTTTTATAAGGTGCAGTCATCCATGGAATGCAGTTTGCAGTATGGGATATCTCAGAGGCCACTACAGAAATGGGAGACACAATCTAGACAGCAATTTCACTTGTCAGCAAGAGAGAAGCCTCCCACGGTTCTTCTGTATGAAACAGGTCTGGATGAAATCCTGGCTCTGCCAGGAGGGCATTTGTTGCAGAACTACAATTTCTCCATTTGTCTCTTCTCACAAAAGCTCTGCCCCTGAACTTACAGAATGAACTCTTCCATTCTCCAAAACACCCTATGTCATTTCAGGACATGGTGAACCCCTTTTTCCCAAGCCCAGGGAATGACTTCTCTTCTTACGTTACCAAGCCAATCCTTATGCTTGGAACAGTTTTCCTTTGTAGCACAACTGTAAGCCTCTATCCAAAGCTTCTTCCAAAGACAGCTACTCTATATGTACCCTGCACAGTATCCTGACCGCTAATACAGAGGTCCCTGTCATAGAAATATCTCTAAAGGTCATTTGCAAAGAAAATTGCCAAGAGACAGCTCCTTCCAACTATCAACAAATGTAAAATTTTTTTCTCCACCTCTGAGGGCTTTTCCTAGGCAACATACTGAAGTTTGTTCTCAGCACAGTTAAACTCTGACCTAAAGCAGATTCAAGAAGTCCAAAGAAAGTGAATTTGAAAATATAATAAAAGCTCCATACCCACTTGGGGATTTCACAGAATATCCGCAGAAGATACTGCAAAAGCTTTCAAGTCTGATTTCTACCATATCATTCTCTCAAATTCCATTTATCTCACTCTGCTGCACTTATCATCCCATAGGAATTCTCTTTGTGATATTACCTTAATATTAATTTTACAAGCTAATTTGGTAATGTGTGAGCATTGGAAAAATCCAAAAATCTGTACAGCTTTTGTTGCTTTTGGCAACAAAATGGTATTCTATTATCCTTATATCATACAGCTATACTAGATTCTTGTAGGAATTAGACTTTAAAGAAGCTTTGATATCAATACATTTCCATTACACATTTTTTTTAGTATTTCAAAGCCCATGGACATTGCACTAATAACTTATACTATTTTGTCACGAAAACTTTAACCCAAAATGTCAGTACCAGAGAAGCTCATTAGGATTAACAGCACCATACATAACACCGGACAAAGCCTCTTCTCTCTTTCAAGTTTTGATAGCTAAAAGATACAAGCAAAGTGACTGTGGCATGTCCCCAGGCACACGGATGCCCCTCATCTAGCTACTTTGTTAACGAATTGGATGGAAAATGGCAAAATAATCGGTCTGAACTTAGGTTTTTATTCAAGCAATGTTCACTCCCACAGAGACAAGTTATTCCCTGTGTCAGTAGTTGCTATCCTCTTTGGAAGAAAATTCAAAACCTTTCAGCATCTGAAATGAATTAACTCTGTGACTGAGCTGCTGTGGGATGCAATGCGTAATCTCTCTGTAGTTGTTCAGCAGTGCTCTCAACAACCTTCACAACATGTGTACGCTTCTGTGTCAGCGGGAAACTGAAACACTGATCATAGAAAAGTAATTGCCATTTACAATCCAGTAGAGCAACAGATACACTTTCATCAGTTCATGTTTATATGGAACCCTCTTCATTCTTTTTGTCAGATTACAAGACAGAAGAATCAAACCTGGATATTCTAGGGATGTGAACTTAGCAGCTTGGGGCTATTTTGAAAACCCAGCAAACCTTTTACGCGTCTGTTCTCTAAGAGCATAGTGGAGCCATAGTGCAGTCTGTCAATGCAAATTGGGGCTTGATCTCAGATTGCACCAGTGTTTATGATTCTGGACACAACACTTAAATTTCCAATGTTTTTGCTCCCTTGCTCCATGCTGAGTATTCAGATTGCCTACTTCAGATTGTTTTTCAAGATTAATTGACTATGATTTCTACCATGGTTAGCTACTGCAGTAGTAAGGAATCAGTGAAGATTATTATTAAAAAAAAAAGAGAGAAAAAATATTTTGTTGTATTTCAGCTGCAAGTAAATTAAATAACATCAAACCTTTAATAAGGGGGTGATCACAGCACCTATACTTAAAAGGCAATAATATCTTCATGAAAAACAAATTGACCTTGTTAGAGTGTCAACCACTGTTAGCCCTTTCACCTTCATTAAGGATTTTAATGTTCTGCTCTAGAAGGAACAGCATCCCATGGCGAAGGCTTTGCCCACATGGAGCTCTATGAAAAATTCTGATACCAATACACAGCATGTCATCAAAAACACATGTCAAAAGAGAAATTATTGCATTATCCCTTTCAGATAAGTAGTAATGTCACAGTTTATTGAAAAATGCCTATGTTTGGCCAGTCTCATATTCCCCTTTTCAAGGCTAGATATGTTATTTCTCCAGATTCTGTAAGGATTTTTTTTTTCTAAATGTCATGAGAAATGTTGCTAAACCTTTCATTCTCTTTAATTTTTACACCATTTATTATTTCTAGAACAATGGCTGACCAAAACTTGGACTTATCAAGTACTATAATTCAGCTTCTTTCTATGAAACATCATTAAAAGGTAAATTATGGACTTCGGATCGTCTCATACACTTAATTTGGTTGATGCAATGCCAGTTTTTGAACAACTCTCTTATAACATCTCTTACATGTTTTGCTTGAACTTGTACTATAAAAAAAATAATAAAATAAAATTTCTGAAATAAATTACCTTCATTTGTTTCTAATGAAAAAGAAAAATGGAAAAGTATCAAAGGGAAGGGAGGACAGCTTTTTGACTAAGTGACACAATTAGTGTTTAGCAGAAGTGAGATGCTGATTCTGACAGATCCTCAGAAACAGTGAAAGTCAATACTTTTCTACTGATTTAAATGAACATTTTCCATTCTTGTAAGTGGAAAATTTGGCTCCAATGTTGCATGCGCATCTGGCTAGGACAGCTTCAGATTAAACCGTCTTCTCATAAATTGTAGCACATGCTGACTTGTTGCACAAGAAAAAAAATAAAGGTGATGCTCTTTTAGGTGCATATATATACATGAAGATAAAAACTATCGTTTCAAAAGGATATTAAACTGATAGAGCAGGCCTGGAAATTGCATTCATTTGCAGTTTTCCAGGACAGACACAAAAGCTGTGACAGTATAAAAACCAAGAAGTTACGATGGTACCAAATACATTTAGAGACCTTACTAGTCAAACTGTACACAACTGTATTTGAAGGACTAAGTTGGAAACAAAGGACACATGGGGAGTTCATGCGAACCTGGGTGGTTATTTTTAGGTAGGGTAGGTGAAAGAAGAGGAGGATGGTTTTTCCAGGCACATTTGCAAAAAGAAAAAAAAAAAAAAGACGGGAGAAGTTACCAAATAGAAACCATATAGAGAACGAGAATACTGTTTTTCTAAGCCTTCCTAAAAAGATAACTTTCACTGTGGGATATAAGGAAGAACAAACAGTGTCTGGAGTATGAGGATGGTTTCTACAGCATGTAGAAAGTACAGTTTATAAATAAGATTTAAAAGGTAGAGTGATGCACCAGATTTTTCAGTAAGGAAACATCAGAAATATCTCATTTTTCCTACTGAGCCACTGTCTTTAAATACAATGTTTGCTCCCAGGTAATATATGCTACACCAAGAGCTCACCTGCAATCCATCACGTGACAATGAGGAAACAAAAACCTCCCAGCACATTCTCAGATATCAAACTGAAGTCATTAAGAATGTTATGCAGAACTTCAAATACGGAGGAGCCACCATTTGTTCGCATATATTAGTCTGGATTAAGTTTTAGCAGGGTATGTTCAGAATACCTCCTTTGCTATCTTAATGGAGAAACAGCCTTTGAAAGATTTAGAGAAGTGAGCTGGGTCATTGGAAAGTTCAGGTCAGCACCGATGCATTTTCCTGGGGCTCTTCTCTCCACACCGGGAATCCAATTTCAGTTCAAGGACCAGGTGCCAACTTGCAAAGCACTTCCAAGAGGTTGGCCTGTGTCACCTGCTCAAGAAACTGCCTGTGTTCAAACCTAATCAAACTTTGCTTGCAAGTACTTGGCTGCTATCTGAGGCCAAACCACCATGGGAGGTAATTTGATTTAGTAATCATGGTAATTATTGAAAGTAGTAACTATGCATCCAGCTAATTTACTCTATGCACTTCAATTAGCGAAGCCAAACAGCCTTTGCCAGATATCCACAAATATGATTTCTGTCTAACTGAGCAAGTATTACTTGAAATTCATTCTTGATTATAAATCTGAACTGAGGCTCCCAGACCTGTTTCCATACAAATTCATGTGAAAAGCAGTCTCCAAAGAGCATCAAATTATACAGTTCTGATTTGCACCTGTCAATTTACATTTCTTTTAATTTAGGTATAATATTGACTGGGAGTTTGTTCCCACATCCAAAATGGAAGGAGGAAATGCAAAAGCAATTGTTCATCTTTCATGCCAGATGCAATTTTTACAGAGCAAACAGTTCTTATTTGCTTTAGACAGCATGTAAAAAGCAAGAGAATTCTCTAAAAGTGATGTCATGCCTTTTTTTGGCTTCACAGCGGTAACTAGATAATAGGTAAGTTTTCAAGCACAAGAGCACTTCTTCAGACGTGCCTGAAAAGTTTATCCCTTTTTCACCAAACCTAGTGGCCGCTGGACATACAAAGCCTGAAGAGTGGGCTCCAAAGTCACAGAACTATCAGTTGCAGGTTTCTCGGAAGGAAGCTGGAGCAGACACTGAGATGATAAAAAGCTCTCATCAGATGGCTCCCACAAACAATGCAACTTCTTCAGGCCTCACAATCCAGGCAGTAATGCCTCAACTGTAAAACATTGTAGATCTCTTGAGTGAGAAGGCTTCCCCAGCAGAAGCTATGATTTTTTCAGCTTGTGCTGAAAAATAAATTTAAACACACTCTTACCTTTGCAAGAACCAAGCCAGTTTCCAAAGCTATTTGACCTGTGTTGCAGCGGCTTAAAAAAAGACACCATATCTGGGTTCCAGTAACCCTGCAGTCAGCCCTCATCCGCTAATCTAAATGCTGAGCACTATTTAAATACATTTGTACTTGTTCACTGGGGCTTTTATTAAAAGGAAAACAGAAAAAGTGTCAGTAGGACACTTTGAGGAAACATGCTGTTTGAAGTACTTCATGCTGAGAAGGCATACAAATACAGGAACCATTTCAATTCAGGTAAAACGGGAGTGTGTTTCTACTCCAAATCCACAATGCTCATTAACTGCAGTCAAACATAAGTCATGACTGGGCAAGGAAAATAATTCAACCTTGGACAATTTGCAAAGTATTTCAGGAGACCAAGAATTCAGCATCTAGAAGGAATTTATTTACACCAGATGTCCATAGACGAATTTCAGTCTTGCAAGTGAAGATGGATGTTCTCCAAGTGTTCAAATGCCAGTGCTTTCTGAGGTGTAACCAAAAGTGTGGGAATCACAATATATAAAAAAAAAACCACAATCATCTACTGCACATTTTTTTCTGGACTTCTAAATCATGACTGTGTAAAACTCTTTTACATTTAGAAGTAAGTCTTGTAAGTGAAAATAGCAAGCTGAAAGCAAAAACTTAAATGTTAAGAAATGTTTTATCATGTTAAGAAATATTGTATTAGCACTGTGTCTACAGCATTATATCTATCAGTATCTATAAGCATTGTATATGTGGTCATGGTACGTAATAAACACATGAGATATCTCAGAACCCCATGGTCTGAGACACCTTCTACTTACTAACCACAGGAAGAACTCTGCATCTTGCATTAGTTTGCCACAGATACCATTAGTCCAAAACATTTTAAAATAGAAGAAAAGCTTTGGCACAGTAAAAGCTCTGCTCAACTTGAGCATCTCTTCGCTGATAGCACTGGTGCATAGGTCCTTCATCAAGAAGAGCTGCTCTGCTAAAATTAAAGCTACCAAGGATAAAGGGTAATGAAAAGATGATGAAAAACATCTCTTTTCCTGATCCTTTTTGTTCCCTCCTTTAGCTATGTGGAGAGAAACTTGATTGTCTCAAAGGGTGAAATCCTCTCTATCCTGTTTATCAAAGAAAATGAATGGAACCACATGTAGCCAGTGCACTGTGTTCTCCTTTGACAGTCCTGAACTAGAAACAATTCAAGCAATCAGCTCCACTTAGTAGCTGCTGAGAGCATTAACAAAACATACAGAGCCTGATTCAGTTCTAATAGGCCCCATGGAAATTTTTCAATTTGCTTTAACAGGAATTGGACAGTAGAAACATCATTGGACCTCAGGCCTAACAATCACTTTTCTAATCGACTAGCCAAGACTTTTGCGCGCGCGCACACACACACACACACCCCTCAAATATAAATCTCTAGAGCTCTTTAAGAATACACTGGATAAGAAAGAACAAGTTCCTGAAGGGATATTTACAGTAAAATTATGTTAGCTTCAGTGTGTCTTCACTAAGCTGTTGTCCTGAAGGAGTCAAAATACAAAACCAGTGAAGAGATTTATGGGACTTATGTGTATGGAGAGAAGGCAAAAATAAAACTAATAAATCAGAAGAGGGGAAAAAAAAAAAAAAGAGAGAGAAAAATAACAGAAGGTCTTTATTTGCCATTAAAATGAGCACAAGATGGTGAAACTGGACCATGTCTTAACTCACAACTGCAGTTTGTTATACGGTCGCTAGGCTAGCCTCAGCAAACTGCTGACTGCTCATAAAAATGTTCTATTTAGTAACTTTTGCTGATACTCTATAACAGATATTTGCTGCATTTTCTCTTCCTTTTACTTTATTGCTAAGGATATTTATGCAGAAACTGAAAGCTTGCTTCTTAGAGGTTCATCTGCTCCCTCTGGGACTTCCGCCCCGTTACCACAAGCAGATGATAAAGACCTGAGGTGGAATATCAGCTGAGGGAGCTGACAAACCCTGCTGAAGAAAAAGACTTTGCAGCAAAAGGCATATTCAGAACAGAATATTTCTCACGCTCTGGACAATGGCCTAATTTAGCCTTCAATTCACTGATTTATCAGCTCCATCTGTGTGTACATATATGAGCATACACGCAAACTCTCTAATCTGTATATGTCCTACATACAATTATTTGTTTTTATTATCTTATAATACTAAGAACAAGCTTATTGCCATTGTCATTAATACTGCCACAGTGTAGTAAAAAAAAGAAAACCTACTCAGATCTAGCTCAGATGAGTTGTTTAGTAGATTTTCCCTTCATCAGTTTCATGGATCACCCACCTCAACACCACCACATTTGACTGAAACACATTCAGCAGCCACATCCATTTATATTATTTTGGTTTACTACTGCTAACCAGAGGCTTGACAACAAAATGAATAACACCTGATAACAGAAACATGTCAGTAACAATTTCCATAGGATACCTCACCATGACCTTCTTAGTGTTGTGAAAATCATGGGAGCTTTAAGATCTTAAATGATTAATACATTGCCATAAATTTTCATCTTACAGAAATGCTCATCTAATTCTAAAAGCTACTGAATTTACTATCAAAATAGAGGGGCACATAATAAACAAATTAAAATGCATATTTTAAAACAAATCTGTCTGACTTTGCTTGCCATTGGAAAATTGAAATAAGAAAACACAATGACCCAATGTAAAGCATTCTCAGATGAAAGTCTGCTATTACACTATTTTCAATTGCAATTGCATAATTATCTCATGACATAGGCCCTTGGAAGAGTTTCAGCTATAAATACTCAGACCTAGGTTTTCAGATAGCAGGGACTACTTCACAGAACATCCTGGGGCAGTTAGGTTATGAATAACATCTGTGTTGCTGATGAAAATACACCTAATTTTACAAACAAGCCAAAAGAGAATCGCAAAATCATAGGATTTGGACGGGACTTTTGGATATCATCTAGTCCAACCTCCAACTGATGTCTCATTTTCTAAAGTGCATTGTGATTCATCACAGATACTTGATCCACAGATTTTGCTCTTTTAAGCTTGAAAACCACATACTGCAGCCACTAGTTTAGTACAACAGCCTAGTTGCCTGAAGGGAACAACAAAGTTCCTCAAATACAGAATCCCAGCAGTGAAAAAGCACTATTAAAAGCAAGAAAAGCAGATTGGTAAAGGCCGGACTAAATCTTATTGCTTTAAATCTCTGCTTGGCATCATTTTCTTTTAAAATCAGCTACATTTTACCAATGACTGAAGTTGACAAAAATACACAGACAACCACTGGAACTCCCCACACATTCAGTGCCCCAAAGGGTAGTTGCCACTTTGGCCAACGTGGTGATAAAGAAACGTTGAGCAAAGGAGGATCCTCAAGCCTGACTTCTTTTTTCAAAGAAAAGATTTAGGAAGCAACCTTTTTTTTGTGGCGAGTTCTGCAGATCCCATTTGTTATTCCACATCATTCAAAGGAGGTGAAGCCTACTGATGAGCACTGCTAGCTGAAGCCCAGTACAGATCAGAAACAGCCCCAGTGAGCTCTAATGCCTAGGAAACAGAGCCATGGAAGTAAGAGCATCACCTCCCATCCATCTGCAGCTCAACAGTACCTCGTGGGGACCTTCATCCCACAGTGGAGTGCAGTGATTACTTCTGGAGGGAAGCATAAAGGCTCCAGCAAGCCTCATCCTTTCTCACTTGTCATAATATTCTGAAGTGGCAAACAGGCTCCAAGTATGGTTCATTTGTGCAGAAACAAACGGCCAACAACTCCAACAGGGCCCCACAGCCCAAGGATAGGCCAGCCAGTATACTCTAGGTAAGGGGAAAGATAAATGAATTTCAAAAAAAAAAAATGTTCTTCAGACTTCCCAAACTGTACTGTAGTTTTTCTGCTTTCTTCCTCCATCAGTATAATCAGCTTAGTTATGGTCTTTTATTGAGCTTAGCGCTGGCAAAGGAGAAAATGATGCTCCTGGGAAGACTTATCTGTCTGATTTTATAGCACAGGCTTTGGGATGAAGTGAGTGAGCCATGGTAGTTTATGTATTTTAATTAATCTGCCTGGAAAAGCAGAGCCATCCAGTGCTTGGTAGAGCTATATCTTGTCCTTGTAGTTTCATTTTAACAGTTTTTACCAGCTGGGCAATTGCCTCTGCAACATCTCTCAGTAAAACTGCTGGAAGTTCACAGAACTAAAGTAGAAAGCATTCCAACAACACTGTGCTTAGCATATCATTACTTACTCATAAGGTATATGTGGGAAAATAATGGGAATCCAGCAAGAAATATAAAGTTACACATATGTGGTATGAAAGCCTGACCACTGAGGTTCAAACAGGAATGTAACCCCTCGGGAGACCATCAGAAGCCTATTCTGAAAGGAATACTTGGCAGAGCTCTGCTACATGTGATGACAAATTTCAGAGTCACCAAAGGATCTGACTCAGTTCTCACCACAGCTGCCATGCTGGGTGGGATGCAGCAGAACAGATTAGCACTTGAAAATGAGTTGCTAGATATGTAAGTGGGCAGCAGATTAGAGTTACCACCTTAGTTTCATCTTTGGAAGAGGATTTTTGTCCCAAAAATTACATCTGCATAATGCCCAAAATGTAAACTGTATTGGTATTGCCATATAAAAATTGTGCAACTGCACTTCTAGTACTCTCCCATGGATGGGTCACTATACTCTAGAATTAAGCAACAGCAATAAGCCAATGACAGATACACCAAACCACCAGTCACTAGGTCACACTGTCTTCTTCCATCATTTCAATATGTGATCTTCTTTCAGAAGGTCTAATAGTTCAAATCTCCAGGGAAAACATAAGAAGAGGTGTTGGTGAGTCAATGCATGACTTTTCTTTCTGAGTAATGGCTCTGTTCAGTGGTTCTTTCAAAAGGAAGAGTTTTGCTGCTGATGTCAACAGAAGTTAACCATCATACCCTAAGGCAGAGATGGTGAAATTTCTTGGTCTTTGTGGCTATAATTGTTAACAGTCCAGTTCCCTTTCTGGTGGCTCCAGGCCAGCACTCTGCCTCTGAGCAGTTTGCCATGGCTGCCTGAGGAGGAGAATGACCTGTACATGAAGTCCAGTGTCTCTTTGAAGGAAAGTCCTTGCAAATCTTATAAACAAGCTTACTGCTATTTAGTGATGCACTAACAATCAGGGAAAAGAAGGCAACTGCTACTGCACAGTAATTCAAGGAAAGGAGGTAATGGAAAGAAAGTGCAGAAAGCTTAGAACAAAAAAAAAAAAAAAAAAAAAAAAAAAAAGGAAGTGGTTATAAAGCATTGCTTCATGAAGCCTCTTTAAGCAAAAATACAGCTAAGAGTCTGACCCATATCTCGCAAAAAACTAACAAGATACAAATAAACCTACTGATAAAAGGCTACAATTGCACAGCATTGTCTGGTTCTGGGACTAAATGTTTTACCATGTCTCACATCACTCTCCCTTACTTTACACCCATGAAAGACTATCTCAGTCCAAACTGGTGATTAGGAATTCTCCAGGGCCATGCTGTGCATGAACCACGTCAATTCACTACCTGGATACACTAGTTGCCACTGACCAAAACATTGCCTGGGAGCATGTTAGCAATTGAATGCTCACAGGACAGTGCCCTAACCTGTGCCCTGTCCCAGTCCTCCCCTCACATGCTCATATGGATAAAAGCAGGACAAAAAGAATAATATCCTTGAGAAGACTAGGCATGGTATTCCTCACTTCTCATTGTTAAATGAGAAAGCGTACTGCTGTCTGCTTCTCAGGAGCCTCCAGTCCATTCATTCAGAAGCTATGTTAATGTGGAATAAGAGTAGTAGAATTAAATGACATCTTCACACCTTCAGTATTTCAATAATAAATAAAATTCTACTCAACACATATGCCATGAAGAAAAAAAATGTCAACAAGGTGCCCTTTGCCAAAAGACCCTGTAGGGACAAAGATGAAGCATAGTCTCCTGTTTCCACCAAACTACATAGCCAGGAACAAACACACACTATCCACAGAGCTCAGCTTACAGGTCAACATCTTCAACCAGCTGCTTGAGTGACTTGAGAAAGAAAAGAAAAAAAACACAGAAGGAGTACTTCTTGAAGTGATATACACTATCTCACAATGATAAGCTCTGTTTTGAATTTTCACCTTTTAATATTTCTTTGGGAGTAGAAAGGAAAGACAAGTAGTACTGTGAAGACAAAACACAAATGGAGTTTTCACTTCTATGGCACTTTGTAAATGCTGCTGTTCCACACAGTGACTTTTCATAAACTGCTTTGAAAGGAAAGCTTTTAAAACAAATGCAGTGGCCATGTTCTAAACAGAGTAAGCAAGAAGTTTTCAAGGTGTGTTTTAGGTTTACAGCTCTACACTAAACTTTGGCACAACTTGTAGCTTTTTTTCTGTTTTCTTTTCTTTTTCTCTTTTTTTAGTTTAAACAGAACTATTCGGAGATTTTTGGTTGTTGACTTGATATTACCCTTCATGTGATTCCAAAGCTCTCTCTTGACACAGTAATTGTACTTTTCTATTCCTTTGAAAAAGGAGGCTTTGAAAAGCTTGATTGTTACGGAAAATGACAGACATTAAACTTGACAATTTTGGGAAAAGAATTAAAGACTTTTGTCAAGATTGAGTAGATTTTCAGGACAGATGGAGTCTCTGCTACTGTACATAATTTACCATGACCTGCTGCTTTGGCACTGTTTTGATGTTTGCATTTGCTCAGCTGTGTTTGATCTCTTATCACAGCTGGCTATCAGCCTGCTACAGCTGCTCCTTCTTGACCTTTTGCTTGAAATATGACTTCCTCCCAAAGCCCTTGAGAACACATGAGGCTGGGCTGAACTTCCCTGAGGATGACAAATTATGAGAGCTGCTCCAAAAGTAACACTTCCTATTTTATTGTGTTGGTCCACAGTGTCAGAGGTGGATATTGGTGGTATGGCAGTAGAGGCTGAACCTTCCTGCCAATATTCTGTTACATTTTCTTGCTATGTGACAGATGGCAGCAGAAGGGCAGTCTGGAAAAAATGGTGTGTGACATGGAGCATTTATGAAGAAAAAGTGTGAAAGTGACTTCCTCTATGCAGGAAAAAAAAAAAAAAAAAATGGCACCCATTGACATTTACTGACACTTTCTGAACATTTATGGAGACCAAGCAGTGGATGTGAGCACAGTGAAGCGGTGGGTGGTGCGTGTCAGTAGTGGTGACAGCAACATGAAAGACTCCTGTTGTTATACTAGCACTATGAGGATTAATTTCCTATTCTGCAAATGAGACTTTCCAATTTCCTAATTTTCTACTTTCTGACTCTATACAACAGCCAAGGCAGGAGGAAATGAAGCATACCCACTACCCATTATCTCTAGCTTTCCTCTACCCAAACTGGTGGGAAATTATGGTGTTTCTTGGAGAGCAGTAGAGCAGATGACAGGGGTCACTGGGACAAAGCAGAGCTCCACTTCTGGCAGAGTTACAACTTTTTTCCCTTCAGCTTCTCCCAAACCTCTTTAGGTTCTGAGGGTGGAATTCACCAGCACACTTCCTGAAACCCTGATCTCTATCAGATGCAGCAAAAAAAAAATCAAAAAAAAGTAGTTCAATACCTTATATTTTGTTTGTTTTGTTTTTGTTTTGTGTATGTGTTTTCTGTTTGTTTGTTTGTTTTAATGAGATTAAAATATACAATTCAGGTTTTTAGATCCTGTCCATGGAAAGCAAATACTCTGCATATAGCTGGGATCAAGTTAGGCAGTTCCTCTAGTTAAACAGACCTGCAAATCTGAACCTCTCTTAGTTTTTCCAAATTAGGGAATTCAAAAGGCCTGAACTCAACAAGTTTGCAGATCTATACTAACAATTACAAAGCAAGTTCTTCTTATAACATTTTAGCTCATGACCTGAACGCCTATATGTGTATTTATGGGAGAGGAAGCAGGCAAGGAATGAACATCTTTCCACCCCAGTGTTGAAGAGCAGTAGAAGTACCAGTTACTGATTCTGGAGACTTTAAGGTTCATCCTGTTTTTATGTTTACTAAAAGGGCTTGTTTGCACACTCAGAACTTTCTCCAGAGCTGTAGGTAGTGTTGAAGATGGATTTTCTACAGAGACATACTGGAAAGAGACCTGGGCTTCCCATGTAGTACACCTCATCCCTCAGCATTATCTGAGCAGTCCCAGTACAATGATTCCCTGACCAGCCATAGTGATGTGAGCACTGGTGGTAACTTACCTCTGCCATTCTCCCTGTAGCCTACATTTTGCCAGCTTCATCTAGAGTGAGACAACGTTCCGCAAAGTACCGGTCATTAGATGTTCAGACTGCAATTTTTCTGTCTTTGAAACTGAGAGACAAGCAGTGACTGCCTGGAGAAACCCAGGATACTGGGAAACAACAAGGAATAAGGATGATATTGACACAGGGCTTATGAGAATGTGGTATTTCTGACCAGATGATTCATTAGCAACAGCTTGATAGGATGAAGGAAGAGGAATTTGGACTGCAGTGCAGCTGGGAACATTTCCCTCTTCCTTCTCCTCATACTGGCTCTCTCTTCCCTTTCTGCCTGCCAAGGAAGCTCATTCCTCCCTAGTGACTGCAGGGCAGCTCACAGCTGATGCCTTCAGAACTGTGCTTTTTTTTTTTTTTACTCATCAAGCTTAAATAAGCTCTGCTCTTTCAATTATACCTGAAAGTTCACCTCAATAAAACAACGCAATCAATGGAAACATTCATTTCTTTCTTGGGGAGAGCAGAAGGAGCAGTAGTCTGCTCAAACAAACAAAAAAAAAAGCAAAACACAGCAATTGCTACTCTGACCCTTACCAATAGCTAGAATCAAAAGTCAAGTCAGTGTGCTGAACATGCTATGACATTTCCAGTTTTGTACTTCAGAGGTAATTAAAGCGGGTCAGTAGAGTCCTGCCAGTACCAGATTCTTTGGTGTGGAAGACTCCTAAGGTGAGTCAATGGCTAGTCTAGCCACAAGCCAGCAACTTATAAACCATACCAGGAATTTTGGCATAAGCACCAGAGAACACACACATGTGCACATTCCTATTTTGTAACCAGGCCACCGTTAATTAAGAAACAGATGTTAGAGGTTAAACATCCTCCTTGATTTCAAAAGCAGAAATTGCTCTGACTCGTAGTAGCCTCTGCCATCAGAACAACCATATTGAAGAGCCCCCGTTAACTTACCCAAGTGGTACAAGACCACTCACATGAGGAGCAAGATGCAGATCTCAGTCACTTTCCATTGGGAAGCCCAAGACTTGCTACACACTTGTGGAGTCAGGCTGAGGCAATAGCAGCATCTTTGTCACCAGAGTTTTTTGCCACTAGCCCAGTCTATGGGCAAAGGGGCTATCTGCAGTCATACAAGGAAGCCCCACTAGCTGTCCAGGGTTAGCAAGAGACATGGGGGATATTTCATTCCAATTCATAGCTGGCAAGACATTGTCATATACATCTGTGCAGGCTTCTTCTGTAGAAAACTGAAATGCAAATATCACAGTTTGTACTTTCTCCTTGACTCCATTTTTCCAGTGACATCCAGCTACAAAACTAGGAGAAGAAAATTACTGCCTTCCAGCATTAAGGAAGTGTAATTTTAGGGACTGCAGCAGAGAGACCACTGAATCAAAGCACCAACCTATATATATATATATATATATATATTGTTTCTAGTGAACAAATTGACAGTAAGCTGGTCTGAATATTAGATGGATAATGAACTTGTGCCTTTTCAATGACTGCACTGATGACTGGGAGATCACAAGTCACTGTCATTCCACATTTCTCACAGTTTCCAAAATTTGTTCATGATCACAACAGAAATTTGTGCTAAGAAAGGAAGGAAAATTCAAATCCTCATGCTATCAGTCTTGCAGAGTACTCAAAAGTAGATACAAAAATATGCAGAGATAAATGGGCCAAGTTTGCGGGTAGGGGAGACAAGTTGCAGGAGTAAGTTATTCGAGCACTTAATTTCTGAGTGTTCTGAATGTAATTCAGCAAGATAGTTGAGCATATTACAACACAACAATATGAGGTTACACAAATACTCAAAATTAAATGCACCTATAAAGTGCTTCCAAAACTATAACCACTGAAAAATGAAATGCGGGAAATGAAAATGCAGTTCATGATGTAGGCATTTTCCTGTCAGCATCCCAGAAGCAAGAGGAAAGACTAAGTAATATCAGTCAAATTAAGTGCTAAAAGCCTCTTTAGAAAGAGTGTTTTGCCTTTAAAAAAAAGTCCATCTTTAAGAAAAAATAGCGTGATCAGTCCAACATTATACTATAGATATTTCTTGATTATTTTGATAGATGTAATCTTCTGAGAAGCACAAAGTTTTGTATGGCTGGGAGACTGGGAGATATTTATATGCAATTCCTGATTATACAAAAGAACTGCAATTTATTTTATAGGTTGGGCATAATTGGCCATATCCCATCCCAAGACTTTAAGTTCTGTTATTGACTTGATGGTAGCACAGCGTATAGAGCAATGACAGATACTGTTTATCAAAAATCATATTTTCACAGCCTGGATGTAAGCCTTCAGATTTTTAAAGGAGAACCATATTTCTGAGTAAAGAAGAGAGCTGGAAAGATGTCAAATTAGTCACTTTATCCAGTATTTGTAGTTATATGGGAGTTTAATGTGAATACTAAAAAAATAACTCTACTTAAGAAAAAGTAAAACTTTAATAACTTACTTGGTTTGTTGATTTTTTTTGTTTTGCTTTGTTGGTTTTTTGTTTTTGTTTTTGTTTTGTTTTTTTTAATACTACAGAAAAGTGAATGTAAAAACCATATGCTGCTAAGAACATTACAAGTTTCCTGGCATTAATTTGGCCGGTGCCAATAAAACAAGCTTAGAAATGCCGCTATTGCAAGAGTCTTGGATTGAGAGCAATTCATTTCTGCAAGGCAATAACTCTCCAGCATAATAGATAAGAGAAAGGTTGTTTGCTTTACATGCAGACCTGTAGGTTCTTGTCCGAGTGGAGGGCTGAAAATCGGAAGCCATCAGTTTTCTCCAGTGAAGGAGACCATAACGTTCCAAAGAAGTCTCGCTAGAGTTTTGTCTCAGAAAGAGACATCTCCTCTCCAGGAGAATAGAGAGGATAATTAGGAATTCCCTTTGCCAGCATACACAACATCATTTTATTCTGTAGCTAAAGTGATCTGCTTTCCTATTGCCAGTATGTACAGACAGTCAGATAACGTGAAGTCATACAGATAATTTTTTTTTTAATTAAACCATGCATGAAATACTTCTTTCTCTGAAGCAAAATAAAATAAGAGTGGCCAGGACCATGTCTGAGCCCTGTTGAACCCCTCATCATTTAGTTTTTAGAAGATATTGATTGCACAAGAGAACGACATCACAAAAATTCTCATAAACAGGCTGGAAATAAATTCCAGCTCTTACAAAAACAACCAAAATAACAGCTGCTTTAATTCTTTCCACACATAAGCATTTCCCTATTATTTATTCTTCAAATTTTCTACTCTAATTCAGATTTTACACAAATCATCAGCAATAACAGGTTCATAGATATTCTGCTCCTTCTTAAAGAAAGATGCACAAGTTTCCAAACAAAAACCTCCTTGAACTTTGGGCATAGACTCAGATTTTCTACATCCCACCATTATGTCTGAGCAATTCATCCCTTGTGGCCTGACTTGTGCATGGAGAAAAGACTTTGACTGTGAGAGTGCACAAGGGTGAAATGCAGCTGCTCAGAGAAAAATATTGGGCAGTTTTTTACCTGAAAGAGATAGCTGGGAAGAAGAGCAATGCTGAACATAGTCCACTAGGCCTTCATAATAACTACAGATTTCTCATAGTTCTTCCTGTTACATTGTAGCTTGGTCCACTGGAGAAAAATACATCAATTTAAATCTCTTCAAAACTAACATGACAGTTTCTTATGAAATAATACCTGAGCTATGCAGTGTGTATATCTCCTTGCTTGAAACCTATGAATT
>JAOWBP010001760.1:65257658-65271447 GCA_028571105.1 Tragopan temminckii | reverse complement strand
ACTAACATGACAGTTTCTTATGAAATAATACCTGAGCTATGCAGTGTGTATATCTCCTTGCTTGAAACCTATGAATTAGGCAGTGCTGCTATCCCCATGCTATTAATAAAAAAAAAATTAAAAATAAAATGGCACAAGCACCACCAACAATGAATGGAGTTTGCTCCTAGTTCCAGCATAGCCATAGCATGACAGACTTCAGCTTGGCAAAAATTAAGTGGTCATAGAATCATAGAATCACAAAGTTGGAAAGGACCTACAAGAACATCTAGTCCAACCATACTCCCATTGCCATTGCTACCACAAGCTACTAAACCATATCTCATAGCTCCTCATCCAGGCATCATGTCTAAAGCACACTTCAAACTCCTGTAGGAAGCCTGAGGGTAGAACAGAGAATTAAATTCAGTGCATAGAAAAATTCTACAGCCATCAGACTTTCCTGTTTCCTTGAGTTTAAAAGCTGGTTTATTTGTACTACAAAATCTACTATGAGATCCCTCCATTTTGTTTTCAGTATCCGCACAGGAGATGGTATTAATGTGACTAAACCAACTTTCTTAATTGATTTTAACTAGGATAATTCCTTCAAAAGCAAAAGACTATCTTCAGAGTCCATCCCAATAAACTTAACTCCAAAAAGAGTGGGTTGAGAGATGTCATATTACTGACAGTAATAGCTTGTTTTAGCTGCAGATGAAGTTTCAATTCTTTTTCAATGAAGTATGTTTCAGCAACTTTGTAATTTAGGTTATTGCTTGTAGCTGAGGTGAAGTAACCGCCCAGGATTTTTTGTTATCCTGCAGCCAGTAGTGTCAGTTGTATAAAAACCTCTTCTATAATGTATGCTGCATTTCCTGGTTTGCCACAGGCTTGCAGTATGTACACGAACAGTCTCAGTAGCTCAGATGCTCACTGCCAGCTTATGATGCCAGTGCACTGGCAGAGGGTAGATCTCCCACAGTGTATGTAATGGTACCACTTGTCACCCTGTCAGTCACCTACCTGCTGATAACTGACAGATATATTAGGTGCTACCTAACTTTACAGGCTGAGAGTAGAGAATTTTTTAAAGAAGTGTCACTCAGAATGACAAGAACCACCAGGGAGCACATCAAGTCCCATACAGACTCTTCAGCATGCCACTCCTCAGTGACCATTTGTATTCTTTTCTTATTCTCTGCAGTTAATCATTAGTGTCACAAATCCACTTTCAGAATCCAGTGAGGCTCCAAAATTTTTGTCTGCTGGGCAAGGTGCCCTTCCTGCTGAAAAAAAAAAAAAAAAAAAAAACTAACAACAAAAAAAAAAAAGTAATTATGCATTTGCTAATTAACCACAATTCTCCAAAGCCAGCTAGCCATTAGTATGCAAACAGCATGCAGCTGGCTTGTCCACAGCCTTATGAACAGATACAATAACAAGGGCCCACACTTTGGTAGTCCATATTTTGTCTTCAGGAACATATCTACAGATATTTAGCTCAAAACAAATTTCAGAAACAGGCCAAGTACCGTAGGACAGCACAGCTTCACAGAGCTGATTTTTCTTGTTCACTTAAATTATTTTAAAACATAAATACATACATAAAAATACCGGCACATGATAGCTCCAATCACATACCTGTTCATCTGCAGTCAAGCAAAAAAATGATAAGATCCCTACTGTGCTGAATACATAGATTTAAGTATCACATTAAATTTGTCCAGTGTAGCAATACTCATTGTATCTCCATGAGAAAAAAATTCACTCAAAATGGTCAAAAACAGATGCAATACCAAACAGCACAACACTACATAAATAATAATCTCCTAATATTTTCTTTTTCTTATTAGAAAGAATATATTAACCATCATGAGATTCACTCATTTTCCTTGAAAGACAATAATTGACCAGTAAGGAGAATAATCATCAGCAATTAATGCTTAAAAAGTAAACTAACCAATCTAAAATCTAAAATTCTGTTTTCCAGTGCTTGTAACTTTCCACCAATTCCAACTTTGGAATAATAATAAAAAAAAGTATTTTTCATGGTGTGCAGGGTACCTAGAGCATCAAGCCCCGGATACATACATCTCATACATGTTCCTGCCATGTGGCTCGGTTAAACATTTTGCAATCATTTGATCTCAACTACGTTCCCTTCCAGAAAGCAATGGTGGTCCCTGAAGAAGCACAGGCAACCTCATGCTTCAGTAGCATTACGAGATGTATGCAGTAGTAACCACAGGATGATTTAGAATGAACAGTGATACCAGTGACAGACACACTAAACAAAGCATCTATAATTTTTGTGAAAATGTCCCGCAACATGCTGAGTTGTCCTATCTACTTCCATTTCTCCCCAGTGGGACTGGGATCTCAGGGAGTACACAGCCGCTCCAAGCTATGACTACACTGCTCAATCTATTTCTGTTCTCCAGATTTAATTGGTTTATTCTCTTCAGACCACATCTCTGTACTTTAGAGTCACCACAGCATGGTGGTATATCAACATAAATCAGCAGAGACTAGCCAGTAGTTGTTAAGAGCTACAGCCAACCTCTGAACTCACAGTAATCCAACAGTTCACCACAAACAACTGCAACATTTTCTACTTTTATGTTTTCTTAAGTTAATGGAGAGAGAGAAATTTCCCCAAGAGGTACTGGAGCTCCACAAAACATTATTTGCCCTTCTTTTAATAGCATCATTTTTGCCAATGAAAATTACTCAGAATGCATTAAAACATGTTTTTCTAACAAAGCAAAGTCCAAATCTTGTTTCCTGTACCAATGTGGTTTTTTTCCAGTGGTAGAAAATAAAACTTCCCCTTAGACTAGAGAAAATGCTATTTACGCCTTTCTTTTAATCGTACAACACTGGTATATAAATACATAGATAGGCCATCACTATGCTTTAGTTTGTGGGTAACATAATGATTCCTCAATGATCTCAGTTTGATCTTGTTTAAAGCCTGGTACACACTGAAAAGGGTCTCAGGCTCACTAACCCTAGCTACCAGGCATGCACCTACCTCCAAAATAGAGAAGAATCCACAAAAATACACCCAGTACTTTTCTGGGGCTGCTACCTTCAAGTTGACCCCTCTATTGCAGAGGCTGTAAGACTTACAAGATTGCCTGGGTGCAAGCAGGGGTAGGCAATGATATATTTCTAAAACAGAGAATAACTGTAGGGTACTCACCTTCTAGTTTCTGGAGGCTGCTATCCAGAATTAGTATTCTCCCCAGAGGAAGCCAAAAGCTTACAAATGATGTCCAGGAACAGGTAAGGTTAGTTACTGGGCATGGAGCTTCCTTGGCAGGAGAGAAAATTCTTTTGGCACCTACAGTCCCTGAAGCAGTCTGGGGTTGCTATAGAGAATTTAAAATCTCTCTGGAGGAAGACAGAAGCCTACAAACCATACCCTGGAGGATGTAAGGGTAGAAATCATCTCCAAAATGGACAAAAATTCTCAAGTATCTACCCTGCAGAAGCTTTTACCTCAATTTCAGCTCTCTCAGGAGGAGGCCACAATACTCCCAGCAATGTAGAATTCTAAGCCAGAACTACAGCAGACCTCCATACAACACAAACAAAGCTTCTTAAGTATCTACCCTGGAGAAGTCTCATGCTGCTACCTCTGTATTTCAAGTGTTCTAAAGCGTACATATCTTCTGGCCACTGTTTTCAAATACTCATGCAGAGAGGATGCTCCATACACACACGCGCGAACGCACGCACACACACACACACACGCACACACTACTGTTTTGTGTGACAGAAGAGAAGCTGTTTCCAGACTATGATTATGTTCCCTAAACTTGGAGCTTGAGCAAAAATTAGGTTTGCTAGGTTATTTCTAAGCTTGTAGAAGAAAATTACTGAGAAAATCTGTATGGCTCTTACATAACAGTGTTTGTTTCTCATCTCAGACTTAACTTCCAAGGTCTTTGACCAGCCTATATATCTGGCAGTTTATCATTTCTTTCAAATATAACTAAATTAGAATACTCCCATCCTTGTCAGTCCTTTCAAAGAGTCAACTACAGCTAAAACTAGCTTAAATGTAGCTAAAATTAATAAATACATAAATTAAATAATGCATAAGAATCCCATTTTCTGGCAAGTACATTTCAAAAATTGTTGAAGAGTTCTTTGCAACTCATACAGTGATACGAATATTTCTATTACCTGTATATCTGCCTCTATTCTGCTTTCCTTTAACTGTAGCATCCCAGGATTGCATTATTATTATTATTTTAACCACTTCGTACTGCAGGGTGTTGGCTGATCTATTTCTTTTTTTAAGCAACAAAATAGTAATGACTTCTCAGTTATATCATGAGAGGGAAAGCCATTCAGTTATGCATTGCTTAGTTTATACTTGCAATACTGTGAAGTTCTTCTAGCAAATTGTTCTGCTGTCAACATAAACTATGTTTACATTAGACACGTTCAGCATTCTAGTTACAGACAGCTGATCTAATGAGACTACAAACCCATTACATTTTTTCTTACAAGTGAACGGCTGCAGTGCTTTTAAACAGAAATTTCTGTTCTAATAGGTTCTTCGCAGTTCGTTTTCTCATATTATAAGATTAAATATTTCATCCTAACAAGGGAAAAATACCAAATATATTTTGTACATTTGTGCAGCTTTACAAATAAAGGCACATGAGGTTATGTGATTCAAAGTAAAAAGTACTAAGAAACAAGCAAACTAATAGGGAGTTTCTTGCAATAGCAAGGACCAACACAGAGGATCACTGCATGAATGTTACCTTTCTTGATTGAAAGGCAAAGAAAGCTATCACAGAATCATAGAATTGCAAGGGGTTGGAAGGGACCTCAAGAGATCATCAAGTCCTACTCCCCTGCTACAGCAGGTTCCCTACGGTAAGTAGGGCATCCAGACAGGTCTTGAACGTCTCCACAAAAGGAGATTCCAAAACCTCTCTGGGCAACCTGTTTCAAGTGTTCTGACACCCTTATTGTAAGTAAGTTCTTCCATGTGTTTGTATGGAACTTCCTACGTTCAGGTTTTAGGCCACTGCTCTTTCTCCTATTACTGCCCATCACCATGAAGAGCCTGGCCTCATCCTTTTGCCTCCCTGTAGATATTTATAAATATTAATCAGATCCCCCCTTAGTCTTCTTTTCCCCAGGCTGAACAGGGCCAGGCTACTCAATGTTTCCTCAGATGGGAGGTGCTCTAGGCTCTTTACATCTTTGTTACCCTCCGCTGGACTCCTTCTAGGAGATCCTTGTCTTTTTTGAACTGAAAAGACCAGAACCGAATACAGTATTCCAAATGTGGCCTTAATGGGGCAGAGTAGAGGGGAAGAACAACTTCTCTCGACCTGCTGGCCATGCTCTTTTTAATGCACCTCAGGATACCACTGTCCTTCTTGGCCATGAGGGCATACTGCTTGCTCACGGCCAACTCTTCTGTCCACCAGAACATTCACATCCTTCTTCACAGAGCTGCTTTCCTGCAGGTCATCACTTAACTTGTACTAAGGCAATGATTATTCCTTCTCAGGCACAAGACTCTACACTTGTTCTTATTAAACCTCATCAGGTTCCTCTCCACCCAACTCTCTGGCCTGTCCAGGTCTTGTTGAATGGCAGCACAGCGCTCCAGTGTATCAGCCACTCCTCCCAGCTTTGTAACATTAGCAAACTTGCTGAGGGTGGACTCTATCCCTTCACTGAGGTCACTGATGAAGATTTGGAATGGTTCAGACTCAGCTCTGACCCTTGACCCCCATCACTAGTTACAGTTGTTGATATTTAATATACAGTTACTACTATTCCTTAGGAAAAAAAATAAAGTAACAAATGAATCTCAATAGTAAGTGTGCCTTTTTAACACAATTGCCTGATGCCCCAGACTTCACAGCCACCAAATCACATTGATACCAGTGGAACCAGAAAAAAAGCAGGACAAGCACAGCTTGTGCGTCACAATAAAAACTGGTGATTGAACCAAAACAGTGTGTGATCTTCCACAGGAAAAATTATGCTTTTTACATAGATGCCAACTCTGACCTGAATTTCTAGCCTCTGAGTTGTTTGACCTGTTTTAAAAATACATCAATTGCCACAACAATGCAAACAATTCTACCTAAATAAACACCCACAAGCACCTCTGAAATGACAAACTCTTGAAACATCCAGAAATATTCTGATTATCCAGTTATGACTGTGGTCTCTATGATACTATGTTAAGTCAGTTCAGTCAGTAATCATGGTGACTAACCAATGCTTAGCCCTTGCAGGATTTGCAACGACTCCTGATGTTTTTCTTGTTACCTCCAGGCTTTTTGAGAGAATGGGTAAAATTCTCCAAGCATCACCACTCTGGCTCCTGCAAGCCTTTGGAGAAACTAGGGCTGAATTTTGCTGAGATGGATGTCCACATGGTGCACAACATGGTACTGTAGCTATATACATTTGCCATAGGGTGGAATCACGGCCCTGACAGAATCTCACATACATTTCATAGGTTCATTGCACACTCAGCCCCAAGCATTTTCATAAGCAACTCAGCTGCTCTTTTCTCACCATGGCACCATTTTGGAGTTTAAAACTTTGCACGAGAAAGGAGAAAAGTGGCCAAAGGGGAAGAGAGAGGAGAAAAATAAAAGAACAATTCCTTACCTTACAGTATCTCTGTAACATCAAGGTGTGTTGTTAACTAGGATTCTGTCTTTTGGGGCTCATTCAGCTCAGTTAAGTAAGATCAGGCTGCTTTGGCAAGTGTCCTGCCCCATATAAATCCTTATCTACCTTTGTTTCTTTATCAAGGAGTCCTGAAGCGTATTGATTTAATACCGGGAAAAAGAATTACTAAACAACACAGACAAAGCTCAAAAATCATGGTTGTCTTAGGTTAAGTAGCCCTTCTGTATTCTTTCAGGGATTACTCACACAGATCCCACCTACCAGTTATTATAACGCACAGTTCCAAGCACACTAAGGTTTTCTCAGACATTATATTCTGAGATAGGTATTCAATCTAGAAAGACAGGCCACATGAGTAGTGCTGAGAATATGAGCCAAGTCACGTACTGTTACTTTGGTAATTTCAGGAATGTAGCAGTTTTTCAAAACAGGCAAAAGATGTTCTGCAAACACACATCCATTTCTGGGTATGTTTGTCCTGTCTGACAAGTCTGATTTGCCAAATGTTCTACAGACCAAGAAGCCACAAGTTTCAGGCTGGTTCCACCTCTAAAAACGGAGTTCCTCCTCATCCTTGATGCAGTGTGCTGTTGCCTGTCAGTGCTACTGTATCTCTAGATAAAGGGACATTCACCAATTAGGTAGACAGGTTTTATGTCTTGGATGCTGCTGGAAAAATTACGTGGATGAAGGAAGTCTACCAACACTCCTAAAAACATCGTAGTGAACTTCTCATTTATGACAGATATTTTTAAATAGAGTCAGGTCTAGATTTTGCTTCAAAGACTTCCTGAGCACGGTAGAAGAATACAGACGTACTCCAATCTATATGGGAACAAATTCAAAATAATAGGGGTGAATAAATAGGATCTACTGATTGAAAAAAGTAATTCAAGTGACAGAGAGAGTCCAATAAATCAAATTGTTTACTGCTTGACTGAGAATTTTGCAGTCTTATTGGCACTAACTCTTTCAATGTCCAGTTAACCATTACTTCATCAAAATAACAAGCAGAGGAATTACTGGTATGCTCAACTAGTTTGAAAATTTCCCAGAACTCTTTTTATTAATGCTAATGTGCAGTTGGAACATTCTATACTTGAGTTAGTGACTCACAATATTAGATATAGCCCTACAGCAATCAAAAGTGTCGCAAATATCTCATAGTACATTTTAGTAGCAATGTCCTGTAAAATATCCCTTGCATCTGAAATTCATCATTTCCTAAGGAAGCTAGTAAAAATGATAAGTTTAGAGATGCCTGCAGCAATGCAGGCTGTACACAAGCCCGTTCTTCCACATATCACTTCACAGTGCTGCTATTAACATTCATGAGCAGTAAATCTGGCTGGTGAGAGCTCAGCATTGGCTGTCAGCTCATCATGTTCAATCAGTCACTGCTGGTATGAGCTTGTGAATAATGCAGTATAGAGCGAGCACTTCTGCAGATAATGACAAAACATCAAAACAACAGTAAGGTCATTATTGAGTGTAAAGCATGAGACTCATTCCACAGTATGTTTTATTTAATAATACTGACAGCAAAAAGGGCCTTTTAAACCCAATAAAAATAACTGTGATGTGGTACCATCTAAACATGAGGCATTAGAGAAGGCCAGCTTTGCAGCTGAGAAGGAAAGGGAGAGAAGCTCCACTCACTAACCATCCATGGAGAGGCAGATCCCCAGGGCTCTCCAGGGGACACCAGATCTCCAGAGTCCCTGGGATCACCTGACATTTCATCACCAGGGACACCACTGAAGCAGGCTGCTGTCCCTAAGACAAACCTTCACAAGCTGTTCTTGCTGGTGAGCATATAGAGAACTAGGGTTCTGATTCACAGCCATTGCTTGTGAACAGTGCTACCAAGACTGAGATATTTTTGATGAGGAAAAAAGAACGTAATATCACCAGTTCCATGCAACATTACCAGCTCTTGAACACTCGTCTATCTGGAAATGTGATTAAAAGACCATAGAAAGGCTTGAGTTCAAAGGACCTTAAATATCTAGTTTTAGCTCTCCTGTTATAGGCAGGGACACCTCCCACTAGACCAGGTTGCTCAAAGCCCCATACAGTCTTGGCCCTCAACAATCTAAGGGATGGGGCATGTACAGCTTCCCTTGGCAATCTGCCCCAGTGCCTTCACAGGAAAAAACTCATTCTGAATATATAATTTAAATCTACTCACTTAGGACAAGATGTTATCTATACATCTGTCAATCACGTAGCTTTCCCCAGGTTCTACTAATTTTTATTTATATGGGAATATTATTTTTCCTTCAGCACGCGTTTCAGGATTATTGTCAACAGTAAAGATGACCTGCATACATTCACCCACCTGCAGAGCACATGTTCTGTGTGTACACACAGACTTTCCTACATAGTGCCAAATCTGATATGAAAAAAAAAATGATTCTCAAATTATGTAACAGAATAAAGGAAGAAAGTTTAAAGTAATCTAAGAACTATGCACTGCACTATGCTGTGCAGGAAAAGTGTAAGAACAGATTAACATCTCCAGCTGCAAAATGGTGATTATCCTTAAATGTTTGAATTTTGGATGGGTAATTAACTGAGATAATGATCATATGTACATGGCCTGAAGTTTTGTTAGACTTACTTTAACATGAAAGGTAATATCCATAAGGAAGAAATGTTCACAAAGAAAACTAACCACATTAATCAAGTCTTTCCATGTGGGAGGACAAATTCTCTCCCATAAATTAAGAAGTTGTTCTTAGAGCTTTTTTTCTTCAAGCAGAAGAAATCCTACAGTGATTTCACATAGAGATTTTGATGGCTTGGTACTGTATGAGCTTTCTCAAGATTAATCTGACCCCAATCCAAGCAATGTTGTTTCTGTACTTACTTACATAGAATACAGTAGCAAGAAAAGAAAGTTACATTGCATAGCTTCATTGAACATCATTCTTTCATCAGTCAATTGACGTGGCACTAAAAAAAACTATGGTTAGTAAATACAAAAATGTAGTTTATGAAAACAAACGTTGTAGGTGGGCATGACTCAGTATTTTCAGTTTTTCAGAAATGCAAACTTCTATCATACAAAAGATAGACAGGATATTACCTTCTTCATAGAGATAGAATAGCTCCAAAAGTTCGGTTTTACTGCCAGATCCAAATTCAGTTACTCGTGTCAAGCTACTGAGAAAAGTGCTAGATTCATCATTACACGGGTATGCCCTATACTTCTCTTCTGGAACTGTCCTTGTCCACTCCATGTTTCTTAGAAACACAGCCAATAGAGAATGTTCGCTTGAGATCACAGTTGGAGATGAACAAACACGATCAAAAGATGATGTCAATCCATCCAGCAATAAAAGCTTAGAAGGAACATTCCTCCAGCAGACATTCAAACTGCTTCATATGCTCTTCAAGGTAAGTGGCTGCAGACCCCCACCTATTCCCCAGTCAGAGAGCAGGGAAATAGCTATGACACACTACAGCTTCCAGCTGCTACTCTAGAGCTGCTACTCTGTGCCCTGATGCTTCTATAGTAGGTACACATTTTATGAAATAGTAATTCCAGGCACCACGCAGAGAGTGAGGCTGTTTTCAGAAGCAACTACTGTCAGTCTCTGCACATACCACAAAAAACACTTTAATCCCTACTCTACATGACTGCTTCAGACTTCATAAAAAATGTTTTGGTTATACTGAATGAACACAGGGATCTTCAACACTCCTGCTGAGAGACCAGAGGTGAGAGATGTGAGATGCAGCACACAGAAAAGCAGCAAGGAGGAAGAAATGAGGGTCCTTCAAAACCTGCAGGATATTTTCTATCTCCAAAATGCATTTCTGAAAAAAAAAAAAAAAAAGCAAGGAAGAAGCAACAACATGACAAGAAACTGTAAGAGAAAAGACATTGCACAGGAAACAGAGAGGAAAAATGAGGCAGGAAGGAGGAGGAAGGAATGCAACAGAACTCATTTTGCAAAGACCTGCAAGGAATTGAGATTCCAGAGGTGATGTTCATGGTCAGGTTAAAACAAAAATAGATGTAAAATGTATTCACATTCTGTTCATCTACAGTGATCAAAATTATGCTAGCTTTCTTCCTGTAGTTATTAACACCAGTATACAGAATCTTACTGCTGTGCAAGGCTCAAACAGTTACCCACATCTTGACCAGCTTGTGGCATTTCATAAGTGTTTATCCTTAGCCTTCTTGTTTTTCACATCACTCCCACATGTCAGCAAGCAGCATCTTAAAAAACATCTTGTGTAGTCATGATTAGCAGAGAAGTTGTCTCACAGCACTGGGAAGGCAAGGGGCAAATGTGATCCACCTGCTGGCATGAAAAAATCCCAGCTGAAACATTATGCCTTGGAGGCAACCTTGGGGTCTCTGAAAGAAAATTCTGATTTCTCAGTTTTGTTGGTACGCATCAGCACTGCTGGCACAAAGGGACTCAAACTCTTCACAGGATCCATTCATGCTCCAGCTCCAGATTCTCCCTCACCATATACAGTGGCTTACCTTCAAGTTCACAGCCAAGACTTGGTAGGCATTGTTGAATCACAGGTCTACCAAATCTCCTCACAAGAATAAAGAGTACAAATGATATGATTTGGCACAAAGGGAAGCTATGTCTTGTAAGTACTCCTCACAGACATCTTAATAAATATAAATAAATATAAATAAAAATAAATATTAATAAACATAAATATTATAATAAATATAAATAATAAAATTATAAACAGATAATTATAGATAAAATATAAATATTACCGTCATAATGGAGGAAAAAAGAGCAAGGATGAAAAGTAAAGACACAGGAGATGCTCTTAATGGAAAGATGTAAGTTCAAACATACTGGAATGAGATACCTGTATACCTGGTATGAGAGGGCAAGGTATCTGAAGGATACCTTGGAAATTTTCTTCAGTCCAAGGTGAAGTTCCATTCGCAGTAGTTTTTGCCTTTTAATCAAAATTATTATGTTCTGTACATGTTGTTAAGCTACTCCTATTACTCAAAGCTTGCCTTGTTCATGGGTCAAGGCAACATGCAGCTGTACAGTAAGTGATCTAAATGTCCTCTCTTTGCTGCATCATGACTATTTTCTGATCCACTTTGAGATCGAGTACAAGCTGATTGCATAATGTGAGGCTAACACAGTATACTGATGGTAAAAACCAAGACTATGGCAAGAAATACAGGTGCTGCACACTGGTTGGCATTTGCCATAGACTATAACCAGAGCAGTCTCAAAATGAAACATGTTTCTCCAGTACCTGCTCAGATATGTTCTCGCTTTTCTAAAAAAAGAAATATATCAATTTATTTCCCTCTTTTAGATTTTTATTGTTTTTCCATCTTCTTCATGATATTTAAAAGGAGAAAGTGAAGCAGGCTACAGTGACACTGACTGAGCTAACCATAACCGCTAGGAAGAACAAAAACTTCAGGAAACCAACACCACAAGAAAGGAAGCTAGAATAAAAACATCACAATAAAGCTCGATTGGGACTAAATCACTGTGTTTAAAAAAAAAAAAAAAAAGTTTTCTTTTTCATTGTTTTTGTGAGAAGGTCACCAGAAAGTCAAGTATTATATCCTGCAAGTCTAAACTTTGAAAGACTACAAAATTTCTTACCAAAACAGTATTATACATTATGTTTTCCTTGGGGGAGATACATTTAATCTGAAATACAGTTGCAAATCCAAATTAAGAGGTTTGACAGTTTAGTTCAGAGCTCTTTTCATAGCATGGCTCATTTTCTGCTTCTGCAGATGATTTGACATAAAACAAGGTGTTAAGGAAGTGTCTAGCAATCAATATTCTGCAATTAATTTTCTGTAACTGAGGGAGCTGGGAGCAGCACATGAAGAAGGTCAGGGCTAAAGAGATTGCACAGTTACTATTAATTAAGTAAAATAGAGCAGATGCATTACACTATTTGCGTCAAACTGCTTTACTTTTCCATATGCACTTGCACATTCATACTGCTTTTGTACATTTCCACTAAAAGCCAGGTACTTACGTTCTATACTCATGCATCAGATTTCTAAGATAAAAGCACCTGACTCTCTCTTCACCCACCAGATTTTCCAAAATCACAGTCGCTCTTTTTTAAGAACATAATGGGCTTTTAAAGTGAGTGTTTTACATAAATTCACACAGGCATAGTAGTGTTAGTACATTATTTTCATCGAGATAACACCAAACTCTAGCTGCTTTGAATGGCACTTCAAGTGCATAGCTGCATATTAAAAGCACTCGCAGAAATAAATTGAAACAATCAAATTAATTCCTGGTTATGCTTAAAGAAAAGCAATTTCAGAGTAGTAGAAATTGGTAGACCAGTCAAATCTTGTTACTCAACCATGACACATTAGATTTATGTTTTGATGTCTATTAGTTCTCTAATCGTTTTCCCCTCAAGCATTGATTTATGGAGATTTGATAGATCTCTAGGGTTGTTATCAATTACTCTAAAATGATCTGTCCTTAAAATTTTTTCATTGTTCTTGATAAGTGGTGAGTCTAAATGCTTAGCTGCATGATTCATGCACATCAACTTTTATTAAAGCTCCTCACAGAAAAGTACTAAAAGTTCATTGCAGTAATAACAGCATTTAATGCAGAAGCTTTTCTCTTAATAGCTGTCTTTGTACAAAGGTGTCTGTTTCATACATATGTCTGCACTGGCAGAAACTTCTTCCTTTTCAGGATGCTGGTTATGATTTCAGGCAAACCACTAAGCAGGAGGATATTTGCATGAGAAATGGAAGAAACTATTTGGACTGGTACCTAGCTCACTTTTTAGTGGGCTTAACTATGTCTACCTTAATCCAGCACATTTCTAAAGACTTTGGTGATTAAAACTGCCAAGCAAAGTCATGCTAAGACTTCATTGTTGCCGTTATAGTGGTTTTCTTACCATTTAACCTCAGTCCTCCATCCTCCAGTTCTCTTCCTTTTCCACCACAGACATCAGCAAGAGGTGTTTCTTTTCCCACATTTCAGTATATTCCTGTTGCCTTAGAACATCCTTTTCTATTCCTGTTACCCTTCACCATCCTTTTCTTGATGTTAAACTATTTTAATATTTCCAATCTTTCTTCAGTTGTGAAATCTTCTAC
>JAOWBP010001760.1:65246768-65257558 GCA_028571105.1 Tragopan temminckii | reverse complement strand
AAGCAGGAGGATATTTGCATGAGAAATGGAAGAAACTATTTTGGACTGGTACCTAGCTCACTTTTTTGTGGGCTTAACTATGTCTACCTTAATCTAGCACATTTCTAAAGACTTTGGTGATTAAAACAGCCAAGCAAAGTCATGCTAAGACTTCATTGTTGCTGTTATAATGGTTTTCTTACCATTTAACCTCAGTCCTCCATGCTCCAGTTCTCTTCCTTTTCCACCACAGACATCATCAAGAAGTGTTTCTTTTCCCACATTTCAGTATATTCCTGTTGCCTTAGAACATCCTTTTCTATTCCTATTACCCTTCACCATCCTTTTCTTGATGTTAAACTATTTTAATATTTCCAATCTTTCTTCAGTTGTGAAATCTTCTACACTTGAAATGATTCTTGGTAGCAAACTTGTCCATCTCAGCCAGAGAAACCGTGCAGGAAAGCAAGTCCAGACAACTTTCACAGGTATCATTTTACTGTAAAGGCATAGCAGGAGATGCTCCATGAGCCCATTGTGCTCTCTAAATTCAACAGGAATTCCTTGTGCAAGCACCTAATGCAAGATGTTCATGAGAAATCATACATACAGAATTAAGAATGGAAGCCATATTTTCAATGGGAGAGTTCACTCAAGAAAAATAGTGTCAGTGAAAAAAACAGTGATAACAAGCTGCACACTAGGAATTAGTATATAAACAGGTTAAAGGGTTACTGAGATTCTGTCCATGCCAACACGTCAGCTAAGAAGAGCGAGGAAACATTGCACACCCACAATCACCTGGTTCTATGACTCCCAGCGGGGTGCTGCATCAATCTACCATATCCAGATATATATATTTCAAAGAGAACTAAAAATAAAACCTGCAGTGTTTTGAACAAACTGCTAAAATAACTAAAACAAGAGGAAATGGTCCCACAGAGAAGAATTAAATAAATCCAGCATACTTAGTTTAGAAAATTGCTCTGTTATACTTTGGGATTCTAAACAACTTCAAATTTTGCAGAAAAAGCAATATTGAAACAAATGATGGAAGCTAAAACTAAGCAAATAAAAATAAGATTCAAAGTCTATTCAATTCACTAGTGTAGGAGACAAGACTTCTCAGAGTACTTCACAGAAACTGCAGATATTCATTTGACTTTTGGAAAATAATAGACTGTGAGCAGCAAGTGTCAAAGAGCTGCACTTAAATCAAGATGTGATTAAGTTATTGTGGCAATTTTCAAACTTGCTGAGTTTTTAAGTTCTTAATTCATTGGGTTGTTGTCGATCTGTAGCTTTTAGATACAGCGTTTTGTTTATCCAGATCGAAAAAGGAAAGACAAAATAAAATGAAGTCTTAGATTGGAGGAATCACTGATACTGCCAAGTTGGAAGGTCAATTTGATTCTTCGTCAGTCTCAAGGAAAGTGGGAGAGGATGCACCTGGGATGGGGAAGTATATATGTACAGACTGAGTTATCATAGAATCATAGAAATGCTCAGGTTGGAAAAGACTTTAAAGATCATCGAGTCCAACCACAACCTAATCATACTACTCTAACAACCCTCTGCTAAATCATGTCCCTGAGCAATGAGAGGCTGAGAGAGAAGCCTCTCTGAAAGGGATATGGGGTTCTGGTGACAGCAAGTTCAACATGAGCCAGCAGTATGCTCTGGCAGCCCAAAGTGACAACCATGCCCTGGGGTGCACCGGGTGAGGGGCTGTCCTAATCTGTTCTGTGTGGCCTCATTTTGAGCACTGGATGCAGATCTGGATGTCAGAGTACAAAAAGCACATCAAACTATTATACAGTGTCCACATGAGGGATACAAAAATGGTGAAGGGTCTGAGGATGAAGTGTAAGAAGAGCAGCTGAGGTCCCTGTGTTTGCTCAGCCCAGAGCAGAGGAGCTGAGGGGAGGCCGCATGGTGGCTGCAGCTCCTCACAAGGAGTGGATGGGCAGTGCTGAGCTCTGCTCTCTGTGACAGTAACAAGGCCTGAGGGAACAGCATGGAGCTGTCAGGGGAGGGGCAGCTAGGGTTAGGAACAGGGTCTGCACCAGAGGGCGATGGACATGGAACAGGCTGCCCAGGGCAGTGGGCACAGCTTTGAGGTGCCAGAGTTCAAGGAGCAGTTGGACATCACTCTCAGATACAGGGCTTGCATTTGGGTGGAGCAGTGGATCCAGGAGTCAGACTCAGTGATCCTTGTGGGTCTCATCCAACTATGGATATTCGATGAGTTATGCCTCTGTTTCACATGCAAATACACTGAACAGATAGAGAATAATTAATAAAACATGGACAAAAGAATAATGGGATCCAACTCCAACCTTCATCTAAATCACAAATAAAACTTAAACATGAGCCTTGCTGGCAGCAAATAAAACTTCGCTTGTACTCCTTTCATTCCCTCACTGCAGTCTTCTGTGCTCAATTTCTTCTTGGACCAGAACTACGTGCCACCACTCACAGCAGCATCTCTGACCTCATGTGAAGTATTCCACAGTAATGTGAAAGCCCCTCCCTGTACCGCAGTCTTGTAGTCAGGCCCACAAGAAAATACAATCCAGCACAGACCTCCCCCCGAACTACTCCTTTCTGCACAAAGCATGGCCAGACACCGTTTCCAAGACAGAACTATGCTGTTGTGCTTCCCACAACAATATTGACATATGCTCCCCTAGTATCAACTCATAAAAACCTGGATCTCCTTTCTCCAAAATTATGTAGGTTCACTCAAGAGTCAAGATGCAGGAATCAGACATTCTATTGGTCGTTTGCTACTAGAGATAGCTGATAGATTATTTCCCCAGGCTTGCAGGATTTCTCTATTGACTTACATTATCTCACTCAAATGCCATTTACATCTCTTAATTTGATTTCACATATATTTAATTAAGTTATTTAAACCACTAGTTGCTGAAAACGTGTATGTGAGATAGTGTAGTAAAGGGTATCAGGCAAAGGGATGGCAGACGGATGTAATTCTGAAATGGCTGTGCTTGTCCAATATCCCGGATAATCATTAGCACAATACTGTTAGAACAGCAAATTGCTTCCCAGGATGAGTGCAACTGCATTTTTACAGACCTCTGCAGAAGCACAGAATAGATAGTAAACTTTAATCCACTTTCCAAATTGTGTAAAAATGAACAAACACTTAATACAAGGAGAAAAAAAGAAAAAAGAAAAAAGAAAAAATCAACTGCTTGCATTGAGATTTAATAAATATGCTACAAAAAGAGAACTGAAGGGTGATGCTGGCTTCACAATGACTCCAAGCTAGAAACACATTAGATGCAATGTTACAGAAGTCCCAAAGACAGACATGAAATCAGGCATCATGAATATTACAAAGCATACATAAATAAAACATAATCAGTGAGAACCTGGTAACAGATCAGCTTGTTGTTTACAAGCAGATGAACTTTACAGAGGAAATGTTTAATAAGTGAGTTTTCTACAGCTAATGTAGACACTATGAAATGGCCAGAAGAGGAGATAAAGGGAAAGGGAAGTAAGCAGTGGAAGGAGGAGAAACATCTTAAACATGTTGCTGTGTAACAGCAGTATTTAAATCAACCATGAAGTAGCAGGGGGCGAGGGAGTGAAATCTTGGGAATTCTCCAAAAGCCGTTTAAACCCACGGAAAAAACCCCATCTATAAAAGACTTTTTTGAACATTTTAATGAAGAAGTTGAAGAAATCACATTAATATTTCATCAAGCTACACAAAATGGCTGACTCATGTAATGTCCCAGTTTTCAGAGATAAACAGATGGCATTAGTAACAGAAATGGAAAATGCAGTAGCTGAAATGAAAGCACAAGAAGTTTATGCAAACTCTTCCAAACACTGTAGACCCAAGCCAATGCGATAAACGAGCTTACGCACAAACACAAGTCACAAATTAAACAGGGACAGAGACAATACATGGAGGAGGAGGTGGCAAGCAAGCAAAAAAAAAAAAAAAAACAGGCATGGAAAATAAACTGGCACTCACTCAGTACCAAATGTACAAGAGACAAAGAGAACACAAGGAGAAATCCAGTGATGTTGTGTAGAAACTTCAATGAAATAAGTCTTACACAGTCATTCTGTAACGTGTTTAAGGAAAAAAAAAGAAAAACCAACAACATCAGTAACTTAGAGATTTCTCATCAAGATATTTCAGAAATACAGAAACAAAAAATAAACGTCAGCCGCCCCCCTCCAAAAAACGAGACAGCAGCAAATAAATTAAAAGACAAAGAGAGAAAAATGAAATTCGTAGTAGTGTAAAATAAAATTGTAAAAGATGGTAAAGGGATCTTCATTATAAACAACTATCAGACACAGGAAAAAGTAAAAAGATTGAAATTTCACAAAGGGTGGAGAAGGTCACAGCTTCCAACTAAAACAAAGTGCATATATTAACTAGCACAAAACAATAAGATAAAATCAAGATGGTGTTGAGTCAGTCACTAATTCAGAAGTGAAACGTGTTGATCATTGACTCTGAAGAAGTACTGCAGGTTCTCATCCTGAGCACTATCAATGCAGAATCATATGGGGGTTTTGGGCTAATATATCCTCAAAGACCTTCAAGCATTCACCACCTGAGACAACAAATGGAGTAAGCTTCTACAGGATACTAACTCAGCTCCCTGCAAATTGTATGTCAAAAAGAGATGGAAGCCAGCTACCACATCCTGAAAAATAAAGCAGTGAATGAAAAGGCAATCAGCATTCATTACGAGGTCAGTCTGGCAGAGCAGGTATATCACTCCAGCAAAAGGCAGTGAGCTGCTGGCTTGCACCTCAGCTTCATCACCAACAGATGGTCCAGAAATACTTGAAAAGAACATATGAGGAGAAATGCCTGCTTTTACAGCTATTTTTTAAAAAATATATATTAAAAAAAAAAAAAAAAGGTACTTCACTAAGGGAACTGAGAGGTACCCAGCTAATGGGTGAAATGAAGCATCCAGACTGTATGAAAATGTATCAACTGAACAAGAATGTTAAACTCTTAAACAGAAAGTGCCAGCCATTCCACTTAAATGAAAGTTTTAGGCTGGCACCAGAAGGAAACAGGAAAATAAAACAGACATATCCACGCATTCACATTTATCATTGTGACAGGCTGACCCAGCGGTGGAAGGAAGCACTGTCTGTCCTCATAAAGACACAAAACATGGAGACAAACTGAGCCAACTTGAAAGCATGTAAAAGGTAGAGCGCATCACTGAGAACAGAAGTATTGTGAAAAGAGCCACTGTGAGAAAAAAAGTCTATTCCTGAAAAGCTGGAATTTCAGCAACTGAAATTAATCACCATTATACTGCCAGCAATAGAATCTGAAGAGGTATTATTGAAAATTAGAAATATTTAGACAAAAGCAGGAGTTAAAAAGCCAATTCTACAGTCCCCTCGATGTCAGCATGCTGCTTCAGACAGACATCCAACCCTGACTTAGCGCTGATAGCGCTGTTAATGAGTTAAAGAAATATTAATTACCTATTCATTCATTCCAGAATGAGCTTCAATTAATTAGCTCTCAATAAATCCTTGATAAATCTTTAAGCTGCAATGAGTTTACAATCCCTCATGCTACCCGCTGCATCTGCTCTAGCTGCTACGAGCTATTAGTAACGATTGCAGAATGAGAAACGTGGAATAGTTCCTTTCTGCTCCCGATGTCAGAACTGACAACAGATGAAATAGTGACATCACCAATGGTTTATACCTCTTCCCATCACAGAATCACAGTATGGCCTGGGTTGAAAAGGACCTCAAAGATAAACCAGTTTCAACCCCCCCCACTGCTACAGGCAGGGTCACCAACCACAGGCTGCCCAGAGCCACATCCAGCCACATCCATTCACCACCTTTCCTGAAAATATGAGTACAAATAATAAAGCAAAGCATAACTCAACTGTGCTCCCACTTAAGATAGTCAAATTTTTCCTTCATCTGAAGTGGAAAAAGACTCTTTCTAGGCAGCACGCAATCCTTAGCCGGAGAGGATGTGTCTCCCTATCGTTTCTCATCTGTAATTTCATTTATGGTGAGGACAGCTAGCAGCTATCAGTGTGTCACAAATAATGCAAGCTACCTGTAGTGGCTCTAAGGATGCTCATCACACACCAATGGCATTTCCAGTTGTGGCTCAGCTTACAGCAGGCAGAGATTCCAACTAGAAATTTTATTGTAGATTTCTGTGCGCACACTATTGCATATGCTTGGGCACAAAAATAACACAACTGAGATAGAGGAACATAGTATGGAGACAGACTCCATTGCACCCAGGGTAGGAGTCTCTCAATAGACAAGTATGCCTTTTGATTTCCCTGCCTCAGTCCAGCAGGAATCAGCAAGCACCTCCTGTATTTTAGATAGAAAACATCAGAGCTTTCAGAAGAACATTAACAGTCACAAACTGACAGAGCTAATTCGAAACACTCAACACTGCAGACACTGTACCAAGGCTATCAGCTCTGGAGTAACAGGCAGAAAGGCACCTTTGAGAGGTAGTTCACAATGCCTGTGACACAGCAGGTTTTTGCTACTGAAGGCACAATCCCAAGAGAGATTAAATCCAGCTTCAGAACTGCAAGCACCTGGACGTGACTCTAACTAAAGTGGTAATTTCAGTTTCTGAACAACGTAAAAGATGCAGTTTAATGACAGTATGCAGGTAAGACTTCCACACTGAAACATTAGGAATTTCTGGGTGCTGTTTATGTTCACTCTTCAGGTAGAGAAAGTAAGTATATAACAATAAAATCACATACATGTTTTGTCTTTGCCACTTATAGTGAAATCCTTGCAACCTTCTCAGCAGTTGATACACTTTTAACGTACCTAGCAGCCCTCACAGAATAAAGTTTGCACTGCGAAGTGTTACTTAAAGCTTCAGAGGAAAAAAGTCTGTGATGATTTATCAATATTGTGCTTTCAGTTATTGCTGCTCCTTACAGAGTTGCAAAAGAAGAGGAAGAAAAGGACCGAATAAATCCTCGAAATGGTGCTTCTAGGAATGTGGAGACTGGAATTTGTGAGATGAGAATGAATGTGGGTCAGCACAAAAAATTACAGCTTGCAATTCCCATTGAGTTTTCAGAAACTCAGCCAAAACTTCCTTTCTGTTGTCATCATCAAGAAGAGAGCGCTAGCAGTGCAGTTCCCACCTCTGTCCATTTGTACCAGGGCCCAGCCTTCACAGCTCTTCTGAAACTTTGCAAGGATACAGTGGCATCACATACCTCAAAATATAACAAAATACTATTATCTTTTTAAACAAATTGAACTTCTGATTTTTCACTTGCATCATTTTGCCATTTTTTTTTTCTCTCTGATACTGCCCCCACCCCCAGGCCGAGCTTCATTTCTGGGAATCATTTTGATTTAGCGCTGCAAAACCCAGGAAACTCAGGTCAGACCTGAAGATCTTCCAGAGGCTGAGAGAATTGGAAGACATTTCTGTACCAGATACTTCCACACAGTCACCAAGAAACTGCCCACAGTCTTCACCTCTCCCTCCGCCATCTCAGAGGCCACTATCGCTCCTCCAAGCTGCAGGCATGTGCCTGACGTTGCTGGGCCTACCTCCAAGGAAACCATTGCCACTGCATTTGGTTAAGCCACCCTACTTAAGGTGCAGCATCACACTAGAACTTCCTGGAACAACCACCATCAGGTTGCCAATGGCACACCAAGCACTTATTTGATGGAAATATTATTTCACAAGACCAGCAATTGCCTGTGAACATAGAATGAAACTAAAAGAGAGATGCAGCTCAACCACCTTGTGGAGAGCACACATCCCTCAGGGCAGGAAACAGCAGAGCTTACCCCCAACTGGCAGCTCTGGCCACAAGGCTGCTGGCCTCAGAAAGCCCAAGAAAGGGAGGAACAAGCTCTGCTTCAGTGGAATTTGCCTAGATTGGCAGCAGATGCCCCATCCCAGGAGGCACTCAAGGCCAAGTTGGATGGGACCCCGGGCAGCCTCATCTGGTGGGTGGCAGCCCTGTCCATGGCGGGGGGTTGAAACTGGGTTCCCTTCCAACCTAAGTCATTCTGTGATTCTATGGTTTTATGATTTGCGTATAGCTGAGCTAAGAAAAGCTACAAGCTGTGTGTGTGACTGGGATGGACAGCTGGAAGAAGAGACTCTCAGATTTTCCCTCAGGACACAGCATGACATTTAGTGCTGAACCCAAGTCACCAGTTTGTAACTCCCACATTGATGACTTCATTCTGGAAGGTGAGTAACCGCTCCCTGTTACTGTACCTCACAGGTACAGTGAGGCTTACTCGTTAATATTTGCAGAGTACAGAGATAATGTTCAGATGAAAAGGTTCACTACCAATTTATGTATATTAAAGGAAGTGTGCTATTATAGTGCCCATGCTATCAAATAAAGAGATTGCACAGTATATAAAGATGGAGATGACAGATAACATGCCAACTCCGTTTGCTGAAGTGGTACAATATAATTAAATCCTACAAGTGCAAACAAATCAAAGAGTTATGGTTATGCACACATGCATACATACACATTCTCCATCAGCCCTGCTGCTCTCAGCCACTTGCACAATGCATTTACAAAGATGGGATCCTGGAAGCCCCACTGTGCTCACAGCTTGATGGCTTAATTTTTATCTTCACAGCATGCTTATTTGTGGGCAGTGTGTCTTGTAAACATCTTAAAATATACGCACTAGGAAAAGGACTGGGATTCTGTATATTTCCCTTCCTTTGCAATAAAGACAGCATCTAAATGCAGGCTAAACAGATCTGTGAATTTGCACAAGCAAAACACAAGACATTTTCGTACTTGATGCAGTCTTTGCATTTTCTTTTTTGCTAGGTTATTACCTGTTGTTCCGAGCATCATGACACTAGATGGCATGAGTGTAGTTCTCATACTCAAGTGCTGTGCTGCCACTGGTGACATTAAGCAGCAGTTAGGGTCTGCATCAGAACGAACTGACAAACAGAAAATAACTTTAAAACCTCGGTCACCCTGCAAGGCTGTAACAGCTGATGAATCATTATGTCTGGAGAGAGCTAAGCTGGAGCATCTTACTGGTATTTGCAGTGCGGTTCTCACGACCTCTTCACTCAGTGTACGGAGATTATGGACAGACTTGTGGAGCAGATGTAGCTCCTGCGCTTGAAACAAGGGGCGCCTGGCATTCTCCCACCTACAAGAGCATAACCTGTGAAATAGGCAGCTCTTTCCTTGCAGTTAGGGTTTACTGACATAGTCCTGCAGAATTACAGGATGGTGAAACGATTAGATTAAGACTCATCTTCTTTAAAGCCACTTTAGTCTGAGGAGATGTAGATATTTAAATGATTTACCATTGATATAAATTAGTTGGGAATCCAGTGCATTTGGATTGTTGCATTCTCCATGTCTTTCTAGAATAAACTTTTGAGGAATAGGAGGAAAAAAAACAGCAGGAAGTATAGAAAAACATAAAATAAGCTTTTGGGGTAAATTTTTCTAGCTTACTTTATTATTTGAGAACGAAAAAAAACATTTTTTCTCTTAAGGTAGCTGACTCTTGGCACTCCAGTTGCTTGTATGTTATTATTGCAGAGAAAACATAGTGCACTTGCTGAAGTGAGCTCTTTTTGCTTGCTTATCTGGTTTTGATACATGTAACATAACTCATGCAAACAAAATTAAACAAGCATGGAAAGTTGGGTGGAGAGTATGAGGTTCAGCAAGGGCAGATGTAGAGTCCTACTCCTGGGGAAGAATAACCACAAACATCAGTGCAGGTCAGGGACTGACCTGTTGGAAAGGAGCTCTGCAGAGAAGGACCTGGGTGCCCTGGTACCCTGGTGTCCTCCTAACAAAGCTGCCTGAAGGAGATGCTCTGGGACAAAGCTTAGACTTTTGACAATCTGATGGTGTCACCATGAAAACATTAACCAAGAAATTCTCATCCTACTTTCTTAAGGCTGAAACACAAAAAACAAAAACAAAACAAAACAAAAACACACAAAAAAACCACCCACAAATAACAAATCACCTTCACATACCAAATTCCTATCAGTGAAAGCTGGGGGACAAAAGGACGGGAACAGGGTGCCCCAAGAGGTGGTAGCTGCCCCGTCTCTGAAGACATCCAAGGTCAGGCTAGACAGGGCTCTGAACAACTTGGTTTTTAGCTGTAGTCCCTGTTCATTGTAGGGGAAGTTGGACTAAATGACCTTTAAAGGTCCCTTCCAACTCAACAATTCTATGATACGAAGCATCTGAGCTCTGACCAGAGCCATAGAGATCCAGCCAAGGCAGCACCACAGCCTGGACAGAATTCAACTGACTTCTCATCAGGAGCCTGCTCCAGGACCTTCACACTCCTTTAGCTCTACTGTTTCACTCTTCACTGACTGTAACAAGGGCTCAGCCAACAAGCACCCACTCCAAGCCCTAATTTCAGTTTCCAGCTGAAATCCATGTACATGACTCCTTCCTAAGAGGAACCGAGGGCCCAATATGTCAGCCTGCCCCTACCGTTAGGGAGGTGTGCTGCCTCCCTGCGTCTGTGTCAGGGATATTTCTACATTGTACCAAAACAGAGATGTTTGCATTTCTGTCATGCAAATTAAGAGGAAACAAAACATGTTTTAAGCAACATCTTAATAAAGTTAGGTAAATTTTTGAAAGGTGACTGAATGACCACACTCGATCTGTCAGAAGTTTTAGTTCCAGCTAACCCTTATCTGAAGTCCTCGCAAAATTTTGCTCCAATTCTTTCCTCATTTTTTTCAACTGACAAGAAGGAAAAAATAAAAGACA
>JAOWBP010001760.1:65221998-65244154 GCA_028571105.1 Tragopan temminckii | reverse complement strand
GAATGCCTCCAGGGATGGGGCATCCACAACCTCTTTGGGCAACCTGTTCCAGTGCGTCACCACCCTCTGTGTGAAAAACTTCCTCCTAGTATTTAACCCAAACCTCCCCTGTCTCAGTTTCAAACCATTCCCCTTGTCCTATCACTATCCACCCTCGTAAAAAGTCATTCCTCCTCCTGTTTATACGTTCCTTTCAAATACTGGAAGGCTACAATGAGGTCTCCCCGGAGCCTTCTCTTTTCCAGAGATAATTTCACTTAATGAAATTATCAGTGTACTGAAAGAATCACCAGTAGAATTTAATATAATTAAAATCCACATCTTCCTTTTTCTGTGTAGTTCCAAAATGGCTACAGTTTTTTCATACATAGGACAAGTACTTTTGTATTAGTCTATACTCACCTAAAGTATTGACTGTATATAAAGAGCATGTAAAAGTATACTAACTTTGGGTAAATCAAGGTTTTATTTTTTATTGCATTTGTTTACAACCTTTGTGGAAGATTTTTTGGTGTAGCTTAACCTGAAACCATTAGACATATCTACACAGCATTTTTTCAAGACTCAACTCTTATCACACAGTGATCAATTCTCTACATTCATCATCTGTATCTCTCTCAATTCCAGTTGTCCAGAGTTTGTGAGTATTGACACTATTGAAAAAGCAGAAGTTCAAACACACCTATGCAAACAGACAAACTAAACAGAATATTGTAGATAAGGCTATCCTTTTTTCTTTTCTTTTACATACATCTATAAATTTTTTAAATCAGGCACAAAGAACTTCAGAAAACACAATACTGAAAGCCACCTATGATAATCTCTGCAGGTTAGTCATTTACAAATTCCACAATCAAGCATTCATCCCTGTAGCTTTAGCTTCAACAATGAACGTACAGATCTTGCATTTCCTCAGCACTTCAAGTGAATCATACCTTAAACACAGTGGTTCTAAAACTGTACCATATTTACCAGAATAAGACTACAGATGAGCTAATTAAGTGCCACCATGTTGTATTCAACTGTGTACTTCACTTCACAACGGAACTGACTGCTCAAAGGCCAGTCTCACAACAGTGAAAAGAACATGCATAACCAAACTGAGAGCAGGCAATGGTTGGGCACTGAGGTACAGCACAGAGATTCATTGTGGAGCATGACAGTAAAACGTACTGGTCACAGCAGTCAGAAAACCAGCACATACTTACATAAGTTAAGGAAAACTCAATTATCAAACTGTACTTTTACATCAAGTTCAAGCACAAACTTTTTGCTATATTCCCAATTTGCCAGAAAGCTCTGAAGAACGCAACCCCCCAAATAAACTTCAAAGATGTATAATTCTGCACAATCAATTCCACATTAAATCACAAAATAAGCACTCGCTTTTCAGCCACCTGTAAGTTCAACAAAAAACCTTTACAATTTAAATTAGCAAACGCGTTTCCAATCTACAATTTCATGTGACACTACTAATTAAACAGGGCTTGTTAAAGAAATTCTCTCAAAACACATGTACAATATATATTGTGGGTGAAAGACACAGTGAACAAATTACTCCCATTATCTCTACCAAATACCTACTGATTATGTGCAATTTTTAATGCTGATGTTAAAAGTTACTTGATTTATGTTTTACCAGTCTCATTCTGCTTGTAATGAGGATTTCAGAAGTGCATGTATAATATGGGCTGTTAACAGTACAAATTAGTGCTTGTTCCACATAGGTGTGGCCATAGGTCCCTGTGGAGCCCTTTCAACAGTCACAAATTCATCAGGGTTGTCAAAAGCTTCATAGTGGATTAACAAATCTTGAATAGCACACTCCTCAATCTGGAACAAAAAAAGAACATGTATTTCAGTGTTAGATTGGCATACGTGCCACTAATAGTTATGAACAGGCTATGGTGGCCCTGAGTACATCTGCTATAGACCTCATCAGGAACTAGTAGTACCTGAGGTCTTCTTCAAGCCACCAAAAGAAGTCTTATGCTTGCAGACTCTGGCCCTCATCAGAGACCCTGATATCCGCTGGAAGGGCAACACACAAGGGCACAAGTACTCCAGAAGGTTTGCTCTGGTGACTTCCTCGCACAGGTGACCAAGTGACAAAGAGAGACATCGTCAGATGTCAAGCATGATAAGGTCAAGGGCAGCCTTGGCTACTCTGACCTTGAGATCTTGCACCATCTCATGAGAGGGGAACAAGACATCAAAATCACAACCCTAGACCTTCAGAAGAACAGATTATGATTTGTTCAGGGATCTGCTTAAAAAAAAATCTCAGAGAACGTGGCCCCTGAAAGAAAAGGGGTCCAGAAGACCTGCTTGATTTTAAGATCAGTTCTTCCAAGCATAATAATTGTCCAATGACCAGGAAGTCTAACAAACATGGCAGGAGGCCTGCATGGATCACAGAATCATAGAATGGCCTGGTTGAAAAGAACCACGATGATCATCGAGTTTCAACCCCCCCTGCTATGTGCAGGGTCGCCAACCACCGGGCTGCCCAGAGCCACATCCAGCCTGGCCTTGAATGCCTCCAGGGATGAGGCATCCACAACCTCTTTGGGCAACCTGTTCCAGTGCGTCACCACCCTCTGTGTGAAAAACTTCCTCCTAGTATTTAACCTATACCTCCCTTGTCTCAGTTTAAAACCATTCCCCCTTGTCCTATCACTATCCACCCTCATAAACCATCGTTCCCCCTCCTGTTTACATGCTCCCTTCAAGTACTGGAAGGCTACAGTGAGGTCCTCCCGGAACCTTCTCTTCTCCAAGCTAAACAATCCCAGTTCCCTCAATCTTTCCTCATAAGAGAGCTGCTCCAGGCTTCTGATCATCTTAGTGGCCCTCCTCTGGACCCACTCCAAGAGCTCCACGTCCTTCCTGTACTGGGGGCCCCAGGCCTGGATGCAGTACTCCAGATGGGGCCTCACAAGAGGCAAGTAGAGGGGACAATCACCTCCCTGTCCCTGCTGGCCAAGCACCTTACAAAACTCTAACACACAAAGGTAGTGCATACAAGGTGGAAGCCTAGATAACCCCGAAGAAAAATACAACCGTTGTCTAAGCATGCAGGAACTGAATTAGTCAAGTCAAAGACCAGCCAGAGTTAAATCCTGCAAGTGACATGAAAGGCAATAAGAAAGTTGCAAAAAGAACGCTAGAGAAAATGTAAGCTGAAAGAGAAAGGAGATGGACAAGGCTGAGAAACAATTAGTCTTCTTCATTTTCATCTGCAGTAGTAAGACCAGCTTTCAGTAATCCCTGGCCCCTGAGACCAGTGGGAAAGTCTGGGGAGAAAAAAAATTTACCGTCAGCAGAGGATAACAAAGTTAAGAAATATTTTAATAAACCAGACATCCATATAATTATGACACTGACGGGATGAACTCATGTTGCTAAGATAGCGTTATGGGAGCTGGCCAGTATGGGAGCAAGGCCACTGTAAAAAATACTTTGAAAGATCATGGTGGTAGAAGGAGGTTCCTGAGGACTAGAAGGAACCAAAATGTCATCTTCAAGAGGAGAAGAAGGAGCATATGGGAATTAATTGCCAGTCACCTTCACCTTTGTCCCTGGAAACATGATAAAACAAATCCTCCTGGAGGTTATTTCTAAACACATGCAGGACAGGAAGGCTATGTGGTAGTCAGCGTATGCATTACAAAGGGAAAATCATGCCTAATGAACCCAGCAGCATTCTCATAGTAGAAGGGTGGCTTGGTGGATGAAGAGAAAGTGGTGGACATTGTTTACTTCTTCAAGCCTTTTAACATTGTCTCCCACATCCTCACAGACAAATTGAAGCATGGGCTTGATGAATTTAAGTAAGATGGACTGAAAACTACCTGAATTGGTAGTCTTAGAAGATTGTGAACTATGTCCCAAAGACCATGTTAGTGCACAGCTCCTAGTATTAATACCAAGATCAAGATTAAGGTCAGTACTGCTTAGCATCTACATTAATGACCTGTGTAATGTGACATAACACACCCTTGGCAAGGTTGTAGATGACAAAATCAGAGGGAGTGGTTGGCACACTAGTGAGTTGTGCTGCCATCCTGAAGGTATCCAGCATGTCTGGGGCGTTAGCTGAGAGGAATCTCACCAAGTTCAAGAAAGGAAAATGTAAAGTCCTGCTCACGAGAAGAGTGAAGCACAAGCACATACACCAGCCAACTGAATGGAAAGTAGCTTGGCAGAAAATGACTTGGGCTCCTGGTAGGCAAGTTGACTCTAAGTCACCAAGGTGCTCTTGCATCAAAGAAGAGTCCCTCTATTAGGGACAGCACTGTCAGTAGATTGAGAGAGATGATTCTTCCCCTCTACTGGCGAGAAACATTTAGAGTTTTGGGCCCAGTTATGGACTCCCCAGTATTACAAGAGAGAGGGTCCACTGAAAAGACACAAAAACGATTAAAAGCCTGGAGTCTCTGATGTGCAAGGAGAAGCTAAGAGAGCTGCAGTTGCTTAGCAAGGCAAAGATTCAGGGAGATCTTATCAATGTGTATAAACAGCTGATCAGAGAAAGTAAAGAAGATTGAGCTAGATGTCTCAGTGATGTCCAGCAACAGGACAAGAGGCAATGAACAGAGACTGAAATACAGAAAACTTCATTTCAACATAAAAATCCTTTTTTCACTGTGGGTGGTTGGACACTGAAATAGGCTTCCCAGAAAGGCCTCCATTAGACTACACTATTTACAGGCTCCGACCTCAACTACTTCGTGATTCTGAAAATCTATCAGCCATGGATTCAATAGTCAATCTAATATAGATCTACCTTATCTAATTGCAACAAGATGTTATTATTAAATGATATTTAACACAATTTTACAAGTGACGCTAAGTATAATGATACATAATTAATACTAAAAACTGATCTCTGAAACAGCGAGTGGAAACTCCTGGTGTTAATACCCAACTGCAGAAACTTAGCACTTTACCTGGATCAAAGCCAAGGGTTTTTCTCTGCTCCTAATAAGAGCAGCTTCTTGCTGGCGCTCTTCCTCTACAATAGATGCAAACATGACAGGTGCCATGACTGGAGAGTTAGTTGGTGATGTTGCCAACCAAGGACTGCAAAAAAGCAGAAGATATTATGAGACAACATCGAGAACAAGGTCAGCATGACAGAGAGAAAACAAATTCTGGAATTTAAGTGAGTCAAACTTACTTATGGCTCTCTAGCTGAGGAGAATCTAAAACGTGGCCTTCCGGACCTGGGCTACTTCGAGCCACGCATCTGGAAAAAAGGAAGGAAAGGAAGGTGGAAGTCACTAACAAAGGATTTTCCTTAATCATAACTGATTACAAATTCAAAGTAGCTAATTACAAATTTGTACTCTTTTTTCTTTTTTTTTTCTCCGAGAAGATAGGCATTATAAAGCAATGCTGAGTTTGTCTTTAAATGTGATACTGTGACATGAGGAGACACTGATACTCCTTTCTGAATGCCAGAACTTACCGGATTTTCAGTTTGAGCACTAACTCCGGCATTTCCTAACATTTGAGCATTTGAACAAAAGCACTTAAAAATAACGTATAGATAGATAGATATATTTAAACCTGTAAAATATTCAATCAAGTTATGCATTGACAGCATGCACTGTAAATCTGTTTGGAAGTCACATGAAAAGAACACAGCCTCAAGACAGAAAAGTCCTGCATTCAAATTAAATATTTCATGTAAAAAGAGCCAGTACTACAATAGCACTAGCAAATTATTTCCTCAAGTATAAGCCCAGAAAATACGGACTTCCAGTGTACGTCCTGCAACCACCTCATATTCATACGAACAGCATGTAACTAAAATTAACCGGATCAGAAAAAAATCCTGGAATAACAATAAAGAATTGCCAAGAAGGAAGACATTTTATTCCATTCTAAGATGTCAACCTGTCTACAAAAATAAGTCAGAATTGGTATATTCTATACCTTTAGACACAGTGTATTTGACAAAATAATCCTACATCAATAAGACGAGAGAGACCTACTTTTGTTATTTAATCTCTCTCTTTGGCAACTTTTGCAATTTCCATAACTCTAAAAAAGTTTTATAACATACTATGAAATGCTAACAGACTTTTTTGAATTATTCTATGGCATTGAAAAAATTCTAATGGTGTTGGTATTTCAATAAATCAGTCTCAATTCTCTTTATGGCTTTGGTAATCCTCTGTAAGTGGCCACAAACACTTGGAAAGGGAGAAACATCTACAGAAAGCTATCTAATAAGAGAATTCCAGTAACTACTAAGTTCTCTGCCTGGAATTTTTTTCCCCACTACGCAACTCCAAGGACAACAAGAATCATGATTCGTACTGCTAAGCAATGAAGGCAAGATCTCAAAAAACCTGAAAAGGAACATCCATTACCAAAAACGACATTTCAGTGAACCATGACCAGCTTTTTGTCACAAAACATAATCTTGTCCACCAAACAGCCATCTATCTACTCAAAGAGTAGAACAAACGTTAACATCTGCCAAGGCATAACAGTGGACTTTCAAAATAAGCTCTCTGCAGTGTCACTCCCATGAATCAAGCCCAGCAGATCCACTTTCTGCCAGCTCATATTGCTTCTCCGTTTCCACTGGAAAAATACAGTTCATATGAGTCTAGATGAGACTTTGCCTCCATTTTAAGTAACGGTGACCATATCAGACACTAACAAGAAAGTCAGTGCAACAATGTATGGAGAAAAAGCCAAGAAGGTATGGTTCTTTCTAAATTGGCTGTTCCTGGGTAACTGTTATTCCAGAACTGACCCATGAATCAACAGCTCCATGACACGAGCGATCAAATCTGCTTTACCACTCTCCACATTGATCATCCATCCATAGAGCTGCCAATTTCCTTTCACTTGACATTACTAATTTGCAATGCTTTTTTCATGAGGATCAAAGAATACTTGGGAGAAAAGGGTAGAAAAAAAGTTGGTTTTTTGTTTGTTTTTAATCTTTGGTAAGAAAAAAAAACAAATGGCAGCTTAGAAAATCCTGTTTTACTAAACAAAAGTATCAGGTCATAACAGATAAGTATGATAAATACAGAACTTCTGTAAGGAGCTAAGTGCCACAAAACTTTTTTTTTTTTTAACGAATTCCCCATACCTCTCATTTCTAGCTTACTTACTCATATTGCAGCCACGTTATTCATAATTTTAGAGAGTAAGTTAGCTAAAAGAAATATCATCGTAAGTTAATGTTAATGGATGTTATAAGCAGTTATGTTCAAACTAACAAACAAAATTAGGAAATTATATTAACTTCTCAAAGAATAAACAGTGTGACTGTGGTACAAAGCAAAGGGAAAGAAAATTCAGTACAAAGAAAAAGGCTGAAGGGCAACTAGTTAAGCTAAGCATTTTCAACTTGAAAAGAAAAAGTAGAACCAAGGTATACTGATCACGACAATTAATCAGAAGTACATCACTGGAAAAAAAAATAAAAGAATGTTGAGCAACCTGGATCAGTTTGGAACAACCAATTCTGTTACCATACACCACACTGGATGAAGCTTATTTGGAAGACCCTTCATTTTTATCTTTTACACTCAAGAAAGATAAATCTAAATTATCATGCATGCAGAAAACAATTTCTCATGACAACTAGAGAAAGCTAAACATTATACTCATCTTCAGGAAGGACACAGAGAACTACTGTCTGATCAGTGTCACTTCAAACCTTATAAAAGGTTGTGAAACAAATCCTTCCCTAAGTCACTTCTGGATTTATCAACTACTGGCAAATTTTGTCTGAACAACGTAATTACCTTCCACAATAGGATGACTGGCTCTGCAGACAAACAGAGCAAAGAAAATCACTTTATTTGCCTTTCGCTAGCCAAGTCTTTATACTCAGCCTGCACTTACAGTGTATCCTTATAATCAGTCTGAAAAGCATGGACAGGTATATGGACTACACGATGGATGGTTCTGGATGAACTGTATAAAGCTCAACTGGAAACCAACTATTGGTGATGGCCCTTAAGAACTGATATAATATTTAATGTCTTCACCAAAAATTTGGTGGTCGGATAGAGTGTACTCTCAGCAAGGTCACAAATAGATGGGGACAGGCTGGGGGTGCACATGCTGAATGCTGGGTTGCCATTCAGAAGGACCTCAAGAAGCTGGAAAAATGGGAAAACAAGGCAAATGCGAAGTCACAAATTTGAAAGAGAGTATCCCCAGACAGCAGCACAGGACAGAGGATAACTGGCTAGAAGACAGCCTTGCAGAAAAGAACTCACGTAGTCCCGGTAGGCAGCAAGTCTAAGATGAATCAGTATGTGTCCTTGCAGCAAAGGCCAAAAGCATACTAGTCTGTACTAGAAAAAGCATAGCCATACAGTCAAAAGAAGTTACTCTTCCCTTCTGTGTTGTATTTATGAGACTACATACAGAGCATCGTATTTGTGCCCCTCAATACAAGAAAGATGTTGCCATGCTGGAAAAGATCCTGTATAGGGCCACCAAAGTTAGGGACACGTGACAGAAAGAGCTGAAAACAACTGTATGCTTGCAAAGAGGAGGTCTCATTGTTGCCTTCAACTATATAACTGGAAGTTTTAAAAAAGATGTGGCAGCCATTTGCTTAGTGGTGCACATAGAGTAAGAAGCGATAGGCACAAACTGCTAAATGGGAAATCCCAGTTAGGTATAGAAAAAAAAAATCTATCATAAAGATGATCATACCCTTGAACATGTTGCCTAGAAAGGCTGAGGTATCTACACCCTTGGAAATATCACAAGTCAATTGGGCCAGGCCCTGAGCAACATGATCTTCCTAGAGCTATGCTGAACAGGAGGCCAGCCAACAGCATCTAAATTATTCTACAATTTCAACAATGGGACCACTTATGTCTGAAGTCTAGATAAACCAGCTTCCAGTTTTTATTTCAGATAGCAAAGACCATAAGAGAATAAAAAACAGGAAAGAATCAGAAAAGGAAGGACAGACAACAGGAAAAGTCATCAGTTTTCTGCTTTCTTGTTCATTTAACTAAGAGCATGTCTGTACATCTTAGTGAATGCCTTTATTCTGATGTCACTTCTCTACTTCATCTCTTTCTCCATCTCCACTTGCAATGCTTACCTAACTGCACATTTGACAATAACCTGCACCCCTCCAGCCATTTGAAAGAAACTCTCTCCTCCTCACCCATAATCCAAAGAACTCACAGCACCACTAGAAACGAATCCAAACAGACTGTTTCATTTAACCAACCTGTTTGAACATAGACAAAAAGATTGTTTTCCAGAGCAGGAAGGAAAAACAAAAAAAAACAATACACTCACAGACTTTCCCTAACTGCAATGAACAGTTTCAGTGTCACAGCACACTCTAGCGGTCAATTAAAAGACCAGTTTAAGTACCTGTGTCATCTACCTCAATTTAAGTGAGGCTTTAAAACATAGGAAACAACATACACTTTGAGGCTGTTTGTGCATATATACATTTGTGTTTCTTGCTAGCAAGATACTTATTCCAGATGCTAAATCAACTGCACATATTTTAACATGCTAGGTTAATTCCTCAGCTGGCATCAAAATAAATAGGAGAAATGGAACAGAGTGGAAATGAGAAACAAAGTTATACAGAAAAATGGGAAAAAAAAGCCTAAAAACACAGAACTTGGAAAGATAGAAGTCTAGAAAATTAAAGACTGATGCAGAGAAGTAAGTGCATGAAAACAAACAAGCCAAATATCATCAGTACTGAACTAGCCTGATTAACTCAGTTGGCTGAACTTGCCATGACTCCTGCCCAGACACTGCGATGTCCTAGCACTTAACTTCCCAATGTTTCTTGAGAATTTCTTCACTTGAAGCCATTTCAGGTCTACTGCCTCAAAGATCTAATAACTGCTCTAAGAAAAAAAACGCTGGTCTCCTGCAGAACCTCTTGGGTTTTGCTGTGCCATTTGACTCATGTACTAGCTATTAGCTCAATATTAGCCATGCCAAAACCAGGCCTTTCCCATGCAAAGCCAGAGAGATGCGTTTCCACTAAGACTCTTTACTGCTCCCTAGAGTAATGCAATAAAGACAATCTGGGCAGCCACAAAGAATCAAGTCACGTCAGGCCTATGTTTTTAGCTTGAACTGTGAGCTGTACACACACAGCTGTGCAGCGTAACTCCCAAGACTAAGCTGTCCCTGGAAACAATACAGCCACATCCACTTGGCCCAGCTTTTGAGCTGATGTGCCTCTGGACCCAATCCAGTTCACATCTCCACATTCATGACATTTTTCATCTGCAGAAACTGGAAGATGACAATGTATGGAAGCATGTTTATACACCCCTTCTAATGTAAAAAAAATAAAGTTTAATTACTTCACATTTTATCCAAAAGAAAAAAAAAGAAAGCTGACACAGTAGTTGTGCAAGTTTCTTCCGTGTCCCATCAGTAGGCCTGACATTCAGAGACAAGGATTGCTTATACTTTACAAACATTCAATTTCCTTTCCTTAAAAAGGAAGAGGAAAGAGTGTGGATAATGAATCTTTACTGAAACAGCTCTTGAAGGCTGCTGGCAAAAGTCAGAGTTTGCTGTGACAAAAGTAGTCAGTCAAAGAATAAAACTTGCTCAAAGTAGAAATCTTAATCCTAACTCCAGATAGATGAACCCTCGATTCCTTACACCTAACAGAAAGAAATAAGCATCTTTAGAGACAATTCAAAACAACCTGAAATAGCTCTGGAAGTGCCCTTTTTTTCTGACTGATGATAGACAATCTAGTCATCTAGCCTCCCACTAGTTTAATATATCATTTTCAGACAGCTAACATATTATGCCTGGAATCAGCTCAAAGAATCCAGTTTAGAGCCTGCAGACAGGCCAGACCGAACAGACTAGACAGAGCAAAGCAAAAGGAAATTAAGTGACTTTATGGAGATCAGAGACCATGTGACAAAACTAGTAAAAGCATCCAGTGCATGTTTCTCTATCACCAGCCCATACTCTCTCCCATGTGATTAAAAGTTTTGCTATTTTGCTAGAAAGTAAATTAATAATACCTATTATTTCTGCACATTTGTGTAAGTGCATCTCCACTCACCACAGCTGCCTCAGCTTTATTTCTGTTGCTGAAGGATACTTCTGCTACACTTGCCAAAACCCTCTTCTCTCCTCTAACACCATTTCCCACTCGTGCTTCTTTATTTCTCCATTCTTTTTTGCTCTTTAGCTACCAATATGGCACACACTACTTCCATTATAGAGAATCATCACTTTCTATACAATTGAGCAACCAAGAGGGAGGCCCAGCAGAACTGTACTGAACCAGTACTCCAGATGGGGCCTCACAAGAGCCAAGTAGAGGGGGACAATCACCTCCCTCTCTCTGCTGGCCACCCCTTTTTTAATGCAGCCCAGAACACAGTTGGCCTTCCAAGCTGCATCTGAGCTCACCCCTCTCTCACCCTTACTGATTTGTCTGTAGTCACTGACTGTGGCTCATGCTGGTCACCAGCAGAGAGCCTGCCTTGCTCACCTCACTCTGGCACAGTGGGGGTGTGCCCTGCTACCTTGCTGCCACCTGACCCCTCCAGTAAGATAGAGCACTCAGACTTTGTGGCTTCTAGATGGCAGGTAGGAAAGTCAGTAAGATTTTCAAGCCCTCTGTCTCTTAAATATATTTTAAATGCCTAGTGTTTAAAATTCCTGATGATAGAGCAAAGAGATGCAGGTAGATGACAACTTGGTCATAAATACTTTCAGAAATTAGGCTGAGACTTATTTCCTCTCAGCTTAGATAGTAATTCTAATCCCAAAACACAGATTTTATTGGAGATAACAGAATGCAGGGACAAAACAATTAAATGGAAGAACAATGTACGTCTAGTTATTATACAGTAATTTATACAGATCTCAAAACAGGTCATTTTTGTCCCTAGAATTATAGTATCTCACTAATTATAATATACAAACATAAATGACACATCAATATTTCAGTAAGCCTTTTAGATTGTTTAGGTACAATTTTTCATGGAATGAATCAGCTTGTAAGACAACTCAGATTAGGGACTGCTCTTTGCTTGAATAAATGGACTTCATTCACCCACTGGTTACAGAAAAATACTCTTAAGCAAAACTCATGCATGCCATACCTGAATCCTAGAAGATATTTTTCTAACTTCTGCAGAAATAAGATGTTTTCTATTTTTATACATACGTATATACACATAGATACACAAGCACTTTGTTAGTGTTTGTGTTCGTGTATATATATATACATATATATATACACATATATGTCCACATATACAAATACTTCAAACTATAAACATAATATTAGCAGTGGCATTATATTCCTTAAGTCTACTTCACTTCCTATTTGCAATAGTATTCCATTCATGAAATCCTATTAATATTAAAACACCACTAGAAGAATACTTTAAGGATTTAAAAAGGAAAAAAAAGGCAATTTCATCCTTTCAGGTTCTGGCATATGAGTTGTTATTCACAATTAGAAAAAGACTGCTCTCCTACCTTGTGGTGCTTTGGACTGGTGAATCCTCAGCTCCTTTACATCCAGCTCTCTTGATAGCAGTACCAGGCAAATTATTTGCACTCATATATTTTTCTTCCTCCATTACAAGATCACGGAATGATTTCGGCAAAGCAGAATGCAATGAAGATGACCTTTTGAATAAATAAGCAATTAAAAACATACATATATACACATATAAATCCCCTTTAGACCTCATCCCTTCAAATACATCATTTTGGGACAAAAAGGTGAACAACAGATACATTTTCAACTTTGACAAAAATTGGCAGACACAGCTGCTAGGCAGAACCAAGACAGCGAATGAGTCACTTGTAGCTACTTGAGGTTCTAAAAATCCCCTAATTCACAGTGAAATTCGCAAAACTGATATGCTTAGTTTTCTTTTACTTGCTTACGTATAATGTACACTGGTACTGAACTAGAGCCTGCATATTATCTTTCAAAAACAAAACAGAATGAAAATACATAAATTTAGAATAATAAATGGTATGAACATTTTCTGATGCAAAAATCTTTATTTACAGAAATCAAGGTATTTGCCCCTCAGTTTCGTTCCTGCCCATCGTGCCTTTAGATTTAATTCATCATAAATTTACCTACATTTAACTTTACTAACCATCTATTTACAGTATGCCAACTATTAGAAACACGTACTAGAATAACAGTTCTGTTCGTCATGCACTCAGAAGGTAACAGATCAATTATAAATACTACTGAAGTAGAACAAGCTACCTATATAGTGTTTACTAATTGCACACCTACCACAAGGAGAGGTGCATTTGAAATCAAAAATGTTCAAACTGCATATCAGCTGACTTAAAAAAAAAAAAACAAACAAACAAAACAAAAAAAAACATGGAAAGTGTTTTACCAGAATTTCCCCAAGCTTATTACACCAAGCAGGCAAATAGCTCTCTTGGGATCTGCCATCACAGAAGCCTCCTGCTGCTAACAGTTTAAATAGCCTATCTGTCTTCATGAAAATTCTGTATTGAAATCAGATTCACCAGCAACCCAGAACCAAAACAAAAACCCACAGCAACCCACACCATCAACAACAAAAAACCAATGCAATTATGCCACTCTTAAAGACTCTAATCCTATCCAAAACAACATGGATAGCATAAAATGGTTTAGCTTAAACCATTACAAATTTTCTTAAGAGTAACAACTCTAAGCTTCCCTGATACACTGTCATACCTATTCAATATGTAACATTTAAATAAAATTTAAACATTATACATTAAAAAAATGAAAGAGGAGGAAGTTTTTCTAATCTGTAACTGCAAAACATCCAAGTGTCAAGTTCCAAAACAGCTGTTGATGTTTCACAATAAGCTAAAATATCAACAAACTGAATACCTAAACATTAAAAAAAAACACGTCATATATATGAATTCTCAAGAAAGGCTTTAAATTTATACTTTCATTCTTGAAAAGCCACAGGTTCTCAGGAGTTTAAAAAACAAAAACAAAACACAACAAAAACAAAAAGCCCTACCACTCATGATCAAAGTCTGGAGAACAAAGCCAATACATACCAAATACCTAGCTTTTCATACTTCATATTCTCCAAGTATTATTTTTTGCTTGTCGTGTTTTTATTTGTTGGGATTTCTTTCCTCCTTTATTTCCACCATTCTTCACAGGAGGTAGCATAGCTTCAGACCACTCCCCAACTATGAAACTGGAGGTTGCTTTTGGTGGAGAAGTTGGGCATGGTGTACAATATACTGTGCATTAGTCAACCAAGAAAGAGTCGGAAGGTCCCACACCCTTCTGGCAAGTGTTCTCCCTGCACATCCAAGATGAATATCTTATTTCATTGGAACGCAAGTTCTATGGCTTTGACTGCACTGCATGCATGGAAACCTCCATCTATTGCCAGAAGCACTCTAACAGTCCTTTGTGAATGTACAGACTACATTTTTGCAAATATGATATTATAGGAGTAACACTCCTCTATTTTACATAGAAAAACTGCTTCGAACAACTGATGGCTTGCCTTCTAAAGCTTAAAGTCTCTTCAACAAATGCTCTTCTACAGAAGCTAGGCATAACTTAAAATATTTCTTTACTTCCCACTTTTCTAGAATTCTGGAGCTACCGGCAGTTTCCAGATCAGCAGCCAGAACATTGCTGAGGAACATACAGAATCGTGCATGGTGACCACACAAGCAACAGCCTGGATTCCATCCTCCTGATGGAACCTCTGGCACTTCCACTTAAGATTGTGTAACACAGTAAAGCCCAGCCACTTTCAAGAACTGTTTAATGAGAAGCTCAAGAATACAATATATTTTCTGGACAGACCTATCCAAGTATACTCAAAAATAAATAAATAAATAAAATCAGTCTGTATTTGCTTTTTAACTGTCAGGAAAAGTTCACAGGCATTTGGTAGCTTAAAAGTAAATAACACCCAATAGTTAAAGAATTAGCCATAAGAGAATAGATCTATAGTTTGAATAGTCAGCACAGCCTAATGAGATGTCCAACCAAGGAAATTATACTCCACATTTCTATACATATTTTATCAGCTTCTCTTACTATCTTATTTTCTGTATTCAGAAGAAAATAATATAGAGGCATCTACTGAAACGATTAAGTTGATCAGTACAAATACGTCTAATGAGTCACCTATCTTACATTATAAATTAGGACTCAAGGAGCAAAAAGCACTTCTGAAGATATTCAGATAATCACAGAATCACAGAATTGTAGGGGTTGGAAGGGACCTCAGAGATCATAACTAGATAAACCCCTCAAAACGACCTCCAAAGCCTACTTCAGGTTTTGTTGTATCTATCAGTTGTGTCTATCAGAGAGAAGAGAAAGACAGATGTCCATACAGATACCATCCTGCGTTATCTCACAGCCCCTTTCCTTGGCGCCCAAAGTAATCTTTCATATTGTAAAGCTTTATGCTTCATTTTATTTACATAACAAAAGTTGAAAGTGACTGATGACATTTAAGTTGACTTGTTGAAACTGCCCATGAAACACCCACAGCAGCAATCACTAACATCAGAGCAAGCCATGGCAAGGGATGTTTGGTGAAGTTCCTTTGAGGACTTCAAGCAAGAGCCACTGATACAGAGGAAGGGTCCCTGCCTTTGCTGGGTGCATGAGGAGAAGAACTGACTCATGCAGATCCCAGTCCATATAATTAACAGCCACACTGATCTCATACATCAGCACGTGGTGCGCAAGTGGATGACTTTTCTTCCACACCAACCACTGATGGGTATAAAGGCAGTGGGTTGTAAGGACACATGAACTGGTATGTAAATGAGCATGAGTGACCTGTGTATACTGCCACTGTAGATGTTAGGTTATGCATTGTTTACTCATAATTATAATGTTAGTAGTAAGATTAAAACCAGTGGCTAAAATACTGCTGTAGCGACATACCCCTGTAACTGTAAGTTGGACACCGGAAGTACACGGAGTATAATTTTTTTCTAATAATCAACTCATGATAAACAGATGCCTACAAAGATTTCTTGCCCCTGCTTTCATAAATTCGTGGTGGAATCCTAGCCATTATATATATTTATTCTTTAAGTAAATAAATATATTAAATTCACATGGCTCATTGCTACTTGTTCAGTTATGCTTCTAAGATTTCATCCTGTACCAACTCAAATTGTGAAAAAGAAATCTTAAATGAGGCAAGCTGCAATCTTTCACTGGTGTAAACCCAGATTATAAATAATTGTTTTGTTTGATACAGTGATATTTATTTAAACATTTTAATTGTGTGAAATCTGCACTAAAGATCATTTTAAACACATTACACTCCAAAAGAATCCTTAACTCTAGTATTCATCACTCACTCTATAACAAAACCATTTTAGCCCTTCCCTCCAGGAAGGGCCAACTTTTTTTTTCCTTTTGACAAAGAAAAGTAGCATTCCTAATGGTTATTAATAATCCCCTCCTGACTGTTCCAAAGCTTGTGTTTTACCTTCTTTTTCTATATAACACTTGGATACCACCTGCAAATACCACATCACACACGGGCAAAAGCCAGATGGGACAGTGCCTACTGACTTACCTGTAGCAGAACTTTAAACAACTGCTAAACTGCAACGACTGCATGTCCCCATACCCTATGGGCTTACTACCAAATATAGATACAATCATCATTATTCTTTTTAATGAACAGAAGCTAGGTCACTAATGGAAGAAATTGCTTCTAAGAAATTATTTAAGAAAAAAACATCCAAAACTGAGAAGTTATTTTTAAAATGTAACATACCATGCATTTCCTAGCTTCGCAACTTTCGTAGGTGTGGGTGGTATGGTTATTAGTGGAGCAGGCTCTGTGCTGGTAGTTACTGACCCATTATCTTTTGCTGCCAGTGCAATCATTTTCCTTTGCTTCTGAGAAAGCTTAATTCCATGAGAAGCCATTCTGCTGTGAATTGATATTGCAAAGAGACATGTGAGATCAGTGTCCTTTCAGATGACTTGCCTTTAACCCTGCACACCAGAGAAATATTCCTTTCCTAGACCAAAATACTGTTTCAAATGCAGTGACTATGGGCCAGGGGTGGGCTGGATGGCTGGGGAGCAAAAAGAAGGATCAAAAAGAATCAAGTGACAGAAAGAAACCATGAAATTATCCCTTACTGATTTCTACAAATGAAAATATGCAGAGTAGAGAAAAGTCTCTAAAGAGAGGTCTACCACCAGATGAAGACTACTTTTTAATTCTGTGACTTTCTTTTTTTTAAAGAGACTATCTGAAACTTGCTTCCTGAAGCCAAAAATATTCTTGCCTAAAAATGTATACAACAGAATATAGTCATTATTTTCTATTTAGTGACTTGTTCAAGCTACTTCGATTTTTCATTCTCGGCTATTTGGTTTACAGCTTCAGAATCTACCTGGAGAACAACCCTTTAGAAGGAAAATAAAACAACCAAACCAAATTTTTTCTTCAAATTTACCCTAAGCATTTATTACTGACTAGATAACATATTTCTCTCTTATGAAATACAGAAATTGATCAAAGCTTTCCAGGACTATTTTCCTGGCTCTCTTTTACAAGAACATTACACTTTAAAGGTGCTAAAGTTATGCTGAAGTTATCTCCCATTCTCTTCCATATGACACCACTTAATAAGCATCTGGTTTAATTCACTGCCTCCTAAGAACGTCTATTTCTTTCACTATACTTTAGAGGTAATTTTCAAAGCAAGAACCACCCTTGCTTCTGACTGAGCAAGAACTATGACTATCAACACATCATGTGTCAGGGGAGGACAGAGAATATAAGACAAGAAACAAACTTCAGAATTGAGTATACTATGGTCAAGAAGTAATTTCTTAAGTGCTATGGACAAGAAAGAGTTAATTCTTTTTGGTTGAAAATAATGCAGTTCAGAAAGCAGACCAATTATTTAACACACTAGTTTCTAGTGTGCTAGACATGCTTTTGCAGTAGTCGACTAAAGAAGACCACAGTAAAATAAAGGGATACATTTTGAATCCCTAAAGAAAAAGCACTATAACGAAGTAAACAAAGTTGTTCAAGAACAAACATGACATCTTTTCTTCTGTTCCTTTTCAAGTATGAAATGCCAGAACCACTGACTAAATTCATAATGGCCTGATCACACTTTTCTTTTATAGATTTTGTTGGATTTTTGCTGGTTTTTTGTTTGTTTTTTAAACTAACCTTGAATTTGTCTTTGGCATAGTTCCACATTTCTGCTTATTTTCTTCTATTTCCATGATAGTTCTTAGATCCATAGCAGGAGGGCTGGCAGGGCTAAATAAAAAATAAAAAGTTATCTTCTGAGGCACTCATTTTCACTTACATTCCATACTTCCAACCTTCTCTGAAACTCTCTAGATCATACGTAAGATCAGTAATGGGATGTATAATTTATGTCTGTTTGCTCCATTACAGCAAACCACAAATACAATGTTTCTGACAAAAAAATTCATAAATATATACCTATTTAAGAACATGCTACAAAAACACTCAATATGCTATGAAAAAAAATGTTAACTACGATTGCTTTAAAAAAAAAAATCTGATACCTAAACCCAGGATTCTTATTTAGTAGTCAACTATCCATTTTAAGTATTAGTGAGCAGTGCCTTTCAGCTCTTTCATGAAGACTGAATTAGATCTTTCTTTCAAGAGCCTGTTTAACACTAGTTCACACTGCAATGAAATTTGAAAGCTCCATCCAAACACCAGCTACATTCTCAAGCATTAGAAATCAGTTTCTTTTTTCGTAAATGATCTTTTTTTAAAACTTCTGTAGAAAAGAATGCAAATTAAATTTTAGAAATGTCTGGATTTATGTAAAACTATAAATTAAAAACTGGGCATTTGAAGACATATATAAACAAAGCTGTGTTACAACTAGGTTACAAAGACAAACTCTGAAATCAGACGTAAGCAGTACTTTGTCTTTCCCTACAGAAAACCAACTATAATAGACCTAAGTAGTGAATTAAACAGTGTGAATTCACACCAATACCTGTCATCACTGCTTTTCAATAATACTTCAACCAAATGTACTATTAATCCTTAAAACACTATACAACAGTGCTGCCTGCTTTTTTTTTTTTTTTTTTTTTTTTTTGACATCACATGCCAGCATTATTAGAAAAAGCAAAGAAAAAGTATTAGGAAAATCCATAAAGGTACAGGGATATTACAACAAACACCTATGGTTTTGTTTGTTCCTTTTCACTGTAATCTTCTAAAAAACGTTCCATAAGAATTGCAAGATAACAGATGAAGGTGGAACTCCCTTCAACCACGTCTAAAGACCAAAGAGTCTCTGCACAAACTATGCTTGCACAAATATGTGGCAAGACAAAACAGCCTTAATGGATTCTGTTGTCTAAACTACACATTTCAGAGTTGGGACTTCTAAATTCTATAGATTAACTGTATTCACAAAGAACATCAGGCACAAAGCCACACAGGATAAGAAAACTCCAGAAAATTACCACTGTGTGATTCCTTAAGTCCTTAACCTCTTCTCTATTTAACTTTTACTGGCAATGAGGCAAGACGAATCTTCAGTTTATTATGGCACTATTATTCCACTTTCATATGCAGATACTGCTACAGATAAAAACTAATAGGCAATTATTTTATTACTGCATCAGTTAAAGCTGCAGTGCTGATTTTTCACAATGCACTGTAGTCTAAAAGAATGGCTTCAAAATGTCAAAGCACAATGGTGCTTCCAATGGCCTCAAGGATCATCTGATTCCACAGAAAACTACTAAGTATTTTACAAAAGGACCTCTAAAAAAGGCAGCAGAAGTCCAGACTGATAGCACTTAAAAAAAAAAAAAAAAAAAGCATTTATCAACAGCACCTCAAAGAATAATTTTTAAAAGAACCAATTTAATAAAATTAACAAAATTTTTAATTAATGAGTCAAATGTGAAAAGCAGTGAACTCTGTACTCTGAACAGAATGTTACTAGCACTCATTACCACATGAGGAAGAAATAATGACTGTAAGCTAGGCAGGCACCACAATATTTACTCCACCTGAAACTGCTTGCTACCCAATTGGGAGAGGTTGCAGAGCTGCTTTTGGTACTGGGAATGGACTGTGGAACAGACTGCGTCAATGCTGATGATCCCTTGTATGACTTCATCTCTTTGTTCTGTTGAGAGGCTTTCATAACCAGACTGCATGCTTTATCTCTCATCTGGAAATAAATAAATAAATAAAAATAAAATTCAAAGCCAGAAAACTCTGTATAAATATTCTTACATTCTTCCCCATAGAAAAAAAAATACAATGCTTTAAGCAACTTGGATGACATGCATATGAGAAAAAAAAATCTTAAAAGAATACCATAAAAACATAAAAAATATTAGTGAATCTCTGCTCAGTTTTATTTGTATCTTTTTTTTTTTTTTTAATTCATACTTCACCCTGAATGATCTAAGTCCAAATATGTATCTTGATAACAGAAAATTTACTCCAAGATGCTCATTTCTAAAGCTGCTAGACAGGCAGAATTATTTCAAAATTATTTCTTTGCCTGTTATGCCAAAGTCTCTCAATTTTAAGGACAACAGCTTCTCAGAAACACTCCAAAAATACGAACTGACATTTGATGGATTAGATAAATAACAAAAAAAAAGTTGCTAGAAACAAAGAGATCCAACCTCAGTCCTCTCTGGATGAAAAACTTTTGTGAAGTCAGGGGACTGCAAGTCTCTAGGACTACTCACTCCTGCGTAACTACCTTCCGAGTCAGATGTTAGGAGTTCTGGAAGTGATTCTACTGAGTTGGTTTTATCCAGTTTTATGGAGCCTACGAAATAAGAACAGAGTAAAACTAATATATCAAAGCAGGACTAAACATTTGTTTTTAAAAAAGCAAAGCAAAAATTATTAACCTCACATTATAGGTATAAAATAACCAGATTACCTATCCCAGTATATTAGACAAGAATAACTTCAAGCAGACTTCCTTTAAAAAAATAGGATTTGTATTGCTTCTAGTTTCCTCGCTCTGTCTTGTGACATACATTCTCAGGAAAAATAAAATAGACACTTTTCTGTTAAAAAAAAGTCTTCCTCAATATTTTCAACAAACAGTGAGTAACTTATTTGATATTCCAGAGAAAGGTATGTAAGTAGAAATGTTCCACTATATGGGGAATTACCTTTTACAAAAAAACATGCTTCTACTGAAAGCTTTGGGCTCAAGCTTAAGGTGATAACCACTCTTTCAAACAACTCAGTCTTCAGAATTCACTGTTCAAATTCAGCAGCAGTCTTTGCAAGCTTTAATTACTGAAGTATAAAAATTGCACTGTATTTCAAATTAACTTTTTTGTTCTGTCTTTATAACTGAAAGGAACATCTTTCCCACTGACCTGTAGAGGCTGGACTCTGAATAATGTCTGAGAGATTATATCCACCAGAGCTGTCAGAGCGTTTTCGTGGCTTCTTTTTTGCTTTAGTTTTTGCCCTTTTGAAAAGAGCTTCCCTATTAAAAGCAAAAACAGTACAGGATAGACTAAAGCAACAAGAAAATTGAGTCTCAGAACTATCAATATCAAGTTTTTCAGCCAGCAGCTGTAGTTACACTTTAAATAGCAATAACTACTCCCACCAACTGTCAATAGCTTGCTTGTTCCTTCTCTGACACTTCCCTGCTTACATCAAATACTTATTAAATTATTGGGAGGGGGCGAGAATTAAGAGAGAAAAGAAAAAATTCTCACATAGATTTTGTTTCTGATCTGTTCCACGGCACAAACACTTGTGCTTAGACAGTGGAAGACAGCAGCTGTGTAGACGGGCACTGCCACCTAGGTCAGATTAAACTTGCTACACATTCCAGTAGGTATGAGTCAGAAAGTGTCAGAAAGTAAAGTAACTCTTCCCACACACAGATCCTGACTCCAAAGTAACACTACTGCTACAATAGAGCAGGCATATGGTGATGTTACCAGAACTTCACTTGTTCCTACCTATGGCATCAGGAACAATGGAATCAAAGAGTATTTCAACACCACTATTAGAAATTCAGAATTAAACTCTTTGAAAGGGTAGACAATAACCGAACAAGGGGAAATGGGTTTAAGTTGAGGGAGAGGAGATTTAAGTTGAAT
>JAOWBP010001760.1:65201157-65220091 GCA_028571105.1 Tragopan temminckii | reverse complement strand
GCTCACTTAGAAATGTTGATGAAAAACAGATACTTACTGAGAATTCTGTTCTGTATTCATTTCTTCCCTTATAAAAACAAAGTTCTCTCCCTCTTCAGGCTCAAAACAACTTAAGTCAGGTCCATCTGGATATGGCGTAATTACTCTCCTGACCATAGCAGGAATCTGTAGTTGCAAAAGTTATTATACCATTGCTCTTATACTGTTTGCTAGCAAATACTTAATCTCTTGTGAAAGGGTCAAAATGATAGTTATTTAAAATATTTTTACAGATTAAGTAATTATTTAAACAGCTTATAAACTTCAGTTACATTTCTAAGTAGGCTAAGGCTAATGGTGGTGACTATGTTGAAGAACAGAGTTTTGTAGTTGAGAATCTCTCTATCAACTAGCGTTACTGTATTCACTGTGGCTGTTACAGTTTCCACAGAAAAAAACAGGAGGCTTTGGTTTTAGAGTGATCTACATATGTTCCCAGCTGCTTACAACTCCTGACAGAAAATGCTTCAGGGTTATGCAAACTCACATCCTTTATTCTTTAACTGCAGAACAGTGTAATGTTTCTTGGTTTTCCCTTTATGCACGGAATTTCAACTTTCACATTATTTTTCTCATTGCTTTTAAGATTTCCTGAGAACACTTCATTTTTTACTGGCAAGTCTCCTTTGCTTTCTTTTCCTTCTAATTAACAGATGTACTTTTCCACAGATTTTGTTTGTTTTTTTCTTCCACACAAAAACTGTTAATTAACAACTACATTTAATGCATTAAATGTGCAATTTAATTACTTTAAAGAAGTATACTGTTAGCTAGTGAAATAAGAAAATATGAACTCCATGGAAGTGATAATAGCAGGAAATAGGTTTTTTGAATGTTTTGATGTTCTCCTTTCAGCCTGTCATCTAAAAACCCTGCAGGTATAGACATCTTACTCACTTGATCTCATTTTAAACCTAACCTTACACTGAGGTTGTATGACTCACCATTTTCCTGTAATAAACAGAAAGATCCTTTACAACTTCATCACTTAAGACATCCAGAGTCCTAAAAGTAAATAAATAAAATATAAGTCATGTTAATGAAAAATCCAAATGAATGTTCCAAACAAATCTCACTTTGAGGCATACACAATCCCAGAAATAAAAGGAAGAAAACAAACTCAAGCCATAAATGAGTTAATGCATTCACTGTACAGCAGGATTAAAAATATAAGCTTTCTAAATACTCCACTTTTACTTAATAATCAGTTCATGACTGTGGCTTTATCTTCTCTATTTCTGCATACTTCCAAGTCTTCCTGAGAGGTACCTAACACTCCAAGTCCACATAAATTCTTCTGTAAAAATCAGCCACGATAACCTTTGACACTTACACCAAAAAATAATACAAGACTGTACTCAACTAAATTCTGCCTTCTCTGCATGAACAGCTTTCCTTGCACAGTGCTGTCATGGCTCATTTTCATCTGTCTCAGGCCTATCAAATCAGAAGTTTCGCCACCCCCTGATGGTATTTTCATTAAAATGGAGATGCACTCTTATTTTTAAGTAAGAATGCTCTGTGTCCCTTCTGGGATTAAAATCCAACAAATCTTAATCAAGAACAATATTGAACGTTAATACATTTTTACTCTCCTCTGCAAAATCAAAGATTTAAATGTATATAGATATGAAGATGTGAAGAAGAAAATTGACACTATCAACAAATTCTTGTATCTGTGATACACATAGAACATCTTTTTGACATGGAACTGAAGTGCTGGCATTCTGAACTGGTTAACAAAGATCTCCAAAAACTCCTATTGATAAAAGGCTAGGAAAACAGATAAGAGTGGTGATATAAATAAATTAATTTCTAAGTCTTTGCTAGGAAAGAACATCAGTGAGCTTGCCTACTCTGGAAGTAACCCGAAGCCGTATATGAAAGCAGCGACAGAGAACACCTTTAACCTCACAGGAGTCTAGCTGAATTTTTGTGGAAAGCGAGAGTAAATCATTTGTTCAGCCTTCACTGCAGACAGTTAAAGCATATACACCACCAGAAGGCAGGCCCATCCTTTTCAACATGATCTAGTGGGTGGCAGGGGAGTTGGAAACAGACAATCTTTGAAGTCCCTTCCAACTCAAGCCATTCTATGACTCATTCTTGGAAGACACACCAGCTATAATTAACCTACTCAACATAAATTCAGATAGCACAGTAAGTATCACATGTATAAAAACAAAACAAGAAAAAAATTTAGAAAAAAATACGCACACAATTTTATGCATCTTTAAAAACAATGAAAAACACTGGACAAGTTCAGGCCTAATGCCAAAGCCCATTAAATTCAAGAGAAGTTTAACCCTTACTTCAAGCTTTTCATGCCAGAGTGGAAAACAGTTTTTTGTAGTATGGAACTTGTATAGTATGTACACATATGCAACTACTTTCTCTCTCCATGTTTGGCAAAAATGATCCTCCCTTAAAGATAGCAGCACTCAGCTGCACTTTAGCTGCTCCTATTACTTCCAACAAATTTGCCTTTCTGGAATATTTGACTTTAACAGTTGTACATAAGCTCATCTGCATCCCTCCTTACCTTGTTTCAAGCAACGCTGCCATATTGAGTCCTATGAACTGCAGGCAGGACAGTTTTAACTGTTCAGCATTATACATTGCTGAGAACTCCAGCAACTCAGCAGCATTCTTTAAAGTAACTGCAGAGAGAAAACACAACAATCTAGTAACACAATGCAATCTCACGTAGCAATTTTTAAGACTCAATGCATAGCATTAACTACAGCAAGCTCCACATAACTACACAACAGCATGAACACAAGTGCTCCTTCACAAAAATAGAAAGGTCCTATCTACAGATACTTCAATTTCAGTTTACTGAAATTCAGTAGATCAAAACAAGGAGGAAAAATAAAGTCAATAATTGCAAGTTTCATAAACAGCATCCAAGTGTTCTTAAATCTTCAAATCTTTCTGTTGCCAGGAGAAAGAAAAAAAGCGGGGGGGAAAAAAAAAAAATCAAGAAATGACAAGTAAAATTTGTATGCTGACTTCGCATATGAAGCTGAGCAACAGTATATAGTGTTTTCTAGAAAAGGCAGACCTTTGTAGCCACACAGAAACAGCACCGTGTCAAACAAACAACAGAATTACTGTTGAAGAATTACTGAGAAGAACTCAGTACAAGGACAGAAATGGAAACACTGAATTATTTTGTCCAATTTTAATGGCAGGAAGTCTGAATTTAATGAACAGAAAACAAAAATTGGTAGAAATAAAGGTTTGATGAAATTTTAGTTTAATTTTTTATTAAAGAGGAAGTAATGAAGATAAAGAAGCATAATGAAAGTAAGATTATGCCAATCTAGAACCTCACCCTGACAAAGAAAGCTATTGTAAACAGCTGTGCAATTAACAGCAGAAGGTAACCAGTGCAGAGGAATAAACAAGTAATTCTGTGCAGAGATACAGAAGAAAAGGCAATAACATTAATATCTAAAAAATATATTTTAATATCTAAAACACTGTAACAGAAATCGCAGAACTCACGTTTTTCTGCAATGGCTACTTCACATATCTCTTTGAGCCTGGATATAAGAAGTTGGTCTGCTACCACAAGAACATTGCATATGAATTCCACATTTTGAGAATCTGGAAACAAAGCATCACATAAGCACCATGGGCAAGTCATATAAGCAGCTGTTACACACAAATATTCAGCAAGATTTTAACAGGGGACAAATGTACTGGCTCTGCAAATTCCATTGGTATTTCACAGTACAAGGAATAGCTTACAGAAGAGAACAAAAAGTGATTTTGTATATTTATTTTTAAGAAGGACAAGAAAAACTGAGTTCGACATGCAGAAAAGAGGTTAAAAAAAAAAGCATGGGGTAAACAGCCTCAGAATCTAAAGTCATGCCAATTTGGATTTTCTAGAAGAAGACATAACACAAACATGCTAACTATGGAATTACTTTTAAAAAATATATAAAACTTGCAGGAACCACTGTTGAGCTGAAAATACATTACTGGTACCTTTTATTGCAAGTGCTTCATCTGTATACAGGTAATCTACAATTATCTGCAGTATGTCAGAATGTATTGGCATTTCCAGAGCAGAACAAGAGGAAGCCTAAAATGCAAAAGGAAGGGAAATAAAGAAGTTGACTATTTAGAATAAAATAAATAATTAATACAGTGATTGCATTTAGCAAATCATTCAAGCTGAGGTTCGCATTTTTAGCATTAAAAAATTATTTGAGCACTTGGACAACAGCCGTTCAAATTTTAAGAACTGACTGCAGCAGAACAATTAAAGTCTTGCCAAACTTCTGAATAAATAGCCATGAAACAGTTCAGTATTTCTTCAATTTGATGATCTTCCCTAAAAACTGTCCTTAAAAATAATATTTACCTAGAATTGTTTAAAAGCAGAGCACTGAACTCCTTTCCTCTCGGTATAGAAGGTCTAGTGAAATTACAATTTCCCATTTAAGAATAAAACTGAACGGTTAATTTAGCCTTTACTGTTAATCCCACAGAAAACAGGGTCATCAGCAATCCCTACATGTGAAGAATCATCGTAACCATTAAGGCAAGCATCAGCCACTAAAGTAACTGTCATCATTCAAATGTGCACATCACTGCTTAACTTCTATTTATTTCAGCTGGTACTGTAGCAAAGCTTGACAGTAAAAGATTGATCTCTGTGCTGGTATATTGCCCAACTTCGCTTTAAAATTTCTTAAAAAAATTGACATTTTTATATAGCATCTAGAGTCCTCGATTCAAAAAAATATTTACTTACGAATGTTTTACTTATGAATATTGTACAATTGAGATTTACTTACAAAATAATATACTGACAATCTACACATAACAAATATAGCTATGACTAATATAAACGGACACTCAACAATTTAACTTATAATTTTTATTTTTTTCATTACTCAGCTTTGTGTTTCAGATACATTCTCTTGTGGATGACTGAGGAAAAGGCAGTAGAGTAATTTAAAGGATTGTAAAAGTTCTGTTACTTAGCAACAAGGGCTGCCAGTATTTTGCCAAGTCCTTCAATTTACATCTTGCCAAAACAAGCTATGTGAAGTTGAGAAAACTCCCAAACAGCATTTCAGCTTTCAGTCTCTAAAAAACAGTTTACATCTTTCCCTTGTTCATTAATCATTATTAATTGCATTCAGATACTGAAATAGAGGCATCTAAATGAATTCTCAATGTCAAAAAACACACAATCATACAGTTATAGAAACATCAAGCTTGGAAAAGATCTCCAAGATCATCTAACATCTAAGATGCTGGTACACAGCCAGCAAATAGAAACCAAGATAAACGGAAGATCTACGCCTTTTGAAATAGCAGCTGAGGACGAATTGGAATAGCCTTAACAGTGAATGTCAAACAGAGATTACACATTAACTTTTGATTCTACTGTACTTTTCACTCAGTACATATGAATACAGCATTTTATTTAAATTTTAAGATATTTTACAGAAAATAAATGGTAACACATCCAAAGGCATCAGTATCCTCCAAGAACGGGCCAACATCAATCCATGAACTAGCTCAAAATAAATTGCTGAAATAATAATTTTATCTCCTTTGATATTCAATCTTCGATTTATCATTCTCACACAATACAGAATCTCAGTAGTACAATTATAGAGTAACTAAAAATATTTCTTTTCTTACAAACAGCATCCAGGAATTTGACTTTCTCTCTTTTCCAATATTTAGGGTACATTATTCCAGGAAAAACTAAAAAGCTGTCCTTTACTTGCTGTCATAAAAATGTACCGCTACACATTTTTGTTTATTGGTAAGCTTACCTCAATCCATGAGCTGCTTAACATGCTGTGAAAATAATCTGTAAAGAAAGGCATTTCAGTTCAAGATCCAATAAAAATCCAGTTAAAAAAAGACAAATATTACATATTATATATAAATGTATATACACACACATACCAAGTCTTGCACAAAGTACACACTTATGACAAGGGAATTCCTTTCCATCTGAAGACTTCAACGTCACATCGCAGAGGTATGAACTAGAAGATATTTAATAGGATCAAAACTGTGACTGTTCATCAGACCTGTAAGTTGTAGACTCTACAAATACACGCTTACTTTAGTGAGACTTATATAATATGCACACTTGAACTTTAATGTAAAACAAACAAATACCTAATAGAAAAGGCAAGATAATTTCAAGAATTCATTGGTTCAAAGTACAGTTTCTCGAAAGGCAGATTTTTCTTTCAAAGTCATCAATTACTGTTTCAAACAGCTGTGACCAAATTAATTATGGCTAATTTTAGTCAATCTAAAGGTATCTGTGTTATTCATTATTTCCATTAAATTAATAGCTACTACAAGATTCAACAAGGCATTTTAAGAGCAAAGGAAGTCAAAACCTGTGAAAAATTTACTTTTATGCATCATAGCTTTGATTACATAGGCAGACTATTCAAGCCTTTGTGTATAGATATCCCAATCAGATCAATGGAAGAACAGACAGCCCTCTGATGAAAGTGTAAAGAATTTCTTCTACTGAAAGATATTCCAGACTTTTTTTTTCCATTAGAAAAAAATTACATATCTTATTTCCAATCAATGTAGTCCTAATGTAACAGCAAGCCTACTTGCAAGAGGTTTAACTGCTTTTGACTGAACTACCCTCAGAATTTCCCCTGGCATTAGCATTCTAGTTTATCTGCAGAACAAATTCATGTACAGTAAAAAGAAGTAACTATATACTATATATAACGCATCTCAGACTACTAATACATAGATCACTACATGAAGGCCTACAAAGAAAATAATTATCAGTTACTGTGAAAGGAATAAGCATACACCAGAAGCTAAAATGCAGCTGATAAAACTTAGCCCACACTTAACAGACAATGAGACGTAAAGAAGAACAAAATAGCAAATGTGAGGAAAGCTTAATTGAAAAAGTTTACCATTTTTTCTGATTAAACTTCAGTTTGTTCCCATTCTTCCTGTTGACAACATTAATTTTTCCATTTTCTAACCTGACTCCATCCAATCTGAAAATCATTAAAATCAGTAATAAATACTACAATCAATATAAAGTTCAAACCATTAAGAATAAGTTTCAAAAAGTAATAGCACTTCAGTCCATTCACCCGATAAACTGAAAAATAATTCCATCTGTCATGGAAAACTACAAAAGGCCAGTTGCAAAATATACCTGAAATTCATTCTACATCTTCGGTATATTTTTATTTTTATGAAAGCTGTACTGCTGTACTGAAGGCTGAAGTCCATCACAACAGAATCAAAAATCTAGAAGCTACACATTCTACTACCAGTCAGTTAGTTATCTGAGCAAAGACAGTGCTGTGAAGAGATGCACGTTTCAGCACAGGCTTTTTAAGTTATGAAGGCTTGTGAATTGGAATAGTAGATACAGAAGCATTGCTCATAGGTTATGAGCAATGTACTACCAACAGGGAAGTGCTTTATCATGGCAATTCTACCTGGAAAGTTTATTTTTAGCAGTAGATTCACATATTTTCTGATTAATTTTAGTATTTGTGAAAAATGCACTGAAGACACCTGCCCTGAAGTATTTCATCTTCACTGAAACACAAAGATAAATGTGGGAAAAAATGACTAATACAATCCTACATATTCCATTTGCTGATTTCCATTAGTTTTACCATGTAACATTAAGAGCATATCAGTTTAACAGGAATTTAAACGTTCAGTATAAAGCAACACAAAGTTTTTAATGCTTTTATACTTGAAAAAGGCAGATCTAGCAAACCAAACTGATCTTTCTTCCCTTTTAATAAAAAGCTAACAACACAAAAACTGTATGTGAAAAACTTGCCAAAACAGAAATTCATTTACTTTCACCTACCTTCCACTTAAATTGCTGAGTCCAAATTTTTTTGCAGCACTCTGCAACATTTTTATGAGATTAGCTTCTTCACCTACAATTTTGCCTTTTTTAGATTTGTTCTTCTGTTTTTCATTTAAAACTTGCACTTGATTATTTCTGTAAATTTCAAATGCAGACTTCCTATTAACACCTTCATCAAAACTCATCTTGTTCAGGTTAGAAATTAAAGTATCTTGATACTCTTCTGATTTTTCTTTATGTAGGATTTTTGGTTTGTAACCATGAGTCAGAAGATCACAAGTATCAGTGTATATGAACTGCAGAAGGTATGCAAACACATCTGGATGAACTTTCTCTATTACATACAGATCACATCCAACAGCATCTTCATCTTTACGGTAGACATCTGGAGTTTCTAGCTGACTATCACTGGAAACAAACAGCTTCTTGAAGAAGTCAGAGCGTACAGCCAAGATGTATTTGTGCACAGCGTAAGTTCTGGTGCCAATCTGAAGAGTCACATCATGGATGCTGTCCATTTCATCTGTTTCATCTAAGAGCTTGCCAAAATCCTCTCCAAAACTCGATAGTGACACACTCGGAATTTCATAGAGACTAGAAAAAAATTACACCCATAAAAAAAATCCTCTATTTACAAACTCCATGAAAATTTAAACAGTATGCTTAGTGACAAGGGTAAGGAAGTCTCCTTTTTCCTTTTACTCTGCTTAACGACTCAAAATTTTGTGTCCTGTTTTTTACAGAAAGAGCTAATATTGTGCTACTTAGACAATTAAACCACATGCCTAAGATCTGTCATATCAAATACAGCACTTTTGTCTTTATAATTAAGACAACAATATGTATTTTTTCAGATCTTCATCTCATTTAAAAAAAAAAAACAAAAACAAAAAATCTTTGCAATATTTCATATCACCATTAAAAGCAATAAGAAAAAAAGGTAATATTTAGTCCTGTATCAAGAGAACATTGTTCAGTGGTCTTCTATTTTACACTCAACATTTTTTCCCAAAGATTCACTTTTCACTTTCATTTAAAAGTTGATTACTGATGACTACTGAGGGAATGAGTTTCTACAGCATTTACACTCACAGCGTATTAAGAAATAGGTTGCAAATGCTTGCCTTAAACACCTCATTTAAAATACCAATGCTACCTATCCTAATTACTCAAGTACACCTCTGCTTATTAATTTGTTAGTAATTAGCTGTGCTATGCAAGTGCTACTGTCTGGCAGTATGGATAACTACATATATTATTACTTCCATATGTGTTGAAAAATAGGCTTTTCTGAAAAGCAGAATAGTTTATTATCACATGCACAAACACACAGGAAAAAATGACAGCTGTTGATATACCTTGTTTTAGGGTCTGATTGTAAAACAGCAAAATTGCATCCATTAGGATCTGTGGAAATACTAACAGCTCGGTGGACAAAAGCAAGTTTCTGAAGTCGAATTCTTTCATACACATTGTTTGTATCATATGAACAAGACATTTCAGTGGAAGTATTCGGAAGGCTTGATACTAGCTCTGCTAAGAACAGACGAAAAAACAAAAAGGTCAAGCTAATTGAAGTGCAACTGATTAAAAAAAATGGAAAGATTTATGATTTCAAGTCCACTGATGCAGTCACTAATAAAGTTTAGATTACGCTGAAGATTTCAGCTCACTCAGCACCACTCAAACTTTCAAAAGAAAAACAACAAACACACAGAAGCTCTCATTCAATTCCAAAACACTCATGAATGCCGATCAAATATTCACCTAGTCAACAGATCAACAAATCTGGATTTTGAAGTTTCCTAGAAGATACTAAAGCTGCAAAAAGAACATCAATGAGCGGACAGAACATTGTGCCTATAGATACGTACCAGCACCAGGACAAAAAACAAGAAAATGAGATGCACTCAGGAGCTACTGTACGATACATAGAATAAAAGCAAGTAGTGACAGAGCAAAACTAGTATGCAATTCTGCAATGATTAAGAGGAAAGTTTTTTTGCTGTCAAAGATTAAGTCCATCTCAGCATAAAAATTAAGATGTAATCAAGATATCAAAAGCAGAACTGCAACATAAAGTTGTAAAGCACAAAAACAGCCCAGATTGGTAGTAAATCCACTTCTATCTATAGATTTTTATGGCACTTCTATAAACAGAGCCAACACATTAAAATCCTGTCCTATAGTAGAGAGGCACCTTCTTCACCAAAAAACAATCCATCAGCAATGTGAGCCAAGTTAATAAGGAAGAAATTGCTCTGGAGACCATATTATGCCCAGATCTGGGAAACAAAGTAAGATTTCCCTAAGTAAGCAGTACAAGCAAGTACATACTTCTCTTTTTGTTCAACACCAGTATTCTAGGATTGGTCATTTAATATGTGACAAAATTGCTATGCTGAACATTTGTGCTACTACTGCTCTTCAGAAGCAGTTTTCTTCCTGAAAATCTCTGATGGTTAACCAAAAAGGAAAGAAAACACTACTGGTCAGTGAACCAACCATTAGCCACAGAAAACTTACTACGTAACACCATTAGATCAAGCAGCAGAAAAAAAGTAAAGTTGTAAAAGTTTAATTAATCTTTTATATTCAAGTACTTAAAAAATTATGAAGTCACTACCAACCTTTCTTCTCTACCATTTTTCTTCCTTCTTCTAGCCACTTGCCAGTAAAGGCTTCACCATCCTGTGTGACAAACATCATTTCGTTCCTATTCAAAGCAACATCAGACATGAAGACTTGTCGGCCGTATACCCAACGACACTGCTTCATGGAATTATTAGATGACTTCCAGCAAAAAATCTGTAATATCAGTAGAAGTATTTTTCAGAGCAATCATATAAAAGTCGTAATGTATTTTTTTTTTAAACACAAGAATGTGCCATTTCAAAGTCACATATAAAAGGAGAAGGACATTCTTCTAAATCTTACCCTAAAACATTATAAGCATCTATTAAAAAAGAACCCACATGCAAAGTGGGGAAAATTATGATACTGAAATCCATTTGCCCATGATGAGCATTTGAAAAGCTTCTCTGAATATTCAAATATCTTTGTAACTGTCATCTATAGGGCAGTTTTTACTTACATTTCAATAAGGACAGCAAAAGATATCAAAGACAAGTCAAGCAACAAGCCTAATCCAGTTGATTTACAAATTTGTACAACTGTCTGGTTTATGAGCTAGGTCAAATTCAAAACTAGCACACCAAAAACTGTAAACCATATCTTGCTAATCACCTGACAAAAATCTTAAGTTTCTCTGTATCATCCAAGGTTCTGCAGATGGAGGCCATAACCAAACATAAACATGAGAACATACAACATAAATGTGAACATACATACACAAGCATACAGATCTATGCCTTCAGATATATACACATGCACACACATAATATATGGTATACATTAGTAAGATTCCCTCTAAGTCTTCTGTTCTCGTGGCTGAAAAAATTACAATCAAGCTAGACCAGGAGTTGCTGGCTGAGGAAACAGAAGTGATCTCAGAGATCTCATCTCTCTCCTTACTCAGTAATTTACAGAGTCTAAAGCACAAAACCCAGTATTTGCCAGCATCCAGCATGGCAAGATATGCAGTGTAGGTTGACACAATTCCACTAATGTAGGAAGATAAGTAGGTTTTTTTAGTGCTAAAGTAGTACTCCAAAGATGCTGAAGAGACACTACCAGCACCACAAATACTAGAGGATAAACCTCCTATGAACAAATACCGAAGTGGAAGTTTATGACCTTTGAGACAGCTAATGACCTAACAAACAGATAACATCTGTTCAATCAAATGCAAGGAAAGAAAGGGAAATACCCACACTGATCCCTATTTTGATACACAGACAGTTATCAACATTTTTTAAGGCAGCATTTCAATAACAAAACCTTTTTGTAAGCACCACTAGGTGGCACTGAAGGCTAAGATCTCCCAGTGAACAGACCTAGGCTACAAAAGCCTGGCACAGTATTCTGTAGGAGCCTGTGAACTGCTCCACTGTGAAAGGAGGAGGAGAATAAGGGAAGAAACTAATAAATTCTCCATAATATTGCAGATCTAAGACAACACTGTTTGCATATAGCTACAAATCCTAAGTTATTCACCAAGTTTAGCTGCAACTTTTCTGAGACTGTTTCTGGAGGACATAAAAGTGATGAGGGAGGTAAGAGAAGATAGAAGAAAAGACAAGAACCACATATGCCCTAATCACTTCTGCATGCTAAAGTAAAGCAGTTTCAATCTCCAATGAAAAGCTACTAGATGTTCCCAGATTTAAAAATCAACCAGTGTAGATTACTTTGTTAGTTTTCCCATAGCTTTTTTATTTATTTTAAAAGAACACATCACTAGCAGCACTACGCAAATGAATTGTGTATTCTCTAAGCCTGATTTTGTACTGTCAACTTATGTTTATAGTAAAACAGTAAAATACAGTTATTTATTATTGCAGCACGCATTTTACCTTCCCTTCCAAGGTAAGTTCTACTTTGATTTCTTTAACCAGAGGTTCACCAAGAGAGCATAAATGGTTTCGTTCTTATTATTCAGTAAGAAGTTCGTCATAAGATTGGGATTTTACAAACATAACTTACTCTTCCAGCTTCATCCAGTGCTAAAATGCAGATCTTCTGACCCCCATTTTCTTTAAGATGCTGGGTGTCTACCTTGTATTCCAAATAGCCCCCATTAACTAAAACTTTTTTAAGGTTCAGCTGTCTGAAAGAACACAAAAGGTTATAGTAGCATTTTTTCCATCATGAACAAATATTGCTTCTAAGATCAAATTATTGTTTAGAGAAGTAGTAAAAGAAAGCTTAGTTGAAGTAGTGACTCTGAAAAGCTACTTAAATTTAGTTATCCCCTGCTGGTATAACTAACACAACTGCTAATCAGATTCGATTAGTAGACTGCATAGATCTATTTTGTTTTTTAAAAAGTCACAGCATATTCACATTTTCTTTCCATGATTAAAAAAATTGCTTTGATCATCAGAATTACATACATTTTAGTTTGTTTTGTTAAGGAGTCTGTAGTAAAAGACCTTTTATTTCAGGAGGTTCTCAATCTCCCTCCAATCCAACTGTTTAAAGCCATGCAAGGTAACACTTTTCAGTTTCTTAGTGTGAGAATGGTTATTTAATGATAGAAAACAGAAGTATAAATAATAATCCCTAAGCTAATGAATATTGGTAGTATTTGAAGTGTAGCTGAAAATCTAACTGGAAGCTGTTGAAAAACGTTCATTACCTCTTCTAAAGTGTTCATGAAGACTATCAGAGAGAATGCGATTAATGAATTTAATAATTATTTATGAGCCATAGGCCCAGTCTCTTAAGTTTTACACTCAGGTTTTAGCACATGGACCAGGTGGTACTACAAGGTCCCTATTCCAACCTAAACTACTCCATGTAGCATGCTATATTCACATGTTCCTTATGAAATTCAGAGCCACACTGACTGACTCAAAGACAGAACAAAGTAGAACATCTTCAACGTCTTTACCAAGATGCATTTAAACGAACTGAAATCAAAATGAACAAAAAATACCAGTTTCAAAATTTTTAAGCCTGCAGCACGAAATATTTTTTTCTTACTGTCTTTTTAAACGTCCTTAGTAAACAATGAATGGTATTTAGTCCTATCTAATAACAAATAATAATAATTCTACTGCAAGTAGAGGACTATAGCAAAATCTTCACCTCAAACTTCATAACAAATTAGAAAAGTAACACATACTTTGAAGCAATCTTTTTGCACTGATAGTCTGCAAGTAAATAGATATCCCCTCTTTCAGTAACACACACTGTAGCACCATCACTTGCAGACACCAGCGACACAGAAATATCTTTATGGTGTAGAGCAGAAACTTGTCGAGGCGCAGTTACACACTTTTCTCCATTAGGATCCAGCAGATAACCTAGAAAATATAACCCACCCCAGAAAAATATTATTTAACATTTCACACAACTCAACAGCAGAACATACTGCTAACCTACTTTGAAGAACCTTTAAATTCTTTAAGATTTTTTAGGTAGTTAGATAACTCACCTTCAGAACATTAAGACAGGTAACAGATGCACCACCACACATACTTGTTAGCTTACCATGAACTCCTGAAAATATTCAAGATCTGACATAAAAATTAAAAAAAGTAAGGCACATTCTAGAGGGCCAGTATTTCATAGCGTTAGACTATGCAGTAGCATTGCCTTTCATCTCAAAGAAAGAACTTGTATCTGACTGCATTACAGTTCGTAACATTAGAAGTATTATCACACTTGCATCAACTCTTTCAGTCACTGGAAGGTACTAAACAAGCTCGTCATAGAAATCACTGTAAGTGCACATAAGCACTAAAGCAGGGAGCTAAGGTGAAACAAAAGTTGGAAACTTAAAACTTAACTGCTCTGCTGCACTGAGAATTTGTAAAAATGTATACAGCATAACCTTGCTCTGTGCGCACTTACATCTGCAACACAAAGTCCTGCAATGCTGTCCTAACAGCACTATGCCCAAACTTCCTATAGAGGCACACAGTTTATTTTCACAGTTCCCAGCTGACACAACTACACCTTATTATCCAAGCTACTATCTCCATATGGGTACTGCATTGGGTCTTGTGCATATCAGAAGAATCTCAACAGCACAAGTAACCACAAATAAACGTGTAAGATAGATGCATACACACACAAACACAAAATAAATATTCATTAGTAAGATGCTTCTCTGACAAAGATATTTTTTTCACATACCTTTACACTCCTAAACAGGAACACAAAAGTGTATGAACCAAATTTCAGAACTGATGCAGACTAACTTAAGTAAGTATCAGAGCTAGATAAATTTTGTCTGCATAAAGATACAGAAGCGTCAAATTACAAATCCAAATCACAACTGCAATACATGGTTATTAAAAAAGACAAATAAAACTAAAGTATCCCATTCATATAATGAATTAGGAAGTTCACTAGTTGGTAGCACGTTTTTATTAGGTTCTCATGTCAGAATAATACTGAATTAAGTAAAGACGATGGTAATTTTTAAAAAAATCTACTTACAGGAAAGGATTTCACTTCAAAAAGTTAGTAAGTAAAAAAATTATCAGTAGTTTGTTTACAGTGGACAAATGAGATAGTTTATAATTTATTAAACACACTATCAAGCAAGACTTCAGATAATTTGCAACACAAACAGTAACATTCTGTATCCTTAATGTTTTCAATAGCAGAACCACACAAGAAACACAGAAGCTAAGTCAGATTAGCTCCCATCATCTCAAAGTGCAAAGGTTATGAAAAATATTCTTTAAAAAAAAAAAAAGTGGGGAGGGACGAAATCATCAGATTGGCAAAAAAAGAGAAAAGAGAGAAAGCTTTAACCAGGCTTCTGTTGTAGGAAGCAGATGATAGCTTTAGTACGTGTAACACCTTCTAATGGCTGTGTTTTACTTTTAGAACACTTCTACCTTACCTAGTTGGCCTCCATTCAGCCCCATGGTATACACTGCTTCCTTAGTCCATAGCACTGTATGGAATCTGCCTGCAGCCACTCCAATCACCATTCTACCTTTCAGGTTTTTTGCCTGAACCTAAGCACAAATCCAAAGTACATCTTAATATTAAGCAGCAAAGGGTGAACTTCACATGTACAAACTTCTGACAACATTTAACTTCTAAAGTCATTAAGAGTACAGTATTGGTATCAATCCACGTACAGTCTATTAAATCAGGATTATTTCAGAAGTTTGTCAAGTGGACATTTGTGCATTTATGATAAAAAAAGGAAGGCTTTTTTGTCTTTTTTTTTTTTGCATTATTTAATCAGAACTAGAATCAAATCTCCTTAGATGGTCTTCATGTGTAAGATGCAAGGATTGCAAAGCACCTCTGAATACATGCAAAGACTAGAGTGCTGGAAAGGTGTCATTTAAAGTGTTTCAGTTGGTATGCCCTAATGCTCTAGACACTCTGTAGAACAATATACTAATAATTCCAGATTTCACATTTAACTTCATCTTGACCATCAATAACTATCTGGAAAATCAAAAGAAATACTTTGGGTATACGGTTATCATGAAGGGCATCCCACTGTTCCTCAAAACACTATCCTACTGCATTTTGGCAAACGATTCTCTCCTACTTTAATAACACTGGCAGTACAATTTTGGTTTTTTGTTTTTTGTTTTTTTTTTTTTTCTTTTTTTCACTCCAGATGAAACTTGTTTTCAATGATAAAACACTTCTTACTTCCTTTCAAAAAAATTCAGAATAAATTATCAACTGAACATAGAAAAACACTCAAGTTGCTGATGTCGACACTCTCCCTGAAGCCTCACTAGTTCTTCTTGATTATTTCTTATCCCTGTTTCTATTCTTTCCAAAGCATTACAACTCCAAAAGCAACAGCACTTTCAGCAAAGGATACAACCATCATACTCTTAAATCCATCATCCAGTGAACCAAAATGTATCAAGGTCATTAGTCTAAAGTAATATATTCCTATTATTATTACTTCACTTCAGTTACAGAACAGTTTGGAGGAAAAAGTTTTTGGAAACTGCAGCTTGTATCATACTTATTGCTACAATCTTTTGTATACTTCAGGCTACAAACTGAAATGTAAATCAGGACACAAATAAGAATTTACCAAGAATTTTTAAGATTGATTCAGATTTTATCTGAATTTAAATTTCATTTCATTGTCTGAAAAAGTTTAAAATTTACTTGTACAATCTTCACATTTCACTTTCTGTTAAAAGAAAAATTAAAATGAAAATAACAAACACAGTCAAGCTTTTGGTTGATATTATTCTTACCTGTCTAGGAACACTGCAATTAGCTGGAGGAGGAAGAATACCTAATTGGTGGAAAGTATTTAGACCAAATGTGTAAACACAACCATCTTCTGTTAAAACAACTGTATGATCTTTAGCTGCTGCTATCTGGGAGCACTGGTGGCTACTTAAGCCTTCCACAAGTCTTGGAACCTAAGTAAGAATAAAAGTGTTGTATTAACCAATGGCCATACTTGTAACAGAAATTTGTAACAAAATACTGAAATTACAGATGAAAATGTATATGAACATACAACATATTCATGAACAAATTTACCATATCCAATCCAACTAGACATCAAAAACACATCCTCTGCTATCAGTGCAGACCTGCTCTAAAATCAGGGTGGAAACTGTGTCTTGAAGACAACTAAACAACTATTAACCTTCTTTGTTTTTTCTTTTAAAATTATAATGGTTTCTCCCATCCATCCAAATACAGGATAATCTAAAGAAACTTACAGAGAATAAGGAAGGATTTCTGTATCTTTGACTCTTCATGCCCTCTAATGGGAATTCTCCTTTACATGAGTATCATCCCCATTTCAAAACATGAGGTTCCATATCCTTTGCAAGAAAAATCTGACTTCCTAGAATTGTGTTCTTTAAAAAAAAGCAAGCAAGTGCTTAAAAGTGAGCTTTGGTCTTCATAATAGTGTTCAGAACACAGTATCAAATTCTACCAGATACTCAATACTAAAAATATTTAACAAAACTGAATACTGTGCTGTAAACTTAGTGCACACTACGAAGTACATAAGGTGAGATATTTATGTCTGAACTGTATGGCCATTGTATCTGTCTTTTCAAATTTCATTTTTGTATATTGCAACAACGTTCTGCTCAAATGAACTCACTTAACAGCTGTGCAAGTCTAACACAGAATAATCCTTCTGCCACCTTTCATGATGTTATTTAGCGAGGAAAGGGGAGGTTGTTTATGTAAAATAAACATCAAAGTGACCGAGTAAGTTTTAAGAGTACACTCACTGGAACTCTAATTCAGTTTTCAGACTTTGTTTGATATTAAAGAAATATGATGCTAGGCTACACACAAGATATCATTAAGTTACCAGGCATGTTTGCTCATCACCATGTCCTAGGCGCCCTCCTTGTCCATGTCCACATGTATAAATTTGACCTTTGTGGGAAAGGAACACCGAGTGGAATTTGCAGAGTACCACCTGAAAGAATGAGGGTGGGAAGAGAATACAGGACAATTTCATTTTTCTTGGATAACCTAAGAATGTCTACCAAAACCACCTAGTGAACAAGTTCAGCTTTAGTAAAGATAACTTATTACAGTACAGTCAGAATTTGTGAACATGAAACTATACACAGTGCTGCAACACAGAATCTTCATCTTGAGGTTTAAGTAACCTCAGCAAAGAAGAGTGCAAACAATCAATATTGTTACTGTGAGCAACTTTTTAGTATGTTTTTATGATTATGACGTTAGAATACTAAAATGCAAAATATTAAGATCAAGATAAATTATTACTGAAAAGGTAAAAACAGCAAAGAAACATGATTACAGACACATGTAACAGCCTACACTGTTGGTCCTCTCAATTATACTGCAAAATCTGCCCTAAAGTTAGTTCAATCAGCCAACAAGAGTTTCTTCTGTTTTCACAGTAACCACCACTAAGCATTTCATAAGGAAAGGGAGAATTCAACTGAAAGTAAAACACACCTGTCACATGCATCTCCCTGACCTTGCTTAAATAACCAAGCTACAGCTCTCTTCATACAGAAACAATGACTAAGCCAGTCACAGAATCACAGAATGGCCAGGGTTGGAAGGGACCTCAAGGATCATGAACCTCCAACTCCCCTGCTACAGGCAGGGCCACCAACCTCCCCATTTAATACTAGACCAGGCTGCCCAGGGCCCCGTCCAACCTGGCCCTGAACACCTCCGGGGACAGGGCACCCACAACCTCTCTGGGCACCCTGTTCCAGCACCTCACCACTCTCATAGTAAAGAACTTCCCCCTGACATCCAACCTAAATTCTCCCTCCCTCAACTTAAAACCATTTCCCCTTGTCCTTCAAAGAGTTGATTCCCCTCCTGTTTGTAGGCTCCCTTTAGGTACTGAAAGGCTGCAGTTAGGTCACCCTGCAGCCTTCTTTTCTCCAGGCTGAACAAGCCCAGCTCCCTCAGCCTGTCTTC
>JAOWBP010001760.1:65163689-65180268 GCA_028571105.1 Tragopan temminckii | reverse complement strand
TTATTCAGGAAAACCAAATTAAAAAAAAAGAAGATATTTTTATTAGTAGCTTTTTGAAAAGCCTTATTCTTAAGGCATAATTCAAAATGCAATTGTGTATACTAAATTTTCTGGTGAATGTGGTATAGTTTCATGAAGCAGAACCAGGGAAAGTTATCTTCTGACTACTGCAAGTTCACTTTGTATTTAGCTGTTTTAAATAGTTGTGGTAACATTTCAAGCCAAAGTGAATTTGTTTCATATATTCATATCTGTTTCAACCAATTCAAATATTCCAGATTCAAAGACAGGGAGAGAAAGTAACATGAGATTTCTATTTAAGTGGCCAGGAAAATGTTCATCATGTTAGTTCTTCCCCAGTTTTGCAAGCAAGTATGCTTGCTGGGGAAGGTATGCTTTTCTCACTTGAGAGGAACTCCCATTCCTTCTCATATGATGGAGATCTGATACCTGACAGCCAGGATAAAAGAAAGGAGCCCAGCAGGTGGACAATTCTTCCCCCTTCTTTTCCTAACAGAGAAGAAAATATAATTCTCTCATTACCCTGCTGGTATCACGTGGAGTAGGAGGACTCAACCCATCCAGATATTTTATGGAGACTAGAGCAAATTTGCAATTCTATTTCTAGATCCTGGAAATTGAAAGTGTCCCTTAGTCATGTAGAGATCTCCTTCTGAATCAGAAGGAGTCAATACAGTCCCACTTTCATTTGGTCTAGTGGTTATCTGAAAAGCTATCCTTGTGCTAAGTATTACTCAGCTCTCGACAAGGTACCCTGCAGACAGCGGGACCATTTCCAGCCTTGGAATGTCTGGCAGAGCAGGGAGGCTGACCTGAAGTGCAGGTTGAAAAAACAGAGACAATGTGCTGCAATTCTGATGCCATTCTATGCGAGCATAGTCCTGTCTTCATTTGGCATCACTTGCAATAGAAGTTAAAAGACTTGTGCTCCGAATCTCTCAGTGGCAGTTTAGTGAATGTTCAGTACTTCAAAAACTAAAAGAGAAAGCGAGTTATTTCAAAAAAAGATGCTAAAAATGCAGACATTGATTCGCTCTTCATTTTTAAAAGCCTGCTTTTTCAGAAGACTTTTAAATACATCTGTGTATTCCCTAACTGTATCCTTCCTCAACTGTTGCTGCTTAAGTCTATGGCCAGCAGTAAATTGCTTCCAGAACAAGCGACTGTTACATCTTGAAAAACAGTTTAGCCAGCTTGCTGCTTTTTAAAAACCTTAAGAATGGGATTACATACAGGATCAAATTCAGATTTTTACAAACCAGTAAGTACTTGCTCACTAGAGTGTAGTGTGCTTACATTACATCCCAAAGTAATGTGAATTTCAGAAAAAACTCTCCTATTTTAACCTCAGTCCGACCAGATCTCTCAAACTTAATTAGCGCAACAGTGCAAACTACAGCACAACCATAGGAATGACCATCTAGGGCAGAGAACAGGATGGAGAGGCAAGGATTTTGTAGGGCAGCTCTGACAACAAAGAAAAGGTAAGCTAAAGCAGACTGCCACACAGCTCACAGCACCTTTTGGCACTCTTCCTATCACCAGTGACACCAGAATACTAACATAATGCCACCCAGACCACAAATGGATGTTTTAGCAGAGGTACGTAACCTCAGGAGAAAATACTTCAAAGTCACCATGGTGGCCATGAAGCTCCAAGTCAACTCCTCATACTAATTCCATTTTGGCCTCTCTGCATAGTGACAGTGCCAATAGGATAGAAACCACTAAGAATACAAGCTCCTTGTCCTGCAAAAGAGCATAGGAAATGATTAGTACAGAAAGGTTCCCAGGTGAAAGAGTTTGTTTTTAAAACAAAAGACCAGAAGCAACTGCTGGCTGTAACTGCCAAGTATCAGTTCACTCACCCACATGGCTTTAAGAAAACCTCAGGGAGCTCCTGCTACTCCTGCTTGTACTGTATCCTAATGATTGCTTTATCTCAAGGAAGGGGCTGGGAACAATGGGAAGTGTTATTTTAGCCCCTTCTTTTCTCTCCTAATTTTCAATTCTCTGAGCATTCTCATTTGTTTGCCAGGCAGCCTTCCTTGCTCTCTCAGCTCTATTTTTGTAGAGAATAATATAAAGGAAGAAATAAGTATCATTTTTCATGCCAAACCTCATTAAGCAAATTTGGTTCATCTCATCTCCCACCACAGAAAAAAAAAAAAAAGAGTAGAAAAGGAAAGGAAAAGTGTAACTCAGGAGTCAGTTTTTCCCCACACTTCAGTAGCACCTTAATGAGCTGACCTGTAAGAAATTATTTTTGTCTACCTTAGTGAAGTGTTCTCAGCAATGTCTCATCTCAGCATTGTCTTATGTCTTGGCTCAGCTACACAGCAGCACAACAAAACCTTTATTATGCTCTTACCAGTGCATGCACATTTTATACTAAGTGGCATTATGCTCCCCTTCCACCAAAGCACATGGAAATAAGACTGGGGCAAAAGATATTCAAATGAGGTATTTGGAGCTCAGAGTTGCACTAACAAATTCTCAAGTAACTTGTGTTGCAGAGCTGTGAAATGGATGAGACAATATGAGATTTTTGTAATAAACAGGCTCAAATAGATGGGGCTTCGTAATAAGATAGTGTGTGAAGATTCACTGGCTACTTTGTAGGATACTGCTGTTACAAGCTCTCCTCAGGGTCCTCTTCTCTCTGCATCCTGCTTTTCTATGACTTCAAGCTTTGTGCTCAGACTTTTCCAGCCTGGAAGGATTACTGACAGCTTTTTTTGCAGCTCCTCCCAACAAAGGGCCCTGCATTGCCAGTGCAGGCAATATCCTCAGGCAACTGCATTCTTCTTTGTCATCACACATGCCCAATACCAAAGCAGGCATGACTTTATGCAAGGTCAGTCTGAAGGTGAGGAAAATAACAGAAATTATAAAGGTTGCTTCTTTTGAAAAGTAGGAAGCAGGCACTCCACTCTCTTATAGAGTTCTCCCCTTAGTGGCTAGTAAATCTCTGATCTGGGACTCAGCTGTTCCTCACATAAAAATGGCATATGCTGCTGAATCTTCAGATGCCTCAGCACCTACTGATACTTTAAATTCACAAAAAGTCATGTCCAGATGGTATAAGACTTAAACTTAGTTTCTCTCACTCTGGGATTTGCTCTTTATATTGCTTGTACCTTCTAGTTTATACCTCTGTAAAACATTGCCATTTGGGTAAGGTGACACTGTACACATACCCATAAGTGGCTGCATGGGAAACAAAGTAGGAGAAAATTAGATCTTTCATTCCAATCTGTCCTGTAGGAGGAAAAAAAGGAAAACAATCTAGAGAGAAAAGAGGAATAGGAATTGCCAGCCAACTAAGACAGTGTGGCAGATAAACAAAGCTATTATTCTTTCATCAGTCAAGGAAGCAGAAAAAGAGCAACCTGTAGTGCACCCGGACACTTCAGTTATGACTGCTTCTCAGAGATCCCCAAACACACGTACTTCACAAAGGAAAATCCACTCAACTCTTTTGAAGAGTTTTCTTCCTGAAAGCTTATGAACCAATGTGATCCTGCTACCTTCAGAGTGCTGGGTCACTGACAGACAGCAGTGATTCATCCCATCACAAGCTCACATGGTATTCATAAATCTCTATGTATGGCCAGCAAGCACTGCAATGCCTATTCTAATACAGCTGAAATATTAGGCATCTACCTAATACACCCGAAAAGCTGCTAAAGAGCTAAATACTTCTTTAAACACAAGAAAGAACAGTCCCAGTGCACCTTTCACACTGCAAGAATGCCGCAAAGGTTTGTGCTTCTGAGCTAGGAACTGGATTGCTGGCAGCTGCCCACAGGGCTTGCACAGAAGGAGAGGAAAAGGGACACAAGAGCAGCTGCTGGGAAAAGCTCTGGTCTGAGACTCTCTCACAAGCCTAACTGTTCTTTTGCACAAGCTTATAACTCTCATCTTACATCAAAATGTAAGATCAACTGCATTTACAAGTCCACTGATTGTTATGAAACATTAATACTTCATGCATCTGTTATATTGTCTAGGGGCTGCTCTTTATGGTAAGAGAAAGAAAACATTGGACATCTCTAGGATGCTCTCCGCATTGCCACAAGAGCTTTTTAACAGCTGAAGAGCTTCTCTGTAAATGTGTGTAAATAAGAAAGCCATGGAAGTTGTAGACACACTCAGAACTAAGCAGTGCTATCTGGTGAAGAGCTTTAATCAGGCTCCCAAGTGCAGAAGTGGAAGGGAGACATTTATAAGGAACAGAGATGAGTTAAAAGAGCTCAGCATCAGCCTGACTCCTCTTGAGTGGAAATCAGGATTCCTCCTCCCAGAGAAACAAAGCAGGGCTTTGTTTACTCTATCATTTGCATTTAACATTGTACCTGAAGTAATTTCCTCCCATTGCAACAGTTGTTTTTTTGTTTGTTCGTTTTTTCCATTTTGCTCCACATAATACACCTCTGGAATGTTAGTGAGGAAATTTTTACTGCAGAGAGGCACCTGTGTAGTGACTGAGACTATGGGTTAAGATACCCACAAGCAAAAGCTTTTTGTTAGAGATTTCCTTTCTTCCATGTAGGATTTATGTACCTACGGATTCTATTCTCCTTTACAGAGAGGAGGAATAGATTCATGAAAAAGAACCTTCATTGTAATCAAAAAATATAAATGAGCCTATGTAAGGATAAGACAGTTTAGTTTCCCTAAACCAGAAGTGTTTTATTACTGCAGGTAAAAAAAGCCAAACACTCAGATACTGTTGTGGTTTTACTGTGGTGCTCAGCCACCTGCTGGGTCATTCAGAACTCATGGGTTGAGATAAAATGATTAACTAAGATAGAAAAAAGGAAAAGCATAATGTTTATTACTACACATATCCATATATATATGTGAGTGTACAAAACAAGTGATGCACAAGCAACTGTGCACCACCCCCAACCTATGTCCAGCTAGCCCCTGTGCAGCAGAGAGACAGATGAGCTCCCACCCCCTTCAAAACTCCATCTGCATGATGTCACGTGGTACGGAATATCCCGTTGGCCAGTTTAAGTCAACTGTCCTAATTCTGTTCCCTCCCAGCTCCTTGGGCCCTTCACTGCAAATGGCCTTGACTCTGTCCAACACTCCTTAGCAGCAACTGTAAACATGGTTGTACTATCAACATTGTTTTTTCTCCTAGAAAAAAAACATAGCATCATACCAGATACTCTGAAGAAATCTACTCCATCCCAGCTGAAACTAAAACAGATACAGAAAGTCAATTGTAGGCTTAACAAACTAAAACTATTCCTGTCAAAATCCACTTGACATCTTTGCTCAAAAAGTTTCAGCTTTAACAAACATAATGCAAACACACAAAAAAGGCTTGTTCAAATCTACAACTTTGAGATAATGTTATATTTTTCAATTATTTGATGAAAAGTGTCTTCTTCACCCGCCTAAAGACCTATACCATGCACTATTAAGATTTACCTAGACGTAACTAGCTCCATTTCATTCTGAAGCACAACATTTGGCCTTTTAGCACTCAGTATTACTTCCTACAGATTATTTTATCTTCAGATTAAATAATTCAAGCACATTTCCCCCCTCCCCTCCCAAAGATGAAGCTGCTATTAAAAAGTAATTCCAGGATACATTTTCCCCATTCATGTTTCATTAAGAAAAGCATTGTCTGAATAACAAATACACCTTCTTAAAGACTACATTCACAAGGTAACACATGAGATTTATTAAGTGTAGCCCAATTATAACTATTTCTTTCTTCATTATAGGCTGAATAGTAAAATTTAGGCAGTAACAAGAAATGCTAATTCCATTTTTTTCCTATTCCCAATAGAGATATTTTGATATTATAAGTAGCATATTCAATTCTTAAGTAACACTATTCTACTCATTGGGAATGTGCAGCCAGCATGTATCTGACTTGTAGAGGCACTGACTCTGAGTACTGGGGATGAAAGTACCTCTGTAATTAATAAGTAGTTAGAAGTCCTAAAAAGCATCCTGATTCAAAAATTTAGATGCTTGTTTGGAAGTTAAATCAAACTTCCGAAACCACAAAGTTAACATTTACTAAAGTGGTAGGTTTTTTCCCCCATTTTCTACATGAATTTATATTCACACAAAATGACTATCTGAATTCACATTATGAGGGCTTAATTATTAGCATATTATCAGTTATCCTATGGAAGCAAACAAGGGGCCTTAACCAAAGAAGAAAGTATATGTAACAATCAGAAAAATCAAAACAGTGGAATGGTTATACAGGAGGCATAATGAGAAAGGCACTAGCGTGGTGGAAAGGTGCTACAAAGAAAAAGAGCTCACCTACCTCAAAAGACCTAGAATCACAGGGAAAACACCACAAGGAAGGGATCTCCAACCAGAAATCCTCCCCCAGTGACAGTCAGTCCTTAAATGAGGTCTAAGAGAGGTACAGCCAGGCTCCACCCCTTCTGGTCACACAGGTGAGTTGCCTTCACCTGTGCTCCCAGGGCTGACCAGGTACTTTCCCCAGGTGCTCAATCAGTTGTTCTGAGGCCGTGACTCAACAGTTACCATACAGCATGAGAAGAGTTAATCTTTTCTTCAGAAAGCAGAAAAATGGGAAATAACATCATGATTGTCCTAGATTTCATGTTCCATATCTTCACCAGTGTAAATGGCAACTATAAAACACGGGAATTACTTTCTCTTGTCTGAATTGGAAAACTATTCAATTCCAAGCGTGCAAAGTAATTGTGTAATCAGATGAAAACATCTACATGGAGATTCTGCTCCTATTAAAAACATCTGCAGTGTCACATTACTTGTGACATTCATGACTTCTGTGTTGTCTGTCTCATGCACATTTGGTTAAGATGCCAGTTCAAGTCTTTCTTGAAAGATTTTCAACATATGCCTTCCTTCTCTGCTTACACAGACTCATTTTCTACATTGGTCAACACCTTTTAAAAATAATCACTCTGTATCCTAGACAAATACATAAGTTAGTAATTTCTCATTGCTGGGCTCCACTCAGCCAGGGTTATTTGTCTTTCAGAGAGATTTAAGAGACCCCAAATGAAATGCTGAGAGTTAAGGCAAAGCACAAAAACTTCAGTAACTCACTCAATTTTGGAGAACTGTTACTGCTTACCAGTGCACCAAAGTCTTTGGCTCTTGAAACTGTGGCCAACAATTTTGGCAGTCACACTGTGCTCCTGGAAGGTGGCAACATGCTGTCTCTCTAAGGGAGTAGGATTTTCAGAGCACCCCTGAAAATGCCAGACCCTTTGTTCAGACTACAGATAAAAGATATAAGATAAAAGTAATTAAGACACCTCTACGTGTGGGTAAAAGGTGGAACTGTCGAGCTGTGATCTGAAATATTCTCCTGGGACAGCCTGCAAATATACAAGCTAAGCAGTCAGCCGTGCACATCCCTGTACATGAAGGAGCTAAATGTACAATTGAACATTCTAATAGGAAGCTGACATGCACTTGAGGCTCCCATTCAACCCAACAGCTGGACTCACTCACAGTCTTTAATTCCAAAGAGAACTTCCAGAGCCTGAAGGAAGTAAGATATTGCACTCAAGACATACTAAGCTGTGATGGCCAGTAACTCCTTCTACCAGGCCCCAAAGGCTGACTACCCTTTTGAACTCAAGGAGTAGCAGTACTAACAGAGCGATCCTGATGTGTAGTAGAAAGCCTGCAGTATGGCCTCTGTGAAACCACCCTTATCTGACTGTGGGTGGAAGAGCCACAGTTGCCTTCCTGGAGTGGGTTCTTGCAGCTACTGCTACATCATCCAAAGCCGAGTAATACTGGGGACATGAGCGATAAATGCCACCTTATAGCTGTCAAACTGCTTAAGGAGCTGCATGCTTCTCAGGCTGTCTGTGAAACCTCACTGTTGATCAATGAAGCTGACAAAAGATTGCAGGCTGGATTTGTTCACTATCGCAAACGCACTAAAATAGATGAGACTTGTCCTGAAAGGCTGAGGATGATATCACCAACATTTTTTCTCTTTGCTGTAACAAAGGAAGATTTTTGGCTCAGCTGATTGTGAGTAATGTTCACAAAGGTTAAAGGTTTTTATTAATTCCAGAAGACCCAAGTTGGACTCTGTCTACTTCTGATGCTTTTATTAACTTTTGTTAGGAGAAAGGAATTTCAGAATGATGGCAAGTATCTGCAAAATCATACAGATGTATATATGGACAGTTCTGAAAAGGTGAGTCTCATGAAAATGATAGATTTGCTTAGGAAATACAGCATGTGATTGTATCTTAAATATTTTCCAAAGCATACCTCTTGTATATATTCTTAAAGATCAGTTAAAGAGCAGCTTCTTGTTTATTTTCCAAAATCATTTTCTCCATTAACATTCATTCATACTGCTCTCAGAATGTAAAGAGAGCACCTGAGGATGTTCACTAATGTGCATTACTCTTCAACATGCTAAAATACCCTCTGTATAGACGGCAAATCAATTAACAGGCATAGTTTTGATAGTTTTGCTAGAATATAGGTACAATTGGTTTGAATTTTGGGTGGTGCTGTGTGGAGACAGGAGTTGGACTTGATGATTCTTGTAGATCCCTTCCAGCTCAGAATGTTCTGTGATTCTGTTACTTGGAAAGTGGGAAACAGAATCTCAATGTCAGTCTCTCAGTGTCAATCACTTCTGAAAACAAAAGTTGGAAGCATAAATGAAGCAGCCTGTATCTTTACTGCAGAATTCAGGGTAAGGCTAGAGAGACGTGAACCAGTTCAAAATAGGTCAACTGAGATAACTGTAGCTCTAGCCACAGCCTCAAATTTATCAGCAACTGGCAGCATGTGCATTATATAGTTTTCCATTGGGTGGCTCCACTCATTTGAAGGTGGGTGAAGGTATTATTTCCTGAAGGAAAAGCAAAAGAATACAGGTTTTTGAAACAAGTCTAGACAACACCAGAGCTCCTAGCAGCATTAAATGAAATCTTGTCCAAGGCTAGTCTCTTTTCCCCAGTATTTTTCCAGCTATTTAATTTACCTTTGTTCTCCTGCAACTCTGAATTGTGACCTGGCAACTTGAGATTAGCAAAGCGAAGGCATTATCCACACTGATACTGGATGCTGAAGAAAATGCCAACTTACTGGAGATTCAGCTGTCATAGAATATATAAAAGCTACCTTTATTTTATGTAGAAGCAATAGATGACAAGTTTTTTTAATTTTTTTTGTTTGTTTGTTTCAATTGGAAACGCAGTGAAGAACAAATCCTGGTCCTTTTTTCCTGCCTCATCTGGTTCTGTTTCCTGGCTTATAGCAGTTGTTTGAAGAAATACTGAAAGTGTGAAAAAGTGAGCAGACTGCTTTTCTATGATAAATGTAACAAGCTATCTCCATGTATTTTAGCAAATATTAGGAATTGGCTTTTTCACAGTAAATTTAATATCAAATACTGAAACTGTTTGCCATTCAAGACAACACTGGCAGCCTAGTATCCAACCCCAGTTTAAACAAACCCAAGACCTCCGCACCCAGTGTGATTAGTTCCCAGTTGTGGTAATGACTATAATCTGCCTATTTATATTAAAAGCAATAAAACATTTCCAGCACTGAAAATTCCAATGTGATCTTTTCTTCAGTATGATCTAAAGAAGATTTAACCATGTTAACAACTGCTTTCTGGCCATTTTCCCTTGCACCACATTAATTTTAAAATGGCCCTTTTATTTACTTGGTATCATCACTCTGAACTTCAGAATATTTTACCTAGTTGTAAAAAAAACAACTTTTGCCAGCCTGGATCTAATTTTGTGCCTTTAATTCTTCCCAGTCAGGAAAGCAGGAATTCTTTTGCTACATTACCTGCACCACTACCTTAGGAGACTCACCCCAGCCAACACTGTTTTAACGCCAACTCTGCTGGCTTTTAAGTGATGCGCCCTTTTCTTCCTTTCCAACATCACATAATAAAAATATTTTTAAATCAGTACTTCAGAGAAGGGTGTGACTTGTAGAAGCACATTTCTCCCACTTACGGGAGCTCCTTGTATGATAATGTTGCCTTGAGATTAGCTGCAGATGGAAGCTGTTTTCTCAGCTCTTTTAGCCCTCTGCAGTATGAATAGTGGGAGAGACAACATGGAGAATGATGTTTAGTCTGTGCTGTAGGCCGTGACTGTTTTACCCCAAATGTGGGTCAAAGTAGTCACAGTTATTTCCTCTCTCCTCAATCCCCACAGAATGAGTTTCACATATACATGGCTCATCCTAATGCTAGTACAACCCTTCAGTGTGTTCCATGTCCATACTGTGTTTCTATGGAGGTAATCTGCACCCAGAGAAGAGTTCATGTTTGCAAGCAATTTATAGTCTTTCCTCAGCAATGTGTGCTGGCTACCATAAGAGGCAAAATGCTAGACAAGGTGGATTCTTGCTCCAAATCTGTAAGATTTTGGCTCTTTATTCAGGACTGATTTTTTATTTTTTTTTTCCCTCTATATTCAAGAGTAACAAACTTAATGGAGCAGACTTCAAACCATTTACGACAGCAGGCTCATAATTATAACTGAATTTCTAATGTAAAATGCACATGATACCCATAAAAGATATTAAAATTGTTCAGTAAGCACAGTAAAATTGATTTTCACTGTCTAGATAGTGATGACACACATCATGCTTCATTATAACATTAAATACTGATAGTGTATTTTTAAGCATGCAAATTTGGACAGAGAAAGCTGATGCTTTTTGATCCTGATAATCATTTTATTAGACAGAGAGTGCCCAAGCAAACTCTTCCTCTGTGTGATTGCAGAGGACATTCTGATTCTTGGCCACAGTGTCACAGCAGCAAAGGGAAAGTCAAAGATATTCATTCCTCTCAAAACACTCAATTCTTGCATTAACTCCCGCTACCTTCGCCTCTCCGTCTCTCACCATACTGGACTTAAAGACAGTTGGTCAACTTCCAAGGGATAAAAAGATTGGACCTAAGTAAAAGGTTCTTAGCTTAAAGAAATAGTGAAAAAAATGCACAGAATCTTGTGCAGACAACCATGAACTAAGGGAAAGATATGATCAAGAAGTGGTCAGGAAAAATCCAGAATTTGTCTTTCATACATCCGGATTGACATGCATCTGCCTACTGGTGTGGTCTTTGAGACCCTTTGAGACATTTTTCCAGCAATAGCAGGAGCACACTTCTGTGCTAGAGCCATGTCTTCAACGGTTTATTCAACAGAGATCATATTACTAATTCTGAATTACTTTCTTTAATTAGTGAAGGTAAAATAGCACAGCTCCTTAGTGTAGGCAAGCTTATTTTACAACAAACATGCAGTTCTTTTTCCTGAATTTTATCCCACTGTCTCTACCAGCATGAATTACTACAAGTAATTTCTTTCTTCACTCAGGTTTACAGTCTGCTTTCAGACAGCACCTTCCTTGGCCTTTTGCTTGGGCAAGATTTTTAAACCTTTTTAAAGATAATTTCTTCTTTCCACATAAGTTAGTACATATCTACCCTCTGAATCACTTTTACTGCTCTTTTTCTTTCTTCATTCTTTCTCAACATTTTTCTAGTTGGAAGATGCCAGAATGGAACACAGTATTTCAGGGGGAATTGCTGGTGCTAGAGGAGGAAGGTGCTAGAAGGGGAAATGTCTTTTTGCTCTTTTGTTGACTGACTGTGCTGCCCTCACAAACACTGACTGAAAAACACCGGCAGCAATACAACACAGAAGACAGCGGAGCATCAAACTTCATCTGCTCCCAAACCTGCTGAGCCTTTTCTATGCCATTTTTGTTCCTGTCAGGGAAGCAGAGCAAACTGTGCAAAAACACGGCCTGCACAGCCAGCTTAGCTGTGTCCTGACGTGTGAGGAACACCTCAGCCCAGATTATGAGCAGATCTGGGGCTCTGCTTGTTGTAGGTGGGAGGAACTGTGGTTGTGGTTCAGTTCTGCTTTCCCATTTCTGACAGCAAATTCACTAAGGTGTGCCATCTTCTAGTCCCCTAGAAATCAGCAGCAGATGAAAGCTGGAGTCCAGCACTTTGACTGAACCAGGTGTCTCCCTCACACACTTTGACTACAACAAAAATGCAAATTGGCCCAAGAAATAGAATTTTGATCTTAGTGAATGTTAGGAGCAATTGTGTGCAGCAAGGCAGTCACTGTGGGGCACTAATCCAGCAGATAGCTGGAACTAGATGATCTTTAAGATCCCTTAGAATCCAAGCCATACTAAGACTGACAGTATGCTCTGATGATTTCCCAGGACTGCAACCAGACTGCTTGTTTGCTGCTTCTTTAGAGGATATCCCAAGTGGACACAACCAATACACCAAATTTCCAGCTGAAGCCTGCCTGTATAAACTGTCCTGCAGTGCGATCCAGGGGAAAACAGAAGACAGTCCTTCCAGTCTTACAAAAAGGACTAAGATAGGAAGGCTTATTTTGCACAAAGAGTTCTAACTGTAATGGTTTAGTCTGACCTACATAGAATTTATAAGGAACTTAGTCTAGGTCACCTAGACCTTAAATTGTTAAAACCTTAAATTGTAAAAAAAAAAAAAAAAAAAAAAAAAAAAAAAGAACATAGTGAAAAAGAAAATTACCATTTTCAAATACGTATAGAAATCTATCAAAGGAAGCTTGAAAGTAGAAGACATGCATTCCTGAGCAAGAATAAAGCAAGACTGAAAATTCACCCTGACCTGTTCCAGCATGTTGAATTCTCAGCTGTATTTGGATGAACTTGGAAGCGGCCACTCACATCCCTCACATCAGAGCATGCTGAGCCGGAGCAAAGGCGGAGGGATGCACACACAGCAGCAGCACCTGGAGCTCAGCAAGGTCTCCCGCCAGGCTTTTCCTAGAGTATGCCTGACCCCAGCTCCAGCTTCACTGTCAGCAAGTCTCTGTAGATTCCTCCTCATTTGAGAAAAGGGTTTTAATAGTAATCCACTGCTGGGATTCAAGATGGAGTAATACATAACAATATGTAATACAATACGTACGAACACGGCTTTATCTTACATAGCAATTAATGGCTGAATGATTTCCACATGGATGCATAGATAATCACAAGATTTATCCTGCATTTATCACACAGATAGCAAAAGCCAGAATAGGTCAGTGGGTCATTAGGGCAAGGTGGTTTTGTGTCTGGAATCAAAGTGCCAGTTAAAAAAGTATTTAAAGACTGAATTCTGTATTGTTTCAATTTATATAGAAATCAATAACTTCCATAAAAATGTAGGTGTACCTAAAAGAAGACAAACAGAACATAAATGTTTATGTGCGTGAGCATGTGAATATTGAATAAAGCATTCACACCAGAATTCAATGTAGCAGTTGGTAGCTTAAGTATTTTTATGGCACCACTCTAAGTTTTCTGATGATGTTTCTCCAAACGTAGCCGAGTCCTGCGGGAAACAGAAGGTGTCCTTTGGAGGACCTGCTGGATCACTCCATGTGACGAAGCAGATGGAGTCGCAGCTTGTTCTTCCATTTTTGTAGGAAGATATTTTTGGTAAAAGAGAAGAGTTCTGGTCCCTGTGCTATTGCTCACTTGGTGTACAGTCTTCAGTGCATCATAAATATTCCTCCAAGGCCACTTCCTATGAGGTGCTAAGTATCTTCATGCAGTACTGAGGCAATGCAGAAACATTTCACAGAGGAAACATACATTTCCCCATCAGTTATCACTGGTTCTCCCTACAACTGTGTTCCTTTAGTCAGGAATTGCATTTTTTGACTGAGGGAGCTGAAATATTGGAGTAATGACTTTTAAAAGCAAGCAGTTCTCATCAGTGTCACACAAAGCAAACTGTAAATTTCTGCAGAAAGAAGGTCAGAGGTCTCCGTCATAACTCCTGATGGCCGACACAACATCCAGCCGCAGCCAGGAGCACCAGAACTGCTAGGGGACAACCCCAAGCCTCCTTCACAGAAGCTTCTCAGCCAACCCAGAATGCTGTCAGCCACAGCAATAATTTCCTTATGGTAAATCATCTTCTACTTTGAGTTCTCTAGCCAACATCATTTCTTTCCAAATATTGTATTTTAACTCAGAATTAAGTTTCGCATAAATTTTATTCAAAAGCTAGGAGATGACATTCTATGGGCTGGCCAATGCAAATTCCCATATCAGTAATAATAATAGTCCAAAATGACCTGAAAATACATAATTTTTTCTTGCTTTTTCTCTTTCCTAGCAGATTACAAACATGTTCAGGAAATCCACCCAATACAGTTTATTCATCAGACAGCAGTGTTTCCATTTTGGAGTGCACATCTGAGAAAAGCTGTTTTATTTAAATGGGAAGATAACAGAGCAGATTAATGAGTGTTTTTCTTCTTGCAAGCTTAGCAGGTGCAATTCAGTCCTGGCTAATAGGAAAATACTTGCCATTTATTATTTGAATTACTGTAGCACATCCAAATCCGGAACAAGGAGTTCCCTGCACAGGGAGCCAGCCATCTATACAGGGCAAGAGATGCATATGTATATAGACAGTCACTAAGTGCCAAGAGGACAATTTCGGTCAGCATAGTAAGATCAGTATTTTTGTTCTTAATTCTACTAAAATTGGCATTGTATCTAAACATTTTAACAAAACAAACAAACACACAAACAAACAAAACACAGACGTGGGTACACTCAGTATGTTTTCTAGACTTGATCTCAGACTTTTTGTTAGAATTTTCAGTTACCTATTTTATAAGCCTATCTTCTTTTGGAAGCTCCCTCTCACTGATCACTGAATTTCACCGTTGTCTAACAGGCCAACTTTATTTCTGTCTTCAACACTTGCAAAGAATTCTAATAAACTTGGAAAGCACATATTTCACTCACAAAATGCAGGCAATCTTCACCTACATCCTTTTCTAAGCATTATCTTACAACAGCCGTTTGGATCTGGAACTCATATTCTCTTTAACAAAGCAAACACTCCTGCAACACAGTGCCACTGCTTTTATAATTCTACATCAAGGCAGTAACTTTCCAAGTAACTTTTCAGAGCTCACAGCCCTGAGATCTCACTTGTATTATTATAACTTCTGCCATTCCATATTTTAATTTTATTTTCTCTATAATCTCCTCCTAATAAGTACCCTAATCTGTTGCCCTAGGCTCGTACGTCATGTTGGACAGGGAGAGGAAACCCTACAGACAACAGTATTGCAGCTGATTATTCTATTGATTATAGCTGATTGTAAGGGTACATTTGGATTGTAAGGCCCTACATGGAGTACAGCGTCCAGGCCTGGAGTCCCCAGCACAGGAAGAACATGGAGATGTTGGAGTGGGTCCAGAGGAGGAAACAAAGATGGTCAGAGGGCTGAAGCACCTCTCCTATGAAGACAGGCTGAGGGAGTTGGATTTGTTTAGTTGGGAGAAGAGAAAGTTCCAGGGAGACCTCACTGTGGCCTTCCAGTACATGAAGGGAGCTTACAAGCAGGATGAAAATGGACTTTTTACACAGTCTGATAGTGATAAGACAAGGGGGAATGGCTTTAAACAAAAAGAGGGGAGACTGAGGTTAGATGTTAGGAAGAAATTCTTTACACAGAGGGTAGCACAGGCTTCCCGGAGAGGTTGTGGACGCCCCATCCCTGGAAGCACTGAAGGCTAGGTTGGATGGAGTCATGGCCAGCCTCATCTGGTGGGGGGCAAACCTGCACAAAGCAAGTCAGTCTCCCACACTACAGCATTTACACAGCCTGAATCACTCAGCAAGCTCCTATTTTACTAAGTCAGCCCACAGCATCAGAGACAGATGCTGGTGGTATGGCAGCAGAGGCTAAACCTTCCCGTCAATATTTCTTTACATCTTGTTGCTGTGCCACAGATCAACACTTACTGAATATTTCTGGAGGCCAAACAGTGGATGTGAGCACTGTGAGGCAGCATGCGGCACGTTTCAGGTGACAGCGGGTCACCTCCACTGGTGCAGATGTTTACGAGTGTGGCACGCAGGCTCTTGTTCATCACTAAAAATGCACGGCTAATGAAAGTGAGTGTATTGAAACGCACTGTTTTGTAGCTGAGAATTTGCTCTATCAAAAAGTGTTATTATGCTCTTCGTATCTGTTGTGGTTTCCATGGAAATAGATAGGAGGCATTACTTTCGGAGCGATCTACGAAAGCAGACATTTAAGTTTTTGTCTCACCGTAGCGAAGTTTAAACCTCAGAATTAAGCCGCCAAGGTGCCGCTCCTGTTTGCTGGTTTTAGGACCTCTAGAGGTCCTGGCAGGTTTATTCGCGTTTTGTTTAGGAGATGCTCTGAGATGTTTAGCCTCCACGGGACGGGACCGAGAGAGACGCCCAGCTTCCCCCTCCCTACTCTGCTCTAACACTCCATGATGCGCGCAGTGCCTTCAGCAAGGCAAATCAGTGAAAACAATAAAAAATAAAAATCGTCCGAGGCGGGAAAGGCTCTGCCGGGGGGCTTTGCCGCCGGATCTCCTCTCGGAGAGCGGACGGGAGCCGAGCCGAGCCGCGCGGAGCCGCCCCGTCGACGACAGAGCCGAGGCAGCCCCGCATGGAGCAGCCCAGCGCGGCGGCAAGGTAAGCCTCCGGCCG
>JAOWBP010001760.1:65145079-65155096 GCA_028571105.1 Tragopan temminckii | reverse complement strand
GGTCTCCTCAGGGCCTTCTCTTCCCCAGGCTAAACAAGCCCAACTCTCTCAGCCTTTCTTTGTATGAGAGGTGTTCCAGCTCTCTATCCACCTCATTTTGTATATAAACATGTACGTAATGTAAATGTAGGAGACTGAAGAGTAGGAAAGGCTGAGTGCCACCGACCACTTTCTGTTGACTGATATAGGTGCCTGACTTTTCCCACATGCTGCACAGGGGAGTCAGGCGCCCACATGAAGCCCTTGAGCAACTCTGGGTCTTGTACCTCACCCTGCTGTGCACCTCGTGCTGGTGTTGATGGCCGTGCAGGTTGGTGCTGAGCAGACCAGACTTTCTAAAGACCAAGATTTTCAAAGGGAGTAGGGTCTGCTTTCAAGTACTTTAAGGGGCTTCATATTCAGAGTTGCTGAACACCTTTTGGAAAGTTGCACCTCTGGTTGTTTTAAGGTAAATTGAACTAAATGTAGAAAAAAATGTTCAGTGTGTAAAGGCAAGTGTCTGGTATATACTTGAGTGACACTGTGAATACTTGTAAGAACTTTCCAGATTTCCCAGTCTTTGCTCTCTGATGTTTTTTTGATTCAGTGAGTTCTCCGTAATGCTTCTGTGCAGAATATCCTCTCATCCAGCTGACGATCAGAGAATTGGGTCCAACACCTGGCTCCACACAGCACCACAAAGAATTCACCCCTATGTCTGAGAGCACTGTCCAAACACTCCTTGAACTCCAGCAACTCAGGGCTGTGCCCATCACCCCCTGGTGCAGTCCCTGTCCCCAACCCCCAGCTGCCCCTTCCCTGACACAGCTCCGTGCAGTTCTCCTAAGCCCTGTCGCTGTCATAGAGAGCAGATCTCAGCACTGCCCCTCCGCTCCCTGTGAGGAGCTGCAGCTGCTGTGAGATCTTTACTCATCTGTAAGCTAAATACTGTTTTTTCAATCACATCTGTGTTTTGCCAGACTTGATCACCTTGGTAAGCAAAGACAAAATTCCTGTGAATGAAGTTAAATAAAATCAAATCTTGAAGGTTTGTCACTAATCAAATTAACATAGGTGATGTCTGTTATTATGCTTTCACACAGGTTTTCTCTTGTCCTGTTTGCCCTTTTCCATTCAGTTTTCCAGCACACCAGAAGCTCCCATGGCAGCCCAGAGGCACACTCTGATTCTAATTTCTCCTACTGAAAAAGAACATTTTAGTTTGAGAAGACAATCTAAAAAAAAAAAAAAAACCCACAAAAAAACTTGCAGAAACAGTGCTCAAACTTTTCTGACACCCAGGATAGTAAAATGGCACTGAAAATAGCTTCGCTAACATAGCCTTCATTTGTCAGAAATCCTCCATATTCAGAAAGAAAAGGAATGCTGAATTTGCAGTACAGATGTATGTGCTATATAAGTGGATCAGGAGCTGGCACAACAGCTCGCTGAAACGTGGCTCCAGGCTCTCCTCCTCACTGCCTTCACACACCTCGAGAACCTCAAGAAGGGCTCAGGTGGGCTTGGGATAGGCATAAGTAGGCCATGGTGACCTGTATTGGTGAAAAGGTGATCTTTCAGGCACATTAAGAAAGAAATTCCAGTGCTTGTAAGTCTTAACACAGAAGCAAACTGGCTGGTATAAGCCTGGTTTCATAACTTATCTGTAAAAACAAAAAATGCTCTAAATTTGAATTTACAAGGAGCAGATGTCTTTCCGCAAGCTTGAGTGTAAATTCAGCAGGATTTCCAATTTAATCCAGGATATAATGACACAGAAATGTATTGCAAACAGAGGAATGACTTGTTTCTCCTGTAGCTCTGCAGGCTGCGGAGTGCACACTGTACAGAACAGCACAAGGTGTTGCACACTGCAGGTTTCCAGGGAGACAGTTACAATCCAGCAGGGGTTACTGTTGTTCTTAATAAAGCACTGTAGATTTTGTGGTTTTAGCAAATTTTCTGATCAGAATCACACAGATACCAGATAGATTTGATAAATGACACCGAGTAACGTGATTTAACCTATTTCAAACAAGCACATATGATGCTGCAGTGTGCAAACTTACAGCAAATGATGAATGGGTTTCCGACAGCTAGAATTGCCATTTTAAATACTAAGAAAAGACTTCAAAGGGAGTATTAGTTGCTACAGACCGACCCTATCTTCTAGCAGTTGCTACAGCAGGCAAGAGAGGGTCTTCAACAGAACAAATCGCGTAAGAGAGAAGGCCAAAAGCCTCATGTAACGTTAGCTGTTTCTGCACTCACAGGGAAATGATGTGGCAACGGTAAGGATACTGAAGCAGAGGAAGACACTCTTTCTTTCAGAAGTTTCAAGTTATTTAGGTTTATTCAGAGTTTTATTTTGTTGGAGCTGTAGCCAGCTCACACATCAGCATATAATTAGCTCAGTGGCAAATATCAGTAACGAGATGTGCTATACATTCCCTTTCCATTACAATTATGCTGCACTCCATGCCTCCCAGGCACACCTCAAGCAATAGTTGTTCTCTTCTTCCCTCCCAAGAGGAGCGTGTGCTGTCCGAGGGACAGCCTCTGCTGTATATTCTGGAAGGAAGCCGTAAGCAAGTTCAAGCACCTTGTACTTAACACAGAAGGCTGATTAGCTGTGCGATATTCCCTAATTCCTGGAGGAATAAGTTCCTTTGGAAAGCCTGCTGCTTTTTTGGAGAATGTTTTGTCTCCTGTGCAAAAAGCCTTTTGTCTGCATCAGGAGAAAAAGTTCAGTGAGACACATTCCTCTCCTCTTTAATTTAGTCCTAAGTGTTCATCTTTCCAAAGGAATATAGTAGTCTTAAAAAAACTTTCGCATTGCAAAATAGAACATAAGCTGCTCATAAATTTGGTGACCCCATAGGAAAATAGTTGTTTAGAAACAGTGAAAAAGTATGGAATGCTAAGCTTGGTGCTGTGTGGGGCCATACCGAGAGCTGCCATCTCCCACTGGCTGTGTCCCCCCTCTCCTCCCACCAAAACCACTCTTCCTACCTGCCAAACCTTTATCTCAGGTTGGAGGAGACAGAAAGTCTCTCACTCAAAGCTTCCAACCAGCCACTTCTCCCCTCCTGTTGGTGCTGCAGTGTCATTGCACACAGAGGGCTTATTCCCAGCTGTGGTTGCAGCTTACCAGAGCAGCTCATGCTACCTGAACCTGCCCTATGAGCCAGTTAGTATCCCAGCCACACAAGTTTCATCTCCTACCCTCCTGCACACACAGTATTTGAAACTCAGGGCTGTTCCTGTGTCCTCCTGCATCAGATAAAATTCAGCATGTGCCAATCCAAGCTTTGCAGCCGCTTGAAGTATACAAGGAGAGCAAGAGTAGATTGGAGATGTGCAGGCAACTTCATCGCCTCAGGAACTGCCCTCACTTTCTTTAAAATAAAAGATGAAAATATCCCCATTCCATGCCCTTTTGTTCTTCATATCTTCATCTCGTAAGGATACAAGTAAATAAAACTCATTTTACACATTTTCAAATTCTATACAGAATTGTTAACATTGGAAAAGATCTCTAAGATCACCTACTCCAACTGCAACACCTACCATGCCCACTGACTGTGTTCCTCAGTGCCACATCCACACAGTTCTTGAATACCTCCAGGATAGTGACTCCACCACCTCCCCAGGCAGCCTGTGCCACTGCCTCACCACTCTTTCTGGGAGTATCAACACAGTTGATATACATACGTACACACGCACATTTACATGGTGCATTTTAAAACGTATTAATTTTTACTGGTTTTATATGTGCGTGAAAACACATGCTCCCTATCCTCGGGTGGGGCTGGACATGCAGTTCTTGGGAGAAATTAATATTTCAGTTTTATGTTCAGGCTTTTGTGTTTTTTTAGGAGAAAGAAATAATAAATCTCAAGCCTTAGAGCTCATAATTGCAGTAAGGTTTTGTAATAACCATTTCTGAGAATGGGAATGGTAGTGCAGGTTCACATGGCAATTTTTAGCATCTTTTATATCTTGTGAGTAGCTTTAGAATTTGTAACTTGTAAAACAGTCAGAGAGAAGCCTATCCTGGGTGACTAGTTTAGCACAAAACACTCCCTTGCCTCCTCTTGATTTTTATTGCTTCTTCAGCACCGAGATGCTGCCAATATTTTGACATTTTTTTCCTCCTAAAAATCTGTGTAGCTCTGTCTGACTGTGTGTCTTCAGAGAAAAAGAGCAAGAGATTGGAATATTCTTGCATTTTCTTGTCAAAACAAAGACAGGATAATTACCAGGAAACAATATAATTTGCCAGTAGGAGAGCAGGTATGCCTGATGTGAGTATTTATGCTTGGAGGACGAGTATCAGCATGGTTACTGCTTTATTTGGGCATAGCATTTTGAAACTGGAAAAGGTGAGTTTCAGTTTTCAAGTGTGACAGAGGAGCAAGGTACCTATCTTCAAATGTGATTTCAAGACGCAGTGTTGCTCTCACCCTGCATTACCCCGGTGCTGGGAGGTAGAGGATAGGACTCCGCATGAAGCCAATACTTCACAGCTCTTCAGAGCCACCCAAGGCTGCTCCACAAATAGTGTGGCCGTCCTTCATCCAGGGCCAGTATGTTGGCCCTGTGATGCCAGTTACCCCTTACGGTCAGAAATCCTGGCTTTGTAGCTATCTTGGACAGCAAAAGGAACAACTGTGGGGGAGGATCAGGTCTCCATCCTTATTCTGAAATGACAAAAACGTCAGATTCCTCATGGGGACCTGGGGCACTCCAGCAAGGAGAATGGGAGCTTCAGAGATATCTTCCCGAACCCTGGGGGTAAATCATTCTTGGCAAAGATCACTTAAGTTCACTCAGGGAGGCAGATCTCTAGTGATAACAGGAAAAGCATTCAGTGGTGTAATTTTTATGAGGTTCCTTTCTGCAATCCCTTCAGTCCATCAGTTGGGAGTTTTGGGGTGGCGTAAACTAACACAGTACAGGATTGCCTCTGATTTAAAAAAAAAGGCACCACACTTACTCTGATTTCATTTGTGGCTTCATTTTTTGAAAGTGGATACAGCAAAGTGACTTAGGAAAAATACTTTGAAAAGTGTGCTGTCATCTTTTGTTGTGAACTCTCAGGGGCAAGGAGTAGCTTTGTTCTGTATTTCTATATTGCCAGGCACATTGGGCTGTTGCTCTCTTTCAGGAGCATCCAAATGCTGCTGCAAAAGAAATAATGGCAGTGCTACGCAAAGCAATACACCTCACTTCTGTGTTAGCTCTCTTGTCATGTTTTAACATAACCAAAAGTAATGCAACACAATGGAAAGCGTAGCAACAGCAGCAGAACAGCAAGGTCCTAGTCTGTAACAAGCAAAGATTTGCTCAAATGCAACAGGCACAAGCACAGAACTAAAGGAAAGAAGCTGCATTACCTTCAGAAGGTCTCAAGTAGGCAGGGGTCTCCAGCAAAATACCCTTGCCTCCACGGCCAACCCTTAAGTGAGGTCTGGGAAGGAGTGAAGTAAGGATCTACCCCTTCAGGTCACTCAGGGGTATTGCATGCACCTGAGCTCCCCTGGGCTGGTCCTGCCTTCCCACCAGGTGCTCAATCACTGGTTCAAGCCGTGACTTCACATTTCCACTACACCAAAGCATTTCAGATAGCATAACAAATTCTTTAACATCTGTGCTTCCTTCTTCAGTACTTAGCAGGAAGAAAATAGCACCTTCTCCATGCAAAGTATCCAATGCTGTAATAGGGCTTTGCCAGGAAACAAATTTTTAAATGAGCTGTATTGAGACAGACCTTCTTTAGACAGCAAAATGCTGCTTTTTAAACTGGGGAAAGCCTCCAGTTTAATGTAGAGATACCCAAGCTGGCTTTAATATGTTGCTTTGTGTACAAGAAGTTTGGTTGTAGTGATAAATAACTTCTTGAGAGGGAATTTACTAGAGAGACTGCCTCTTGTAAGAGCAGCAACAGCTGCAAGATACCTTTATTTTTGTTGTTCTAACAACAATTCTTCAAGACAATGCTAAAAAAAATTAATAGAGGATAGAACCCTCATATAAAAATATTTTAAATAGTTCCCAGGAAAAGAGAATGTGAGCATCCCAGATGCCTTCAATTGCACCAGAAATACACTTTCTGCCAGAGTTCATACCCCTCAGAACATCATTGGCCCCTGCTGAGGTCCTCTTGTTAAGGACCAAGATAGCCATGCCATCTTTCCTGGAGACTGAATCCCAGAATCCCAGCAGAGCTGAGGCTGGCAGAGACCTCTAGGTCCAGCTGGCCTAGCCCCTGTCCAAGCAGGGACACCAAGGGCAGGGTGCCCAGGCCTACGTCCAGGTGGCTTCTGAAGATCTCCAAGAAGACTCCACTCTGGAAAGAGAGACTGCACCCCTCAGCAGATGTGTCCTGTCTCTCTGCTGTCTCTTAATTTATCTTCTGCTCAGAGCTAAGTCCCCATTGAGGAAGATAGCAGTGAAGGGGGTAATGAGCTTTTTTTTAATAAATAAATAGATAAAAATATCAAGACAAGAAGACTTTGCAGAAACCTCTGAGGGATGCTATGATGCAGTACATCTCAGGGGCTGTAGGTAGTTTGCTGTAATGTATTTGTATCAAAGTAGCAAAAATACAAACAGTGAACTGTTTGTCTTTCATTAATTTTCTTTCATATGCTTCCAAATGTGCTAATTTTATGAAAAGACATCTGTTAGCTGTAGCAGATATTTATTCTCTACAGGAGCTGAGAACTTCAGAGCACGCAGTGGCACTTGTAAGCAGGCTTTGGAGTGAGGCAGTTATATGCCTGCTCCTCCTTGTCCCTTTTTCCAGCTCACATTACTCTCCTCAAAGGAGTGGAAATTCCCAAGGTCTGCTTCTTGCTGTGGAGCTGTAATAAGCTCTGGTGGGAGCTGGGCATGAAGGCAGAGCTCAGGAAGGCACATCCAATTCCTAAAGCAGGAGATTTCCCTGAGAAAATTCATGCTCCTGGCCAGGGCTTGTCCCAAACATCAGAACAACACAGTCACCAATCATTGCATTGTTCTTACACATAAACAAGCCTTAACATACAGCATCAGGAGACGGTCTGGTTTTCCCAAGTCCTTCCTAATCATGCTCGGTAATTTTTGAATCTGCTCCAAAGGAAAACAGGTAGGCACACTCTCTGTGGATACTGTAGCTCAATAAGATCTGTTCACGATCACATCACATCAATGGGCCTTTTTAATCCGGGAATGGGAAAGACTTGGAGAGAACAGTTGACTCACGTAATTTTCTGTTCTGTGAGAGCAGAACTTAATTTGTCTCATAATTCTTCTGACTCATCACTAGAAAATGTTTAATACAATGAGCCGCTAGGCCCAATTGCTCATACCTTCTTAGTAAAATGAGAAGAGTATGCTCCTCTAATGGTATGATTTCTGTCATTTTTTATGCATTTATATCACACAAGGGTCTCAGCGAATCCCAATATACATCTTCTTGCACTACGGCAAAATATCCTTAAAAGTTCCATCACTGAGGTGAATATGATTTGCTCACCGAATTATGACATAGATTTGCTTTCCATATGCATGTTTTAAACTTATATATAACATATAGATAATTATATAGACACAAAATTACACCTTCAGGAAAGACTGAAATAACTTCAGGATGTTGTGACTTACAGGACATCTAATGCTGTTTGGGGAATTTTTGCCTGTGGGCTCAGGACATAAGCAAACTGTAATTCAAGCAATTGCACACCCCTGCTTTTGAAGTTCTCTGGAAAATTCAACCCTGGAACTTGAGTCTGGCCCATGCCCAGTCCTACAGACACAGCTTTTTGGCAATTTTTTGGAGGAATGGGCTGAACACTTAAGCAGGACAGTGCTCTGGGATCACGTAGAGTAGAGGTGGAGGAGGCAACACTTACAGTTTCTTGAGGTCACGAGGATATCAGCTGCCAAAGTGACAGAAGCCAAATAACCTTGCCTGGTCTGCATGCAGACCTGTCAGTTAAAACCATAAAGTGATTGGAATGGGATGGTGATTGCTCCCAGACTGGCTCCATGTGGTCTCCGAGGATTGGAAAGGCAGGGCTTGGTCCTTCTGCAACATGTCCTCAGGTAAGAATTTCTCTTCCTCATCCTCATGCAGAGCAGGAAGCATTTGGATTAGTTCAAAAGCTCCACAGGGCTGCCACATTATACATTATCTGGGTTTGGGAAATGGAAATTCTTCAGTGTGGGCTTTTTCAGATTCCTATGGCCCACGTGAATACTTTACTGCTATACACTGTCATCTTGGAGCTCCATCAGAGAAGAAATCTCAAACAATTTTCACCTTCAGTTCCAAAATACTATATGAAAACCTTTCCTAAGTGATGGAACGTGCAATGGACAGTTCATGTCTCATTAGTGTATCTTCATTGCATTCTTCAGAGGTAACATTTTTGAAGTATTTACTCAATTAAACTGTGAAGGCCGAGTTGTTTTTTATATACCTACGGGATTGTTATTACTCATTTACATGTATTTTCATACAATTTTTTTTTCATAAGCTAAACTTCGTCATTAAAGAAAAGCTAATTGTGAAATGGGATAAATTCCTCCTTCCCTCTTCTTCAGATCTGTCTAGAGCACTATTAGCGCAAGTTAGATCTCAACGTTCAGTGCAGTAATACAACCACAGTACGAATTTCCATGACTCCTTTGACTCCTTTTAAGCTCCTGCATAATTAGCTCACATTAATTAGTTAATGAATTAGCTTTCATTAATACCTTTCCTCTACAGTTACGGAGATCATATTCAAATGCAGGTAGAGGCAGCAGGGTGGCCTGGAGTTTCCTAGCAGTAATTCTAAGAGACGGGAGCAGTCCTCATTAATAGGATGTTAACTCTGAAGCGTAACAAAGACTATTAACATTTGAACAGGAATATCAAATTACTTTTTGCCTGTCACCTTCAGAACAGTATCACCAGACATTTGAACTTTCACCTTTCCTTGCCATCCTTGCTCTGTGGTAGCAGATGTATTCAGATTGTATTTAAAATAATTCTGTTCTTACGCCTTTCTGCTGATGCACGTAGGAAATATGGCCAAAATCTGTGGCAGCCCTCTAGAATATAATCTGTTTTGGTAATATCAGACTAAAGCAGCAGAGGTGGGAAGGAATGGGATCTAGGGATTGTGATGCACAGTGAGGACCCACAGGGTGCAGAGCACTGACTGTTGGGGTTGCATGGAGTCAGGCCAGGGCACCCACCATTGTTTGCCAGGGGGAAGAGTTGAGAGCTGAGGTGGGCAGCACCTGTAAGCTTAGAGTACAGTTCTTTTGTTCAATAAAGAACTGTAGTGTCAGTCTCAGAGTAGCCTAATACAGAAAGCTAAAAAGAAAAAAAATGTGGAGAAAATAATTCTGTATATTTCTGACCAACGCGTAATGTGCCCATCCATTTTGCTGTAAAACCACTACAATTTTTGTATATGTAAAGAGAGAGTGTGAACGACAAACCTTCAGGGAGCAAGAAGAGGTTCACTAGTTAATAAAATTCTTTCCTTTTTAAATACAGTAACAACAGTGAGAAGACCCTTAGGATGAAAATGAGAGTTCTCTGTAAAGACTCCTTGTGCAGATCAGTAGCAACAAGATTTAAAAAAAGAAATACTGGTGACAGAAAGATCACTTCATTTGCAAATATAATAGTCTCTGAGGGAGATGCTCTCACAGCAGAAGACATTACTTTCCTTACTACTCATTACTTCATGCTTAGCGTAGGGACATTATGATCACAGAGAGAGTAAACGAGGAAGCAGGCAGCTAACCTACAGCACTCTGAAAGTTACGCGTTGAGTTAGGCCTCCTGGGGAAACTGCACAATACCCTGAGATGCACTATAAAACATTTATAACCTCCCTTTTAAAAGACTTCCAGAAAGGAAGTTTCAGCTTTTTCCTTTTTTTTTTTTGGTGCTTTTGGGGGGAGGGAGGTCGTTTTTTCCTTTCTTTTCTTTTCTTTTCTTTTCTTTTCTTTTCTTTTCTTTTCTTTTCTTTTCTTTTCTTTTCTTTTCTT
>JAOWBP010001760.1:65120237-65144726 GCA_028571105.1 Tragopan temminckii | reverse complement strand
CTTGCGTTAGGGTTTTTTTTTTGTTTGTTAGCAACTTCCTTAGTACACACTAAAATATTTTGAAGCAATAAAACATAGCGAAACAGTAATTCACAGTTAAAACATGAATGGAAGACACACTGCTGAAAATGTTTTAAAAGTTCATCCTCAGCACCTTTCTCTGAGTAGTCCCGCCACAGGATAGACCAAGCCTCACGTTTCAAGGGCAGGTCCCAAAGACACGGAATCAAGCAGCTGAAATATCTATTATACTTTTGTATCCGTGAAATGCTTTCATTTATTTGCCAGTAGTATCTGGCTAGTGTTTTATTCGTTAAATGACATATAAAGCACATGAATTTCCTCACTTAGTGCTGAAATCTGTGACACACGATAGAACACCAACTTTGTTGATGTTTTCTAGGAAAAGTTAATCAAATCTATTGATCTGACATAATGCAGAAGCAAAATGAAACCTAATGGAAAAAGGAATTCTTTCATTTAAATCCACCTCTTAATCTGGTATCCTAAGGAGAGAATTTCATATCCCATCCCAATTTATGCTGAATTTTACCATCTGGAGACGCATATTTAAAAGGAATAGTTTTAAAAGAGAAATCTCATTTTAATTACATTTTAATCCACCCACAGAGATGTTGCATTTTACTGATTTGATTAGTCAATGGCCATTACTCTTGTGAAATCACAGATGCAAATTTCTCAGGAGTGTTACTGGCAATTTCAGTTATGCAAATAGGTAGACGCAGATCTTGAACAAAACACACCGAGAATTCTCCCTCTGCCTCCAGCCCGCACTCATTAGAACAAGTTATCCTTACTCTGCAGCACATTTGTGCATCCTACCTCCACGAAGAGGAAAGGGGTCACAACAAGATGTTCTTACCGCCAGTTGTCTCGGTTTCATACCAGAAATCATTTTTAATGAGCACGTTGCCTTGTTTCAGGGCAATCCCCACAATATCACATCGCTCTGAGCAAGAACACCTGGGAGCCCTCAGTAAGGCTGTGTGTGGAGAACAGACCAAAAATAGGTCTGTAGAAGATCCCATGATAAATTGCTAGCGAGCGCAAGTCACCTCTGGAACAGGAACCTGTGCTCTTTGTTATGCTGTTTGCACTACTTGTAAGTGAAAGACCAGTAAACTCAGCTGCAAAAAATTATGGCTAGTTTGAATTTGCACAAAAGAAGCAATTTGTGCATTTCCAAATGCAGATCATGACGGGAACTAAGAGCACATCAAAATCCGGGTACGAAATCCTGCCAGGTTTTATTTACTGTGACCTGTCACTGTCCCCCTACACATTTCTAACAAGGCAGCAGCACTGCCTGGTGTGCTGCATGCAAACTGCTCTGGGGTGGAAAATAACACAGAGGATATTTCTTATACTCATAAATACAAATTATAATAGTAAGTACCACAGGCAATTTAAGTCAGAAAAATCTCAACTAGAAGTTCCAAAGATTTAATTCTGCAATGTAGGCTGAAGACCCACAGTTCACTCTTTTCATCTGCATCCTTTTAGACCCAGAAATCCACCATTTATTTACCAGTGTACAAGAGTCCTACAACCTGTCCCACAGATGATGCTGACTGGTCCCCCTGCTCCATATTCCTCTCACTCTTCTGGCAGCACATGGAGTGAATTAGCCCTGTGTCCTTTTACATTCTCTGCTACTTTTCTGTACTCTTTTCAGGGGTGAGGTGAGCCTACTCCAGAGTATGAGGTCCAAATTTTGTGTTTATCAGGAAAAGAAATGGGGAAAAAAAGTGAATTTATCATTCCCAGAACATAATATGTGTTTTATTATAATCTCTTACAGTCGAGCCAACAAAACAGTCTTCAAAAATAAGGTAAACCACTTTTCCTGATGGCATAGCTCATTTCCCAGCAGTGTCAGAAATGCCCAAGAAAAGATTTACTGTGGAGTCACTGAGCAGGATGTGGTACACAAAACAATTAAGCCACCTTGATAATAGGCAGTGCTTCCGCTCCATCTTGGGCTTGACAAATCTATGGGCAAATCTCACAGAGAAAAGAACAAGCATGATTTTATCCTGCCCACGATTCTGACTAGCAAAATGGAGTTTGGAGACATTATGTCTTTTCTCCAGTCTCTAAATTTGGATGTAATACTGCAGTCCCTTTCAATAAAAGTGGCCTGTCAGCTGAGAAAATTCAGAGCTGCTTAGGACAGCCCTGATCCTCAGTTACTGCACCATGTTTTGCTGGGTGAAGTGTTCTCTTCCATGGGTTATTTTGAAGGTACTTCACTATTAATCTGTTTTACATCAAGTATTCTCTTCCTCAGAAGGACAACGAACTAGACTTATTTGATGCTGGAGAGAGAAATCACAAACTCAGGTTAATAATGAGAAATGTATGGATCCCTAATATACTCTCAGCTTCTCACTGAGTCTGAGGATCACGGTCTAGCCACCCTTTTCCTGTGGCTTTATGAACAGACTGTTGATTCAAAGAGCAACCACTTCAAAGGCAATACAAAAGGAAAAACAAAGCACCTACAGGGTAAAAAGTCCAATATAGCTGATACAAGTTGGAAAAAGCAAAAGTAAAATAAATACCTTGCTAGGGATTCCAATAGTAGGGATTAAAAAAGCTTGATCTTTCTCAGCTTGAAAATACTGTGTCTGCTATTACTTTTTGCAGTCTTTAAGTCATTCATATATTAAATTTTGGAGTAGTAAAGTTAAAGAAGGGTAGACACAAGGGAATTCTTTAGGTTGCTCAGGGAATTTGAGAGAACATCTGAACACTCCTGGGAGCCCAGTGCTCTGTAATGAATGTAACTGCTGAATTATTCATCAAAAGAGCATACATTCCCATAAATAGTAAGCAATAGCTGAGGAAATGACCAGAAGACTATTTTCTGGGAAGCTTGGAGAGATTTGCTCGGAATTTCATTGTTCAAATAATCTGAGCCAGATACAGTTGCTTTTGTCTGAATCAGTTGCCTTAGGACAACACACTCAACTCCAAGTTCTTTCCTGCACTCATACGGGTTGTAACTTCCATCCCTCATGCTCAGAAATGGGTGATGCATAGCCAGCACTCCTCCATCTCATTTTTTTCAGCCAAACAGTGGCATTTTGAGCAAGTAGCCAGCTCTGCAGTGCTAGGAGGCATTACAGGAGGCAAGGCACATCTGATGTACCTTGCTGAGAGTGCCAATGCTCCCCAGTAGGCTCTTCCAAACCCCCTGCAGGTGGTTGGCACAGAAGAAGAAATGTGACAATGTGGTATCCTCATCTGTCTCCAGACGGCAGGGCAGCAGTGGAGGGGAGAGAGCAGAGCAGAGGTACAGAAGAAAGTACAATATGTACATGAGGAAGCATTGCTGGAGATGGGCATAACTAATCTTTTACAGCAAATGAATGGTAGGAAAGAGGTGACCGGAGGCACCATAGCTTACATTACTCTCTTTCTAGGAGGTAATTGCCTATAATACCAGAAGAAGGAATGTATCATAGGAAGTAATGTTGAAAAGTTGTTTGGCTTTCTGATTAATTATTTTAATAATGCATGACCTCAGGTAAATTATTCTGAGAATCCAACAAAACTGCCTATAAATTGCCTATCAGCAGCCAAAAAGTGGAGAAGCAATTTCTATTTGCATTCAATCAGTCTTCTTGAAGCAATCGTGCCTGCCTTTCTATGCAAGCTATGTATCCAGAAGGGACTTGGGAGCTAGTATTTATTCAACTGCTTTTGGCATCTTTCTTGTTCTGGCTATTCTAGATTTCCCATCACACCACTGGAATGGGCATCTTCAGAGGGAAGCTCTGAGCAACAGAAATATTCCTCTCTGTAGATACATTTCCATTGCTAAAAGCTTTTGTCTAGTAAACAGTGCTTGCTCCCAGGCCAAGTCAGGGTACAGGGCAGCCGTTGTCCATCTTGCTTGGGGTGGATCCTGCTACAGCACATTGACCATACACACCATGCACCGTCATTTCACCACATCTCACCCAGCAGCAAGACCTAGCAGCTGATGTGTTTGGCATCTTTTTTTCAGTGGAAAGTGCCTGAAATATTGTGACACCAAGTCCTGTGGATACTGATCCCAACACAACCAGTAGGCCTGGCCAACCCTGTGTTAAGTAGGAGGAGAGGCAGGAAGACTGATCAAAAATTTTTCTCCATATATAATGCTGTAACAGGATAAGTGCTGATGAGGAAGCAGGTGCTGCCCATGTCACAGACCCCAATTTTAGAAGAGGGCAGCAATCTCCAGCAGGTTTACTGCAGACATGGTGTCTCTTCATCACTGAAATGTGAAGTAGTGCTTCCACTGTTGACTGAAGCAAAGCCTTCTCATGAAAACCTCCAGCTTATGCTTGTTGCTAAATATAGATGCTTCTAATATGGAGTTACATTTTCTTTGCTTCTTTCCTGTGTGGTTGTCCTTCAGTCTCACACTCTCAGGGCCTGTTGCCTGCTGTCAGTGTTGAAAGAGTGTTCAGTGCCGTCCATAGGCTTCCCCATCAGTTTTATGCAATACCCATAGTGCTGTATGCTTACCTCTGCAGTACATGCTCTAACCTCCAGCCTCTACAGCAGTGGTGGGTGCTTGCCTTTCCTGCTATCAGGAAAGGTTTGGGGTGTGTGAATTCTTGGTGAACAGACACATTTTTCTCCATCTCTGAGTCAGCTCATAAGCTCCAAAAATGAGATATTCTCTCCTGTGTTTTCTCATCAGGCATATTTTCTGCTTGGTACACAAGTTGTTTTCAAGAACCACTTTGAAGCACTTCAGTATCTCACTATAGGTAGCTTACATTTCCCTCCTGCAGCCAAGTAAGTAGGTAGTTTCTTCACTCTCCCTCCAAGACAAGATTTTTAGCCCCTTCTCTGTATACTTAATTTCAGCAGAGATAGAGATTTTGACTGCTTCAAGTCATTTTCTACTTTCTAACAGCCAGTAAGACAGATACTTTTTCACTTTGCTGCTTCTAAGTGTTCATGAAGTTTGAGTTACAGGTTCCACACTTCGGAACACACACTAGAAAGAAAAATCACCCTCTTAAAGAAATTGCCTACTTTGAAACAGAAAGCACACACTGTAATGCTAGGCTGTGTAAACTCTACTTGCGGTTTGCAAACTTAATTCATAAATGATTCACCAAAGCATGTGTCTACTCGTTTTTCTTTCTAGGAACAAAAAATGTATCAATTGCACTGCAAAATCAAATATCAGAATAACAAGAAATTGTCAAAAAGAGCATTCTAATTGAGCTCAGCATCCACATACAGACTAAGTATTTGCAGTTCCAATTACACTTTTTTTATTATTATTATTTTTTAATATAATGTAAAAACTGTCTTCAATGATGTAAGGTAAAGCCTATCAATGATTTACTTTCAGTGGCTATAATGTTTGAAAGTAGTCATTCACTGGGGCATTTATTAGCCCTGACCAAATGAATACAGTGTCAGATGTCATGGAAGGCCTGGAGGATTGAAGCACCAACTCTACAAACTCTGACATGCTAGCCAAACTAGTCTCCAGGATATAGCTAAACCAGGTCATAACACTTTGCTTGAAGTAAATGCATTTAGGTTTATTCATGCTTTGGATCATTGTCTCTCTGGCTGCAGGGAAAGTATGACAGTCAGCTCTGTACTGGAGGAAGAGCTTTATATAAATGTAATATACAGTCTTTTTTTCTTGATACATTAACTCTAGAGTTTCTCTATAAAACTGTAATTATATATTCTCTAAGTTATTATAAAAACTAGAAATAAATAAAAAAAAATAGATTGATGTGCTTTTTCAGTGAGGAATTTCAGCAAGCAGCAAGCAGGTACCTCTTAGCAGATCTTTTATACCCATCAGTGATGTGCAGAAAGGAAAACTTTTGCTACAAATATTTTAATTATATTTGCTTATATATATATATATAAACTTCTTTTTCTGTAAAATGGTTTAAAGAGTCCCATAAAATCAGGTGGTTCTGCTCTATCATCCCAGTGTATTTTATTCATTCGTATCTATGATAGTTGGAATTTTCTGTGCAACTAAGAAAAAAAAAATTACCTCATTTAACACCTTTTCCTAGTGGCCTAAGCAACAATAAATTATGGTTAGAAGCAATACTGCCAAGGGAGGAGAAAAATGAAAGACTGAGTATTAAATCTGATCCATAAGTCCAAGTCAATGTTGCTACCTCATGCAGCAAATACTATTTTATTGGCACCATCCACCCACTCCTATGATCTGCCATACTGAACCACACACCATCTGACAAGCGTAACTGAGTCACATTTAGCATACTTAGTCTCACAACAGCAAGCAGGACAATTATTGGCTTTGGCCACGTTTGGAGCGCTCAGTGACTCCTTTAAGGCATTGCCTCACCTTTCTGCACATCTGCTTTCAAGGTGGGAAACCAGCCCCACAGCAGCACCACCACCAGTTTGGCTCCACTTGTATGTGTGCCCAGCAAGTGAGCAAAAGAAACATTTCTTACCCAGCTGTTGCTGTGGGAGCTCCTTGCTGGGCCCCTCAGAGCCATTTTGCTGCTTTATCTTCTCACTGCAGTGCCCAGCGTCCCACTTGCTCCCAGGAGGATGTTGAGTTTGTGAAGCTCCTGCCAGCAGCACAACAAGCAGGGCTGTCGCACGCTTTACTGCCACATCAATGGTATGAGCTGCAGCAGAAGAGCCAGGGAAACTTTGCCTGTGTAAAACATAAAACCTCTTCTCAGCAAAATAGAAAAAACAGTTGTTTTTTTCCTGCAGTAAACGTGCATCGCACAGATAGAGAAGTCTGAATGACTCTAACTTGGGTGCAAAGACACCTGGACTTTTCTTGCTTAGGCTCTTAGCTTAAAATCATTTCATGACTAAAATGTGCACGTACAGACCCAGCAACCCTTCTACCCTGAGAGTGACATCTAGGTAAAGAGCCTGATTTCTCTTTTCCTCTGGATCTAATTTACCCTTTGTTTTGGAGCTACAACATCTCACAAAAGAAGAATCTGATTTCTGTTTTTACTCTGGATCTAATTTACTACTCCAAGATTATCTGGAGATAAAAGATCCCTTTCAGTCCAAACCATTCTATGATTCTGTGATACACAACAAGCAATTTTGTTTCCTTACAAACTACACTTTCCACATGCACTGCTGGAGCTGAAAGAAAATGTAGAGAGTATCTGAAATTCTAGAATGGGAGAATGGAGAGGAAAGGAGCATTTGTTTTTAATCATTTTAGGTAGGAAATCAATAATGTCAGATTATGATAGAAAGGCCAGTATTATGAACTAATAAAACCCAGGCAGTTATTACATGACAGTTGCTGAAGATAATTAATGTGCTGGGTACCTTCTCACCATATTTTAAATAAATGAGCCTATTAAAATCATATAAAGAAACTTTTGCAGACTGTAACTGATAAAAGTTTTATTATATTGCCATAAAGATCAGAAATGCCTTAAAATTCATTGGGAAAAAAATTGCTAAGCATGAATAAAAGCTACAAAGATACATCTGGGAAGGTAAAATAGCATTTAGCACAACCCAAAGCCAACAGATTCATACTTCTCTCTTCAGCAGCAGACAGAAACTGTCCGCCAGGTGGGTTCTCAGCTGTCTCGTACTGCAGGTGAGCTTTGCAGCCTTTCCCTTGGTGGAGGAGCTTATTTGGGTGTTTCACAGAAGAAGAGTAGCCAGGCAGAAGCAGTTTGCAGGCATGCAGCACTTCTGAGATCTCTACCATTATAGTTCAACATATCTGAAGTTACCCAACAGATGAAAAAGTACAAACTGACACAAGAAAAAGATCATGTGAGCTCAACTTCCTTTGGAAAACAAACTATAAATGCAGAATGGACTTTTGCCTCAATTATATACTTCAAAAAGAAAAAAACCAGTTTAAGCCAAATAGTAATATTTTCAATGGCACAGAGAGAAGCAGAGTTTTTAGTACAGAAAAGGATTTTGTTCAATAAAGGAAATTTTGAAAGGCCAAGATGTTATTACTCTATATTAGAAGAAAAAAGTTCAGTAGAAAAACAAGTAGTCACAATTATCTTTGGTGCATGCCTCAGATAATTCCATTGACCCCAACAGAGCTTTATCTCTCAACCACTGATGTTTTCTTATTTTGTTAGAAGACCAGACTATAAAGAGATTCACTAGCTCTGCCTTTGACTTCCCACACTGGGTGGCCAGTTGAGGCACCAGCTTGAGACCATGCCTAATGGCACCCAGTGTTTGCCATATTTTCAAGCCCTTTGGTGAGACAGAACCTCTGTACATTTCAATTTGGGATGAGATGGTAATTTTGCCAGTAGCAGATAGACAATTACTGTGTAGACTTAACAGCTGTTTTCAAACATGTTTCCAAATTTGTAACTTGGTTCACATGTCAAGCTGTTATCAGATTGCTGTGCTGAGCATTATCAGTACAGCATGCTTTAAATATCTAGACTGAGACAGCTAGAGAAAATGATCAGCAAATGGCATGAAGCAGATGTACAGTAGCTATAGAAACCACAGCTTACACAAAACAAATAAGCACGGACCATTACCTACAATTTGGTTCACGTTCCTCCAAGTGCGTCATAACATCTGTTGTAAGGAATCTTGTAGGGAACACTGAGAAAATATGTTGAATACAAATACTGCTGAACGAAGAATAAAGCCATTTTCAACTTAATGGTGCTAAGAAGGTATTTAAATGTACTAATAAAGGAACTAATGAGGGATGCTGTTGGTGCCAAAGCAAAACGCTAGAGAAAATTAGCTACAGCAACCTGGAGCAACATACATTACATCACGCTAGCACAGGCTATAGGGCTACAGCAAAGCAGTGTTGTAATTGCTTTAAGCATCAATTAAAATAAAAAAAACTGCTAAGAAACTTGTACTGTTCTAATTACTTCATGACATAAGACTGCCCTCTGTGAAGATTCTGGTTTCCCTCCTGTGGACCTGCCTCTCTCTTTAAAAGTAGATTTGAAAAGGGGATTTGCAGTGAGGATTAAATTTCAGCCAACAGCGATGACCTTTGCCTCTCTATGGCCTCCAAGGGTCTAGCAAGACCCTGTTACATTTCAAGAAAGAGAAACTGGAAAGAAAATATAAGAAGGAGATATAAAATAAGGCATTTGAAGTAATGAGATATTATGTCTCTATCCTAAGGAGCAGACAAAAGTCTTTCTTCTTACTGACCAAATTTGGGATCTCCTAGCTCTAATCGTAGACACAGCTACCTGATGCTCTGAAGAGCACTCTGATGCCAGGAAGGTGATTTTAGACACTCAGTCAAGATGTTGAGTTTGAAAACTAACTAAGTGCGTGAGTAAACAAAGAGAGAAGTAATTTGGGAGCCAGAACCATGGATGCCCATGTATAGGACCACAGCCCTTTCTCAAGAACAAGTTGGGTGAATGAACCAGGAATGCTCATTGATCAGCAGTGGCACTAAATACTTGTTCTAGAAATGCTCTAATTACTTGCTGAAAAGCTTATTGCGCTTGTATTTGGTCAAGATTTTTTGTTGACTCTGTGCCCTTAAGTGCATTCAACCCACTGCCAGCATCTCTTCCCAGTTTTAATGAGGATCCTTTGCAGAAGATCAGAGAAAAGCTAGAAGAGATGAGCATCCATACATGTGCTAAATTCTGTCTTCACGCATCAGCCAGCAAAATGAGAAAAAAATATCAGGGGCTTAACTAGTTTCACATCAAAATACATCATGCAGACAGCTCTACTTCATTGTCTGTTGCATCTTCTGTACTAAGTCATCTCTTGATATCAGTCATCAAATCTCAAGTGTTTATTCAAAGGCGAACCTCAGGTTCTACACTGTGTCATTTTAGGTTGTAATATTGTCAGCGTTGTGATGAATAATACTAATTTTCCTTGCATTTTCTAGGAGTTCAATCTAGTAACACCTTGTTAAAATGTCCTATGACAGCACCCAGAGGCTTCATTGCACTAAGTGATAGACAAACAGAAAAGAGACACTCCTTGTCCTCAAGTTTTAACAGAGAAAAGGAGTGCAGGAAGGAAGGGCTGCCTAGCATATTTTACAGATAAAAAACTGACATACAGGGACTTTTTGAAGATATCAGAACTTCAAAACACAGAATTTTCAAGAACACTTAAATGAGTGTTCCTACTCTGCCTATCTCCAGGAAGTCTGTCCTCAGTCTGTCAAGAGCACATCATAATAAACTAAGATGATTTATAATTTTTTAGGATTTGTGACTAGGAGATTTTTCCAAAGGCTGCAACAAAATCTAGGATTTCCCAGATCATATCATAAGTATACAGGGGACAGAAGTAAGTGTAGACTCAGTATAATGCAAGTATGCAAGATGCAAATGAAAGAAATGATCAACTTCAAGGAGCCTTATATTCCCAGTATTATCACCCATAATAGTTGTTACAAACCTGTTTTTTTGTTTGTTTGTTTGTTTGTTTGCTTTGTCTGTTGGGCTATTTTGCAACTGCAGTCCCAAATATTCAGCACCTAAAGATTTGATTAGTATGAGGAAAACTGAGAATGTCAAGTTAGAAACCTAGTATATGTGGTGTTGGCTTTTTTTTGTTTGCTTTCCCCAAGGATTATTGAATATATTTCTCAACTAAGTCACTCAATGCCTTTAATGACATTTTCCCCTTACATTATTCATTTTTATTTTCATAATTTATAGAAGGAAAATTTTCCACCAAAGTTTAAATAAAATATATGCAATTCAGTTCTTTTCATTATTCATTGAGCTCTAGCTTGCACTTTCTTTTTCACAAAAACAGTTCATCAAAAACAAAAGTGCTTGAGAAGAAGGGGGGCACTGATATTACAGATCTAGCAAGGAACTGCAGAAGAAAATCCCACAGGTTCTTGCATTTTACCACTTGGACGGTAAGCAAACAAGAATAAATATATAAGCTAGTTGGAATTTGCCACAAAAGGAAAATTCTGATTGGTCACTCTTAAAGAAGACATGGAGTTCCTTCTCTGATAACTTTCATGAGTTTTGTGATGCCTGGTTTTGTTTGTTCGAGAAGCCCTGGAGACAGAGTCAAGAAGATGCTTGAAAATTTTGTCTGTAACTTTTTTACAGAAGTGAATTTCTAGCCTGCAAGGCAGAAGTCAAGAAATAGAGATTACCAAACAATTTGCCTGCAGAAACCAGAATATTTCAAAGGAACCCAGCACGTGATGGTCATGATTAAATGAAATGAATTTTACAACATACTGGCTTCTGGGGAACATCTCACTATGTAATGCAACAAACAATCTCAACATTTATGTTGGCACAAGTGCAGAACGCTCCACAAGGTTCTGCTGGCTTTCCCCACTATCTGGACATGCTTGTGGTGTGCTCCTCATCATTTCAGCCACAGGTACTTCTAACTGCACAGTACTGGAGGGGTTACACCTATCAGGAACCCACTAAATGAAAACTAACTCATAGTGCAGATGGGGTGGACGAGCATGACTGAAAACATTCCCAGGGCTGTGTCTGCAGAGGTGAAAATAAACAACACTAGTCCACGAGAGGGTGTTACGTGTGCCCCACTGAGAGAACAGGACACACCAAAATGTGCAGGCTTTCTCATCCTTTGAAAATTATTTGGCAATAATTTGGTTTTGTAAATGCTTATCTTCATTTATGGTCAGCAGCTGGAAATAGCGAGGCATCTGAATGCAGGCTATTGCCAGACTTAAACAGTATTTGAACATCCTCATGGTAAAAGAAGCTTTTCTTTCCTGCATTTAAATGAAATTTTCTGCATTTCAGTTTGTATCTGTTGCTTTCTGTCTTGTCACTGGGCCCTAGTGAACGGAGCCTGACTCCATCATTTTTACACTTTCTATCAGGTATTTACACACATTGCTGGAGTCTTCTTTTATCCAGGCTGCACAGTCCCAGCTGTCTCAGCCCCTTCATATGTCAGATTCTCCAGGTCCTTCATCATCTTCATAGATCTTCATTGGACTCCCTCCTGTATGTCCGTGTCTCTCTTGTAATGGGGAACCTAGACCTGGACTCAGTACTCCAGATCTCACTGTGCTGAATAGAGAAGAAAAATCATGGGCCAAACCAGCCCATAAACCGTTGACACTTAATCCACTGGAAATGCTCCTCCTAGGGCAACCCAGGAGGCTGACAGCCATTGTTGCTGCAAGTGTGTGTTGCTCACTTGTGGTCTACTGGTTGTCCATAGACTTTTCCTGTCAAGTTCCTTTCCAAGCCAGTTGGCCAAAGCTTGTATGGAGAGACTGGGTTATTAGTGGCTGTGACTTCACATTTCACCTTGCTGAGCTTAAAGAGATTCTTCTCAAGTTTGTCTCTCCAGCTCATTAAAGACATTCTAAATGGCAGCCTCCAAACTAAAAGGCAGCTTCACAAGACTTCGAGCCTATATCTCCTACTTAGCTTCTCAGTGAGAGCTCAAAGCTTAAATACTTCAGTGGATCTCGTGTCAACTTCTTGCATTTTCATGAACAGCCTGACAGAAAAAAGCATACCAATCATTCATGGGATGTCGGAGATCCAGGCCCAAGGTCCTACTCTGCCTCACAGGAAGTGGTTTTAAGCACTGTTGTAGGCTCCTGATGGGGCTGTTCCAATTCCTGAAACATTAACATGTCACAGGTCTCCTTGATCCCAGAGGAACAAATCAATCATTAAGCTTGGACTAATTCTTCTACAGCCGTATCAGTATACTTTTTCTTCTCGGAAGAGCTGGAAGCATGTCAGATCACACCCTTTGGACACAGCCTCACTTTGCAGAGGATTCTTCTCAGGGGCAGGTGATTTTTTTCCAATGTTTCTATCTTATGCCTACATAGAAATAAGAGCAGCACAGAGTGTATATTCACAAGGAGGTAGAGCCTCGTAAAATCTTTATTTATTCCTTATTTTGGCTCCAAACTTAGCCACTAGAAGCAAGTACAATCAAAACAACTAATTTTTAATCATGCAATGAGAAATAGATAAACATTAAAAAGGGAGTAATTCCTCAAGATGTGCAATACAGAAAGGACTTTTATGATTAAGAAAATGTTTTTCTCCTCAGAAAGATGTTTTCTTAGGAAAACATTGTCTAGTATGCCAGCTTTGGTAGAAACAGTGCCATTATCACTAACGTGCACTATTGTTGGCCTGTTAGCTACTTAAAATGAGTTTGACAGAGGAAAAATATGGCCACTAGGCAGACAGAACAATTCTAGTTCAAAAAAAAAGAAAAAAAAAAGAAAAAAAATGCTGGTCAAAAATCAAATAAAAGGGAGGAAAAAATTAAATTCCACAAAAATAGTTCTTTAAAAAATACAGCCATATAAAAACATGGAAGTGAATATGAAATACATATATTAAATTAGTTCCACATAGTTTTTTATGCAATTTCTTCTTATGTAGGAAACTGGAGAGTTGGCTTATTTATATGTAGGCCACTCCGAAAGTAATGCCTCCTATTTATTTTCATGGAAACTATAACAAAGAGGACAACAACACTACTTGATAGGGTAAATTCTCAGCTAAAACCACTGTTTCTCAACACAGTCACAGTCACTATTAGCTATGCATTCACCAGCAATGAACAAGAGCCTGTATGCTGCACTCCTCAAAATCTGCCTCAGAAGAGTGCACTTCCAGAAACCCACTGTTTCTGTTCCCACTGCTGAAATGCACCACCCACCACCTCACTGTGCTCACACCCACCGTTTGGTCTCCATAAGCATTCATTGTGCTTCAGTGAATGTCAGTGGGTGCCATTTTTTCCACGCGGAGGAATTCAATGACACACCTTTGTTTCATCCACTCTTCCATGTCAGATGCCGTGCGGTCAGACTGTCCCTCTGCTGCAACAAAATAACAGAATATTGTCCTGAAGATCTACGCTCCACTGCCATGCCATCAACACTTGCCTCTGACATCATGGGCCAACAGTATACAACCGGAAGCATTACATTCAGAGTAGGCTTTGTACATAGTGGTAACTGTCTCATAACAATTCAAATCCAAGATACATTTACATCAGTTATCTGGATTTTCTAGGCTCTACTTCATTATTCTCTTCTCCGAGGGCCTCAAGGAACACGGGGCTTAATTGATATTTCTTTCAAAATGAACTTTATATCGGTGTTCATTGCACTTTAATATCTCTAACAGTTCTTTTGCAGAGAAATCTGCACAAGTTGGTCTGCCAAAACCATTTTCATGATGTAAAATTGTTCCTCATGCATCATACTGCACACTTCCATATATTTGACTTCATCGCTGCTCTTTGCATACTTAATACTTCACATATTGTTAAAGCAACTAGTAACCCAGCCCAGCTGTAACAGTGTTGCTGTCCCATCGATTTACATGAGGGTACAAAGGAAACCACAGACTCTTGTTGCCTCCAGCTCTGCTTTTTAGAACAGAAGTTGCCACACCGCAGAGTTAGGGCTTGATCTTGTCACTTGCTCTGTGTTCAATTACTTTCGTAGGTCCAGCTGGTGACAAGAAAGCAGGTATGACACCCAGGAAAAAAAAGAAAGAAAAAAAAAACCTAAAAGAATAGATTTAATGTAACCCTGTACTTAGCTCAGATTTTTTTAGCCTTTTGAAGGAAAATATGTTTTCAGACTATAAATGGTATAAGAACAAAGCTTCTGAAATCCATTTTTATTTTTCTATGAAATGTTATAGTATCTAATGGTGTTTGAGATACGCTATTACTCAAATGAAAACAGTATTTAAGAAGTACTTGTCTGTGGAAAGGAGGAGAGCTACTTTCTGAGGTACTGACACTTAGTTTATCATCTTGAACTCATCTTGAGTTCACTCTGTTCTGCTTCTCACTGACTCATATATTTCCCATGGAAGATTTATGTTTTAAACACATTTACAGGCCAGAAAAGTTAAGCCAGTGTGTTCTGTAACACGTACCTTATGTGTTTTCAGTCTGGTTTCCCAGGGGAATGCAGCCTATGCGATCTCACTGTCTCAGCCCACCCATTCATCATGTGCTGCCTACAGCCTGGTCTGGCAGAAAGGTAAGATATCAATGACAAATAATTTCCTACAAATTTCCAAAAGACTGAGACAGGGCAGATGAGAAAGATCTAAATTAATGCCCTACACAGAGGGAAAGGCTATGGAGTGAGTCTGTTATTGTCAACAACCCATTGGGAACAAATCTATCATACATGTGCAGTGTCAGCATATGTATGGAAAAGGCGCTGCAACTAAGACATAAGTGTACCATGAACACGGGAAGACAGGTCACTCTGGTCTTTCTTTTGCCACTCTTTGTCTAAAGGAAGAGGTAAAACAGAGATAACAGGGGAAGCAAGGCTTGGATTGGAGGTGATGCCATGGCAGGGGTAGAGAAGACACTGGGTAGGTGCAGTGAAGGAATGAGGCACTGCAGAAAGGAAATCCATAGGAAGGCTTCTGCACTAGCTCTGCTGGTTCTAAGGCAGTTTGTTTGCCTAGAATCATAATGGGAATTACTCTTGTGTTTGCTGTTTTAATACAATATTCTTGAGTACATCAGGGCAGTGGAGGAAGAACCCAAAGCTATGGAATCTATTAGCATGAATTTTGCTGGAAATGCTCAGCATGGAACAAATGTTAGATTCAAGCCTCTTGAGGGGAAATAGAGCCACATTTGAAAATGTACTTTATATGTGCTCTTTATTATACTGTAGTTTCCTAGACACATTTCACTCCCAGGAAAAAAAAAAAGAAAAAGAAACAAGAGTAAAATCTGCAGATAGTGTATCATTACAGAACCTCAGAGACTGCAAAGATTCAACATTCCTATTAACAACAGCAAATAAAGAGTGATTGATTATATTAAGCCCAATAACTTGGGTTCTGCTAAAGTATATCTTTCATCCATTTATAATCTGAAGTTATCTAAAAATTAAGAATCCATTACCAACCCCGGCAATTTGTTTCCCATTGATTACTAGTAATGGATGTTCTTTGTTTCTCATTTGAATTTAACAAGCCTGAGCTTGCAGCCATTCCATCTTTTTATGCCTGTGTCTGTCAGGATAAAGAACCTTTAGGGCCTTTACTTCCTCTCCTCAAAGTACACTGTAATCATGTCTCTTCCAAGTTTTAATAAACTAAGCAGGCTGAGCCTGTAACTACAACTCTCTTCCTCTTAAATCATTTCATGGCCCTCTTCTGACCAGCCTCCAGCTTCTCAACATGCTGCAAACAAAGTCTGAGCAGCAAAGACAGGGCTCAACTCACCAGACTTCAAACCTGTGAAAGGATCCCTTTGCAATCACCTCCTGCTAGAAGATAATTCCTCTTGTCTCAGCTCACATATCTATTTCCAGATGAGACAAATCTTTTCTAAACTACTGCTGTGGAATCTCAGTCTGTTATCCTAATGGCTGTGCTCACCAACACTGTGTAACAAAGTAAAATTGCATCCAACTAGGTCTACTATTTCTTTGCTTGCATAGCCAAAGCGTGCCTTAATCCTTCCTGCTTCAGCACAACCTCAGAATTTCACATTGAATCATCTGCTCACCGTAACCCCTAAATCGTATTCAGAACTCTGTACCTGACCTATGTTCTTTACTTAGGTCAAGTTATTGAGTTAGAAATAGCCATCCAGAGGGTTTCCAGAAGACTCACGCATATTGCAGTACTGAACATGGTAACAGGTGTAAATGCCACTCACAAAACGAGAAGAAAAATGAACGACAAAGTCTGAACCCAAAAGTAGCTAAAGATTGTTTATTTCCAAACACAAGGTAGTATGGTCCCTCGGATACACAGTTTCATCCTTTCATTTCTGTCACAGCTACCAACCACTTCATTCCTTGGATAAAGACTGAGAGAGTTGATGCGTTCCTGTCAATGTCTCTGTCCAGCTTTGGAGCAAAGAATTAATACTTTACATTGGCTCTGCATACTACTAACATTTTTAAACAGCTTCTGCAGCTGTTGTTGGAGCTGCCAAGACAAGACTGAACAAGCAGAGGCACCAGGAGTAGAATTTATCTATGTGCTATACTACGCCTGTAGTTTATATACTCAGTTACTTACGTTCTCGCAATAGCACCTCATATTTATGGGAGAGTGTTGGCCTACAACCATTAGAGAGAAAAAAAAAAAAAAAAGAAAAAAAAATGCAAAAAAACTCCTCCACTTATTAGACCACTTTTCCTGTTAAAATATACTCCCTATCATATCCCAGAACTCTGCTCAAACCAAGATCCCGATTCTTTAGTCTAGTGTGCTTACTCTTAAACTGTCAGCCTCTGTATATATACATTAATCTGTGACACAACTCTTCACGTGACTTAGATATAACTATCGAGGAATCTCAAAGGCTACATTTCTTAAGTTAAATAGAAACATTTATCTAAAGTTATCTGTTTTTCTTCATGGTAGTTAAGAGAAGGCTATAAAACCAAGGCATTAAAACAATATTTAAAAATATAGGTTATACATATCACAAGTGTAGGTGTATGTTTCTGTATCGTATCGATTCAGTTGGCCCCAAAGCCTTAGCTCTATTTTACCTCTAACTTGTACCAGACAAATGGTTATATTAGACATAGTTTGTACAGGCAGGCTCCCACTTACATTGCAGGGCATCAATAAAAATTCTTTCTTTGACCTAAACTTACATAATAGATACAGTCTTCTGAAGAGAAAACCCCAGTGAGAGTGAAAATGCAAAAGGTCCGGAAAGGTGAAAGTCTGCTTTTTCTGACATTTGGAAGAGATTCAAATTCATCAGGCCTGAGGCCAAGCAGGATTATGAAGTTTTGGGCTGTTTTTTTTCAAGCACCAGGTACCACTCCCATAACAGAAACTCAGCCTTTTCAATATGAAACTATAAACACTTGACCAAACAGTACATAGGGCGTCAAATAGTGTGTATGGGGTCAAGCTGGCAAACTTTGCTTATTTTCTTCCAGTTGGCTCAGTAAGTAAATAAAAGATTCCAAATTATTTTGAAGTACCTGCATTTCTATACAAGAAGAAGAGTATTTAATCTGATCCCAGATTAACAGGCAAACTAATTCTTAAGCTTGTTAACTCTTTAAAATATGTATATTTATAATGGAACTGTAGCTTCACTGAACCTTATACAGTGCTCTCTTCTTGTCTGTGCAGTTTTCCTATTTAATACTCTAGAGAGCTGTTAAACAAAATGCTTCCCTTCCCTCTCCTTCAGATACCATTTGGTGTCTGAGCAACACAAATGCCAGATCGTTTCAACAAGACATTGCCTTGCTTACTAGTTCTCTTCCAAGTACTCATCTTCCCTCCAGCTCCACATCATATCATAGTCCAGTGCTCCAGACACCTTTAGGCCTTAGAATCAACAGCACTGGAGCACTGCTTCCTACAACATTATATGTGCACAGAAGCTTAACAACCGATGTGCAAAATTTGCGGCTGATTAGCCCAGTCCAATCAGCGCTAATAGGAGCAAGAAGGCCCTGGTGAGGTTCTGATGAAAAACACATGGTTGCAGTGAAAAGGCATGGTTCCTACTCCTTGTCATCTTCATTCTTGACACCTGTGGTACTGGAGGTATCTCTATGGGGCACAGCCAACTAGGACCTCATCACTGCTTTTAACGGTTGGGCTCTGTGGCAAGCTTTCCCTGTTCTTTTTGTTTCTGTGTTTTTTGCTGTTTGTCTGTTTTTTAAACAAAAGTCCCCAAACTGAATTTTTATCTTTACAGTCAGCATACTCCACCAGGTGTTAATACCATTAATAATAATTACGTATGTGGACATGCCTCAGCATCTTTTGTGCGTCAGTGTCTCCTAGTGTGCTATTTTTCCTAGCAAACATTAGCGAATGCCAAGAGAAGAGTATTACAAGAGAAACCTGGAGCAGTATTTCTCCAGAATACCTTCCTAGGCACAATAATTTGTGGCTTGTGAATTTCCCTGCACCAGATATTCTTAAGTGGTGTGTTTGCAAGTAGTAGTCCCTGTCGGATTTTTCTGCCACAAACTTTTCTGATGGCTTTCTAGATCCTATTCAGCCCTGCAGTACATCCTATGCAAACTTTTGGTGCATCACTTTTGTACAGAATTCATTTCCACATGTACTGTGACCAGGACTCCCTTTTGATTTTGTTTGAACCTGCAATTTCTCATCTTCTCCTGATGCTCCTTGTTCTTGTACTAGAAGAGACCATAAACAATTTACAGCCTTCTCCATGCGCTTTTTGCCCTACAGGAAGTGCACAGCTTGAGTAAGGAGAGGGGTAGTTCTGCTCCAGTAACCCCCCAAACAGGCATGTTCATGAAGGGAAATTCAATAGACAGAAGAAGGTTCAGCATTTTAGGCTAAGATTAGAAATGTGCAGTTTACTCCAGCACAGTTGTGGAACCACACAAAGCCTCATGCTGAATGTGGCACCACTATGCACAAGACAGAGTATAGATGTACATGGACACCCATTGAATGCACATAGTAATAATCTCCTTTCCCATCTTATAGAGAAACCCAGTTTCTCTATAAGCCCTTTTGGTTCTTTCCTTTTTCCAAGAATAAAGAACAAGATCTCAGAAGTTGGATTTGACAAGCAAGGACCTCCATAACCTGCCTATAGCTCAGAGGATCAATCAGCCGAAAATTCAGACAGTAACTGGCATAATATCTAGAACACTGGTGTGAGCATCTGCACATGTAGGTTCTTGACATGTATCTTCAAAGGAGACAGTGTGCATGGAAGTGTGTAATTTTGACAAAGAAATCTTGCATACATGAGAAAGGAAGATTGTGTATTTCAAAGGACTGTCATTTGCACACAGCGCCAAATTGGAAGTGTTTAATGTTCTCACTTGCAGCCATATAAAAAGCTAAACAAGCCAAATACTCCAAGAGAGACAGCACTTCCCTTAAATAAAAAAAAATAAAAAAATTTTAAAAAAAAGTTCAATTATAAATAGATTGTAAAATGTAATTTTTGTCATAGCATAGTGGCTGAGCAATAAAAGGTGATAAAGTTACACTATAACAACTCATAATTGCATCTCAAATGCTCTAAGTGCAAAACTTGTACAACAGATGAGTTAAAATGCGAGTTTTGCTTCCAATTTGGCTTTTGTTGGTTTAAGCCTCCCCCGCAGCAACCCTTAAATCTATATTTTCTGGTTTAATTAACAAAAGAAATAATATAGCACCTTCTACATCTCAGCATGGAAATGAGTTTTGCAAACTGCTGTTATTAGTAGTTTTGCTAAGTTTGTATCACATCTTGTGAGTAAAAATAGCGTACTGAGCTCCACAAACTGCCAGAATAGAAATAGGCACTTGCTATCACTTAATCTTCTCCAAGCAAAATGGATTAAAGCCTTCTCCAAAGGATGTCAGCACATACTCAGCACGCTACGGTTTCTCAGAATCAGGTCCCTACATTTTGGCCAAATTGATGGATATTTTAATCAAGGAGATTTACATTGGAGAGCAGCTGAGTATAAAGCACTCTCATTTGTGCGGTAAACAGACCCCCAGGAGGGTGCATGTATTTAAAAATTAGTGTACTAAGCAGATCCCACAAGCAGCAAGCAAATGGAAAATGTTAAGATCTGCAGCATCAATGTTGCTATGAGGTGAGCTAATGTTTTGTTGTCTGCTCATCTCCTACATTGTCTCATATTTTTGGTTGGCTCCATTTCCCAATCTGAACCATGTATCTAGTCCAGCAGTAAGACATCTCATCCTGAACATCTTAAATGACATGCTAACCAGATAACAGCAGGCTACACATCAACCTCTTCCTTGGACACTGACCTCAAGTTTCCCAGTAGACTTTCCAAATGAAGAAAGACAGCTGGAGGGCAAATGGCAAAACTGAAAGTGTATCTCACTGTGAGATACAACAGGTTTCTACCTAGAATGATCATCCAGTGGTCACAAGCACCTTATCTTTTCCTGCGTAGGAGGGTGAATGTAGTATTCACAGTTTCCCTGCTGCAACGGGAACGGTCCAAGGTTCCATAGCTTTCAGCTAGTGGGGGTTATAGCACTTGAGAAGCATAGTGTGGAAAATAGAAAAGACATAAAAGAAAACTAAGAGCCAGTAGTTTATATAAGCAATTGCTGAAGTCACTGAGATGCTCTTTGTATGCATTTCTAATGCACTCATTACCATAATAGCATGAAAACAATTTCTTTTCTTCTTTTATTTTTACTGTTATAGTTATAATTTATTTTTAAATGGAGCTATATCAGCCTATTTCATATACGATATTATCTCTGCTTACAAATGTTACCTATTTGGGCAAGTAAAGTTTGTAATTTAGAAAAGTTTGATCTTCAGGGGATCATAGTTCCATCCACAACATTGCTACATACAGACAACACAACAGACATTTTCTACAAAGAGAGACTGTACCCTGTGGCAGATCAACACAAAGTGAGTTCACTGAAATCCCCGGGGTAAACACTGTCTCAGATTTCCACCAACTTGAACATTTGGAACCACTAACCACGCACCCATATCGCATCTTTCCTACACAAAGAAGCTTGTGCAGGAAAGGGGTTTTCCATCCAAGATGGGATACATGCCCAGTGAAAAGGGAAGAATATACTTTACCTGAACAATATGCCTGGACTAGAGGAAGGATCCCAGTGCAGTCAGGCACACTTTTCCCACTGCTCCTAAGGAAATCAAGTCTAGATTAAAATACCATAAAGCAGTTCAATACTGATCATTAAAATGCACTCAGAGAGACAAAGTGGTAAGACATTTTGAGTGTGATTAATTCCTTATGAGTCTCTCCTCTGTTCATTCTACTCAATATTTTCATTAATATCCTAGGAGTCATTAATAACTTCAAACTGTAGAGCTGAAACACAGTTAATGACCAGCTATAGGGGTGGCAAAATTTGTGAAAGATCAGACCAGACTTTGAAACAATTTGGCAACGTAGTTGTCCAAAATCAACAGGATGAATTCATCCCGTCTTTGCCTCAAATGCAGTGTGAAGGCATTATTCCTGGCAAGCTATTACAGAACAAATCAATGGGCATAACAGTCAGCCAGACAGCTGTTGCCAGTGAGAGAGTTTATAGGGGTTACAAAACTGGTATGGATGCAGCAATCTAGCAGAAAGAAGATAACTTTAATTTTGGGAACAGAAATAGAGCATGTAATAAGATGGAGGTGTTTCTTCTGTTATACAGAATGCTGGCAAAATGTTACTTGGAGAATCGTGTCCAGGATTCTAAGCCAGAAAAGAATACAAGGAAATCTAAGCAATAAGTGGTTTGGAAAAGGAGACCTATAGAGAAAAAAAAATATATAGAGATCAGAAAGGATTAGGGTTGTTCAGTATAGAAAATGAAAAGACTATGAAAGGAACTGAAATATTCTGTAATCATAAAAGTTGTTACAATTGTTCTTTCCAACTTTGCAATACTTCAGTGTTCTTAGTGATGAGAGTAGTGAGAAGGCAGTATAGACACCCCAGGAGATTATGAAATCTCCATCATTTCAGAAGGATCAGGTTATGTTGATATTAGTAACAGCAATATTAGAACAGAGGCCTGGGCACTTCGACATCTTCCCTGATGACTGCCCCAGTTGTTCTGGGTCCATTAGCATTCCCCAAAGAATTCCCAAGTGAGGTCTGGCATTTCATATGGGCCAAGGAACACTCAACAGACAGGTTCAGTGGGAGCATCCTCTGTGGCAAGGCAGGAAAGCTTCAAAGTGTGTTTCTGTAGACCATTTGTCCCAGGCCCAGAGAACTGAACAAGGAGGAATAGTTTCAGATTAAAAGGGGGAGATTTAGACTAGATATAAGGAAAAAGCTTTTTACATTAAGAATAGTGAAGCACTGGAATGGGTTGCCCAGAGGTAGTGGATGCCCTCCCCCTGGAGACACTCAAGGCCAGGCTGGATGGGGCTCTGAGCAACCTGATCTAGCTGTAGGTGTCCCTGCTCACTGAAGGGGAAGTTGGACTAGGTGACCTTGAAACATCTTTTCCAACTCTATGATTCTATGATTCTATGAACTGCCGCAGGCACATTTAACATATTAGTGCTGCAGTCCACCAGTAAAAGTCAGTGCAAAGATAACCTCACACCCTTAGGAAATGCTGCAAGACCTTACCTAAACCTATATGCCTGAAGTTCTGAGTTACATCTTGTAATGTCCTTTTTTGGGACGTGGAGAAAAATTTCAGCTACAGTACAATCCTAATTAAATCTATTCTCCAGGATCCGTACAAAGAGTCAGTGAGACAGACTGTCAAACAAACACATATAAAAAAGAGGGAAAAAAAACTTTTCATTCCTTCCCTGCCTGGTTTGTCTTGTAGATAACTCTGTAGAAATAGAAAAAGTAGCCTAATATAAATCAAGCCCAACATCTCAGCTGGAGATAAACAACTTTCATCAGCTCGAAGATGCAGAACTCAATTTATAGTTATATGGCATCACAGGAATAGGCATTAGCAAACATTGCAAATACATTGCCCTTCCATCACTCAGGAACTCGGAGGGGGCTAGAAGCTCCATGCTGCAGCTGCCTCACACCAGCTGTGGGCCTAACATCATCACACTTTGCAGAAACAGAAAATGTCTATAACACAGTCACTGTGCTGTGATGGATGGCAGCCTAGCTTCAGTAGCAAGGAGCTCAGTGTGGGCTGCAGCTCCTCCCAAAATTGTTGTTTGCATAGTCTGCACAAGTGCAGTGTTGCCCAGGCTGGATCCCTGATATTGAGCAAGGTGGTTAACCTCATCCTCGCTCAGGTAGGTCTCTGGTCTGGCTCTGGGGTGGACCTGGCTGAAGGTGGTAACCATGTCGCAGGAAAACAGTTTCTCTGATTCTTACAGAGCTATTGCTGATGAAGGTTCAGCATCAAGAGACTCCTTTCATATACACATTGAGAAATATTTTGGTACTCAGTCAACACACCTCACCAGCACCACCCTTTCCACACACAGCTAAGTTCTTCATTTCTTTCTGCACACTCTGGGGAAGGAGAAGAAAGAATGAGATATAGACCTTCAGGTGTCAGGAAGGTGTCCTTGAGTTAGCCAGAAAGAGGAGGACAGGGTCATTAACCCTCCATAATAATGGGCAGAAAAATCTTCAGCATGCTGTGAGAAAAGAAGCAAAGAGTTTGGCAGCAAAGGCACAACAAAAGGAGAAATCTTGTAAAAAGTGAATATTTTTCTGCTTTGTGAACCTCCCTCCCCTGCCCCCTGCCATTTTTAGTTTCAGCTCAGGCATGCTCTACTAAGATAACTACTTTGAATGATTGGGAAAAAAAAAAAGAATGGGTGAAGGCACTAGCTTTAGCAGGAATGAAAAGTCAGGTGAAGAATATTCCTCCAAATTCACAGAATCATATCATAGAATGGCCTGGGTTGAAAAGGACCACAATGATCAATGAGTTTCAACCCCCCCCGGCTATGAGCAGGGTCACCAACCACCAGACCAGGCTGCCCAGAGCCACATCCAGCCTGGCCTTGAATGCCTCCAGGAATGGGGCA
>JAOWBP010001760.1:65100005-65120137 GCA_028571105.1 Tragopan temminckii | reverse complement strand
GTTCCAGTGCATCACCACCCTCTGAGTGAAAAACTTCCTCCTAATATCTAACCTAAACCTCCCCTGTCTCGGTTTAAAACCATTCCCCCTAGTCCTATCAAAATCCCTGGAATCTAGCAGGAGAGAAATAAAGGTGGTTCAGTAAAATGCATTTTCTGAATCCAGGATGAATTTTAAAAATAAAGAGGAGAGAATTTGAGGTACCCGTGGCAAGGATGCTTTAAAATAAATCCAGATATTCAAACCAGCTTCTGAGGAGGAAGATGACTTTGAGGAATGCTCAAAGGACCTTGCCCATTGGCAAGTCTCAGCCTATTTCCTTATACTCTCACACCATTTGGTCTCGGTCACTTGATAGAACAGAGATGGTGGGTATGTAATTTTTTCCTACTCTTCCTGGGTGGTCTGCTGCATGGCTTGAAATCGGTGCTTTTTTAGCTAGTATGGGAATAAACTGACCTCCTCAACCCTGTAATATAGGAGGAACATGCAGTAAGCCACAGGACGGTGTCACCTCTGAGTCATCAAATCCAGACTCCTGCTATCTCCAGCAATCACACCACATAAACCCATTCATAAATCTATCTTGTTCCACCTTTAAAATGCTATGGATGTTTGCCCAATTTCTAAGCAAGGTTAGTTATCTCCAGAAGGATGCAAAATTTCTCCAAAAATCCCATCTTAGCTTTAACCCATTCGGTTTCTAGGCATGGAGACCCTTGATCCGAGCTGTTCACACTGCACAGCACTAACCTCAGCTCCACTACACTATCACAGCATTTCTAATCTCGTCCAAACTTTGCTCTGCCAGACTAAGCAAGACAACCTCTTTCCAATCAGCCCAAAGATGACAGAAAGCCTCTGGCCTTCTGAGCAACCCTCCTCTCCACCAACAGCTGCTGAAGTTCACCGCTTCTGTTGCTTCTTTTCCAAATGGGCTGACCAGAGTTGCCTTCAGATTCCCACAGAGGCTGTAATGGCTGCTTGTACAATGGGGTTAACACTTCCATCTGCAGAAGGAATATCTAATCTGGAAGGTTTTAGCTTTTTTTTTCCCCCTCACAGCACCTGATGGAATGTAATTGACCATCACACACATTTCTTCTTCTCCCCTTTCCTAAGATAAATCTCTAGCTTGTAACAGCAAATACTATCAGTCCCTATTAAACTTCCTCCCACTTCTGTAATTCCAAACTAGAGGTTTGGCCAAGTTCTCTAATTCGATGTTTTCATTTGCAGTGATGTTACTTCTAGGCTTTTCCACACAAATTTCATCTATCTGATGAATTCATTGACAAAAACACTAAACACTCAGACTTAGTCATATGTGATATATTTTTAAATCCAAGATACAATATTGCATTTTCATGTTAAAGAACAGATGTCCTGGGCTGCTACAGTACAATGCATCTTACCTTAAACTGTCCTATTCTATTTTTCCCTTGCCCATATAGCTGATTATTTTGATAAATATCTTGCTTACTGATACATGCAGAGTTCATGAGCGACAGCAGCATGTAAACCTTCACTCTGAAAAAACAGACAAGTTCAGTAACTTCCCAAACCTTTCTACTCTACATCGATTGGGGGATATTTTTAGCCTGTATATTGAGCTGTTCAGTAGCAACAGAGTTACTGTTTTATTGGGGTTGTATTTATAAATGTACGACCAAGCATAGCTTTTGTCATAGGCAAGCTGCTATCTGAATAAAAAATGAGTTAGAGCTTGCTTACAGTCTGAGCTGTGCCTTTACGCCCGAGGTTAGGCACCTAGACCCATATTTAGATCCCTAAATAAGTGTGGCCTGAAGCACTGTATAACTTCATCTGCCGTTGATTTCACTGCAAGTCCAAGTTATTAGGTTTCCTGTCCTTTCCCTTGGCAGAAGATTTCATTTTGATGAGAGCTGAAGATTGCCAGGGCTGTCATGCTCTGGGGCTCCTTACAAAACATTCTGTCGCTCTTTACCTTTCATTCCCATCTGGAGACAGGATAAGTAAGAGAGAGGTGGCATGCCATCATGCCATGACAACGGGCAGCTCCTAGCTGCTTTGGGGACGAATTACCTATGGCCACAGAGCAGACAAAGGCTGGAGACAGTATGTGACCCTCAGAATTAAACCTCTGCTGGCAGACCCCAAACTGGTGCAGGATGAGAAGCAACAAAGCAACATGTCCTAGCTGTAGGTGTCCCTGTTCATTGCAGCACAGCTGGACCAAATGACCTTGAAGGTCCCTTCCAATTTAAGTGATTCTATGATTCTATGATTCAGACTGCTTGCTCACAGCTCTCCATTCTTTATTGTCATAGAGGTTTGTTTGATTTCTCTGGTTAGTGTTTAACAATTGCAATGTGGTAGGTCTTGAGGGCTGCATGTTATAGACCACTTCCCTGCCATGTCTCCACAAAGGCTCCTGATCAATCCTTTTTCAAGCAGGACTGCCAACATGAAGAACTTGTCCTGTAAGGTTATCTTCCAGCCTTGAGAAGCTTGCTTTCTGAGCTAATGAGTGAGCTCTGAGCTAATGAGTGAAACTGCTTCGACGAGTCTCTTGTGCTAATTTACTCCTTCTCTCTTGAGCAGCATTTTGACATTGAGCTCAGTCAGAGCCGGGTGGGTGCTGGGAAAGCAACACATTCCTTCTGCTCCTAGTTACAAGGTGCCCCAAATCTGCTGCTCAAAAATATCATTGTGAGGTGCTTTGGGCTTCACTCTAAAGGGGAAGAAGTGAAGCGTAGGAGTATGTAGAAAGTAAAAGTGGCAGCAGAAATCACCGGGTGGCATTTGGCAGCAAGCTAAATGTCAACTATTGTGTGCATCACTAAAGGAGTGTCCAGAACCCAGGGAGTCAGAAGAAAAAGCAGTGTAAGCAGCAGGAAAGCGAAGAGTCTGTAAGAGATGCAGTGAAATCCTGGAAGATTGATGCTCTTCATTACAAAGAACCAACTGCCTCTCAATGACAAGTCCCCAAGCCCACTTTTAGCCTCGGCTGTCCTTGTGAGATGAAGCTGCCCTCCCTGCACTGCCAGCCAGAAAGCCAGCAGGAATTCCCCTCCAACGCACTGGAATAAAATCAGTCAAATGGTTTCCAAGATACTGCAAACAACACATCTGATGCAAAGTGGTGACAGCCCATGCAAGCAGTGAGGGCTGCCCTCAGCCACTCATTAATTCAGCGGAGTCGCAAGAACTGGAAAAGCCTGAAGACCCACGGGAGATGTGCATGAGCCATATGGAGGACAGAAGGAGACAAGAGGCAAGAAAGCCTGACGTGCCATTTTGCATTATGGTTGTCCTGCACAAGCTGTGCTGAGCACATCACATTTCAGTGACAGCATTTAAAAAGAACAAAGGTGAGAAGAGTTAGGGGAAGGCTGTATTTCTCAGCAAAAAGAGAAAAGAAAAAAAGAAGTCGCAAGAATTAGAAGCTGGCAAAAATCCCCTCTGCAGTGCGATCAGAGGGATTTTTCAGTACCTAACATGTCCAAATTGTGACAGTGTATCATCAACCACGGTCAGCGTTCTTAGGCCCGTACTGCTCAGGGACAATCTCACCTCTGTGAGCTGCTTTCAGCAGTGGAGCCTTGGGAGGAACAGCACACTCTGCACAGAAGGGCTATTAGCTTTCTACTGTTCCTACAGATATATCCTTCTTCAGTTACAAAATAAATAGCAATATGAATATTTTAACTAAATCTAGCTTTAGAAAAGAGGAGAATACATACACAGACATATAACATTCACATTGCTTTGAGGTTTTCAGCCTTGTATATTGGGCTACATTATAGCTGACTGTTAGACTAAAACTCAGTATATTGAACAGAATTAATTCCATCTCCATGTCAAAGTATAAGCCTGCAAACTTAGTTACAGAAGTACCATGGGCTTATATGAGCAGCAAAAAATAACAAAATGACATGCTGAAAAGCTCAAAATTTCTCCAGCAAAAGCGTAATGTAGACACCAGTAAGGACTTTCTCAGTTTGCCCAACTTGTGTACTAAATCTTGTTATGCTTTATTCAGACTGAATTTGTGTCTGTGTATCAAGTAGCATGCACACCAAGAGATTAGAACATTAACCCCCTTGCTTTCAAATCAGAGCAGATGCACCACTACTGTATCTAAAAAATGAATTACATGCATCTCATACCTTGTTGTTTCTCTTCCCACTTTCCCACTGCTCATGAGGCTAAGCAAGGACATAAATTCACTTGTGCTCTTGTGAAGCACTAGCACAAGAGACATTGATCTCAACTACTGCAATGCAAATAGACACACTGGCATGTTCTCCACTGGCTTCTCCATTTGATGCTTTGCACAGATGTGCATAAAACAGAGACATGTCACTTATGGATGTTACAGTACACAGATCTATGAAAACCACACAGGCTACTGGATGGGGCTTGAGGATTCACTGTTGTAGGAGATGAGCAGGGAAAAGGATCCATCCAAGAACTAATAGTCAGCAAAGAGCGTGAAATCATATGTCACCTTCTAGGAGAGGTGAGAACATCAGAATAATAAAGATGCATCAGGAGCTTATCACAAATATTGATGTAGTATTACAGTAGTACCAGGGATTCCATGACAAGCAAAGTGTACCAAACTGCCAGCAGCCTCTGAGGAGGGATTTGTCAAATAATATAAACCAGAGCAGCACAAACTTTAGAGAAGGGATACAGCACCTCTTTCTCTCTGAGGTGTAAGTTAACACATTGGGCAGGATAAGCCTGTGTATTGCAATTTGATGTGTATGTTAGAAACCCATGGGATTTACCATAACAGTGTTCAGTGCCCACTAGAAAGCCAGGCTTTGAATCCAGAACACCAAGACAGGAACATCTGTCTTCTCAGGAAGAGGTTTGCTTGCAATCATTTTTGTTCAATGTTCAAGCAAATTTAATGCCCAGTTTTTGCCTGTTTCAGCTACGGAGTGTCAGCAAATACCTTGTTTTGAATCTACCATCCATGATCTGTAAGTATGAAAAACTGCTGTGCTGCTGTCCTAAGATAATGTGCTACTGACTGGGCATCTTTATGCCACTGCCATATCTGGTTACTTACCAGTAGCAAAATCACCTGAGCAGAGGCAATTGTGCTTAGTAGCAAATTTCTGTCCTCTTGTACAATGTCAACAACAGTACAACCAGTTTTTTGTTACCTCCTTACAATTGGAAAGGGATGCTTACTAGTTTGGCAAATGTATTCTAGAGACTTCGAAGAACTAACTACTACTGGAACAGGCTGCCCAGGGAGGTGGTAGTTCAGGCAGTGACTGATTGGTTACAGCCACATTCATAAGAGACTTATTAGAAAGTGTTGATTTCTTTACATGATTTAACTCCAGCATTCATAAGTCATATAGGCAGTTTTCTTAGACCATGGGTGGGACTAATGTATCTCACTTAAGTCTCAAAAATTTAGTTGTCAGACTTTCAGCTGGCTATTCTGCCTGCTTTTATAGGAAGGAGGGAGAAGCAGGCACATCCAGAGAGAAATTCATCTCATCTGGAGGTAGGTAGCTGAAGTAGGTCAGGGAGATTGCATGTGTGGGTTGCTCTTCAGCAACATAGTGAAAGCCTAGAGCGATCAGTGGGGAATTAGACAACTAAGCCTTAAATATCTACACCTTGATGGAAATAAATGAACAGAGTACTTCTCAGCTGATGATAAATTGCCACTACAAGGAAAGTTGTGCTCGTGGTCGTAGTTTCATGACTTGGCTTGTAAAACATGCCCTGCACCAGAGCCCCCTGTCTCCCCAGGCACTCCTCAGAATGTTATGGTGTGTAAGTAGGTCAGCGCTCCTGTTAATGTTATACCACTCCAGTGATAAACCTTTTGTTTCTGCAAATACAGTGTCCAAGTGCTACTTCTCCTGCATCTGTTCATCCGCGATAGCGTGAGCATGACTTGCAATGTAATATTTGTCCTTCTTAAATAGATCCATTAACTTATTCCCAGTGAAGACGCCCTCTGTACAGATTCACTGCTGGAAGAAAATAATAGTTGTGTAGAGGACAAATGCTTCTAAAAGTGCAGCTTGTTTTCATCCACACATTGCCCACAGTATCTGTAACTCCTTTCCTATTTTATAATATAAGAATGGATATTACCTTATAAAAGTAAATGCAAACCACGAGGATTTAAGGGAATTTTCTGTGTAATTTTCATAGTATTTTTTCAGATTAGATTACATTTTTGTGTTTGGTAACTTAATTAAAGCAGGAGAGTGAGACAAACAATCTAAAGTCTTGAAGAATAAACATTTAAGAGACAAATCATGTTAAACTGGTGTCTGCATCTAAGTGCTACACATATTTGGATACAGTGATCCCAGTTATGGCTTTGTCTTCACTTCCTACTCTGACTTGAAAACAATAGTAAATATATATATATACATATATATATTTAGCAAAGTAAGAGAAGTGCAGTAATAGTGCTCTACTCAATTGTTTTCATGATAAGAAATGTATTTTAATAAGCAGCAATATGTAGCCCATCCACAAAAGAAAACTTGATACTGTAGCTACGAGTCTTCTGCCTTATTTTCACCTTGCTGTATCTTAGGATAAAGTTTCTTCTTCGCAAAATAAAATCCTCTGGAGAAGAGATACATCATGTGATCACAATTTGGAAGTTCTTATGAAGATCTTGGCTGGGGTTAAAAGAGACTCACATTTATAGAAATATATGAAAAAAGTACAGACTTATTTGTATTAGTGGGCTCTGTGTAGGATGCTAAAATAATTTAAGTCCAATGCATTTCCAGATATGTCTCCTCTGTGGATTAAAATGTTTTATATTTCTGTTTCTTTGTTTAAACATGGTATACTCTGTGAATGTAACCAAAGAGCATGGCCATAGACAATGAATGCTTATATAGCAGTTGAAATATAGCAGCTGACATATAGATGACTGATAGTACTTTAAAACCATATTAAATATATTATCAAACGTTCCTTAGATCATTACTTACTGGCACTGTGGATTTCTAAACTGTTCTTCCCTTTTCCCTTTTTTCTCTTCCCTTTTCCCTTTTCCTTTTTCCTTTCCCTTCCCTTCCCCTCCCTTCCCTTCCCTTCTCTTCCTTTGTCTCTATTCAACTGAAATCCGAGCTATAGCAGTTACGTTTTTATTGCCAATCATTGGTGGGGAAAAAAAAAAAAAAAAAACCTTCAGAGCCTCCAGATATCAGGCACCATTGAAGGAAAAGTAAATGTTATATGTAAAATGCTAAAACAGATAAATGAAAAAAAAAAAAAAAAAAGAGAAAATTTTTCCATGCATCAATTACCTTAATGTGTATATCTACAGAGTACCTGTACCACAGAAACAGAGAACATTTCTGAATGGAGAAATGATTACAGAAATAAAGGACCTCATTAATAGGTATCTTGATCACCACTCCCAGCTCAGTACAGTTTTATATTTATCAAAGTCGGACTGAAGACACTTCATCATGGAAAACAAATTTATTTGTATTTTAGAAAGTCCCACTATACTGATTTATGTAATACTACAGTGTGTAGTTTTTCACTGTGGACATTGGTTTGATTTGGGGCAATAGAGTACTCAATTTGCTTTAAAAACCAAAATTTTCAAAAACAATGTTTATCTGCAGCATAATGGCAAGGGAGCACAGCTTGCTTTCTTCCATTCAAGACAGCGTCTTTCTCTTATGTTATATGACCCTCAGATTGCTGGTTTTTAAACTCATATTCAAAAAGTCCATGTTGGTCTGGCAAAATCTGGCAGCCTTAGCTAACTTGCTTGCCTAAGCATCTTTAACTGAGAATTTGAAGCTAGATGTGACTTTTCCTTTGCTTTTAAACTGTAGTCATCTAATCTCAGTTGCTTAATTTAAAATACAAAGAAAATATTAACATTTTGTTGTCTGATGAGATCAGGGACAGTATCTCAGAAAAATTTAAGATTTATTTGAAGAATTTTTCTAGACTTTTTTGAGAATTTGGATATAGATCCAAACACAGTAGATCATGCTTTACATCATACAAGACATCAGCTATACGATACATTAACAACTGGATATGATTTGGGTTTTAGTGATATTTTTGCATTTTGAAGGATATATAATGACATTGTTATTCTTAATAAAGATTTACTTAGACCTAAATATTTTTGTCACACATTGCTCTTTTAAAAATTGTAGAGTCTGAAATTGATGAAAAGATTTATAGTTTACAAGTAAAATGTGGTTTCTGTACTGTTATATTTATTATGTCTCTCACACATACAAGAATAGCAAGACCTAAAATATTATCTTAGTATATATAAAGAACACAACCGGTTTTGAAATTCATGACTGCAGTGATTTTCAAGCCTGTGAAATTCAGAATACCAAAGAATCCAGACTTCTCACAGACCTAGAGAGTCAACAGTACTTTCTTCAAACAATTTTTATGTGCTTGCATCACATAAAGATACCTCCACGGGGCAGGACAGGGACTGTGTATCAACAGCCAGAGCAGGAGAATTTACATAGACCCTGAACAGACCTATAATTACAGGCAAGTTGTATTTTTGACCTCTCTATTTCACTTTCTGTATTTCAAGCGCCTGGATATCAGAGCAGAAGCCCAGGACCTCTGGCCAGCCAAGCATAACCTACCACCGATCTCTCCTGTGGCATTCCCTTGTGGCTCTGACGAGCTTACTCTCTTCTCCATTCTCCTTGAACTGAGCTAAACCATGGGTTGGACTCCTTGCCAACATAGGGAGTTTGAATACTTCACTGACGACTGTCAACGGCAGTTGAGTTTGAAAATGAAAGCCAAAGTGAAGGCTGATACAAAGTATTTCAGACCTCTTTTGCACATGGCCTTTAAAAATCATCCAGACCTTCCTTCACCTTCCCAGTCTGATCTCAAATGTAAAGTGACTGATGGCACCATTCGGATGTCAAATGCAGTAATGAGCTAAGAAAAAATAATCATTAGATCTATGATAAATCAATGTTTTGAATGAAAACACAATAATGAATGAAAGAAAAAAACAGAAGACTGTCTGTCAACCTTAGGGACAACAGTAATGACAATCTTTGTTGTTATTGTTGTTAACTTATGAGAATGCAGTGTGCTTAAACAATACATCATTAGCTTTCAGTGATATACTTAAGCAAGCCATCATACAGGAAAGGAATTCATCAGCAAAGAAGAGATGAGAAACAGCAACTAGCAAATATATCTTCAGTGTTTCAAACATGACAGAAAACTCACAAGTAGAGCAGAACTGGACAAATACAGATATGTGTTCAGATTTGAAATTCTTGTTGCTCAGATGAGAACTGCTTCAGTTCTCTGACTGAGTGCAAAAACATTTTGGATGATGCAGATGACTATGGTGAAATCAAAAAGCACCTTTAGTCTCAACTGAGAATGGACCACACTTTTGTAGAGACTGAATCACACACCTGTCTCCCTTAGGGCAAGGAGCTTGAGGAAAATTTCCCAAGAACAGAAATGGAATTATATTTTTCTATCAGTCATAAAACCTGAGACATAAAGTTAGATTAATAAAATGAAGGACAGATGAGAAGTTGAAGGATAAATCAATAATTCACACATGTCTATTACAATGCTGTCAAGTTCTTACATGAAGAGAGGACTATATTGGATTTTCAAAGGCAAATGAGCCACTTGCTGCCCACAGCCAAGGCTAACATTCTGTCTGGCTGGGCTGTTGGCCAGGACTGGATACCGAACTCCCTTCTCCATAAAGGAGACCTCCATCACTTCCCTGGAGGAAATAACTCTCTCTTTTACCAATGACAGCAAACCACACTCTTCTAGTTTAAAGCCAGTCCCCCCTGTCCTATCACTGCACTCCCTGATAAAGTGTCTACCCCCATCTTTCCTGTAGGCACCCTTTAGGTAATTGAAGTGTACAATGAGATCTCCCTGGAGCTTTCTCTTTTCCAACCTGAACAACCCCAACTCATTTAGCCTGTCTTCACAGGAGAGGTGCTCCAGAACTCTGATCCATGGCCCTCCTCTGGACCAAAGGAACTTGTAATGCTTTCTAGTTCCATCATCCTATAAAAACAGCAGTCATATTTTGAGTAGCAATAGGAATACTAATAATGGAGATATCTAATGTGGCACACTAGGGCGTGCATACTGAGCCCTGGACAATATATGAGTTAGAGTTATATTCAGAATAGATGGGAGGAAGGATAAGCTGTACAAATTCAAACAGCCTGATTCTGTTTAGATTTCTGGAAAGAGTCAGATGGGTGTCTGCACAGTCACTGCTGTACTGATGAAGGATACCTGTTCTGATAAGGTCTTTTAACAGCCACTTCAACAGCTTCACTATCTGGCTGATGCTGTGTGCCAGCTTTGCAGTAAACCACAAGTTGCCTCTTAACACTCTCCAGTGGACTGAAAACTGCAAGACATTGGCAAAGAGCTAAAGAAGAGGGTGAGAAATTCTGCTCTGATATTATTGCTAAATTAGGATCCTCCAAAAGTTGTCAGTGTAATCACTCCAGAGTTTCATTTTTGGGAAAAAAATATGTGCAGGTGTACATTTGCCATGATTTCTACTAATGTTCTGCAAGCGTCAAATAACGATTGCACTGGAAGCCAAATAATGTCCTCTGTAACACTTCAATTACTTCAGTGGACAAGACCAGGGCACAACAAAATAGCATTTGTTATTGACTGGGGCTTGAATAAGAAGGGTTTTTAGCTAATGAAATGAGATTTAAAATTCATTTCAGAGCTTCAGTCTTGCAGATTTTTTCCATACACTGTGAAGAATCTATTTCTCTTATAGCCATTTCTTTATGAAGAACTTGATTCCAATTTTGTAGTTATCCCATATATCTATAGATAGGAGTCACTTGGAATTCGTGCTCTGCAACACATCTGTTATTTTAATGGCCTACTTTTCAAATGCAAACCTGAAGCTGAATTTTCTGGTAATGGGCTTAGTTTTCCCAAATGGTATTATGATAGATAGAATTTTTTATAGATTTAACAATACCTTCCTGACTACAGCCAAGGAAATTTACATTTTCACTTATAGAAAGATTTGCTGAAGAACCATGGTAAGTGGAGAAAGAGAGCTTGCTGTACTGAACTTGTCACTGAAATACAATAAGCCAATTAAATTATGCTCCAGAATTGACCAAAGGTAGCACTGAAACTGACATGTTTAGATGAACTTATTAACTATAATATCATGATATTAATATATAAGGTTATACATTAGTATGCTCCCTAACCTTCAGCAAACAGTCTGCCAGGATGTATTTGTTCATTAAATGCTGTACTTAAAGTAACTTTTTGTAAAGATGACAAAATATGATAAAATTACACAGCTTACATGACAGGACTGTGTTTTGCAATACTGTTCTTCAAAGCTGTTTATTCTAAATTGGTGTCAGAACCAGGAAGCCCAGGTTGTGCTTTCAACTCCACAACTGTCCTTGATAGGAAGTTGCCAGCTTACTTCTCTCATACATTTCTTTGTGAGTTGCCACCGTTCCCCAGTCTTAAAGAAAGGCTGCCAGTCTTACTCCAAGAATACAGTCCTCTTGATCTCCACATATGCAATTACCCTCTATTCTGAGATGTTAGCAAGAAGTATGTTGTTTGTTGCAGAAAAACATTTTAAAGAGAAATGGCAGATTCATGAAACTAGGCTTAACCCATAGCTGTATACCTTTAACACTGTTGTTATCCAGGCAAAAATCTGTTCAATGAGCATTCTGCCTGGGCACTAACTTGTAGAGCTGTGTACTAAGAAAAGCAATAAAATGTATTCCAACACTGAATCTTTTAAAATTGCCTTTCTGGTCAGTGAGATAATACTATACCGTCAACTTGTATTATTTCTTTGCTTTAAAAAGAGAGAAAGAAGTCAGAAGTAATCCCCAGGCTGCAGGTGACTTTTTCAACTGGCACCTGCACTAAATTCTTCCCGAGACTCTTACCAGATGTGCAAAGGTAAGCAAAGTCCCAGGAGAGAACATTTGTAAGAGTTCATTTATTAATTTATAAAAAGTATTCTCCAGGAAAAAGAAATAAATAAACAAATAATTTTGTGCAATATATTTTACAATCCTTTAAAATGCATTTTTCGCAGTTTAGAAGCCTGTGAATTCAGTGTAACTACGCAATGTACTACAAGTATCTGTGGGTTAATTCCAAATACTTAATACATATGAAGTTAGAACTAAATTCTGCTGTCTTTGTTCTTAAAGGGGACTTGCATTTGCCACTGTCTAAAATTATTTCCCACTTATACCCACAAGTGTACTTACCATCGTGTTTCCTTTTTCTATCACTGAGACACTAATTCAGGGCAGGGTGCGCAGCTGAGCTAGCCACTCCATGGAATATTGGTGAGTGCTGACATTTTAAAGTGTTACAGCAAGAGCAGTTCCTTGACAACTGCTCATGAAACTCAACACTTTGTTCTCAGTGCTACAGCTCAGGAACACTTCAGCTATTTTAATCCCTGTGTGTCAGGGCTGCTTTGGCAGCAGCTTGTTCTGCTTGGATCTCCCCAGCATACCTGCTATAATTGTTCCTGAGTGTATCTTGCAGCCCGTTCCTTAATCTCCACTGTCCCTGAGGCAGTTCTCTTCTTGGCCCAGCAAAAGGCTTCTCCCCTCCTGTACTCAGCAGCCACTTCAGCAGTTCCCTCTACATCCCCGTTCAGGCTCTTCTCCTCCTCTTGAGGATCTTCTTCCAGAGCAGGTGATGATGATGTGTGTGACCTTGCTAAAGATCTCTGTCCTCTGGGTGTTTTCTCAGAAAGCTGAGCTTCTCATAATTCTTGTGAAAGTTAATTAATGTTTACAGAGTGCTTTGTCCTTAACTAGCAAAACACAAGTGACAAGCAGTATGAAACAGGGAAAAATCCTGCCCTGGTGAGGCACAAAGTAACTGTTAGATCTTTTCCAGACATTAAATATTATACGTCTTTTTTAGGTAGTGAATAGAACATAAGTGTTCTTTGAAAACTCCTGTTTCTTCTATGGGAAACCAAAAACAAGCCACAACCCAAAGGTCTTATCTAGGCTACCAGCACTGAGGCCAGGAAGGGTCTCTGTTAAAGAAGAGTTGGTAATTGGAAGTGCTTCCCTCGAAGTGAGTTGCCAGGGGCGGAGAGCTTGTTCTTTCCCAGGGCAGACCCAGGCCATGTGGCGGCATGCTGGACTTGCATCCAGAAATCTGGGCCTGCAACTCCTGCCTGGAGCAATAGGTTCTGGCTGTGAAATGCTAGGCCTGAGCAGCGCCTGTCTGGGTCACCCCCTACAGCCAGAGGAGCTGCCCACAGAGAGCTACCTAGTTAGCTGTTCCCTGCTTACAGTTTTTCCCCGGCAGGAAAGCCATGTACTCACATTAAAGCCAACTCACAGCAGATTTATTTATGTGCTGCCTACCTGTTTCTGCAGGTACCTCACTTCAGCTCCCTGCTCAGCTGCCTCCTAATCCTGCAAGGCACTTCACATCTGCTAAGGCCATTTCCCCATTTCCCCAAGCTCCCCGGGAGCTGTTACCAGAATTGCTTCAGCCTTATCTGCCATCTGCTTGGCATTGGCAGAGGGGAGAACAGCCCCTCACTAGATCCATCATTGTGAGGGAAGATTGGTTTCAGCATCCAGTCCCAGGGGTGGCTGGAGGACTATGAATCTTTATTATGGATCGCTATATCTCTGCAGCCTGCTGTAAGGGAATTGTGCTTCCAAAAGGAGCAGGAGGTCAGGCTTGATTCTACCTTCCAAGTTTTCTCTTCATTCCTTTGGGACCTCTGCTCTTAGCAGTCTGGACTTTCTCTATCCCATTCTGAACACCCTCATTCTACCCCCAAATTTTGTAGAAACGCCTGAAGTAGGTTGTGCTTTCCAGCAGGCAGTGGGGCAGCCCAGGAGTCAGGGCTGAAATAATCCCCAGCAGCTTTGTAGATCTACCAAGCAGTATTCAGACAGCCCAAGAAAGGCCAAATTATGCTATTGCTGATATAATCTATCACAAGAGTCCACTGTAATTAAGTCAGAACATTTTCAGCTTTTATGCTAGCATTTACACAGCTAGCCTGTATCACACCTGCACCCACTCAGATAACACATTCTAGGAGCTGTGCAATGCCTGGGGAGGTGAGCAGATTTGAGTGACCTTGTGCTCTGAAAACTCCCAGCCATGCCACTCTGTTCAAACTGGTAGTGTGTTGTAGGAAGCAGCGAGAAGCCGTGGACAAACCCACAACAGCTACCAAGAATCAAAGGCTTTTTCCTTGGGAAGGCAGCACTGATGGTGGCAGCTGTGTTTACTCAAATGCTTGGAGAAAGCTGGCACTAGTTTTGGACAGAAGCCCAGAGAGAATCATTTTAATGGGTTGTAACTTGAAATATTTCTGATCTGTGAATGAAAGAACATCATTTACAGGGAGTAATTGTTGCCTTTTATTTTTTTTTTCAGGAGAGGTGTTTGTTACACTAGAATCTGCCAAAACCCGACAACCTTCCAACCTCTGCAGCTCTGCATCCTCATTATCTGAGGGAGATTTGCTGAAGTGCCTCCTAATGAACTGAGGCATGTCAGCCTAAGGTTCTCTCAAGAATTACGCTCAATCATCTCTGCCGTTCTTTCAGTTCTTTCTTTAAACTTGGCTCTTGGCCTGGAGTCTCCCTCCTTCTTCCTCTCACATTTTCTGAACCCTCAGTTCAACAGATTTAAGAAAATGTTATGCTCTGAAGCAAAAGCTACTGGCTGAAAATCATCTTTGGGTTCATCATATAGCCAGCTATATACAGACCTGTCAGCCACAGCGCAAGGATTTGTATGTTCCCTCTTACTACATGAATTCTATCATGTGGTCTTGGAGCTTAGCAAGTCTTGTATTCTGTACACATTTGTGTCACTGACACTCACAGTTGGAGGTTGTCAGCACAGGGTCACAGCCTGATATTGACTGGTATTGTGATACCTGTGTAGCAGGTCTCAAAGGACCTGGCCCCGTGAGCCGGGTGATCCATCCCTTTCTGTTCCTCATCTTCCAACCCAAAACCATATGCTCCGGAGGAGCACATTAGGCATTTATTTTTCTTCACTGATAAGGAAAATAATTTCCCTAAGCACCTGGACAGGATAGGGCCTTTTCTTTGCTGCAAGGAAGAATATCATGAGCACGTTGAAGAGGAGGGAGAAGCCCAGGAAACATACATAGTCCAGTGGCTTCCACAACAAGGATCTGAAGGCAGATACTCTGGTGTTTGATAGAGGATTTCCCTGTGGTGCCTGTGCCAACTGATCCCAAATGAAGGATTGGGGGATTCTGATATTTGGTCAGTCCACATTCATGTTAAACGTTTCTCTGAACACGCAACATTTGTATTTCTAGAGTAACTGCCACAACACCTAAGTTGACTGTTGATGTCAACATCCATAAGATAAATGCAGTGCTCCAGACAAACCCAGAATCCTCCTAATCAAAATTTCCCTCCATTCTAAGGGTACTTTGATGAGACAAGACTTCTAGCACTAGGCTTGTCCATGTGCCTTTGGGTACACGTGAAGTCTCTCTAGACATGAGAAGTGCCGACATGCTGCTACAGGCCTATGTGAATTCTTAGTGGATGAAATAACATCATTATGTTATCTCTTCTCATTTTCAAGCTTCTCATATATCAATATCTACTGAAGATTATATTGTACTTGCTATTCCTGCCTTGCTACTCTTTCACAGTAGGATCTCAAAAAAATCCATTTCATGTACATTTTAGCAATTGTTACACAATGTAGATCATCCTTAATACACATCTGTCCTTTTATTTCTCTGCCTTTACCTGTGCTCCCAGCAGAGCTGTATGTATTCAACAACCTGTAGAGCAATATATGACAAAGAAGCCATACACAGTGTATAGACCAACAAAGAAAACAATGCAGATTTATTTTTGCCTCTACCTTTAAAAAGGAATTTGCCTAGAATAAATAAATTTTCATTTAGCTGCATTGCCAAGAAGATACAGTTCATCCAATCTTTCTCTGCTTTACCAAGGAGTGCATTCATTTCTGATTCTAGATGGGAATGATCTTAGTCCTTGATCAGGCTTATCAATTTGCTAGTTTCTTTTGTTCACATACAGTATACACCTTTACCTAGAATTTACCATTTTCCCCTGTATGAGACATATGCATTGCACATTTTTGAGCTCTTAGTAGTTTTAATGACACACATTCTGGTTAATACAGGGATAGTTACTAATCCACAGACTTTTCTAATGGCAAACAGCTATTTATTTATCCTACACACACACAGGAGAATATAATTGAAATAAATGACTGACCCAGTAGATCTATAAACTACTTGGACAAGCAGACAGCTGAAAACAAAGAAAAGTAAAAAAAAAAAAAAAGTATAAGTTCTTGATCTAGAATGTACTTTCACTTTTAAATGCTGAAACCATTAAGTCATTGACCATGTTTTGACTGTTCTATCTGATAGAATGGGATCTGGCAAGGATCTTTACCTTTGAATTTCGGCAGATGCAATGCAGGCACTGTTCACTTACAATGAAAACTAAGAACCAAAGCTTTGCCTGCCTTATGAGGCTCTTGATAAAAGACTTTGGCCTTTGAATAAAAACATTACTTGTGCATACATAAGTTTATATTTGACTTTGCATGCAGAAACCTGAACCCAATGGTCCTCTTCATATACAAAAGGGGTTAACAGTCTGACATGAGCTGAAATAAAGCCATATGAATACAAAGACCCAGATAGCTCCCATTATGAAAAGAGCTGTAGGAACCCTGCTTTTAAGGGTAATTTTATTCTCATTTGTTAAAAGTCACTGAGACTAGAAGATGGCAAGTTCATCTGGAAATCATTTCGGTGATCTATATTATAAAGATGAAAAACAGTGTGATTTGCATTAAGATTCAATTCCTGTTGAACAGCTAGACATATTCCTTGGTCTTTGCTACAGGAATCTGATGAACATCTAATGCAGATCTGACCTCAATTAGTTTATTTTCCTTTTCAGTGACGCATGGCCTGTGTTCAACTGTGCTAGCTGTACAGTGCCCTATTTGAGACTCTTTCCTATACATTACCATAGAACATAACTAGGCACATGTAAGTTACGTCCCAGCTGATGACGATGCAAAGATTTTGTGTCAGATATAAAGGGTTTTTCTTCATCACCTGGGACATTTCTGGTAACAAATGGTGATACTGATATCCTGACCCCTTTTTTTTCAGGCTTATGTACTTCATAGCTTGTTGGGAATTCCTTCTTAGAGAACTTTTAATTGCTGGCAGGCAGTTGCTCCTATTCTCATATTTTAAAAAAATGACCACTCTCTTTTCTTTCTTCTCATGGGAGGGGAAAATTTTTTTACTCTGTCTGAAACTATGTTCCCTCTCTTCCTCCTCTCACACTAATCTTTCTAAAAGTGACTGACTTTAGCATCCATATAATGCTGTCAACAGGGAATTCACAAATTCTGAATAAAGCTACTAATGTGGGGAAAGCAGGATGCATTTTAGGTCAAATGTCTTTTTGTTTTATGGTAAAGCAGATTTGATTGATAACACATCATCTTTGGTCACTGAAAATGAAGTGCACCTCGAGGAGTGGTCAAAGAAAAGTGAAACAAAAACATTAATTTCAGTTGCAAGGCACTCAGCTCCATGAATTGAGCAGACACAGAATGAGCAGCTTTAGACTCCATCCTGTAACACCACTCCAAACTACAGAAACCTGATGAGGCAGGAGGCAAAGCCACTGTGCACCAAGAAGGATTTGATGCTCAGTACTTCTCTGGCACCAAAATTTGTAATTAAAGACACTATAAACAACTGTCAAAATAAAAGAGATCTATGAGAGCATTTCATAACACGCATAAGCACATCATCTACTTTCAGATCCTGAGTAATTATTTAGGATTAAATACATAGCATAGAGGGATGCAAAAAGAAAGCCAGCTCCTTCAAGGGAGAGTGATTCCAGAGCAGCCACCCCTCTCTCCAAATACACAGGATGTGGTTGAAGAGTTTGGGAGCCAAGAGAAACTTTTAGGGAGAAAAGTTAATTTCCTTGTATGAGCATCTGATAGGGATACTATATTCAAGTATTTTGCCCACTGGGAATTTTTGAAAGGTGACTCTTCCATGTCTTTTTCTGCACAAAATTAAAAGCCAGAAGATAGTTATTGACAAGGTCTTGAAGCAAAATGAGATTATGGCACATAAGCACTAGGCAAACATCTCCTTCCGAATTACTTCTGAAGAAAAAACAAACTTTGTGATCTTTTCTTCCTGCAACACCTCTGCTTTAGTGGTGGGAAGAGTTGCATTTTCATCAGACAGGTGAGAGTTTATGAATGATTACTTGGAATTTTCCAGAAATAAACTTTCATTAGATTCTTTAGAGATTCCATAGCTACTGCTACAATTCCTGCTGTTATCCTACTGAGGTCCCAGGACAGAATCCCACAGAAGTAAGGTTATGCTGAAAATCAGAGGTGAAATCTGTGCCAGCAGTTTTATCATTTCAGAATTAATTTGTTCCTCAACTGGAAGGATGAGTTCTTTCTATTTGTTTATTTGTTTAGGAAAAGCATGCAGGAAAGAAATAAAGAGTTTGTAGCAATAATAAAAGCATCTCATACCCCTACAGAACTGCCCTTGCTGTTTCTGCTCTGCAAATGGGCAGAGTGAAGTCGCTCTTCCTCTGCAGCACATCAGAACACTCCTGGCAGACAGCAAAGATCTCTGTACTGTTTATAGTAGTAATGCCATACTATGGTCAGCCCCTCAGGCTGTTAAAAAAATGACAACTTCTCCTTGTTCTTTCTGTGACTTTTGGCCTCTGCTTTGTTTCTCATTCCACTTTGCATTTTTGCCCATTACCACAGGAAACCCCACTGACTGAAAAATTGTGCCAACAGGGTGTAGATTATTGCAATATCTGTTAACAAGACAAGAAATATATATAATAAATGTGTTTATGCTCACAGGTGGTGTAGATTGTAAAAAATTTAAAAGTTTAACTTTTCTGCTGTGTAACCTAATACAAGAGCTATTTTTACCTAAAGCAATTGAAAGCCAGATTCTACTTTACACTGATAGCAATATATAAAAAAAAAAAAAAAGCCAATAATTTGCCCTGTAGTTGAAGCTGGTCGTATAGTTTCAGTTCTACACACTAATAAAAAAAGCACCACCTATTGCAATCATTCAAGCTCTGTCTATAACTATTTTTCCACCAATTTCCTTAAATTTTATCTGAATATTTGGACAGTATATTTATCCCACTGAATTTAGTTGCAGTTTCCACCAAGGCCAGGACTCCACAGTTCCATCTGGGTCTTATTGAGGGCCCCATTTCTTCCCCCCTGTATGGTGAACTTCTTCACCTTTTTCTATTGGGTGATCTCAAGCAAAATCTCTGGCTTACTTTTTTCTGCTTTTCTGACATTTTTCCCTCTATATAATCACAGCGGATTGTCGAGTGATATAGAATGATGACTTAAAGTTCCTTGCCTTGGAAGACTTTCTTCTGAGAAGAAATCATTTTTCTTCATCACAGCATCCAACAGTGTAGAATGTGTCCTTTGAACCATTGCTGGGAATGTGCCGTAGGCACCAGAAGCGAAGAGATGAGCAAGAAGCAAAAATCACAGCATCACTTCCAAACCTTCAGTAAGAAATGATTCATATCCATCTAAAGCTCACTTGTTACCACCTGTCTTCCGATGGGTTTTTTCCTCCTTTGTTAAGTGTGATATAAAGGTTTGAATCAATATAAGAACTCAACAGCTGAGCTACATTAAAACTCCTTTTTCTTTTCATGTCTCTTGACACAGTACTGGCACACCGCAATGAGAGAAGCACATCTATCCTACATGACACAAATTACACCCTTACTGTCACGGTAGCACCTGCATGATATGCATTATGCCTGTACTCTTCTAGCCTCAGCCCTAAGTTTTGTGCAAGCTAGGAGTCCCAGGTTGCTCACACAGCCTCCATGCTGCACAGCAGGAACCTGACATTACCCAATGGATTTGTTTGCACCATAGAGCCATAGGCGAGGGTCTGGTGTGGCTCAAGCCCTATCTTTGTAGGCCATCTCAAGCAGGCT
>JAOWBP010001760.1:65069839-65096017 GCA_028571105.1 Tragopan temminckii | reverse complement strand
AATAAGTTAATAGATGTTATTTTTAACATTTTTTCTGAAATTATCTGCAAGTTAAGGAATGAGAACCACGCAACTCAAACTCATAAAGAAACAGTTCCAGCTCCGTTTCTCAGCCTGCCAGTAAGTGACCACAGCCGCTCTTTAGCCAAAAGATATGAACTCCAGAAAAACTTTAATAGTCTATGAGCTCTCTGACTGTTTAAAGTGGGAGGTTAAGCCCAGGATTATATCTCAGAGAATCATTTGAGTTGAAAGGGACCCTCAAAAGCCACCTAGTCCAACTGCCCTGCAATGAACAGGGATACCCACAGCTAGATCCGGTTGCTCAGAGCCCTGTCCAGCCTGACCCTCAGTGTCTCCAGGGGTGAGGCATAGCCATGTTTAGAAATCCCAGTGTACATTGTTTTCCACATTCAGCCACTGCAAGGCAGGTCCCCCAGCATGTGGTAAGCTTTCAGTACAGAACTGTTGCTATCTCCTACTTTTTCACCATCAGCAAGTGTTTCCTGGACCCAGAGACAGTTCCTGTGCCCTGCAAGAAGAAACTCGCATTCTTATCTGGACTCAGAGAGGAAAGTCAGGTGTGAAATTCAGGTGCACAGGACCATCAAGCAGTTCACATTTTGTGATCACCCCTACATAAGAAGGGGAACATGTGCAGAGCTCCAAGCTGGGTTAAATTAATTCCACCTCTGAAATCACGTGTGCTGTTGCTCTGTGGGTTCAGCCCCATTTTCTGGATTGTTTTGTTGTTCAAGCAAAAACAATGCTCCTCTTAATCAAAAGGACATTGTCAGTGGAGGGGTGGAGATTAACAGTCGAAAACAGAACGAAGAGCAAGAGCACTGTGTCTTGGCTCATGCGTTGGATCAAGTGAGGTAAATTCATTGTACCGTTTGTGTTGCTCTTTTTAGTTGAATCCATTTCCAAACAACAGCTGGTGCGCAGCAAGTTTTTGCAATTGAATCACTTTTTCTCCTCACGGTCATTAATAATTTTCCTAAAAAGGAAACAGGCCCCTGGATGCCCCTGGATGCTCCTCGCAGGCAGCACATTGCTGATGGCTCCCACCCGCTAATGCCTTCCTGCGTTTCTGCACAGGGAGTCAGGGCCCACCTCACACCTGCTCATGGTGCTGCTGCTCTGCCAGAGCTTCACAGAGAGGCGAAAGCAACATGCTTTTAAATGCTGGTCCAAATTGCCTGGTGTCTGCTTGGGTTTCTAGTGGGAAAGTGAACAACTTGGAGTGCTCTTTAGGGCCACTGTTTTGCGTCACTCCAAATGTTTTCTCCATTATGTTGTGCAGGAGGGTGTCATCATCTTGTAGAGTTGTAGTGGGGCTGTGGAGGTCAGAAGTCTGATGCTAAGGATATGTCAAACCATTAACAAAATTTGGACAAAAGCATCATATGGAAAACTAATCCCCCAGCAGAACTGAACCTTATCATCATCTTGATGCCCTGGAGGGAGGGTACTATTCTCCAGCACCCATGTGATCCCAGTCCCAGAGAAACTGAACCTACCAGCAGTGCTCCCCTGGTGATGCTACTCATCCTGGCAGTGCAGGGAGGCTGCTATGGACTGGGTGGCATTGCCACCAGACACACACCTTAATGCAGAGTGAAATATTTCATAGAATCATAAAATGGCGTGGGTTGAAAAGGACCTCAAAGATCATCTAGTTTCAATGCCCCTGCTATGTGCAGGGTCACCAACCACCAGACCAGGCTGCCCAGAGCCACATCCAGCCTGGCCTTGAATGCCTCCAGGGATGAGGCATCCACAACCTTCTTGGGCAACCTGTTCCAGTGTATCACCAACCCTCTGTGTGAAAAGCTTCCTCCTAATATCCAACCTAAATCTCCTAAACCTTTCAATAAAAACTCTGAAACAGACACCACCAGAGAGTGACTGTGTGCCTAAAAATGCTCATCTAATGCCAGTTTATGTGCCTGAGGGCATCTGAGCCCCATTGTCAGGGCTGTCAGGGGTGACACAGGGAAAGTGGTTGCCCTTCTGAACAGAACAGAACAAAAACTGGAAGTCAGACAGCAAAGCAAGGGCAGCTCCAATGGCTCTAGACACACGTGTTCAGGCACCTGAATCATTCCCAGAGGACCTACAGACGTGCCCTTCATTTGCTGCATTGTTCGAGCAGCGTGCTCTGTAACAAAAATAGACGCAGAGGACACATAAAGCAGAAGTTAAAAACTACTTATCATCGAAGAATCATTTTCACCTGAACACTACATGGTTTCTGGACTGGGAAGAAAGTCACCTACTTTGCTGACTTTTTAAATACTCCTTGTTATGGCTGCTAGTGCTTTCCAGCTCTACAGACTTCTCTCTGACTCTTGAGGCACTTTCAGGCTAATTAATCTTGTTCCCCTGAAGAACAGATAGCTGTCATCATGCTTGACACATGGGTTGTCAGCAATGTTAAACTCAACAGCTGTTATCCCATGTAATTCTGGGACAGGACCAAATAAGTAAATCCAACTTCCCCATTTTCCATGCTAGGCAGGCACCTTCCTGAATACTACCATGTTCTTGGAAAGAAGACAGAGAACAATGACAATTCCTCTCACCCTCCCCCTTTTTTTTTTAGAAAATGGTTGCAGATCTCAGTGGCTAAAATGATAAACTCCCGCAGGGATTTTTACAGGGATTTCACATCAGTTCTTCCTCCTAAGCTGAGTCATGACTTCATCAGGTCTGGCTTCACCAAAACCTTTCCAACTTTTCATCTCCCACTTTCCGGAGCAGAGGTTTACAATACAAAGATATGCTTAGAGTCAAGCGTGGTCCAGCCACAGGAAGCCCTGCTTCAGCAAATAGCTTGGGTGTCCTGCTGGTAGAGAAAGGTGGAACATACAGAGTTTTCCTCTAGTTTCTGCTTGCTTTCTGTAGCAACATTTTTGTTATTATTACTTTGGAGTGGCAAAGCCTCATCCAAATCTCAATTATCTAAAAAGAAAGGTTGTTTGCATGCAGAGGTGCTGTGAACAGGCTCATTGCTGGATGGCTCTTCACTACATGCCTACAGGAGCATTTAGGAGCAACACTTGTGGGAGAGGATGCATAAACCCAGCAAGTGCAAGTGAAAGCGTCAAGTCAGTGAAAGCAAAGTGAGAAAAACTTTAAAAGCTGCTCAGAGATCCAGCGTAGACACTGGGAGGTCAGGAAAGCCCTCTCTTTCACTTTTAGAGCATCCTCCATGGAGTGCAATGTATTGCACGTCCTGGGTGTAGAATGACCATACCTTCCAGTTGCTGTTCAGCTTAGTGACGAACATTAGAAAACACAAGCTGGAAGGAAGCTCCTGGCAGGAGTAGCTGAGCAAGCCGGTGACTGTTTCTGAATGCCACTTATTGTCTGGTAAGTAAAAATGAAGATCAAAAGATGTATGTTAAAATGCCAAACTGTTAATGGAGGCAATATAGAAAATGATATGTGTGAGCTGTTCACCTGCCTCTGCTAGATAGCAGCTTGGGAGCAGTGATGGTTAGGGCTGCTTCAGCATCCCTGCTTCAGTTCACTAGCATGGGACTCAGTGTTCTCAATGGGGATTTTCAAGAGGTCTGACATGTATGTGGAAAGCACAGAATTTCTCAAGCAATTTCGAATGAAAGGGACTCTGATGTGCCACTTGTCACCCTGCCTCTTCTGCTCTTCTAAAAAACTGCTTTAAGGTCATTCCCTATTGCTCAGAGACACAGAGAAACCCAGGCCCTATGCTTTCATTTCATATCTCTCCTCAGATCTCTCTCCTCTATTCTTCTTTACTCGAGTGATCTTTTAGGACCTTAGAATGATAAAATCATTCCAGACTGCAAGCACACGCTGCTGACTTGTGTTAAGTTTTTCCTCTATCAGGACTGCCAAGTCCTTCTCTACAGGACTACTCTCAAAGAGTTCTCCCAGTCTGTACACTTACCTGGCATTGCCCTGACCCAAATGCAACACACTGCACTTGGCCTTGTTGTACCTTATTAGGCTTACCTGGGCCCTGCATCCAAAGGTCCCTTTGGATGGCATCCCTTCCTTCTGTTGTATTAACTGCACCACTCAGCTTGGCGTTGTCCTCAAACTTGCTGAAGGTGCACTTGATTCCATCATCTATGTCACTGATAAAGACATTAAAGAGTATCAGTCCCAAGATGGACTCCTGAGGAACACGACTCATCACCAGCCTCCACCTGGACACAGAGCCATTGATCACAACTCTTTGGCTGTAACCATCCAACCAATTCCTTATCCACTGAATAGTCCACCCTTCAAACCCATATCTTTCCAATTTAGAGAAAAGGATATGGTGTGAAACTATGTCAAAGGCCTTGCACAAGTCTTGCACAAGACATCAGCTCTTGTCATGAAGAGAGAATGCTCCATGCAGACTACTGTTCCTCTGTAGACCTGTTTCATCCTTTAGTGACTTATGTGGTTGTGTCAGCAGGATCAGAAGCTAAGAAGGCAGTAAGCCTCTGGATGCTTTGGTCACCAAGGTTTTTTGGTCAGATACTACCTGGAGATTTTATGCAATGGACCCATTGTCTTCACAGTTCACTTGTTTCAACATTAAATACCCTTGTGCCTCAGTTATACCAAATACAGTACCTATGAAGCAGAGATTATACAGGCTGGCAACTTCATGATTTTTAATTGCTGCTTTTGAAACATAATGGTAGATCCCAGCAGATTCATCTTTCCTTCTTCACTTTGAAATGTAAATAAGTAATTGAATGGGGGAAAAAACCCTCGTAGATTTCTGTGGATGGAAAAACAAACTACTGGTTCTTCAAACATGTTCAGCAGATGGTAGTAAAAAGGCATTGCTCTTTTTCTTTTGAAGAACATTTTTTAATTTCTTACTTTTTAATAAATCAAACAAGGAGCAGAGGAAACTGCCCATTTCCTGCTCTTCTCAGGCTTGTGCTACAGTTCTGTGATGCTGTGTGCTATTAAAAAGAATTGTGATAAAGTAAGTCCTAATTTGTTTGCCAGTTCTACAACACTCACAAAAATGTTGTGACTTTTTCTCCAAGCTAAGCAATTCAAGTGATTATGAGATCCCTTGAGAGATCACTTGCAGAGTTGTTTAAATAACAATCCAGTGTTAGCTCTTTGCAGAGAACCATTACATCTACATCTCCTTCTTTAATGTTACAGAAGAACAAAGAAGCTTCATAATGGCACAATTGCACATCTCAAATAGAATTTTACATCTTTCCTTTGACCACTGTGTTTTTTTGAACACTGTGTTGACCACCATTCATGAGAAACAGGTATCCCTATATGCAAAACTTGCTCACAATTCCTAGGTGTTATCCTAAACAGTTAGCCTTATCAGAAGCTGATTGCAGTAAATCTCACATGAAACATGGAGAGTGATGGCAGCCATTGCCCTGAAAGCCCTATCACTGCTGTTCTGGGGGTCCTGTTTGCAGAACCAGAATCTGCTCCAACAGTGGTGGCTGGGGAACTAAAAAGCAGTGGTTCCCACCACAGTCTCTGATTTTGCTCGTACGGCATGAAGTTATTTCTAGTTTCAAAACAAAATGGAAAAATTCTACCTGCCTACAGCACAGTGGCCACTGGACGCAATCAGATGCCTTTATGCTGTGCCACAGAGCTTGTATGGCAAGGTTCATTCTCACTGACATGTGCCTTAGTACATTTGTAGGAAGACATTGATATGAAAGCACAGAAGATGCTTGTAAATGTGACTGTAGGAAGGATGTTAGGCACAAAATCAAGTATATCTCTAGTGTGCACAACTTTACTCCTAAAGCAGCCACTTACTCTCCATGAGCTTGCATTTCCTCCCTCTTACAAGCAGAAAGGTCTCCTGCCTCCTATTCCAGCTTTGTCTCTGGTACCCAGACTGTTCCTCTGGACAAGTACTACCAGAAACCACCTGCTAATGGAAGCACACTGGACACAGGGTCATAAAGGGAAGACACTGACTCCCTGCTGGCAATTTTGTCGTGGCTCAGGCAGTTCCCTCTGTAGCTTTCCACTGAGCTGGAACCACAACTATGTGGTGCCAAGTGGCTATGAACACTTGCAGTGATTATAGCACTTGCTTCATTTCACTTAAGCTGCACTTTTCGACCTGGCTTGCCTCATCACCAGTGCCCAGGGGTAAGAGGAAAAGGCTGGCTGCAATTACACAGAGCTTCTGTGTGAGCTGCTGGTATCCTCCCCGTGCTGCAGCTGTCCTTTGGAGGCTGGTGAGTGCAAGGAGAAGAAAGCTCTTTGTTCCACCTCTGTGTAATGCGAAACTGCAGACTGAAAGCACCGTGTGTGCCTGATGAGAAAATGATGAAAGAAACCTTGAGTCCTTTTTATCAGAATCTTCTGCAATGCAGTGGGGAGGTTATCCATTGAATTGGTCCCTTAGAGGAAAAGCTGAGCTCTTGTGAATGGTAGAAGAGAAAGGGGACTTTTTTAATTACAGTATCCAAACATTCCTTCTAGTCTGTCCTGCAGAAGACCCCAAAAGTTCAGCTTTTTGTTACTGCAGTAAAAGTTTCCCTAGGTAGCGTAGGTATTTAAAACATAAACGTAAACAGGAGGATGCAGCTGGAAATTTCCAAATGAATGCTTTCTTTTTTTCCACTTTCTGTCTCGTCTGCATGCATCTCGAGCAGCCCACGTTCCTGTTTGTCTACCGTCAGGGTGATATCCTGGGAGGATTTTGGCTATTTCATCACCTTATACCTGCAGTTCAACAGGAACATTCCCATCTCTTCAGGAGGCACTATACTCTCGACATTATACATCCCCTCAGCTGCCTATAGATGGAAAGAGATCCATAACTAATACAGCTGGTGTCACAAAGCTCCACCAGCACAGCAGTCAATACGAAATGCAGCACTAATTATGAACAGCACCAATCTGCTCAAATTACTGTTGTAACGCTAGCTTTGGGAAAAGGTATTTTTATGCATAAGCTTTTCTGTAAAAGAAATATTACTGGAAAGGAAACAACCAGCCTCTTGGTTATGAGAATGAGCTCTGCTGTACTCTTGTTATAGCTGCTTTCAAGCAGGAAAATGATGTATATATCTTCGTACTCTGAAGTTAACAAAAAGAAAACAGCAAGTGGCCATAGTGATATTCAGAGAGAGAAAATTTCCAGATCCTGCTATTTTACAGAGCCATTGTTTTTTGTTTTAGCTAGCAGAGAAATTCATTTGATCACTTTTCAATACATGTGTAATGTACCCAAATGTAAGGTGAGAAAGATCCTCATTTGCACTGAAGCAAGGGTTGTTCATGGGGATCTTTCTATTTCGTGCTGTTTAACACAGAAGAAAAAAAAAAAAAAAGCTTCTTCAGGATGCAGAGATAAGTGTTTTCCAAACACATATCAATGAGGACTGGTTTCAGAATAACCCTGTGCCAAGATCCTAAACCTGCAAACCTTGATACATGGGTATGGTTGCGTGTAGATACGGTGCTTGACAGACACAGAAGTAGAAGCAGGGTAACACTCTTCTACCAAAAGCAAGGCATGGTTTTCTACTTTTCTTCAAGAGGGCCTGGCTTTCATCCACAGTTCCCACTCTGAAAGTCCCTCAGCCTAATGAATGGCTACCCAGGGCAGCAGCTTGGGCCAGAGTGAGGAGGTAGCTTCTATCACTTGTCAGCAGACTCCCGTAAAATATGAAGGGAATAAGTTGGTCCCTTGTAATCTGAAAACTGTGTAAATTTCCTTGGTGGGAAAGAGAGAGGGAGAGGGAAATAGAAAAGATGAAATGGAAGGCTTCTTAGGTTCAGGGAAATCATTTTCATCATTTTTTCACCACATAATGGGCTGTTTGTCATAGGTACCAGCACCATTCTTTTCAGCAAACTGTTGGCTAGGATTTATTCCTTCTCTCACAAAAGCCTCCCACCTGGGGTGGAGAAAGTGTTTTCAACTCATATCGTTCACCAGAATAGCTCCTTATTTCTCACTATGTCATTTCTATTGTAGGTACATGTTTTCCCTCTGCACTTGAGAACTATTCAATATTAAAACCCATCATGAGTTATAAACTGAGATCTCACTAACATATTGTTCTCATTTTTACTCATTCTGCTGTTTACTTCCTAAAAGCTGGTTAAATTACCATTCAATGCAGATGAATTTTCAAAAGGACATTAATTCTGTATTCATTTTCCAACAACAGGCAATCAGCTAACTCACTTCTTTTTTCTTTATCTTTCATGCATTTCCTGAACTGCAGTTTCAGGTAGCTGTTCGTCCTTCACTACAGGGACCAGTAGCACAGTAGGTAAGGTGATGCACTGTGATGCCAAATGCACACATTCATCTTGCTCCACGCTCATGCTAAAACCCGCTACCTGCTGACCTAGCTTAAAATAGATACCTATCCACTAAAACTGCTAAATGTTCACATACAGTGGAAACTTTATATTTATTTGCTCCGAAAGAGAGGACAGTTACAAGAAGCACAGGAAAAAAAGAGTCCTCAGAATAAAAATGTCAGTTACAAGAAACTGTAAGAAATCACCTTTCACAATGCATAGAAATGCAATAATCACCAAGGTTGGAGAAGACCTCCAAGATCACCCAGTCCAGCTGTCCTCCCGTCATCTATATTTCCCACTATTCTCCACTAAACCATGTCCAACATGTCCATGTACAACATCTAAATGTTTCTTGAACACCTCCAGGGACAATGACTCCATCATCTCCCTGGGCAGCCCAGTTCCTGACCACTCTTTCAAAGAAGTATCTCCTAATGTCCAACCTGAATCTTCCCTGGTGCAACTTGAGGCACCTAATCCTATTTATTCCTATCACTAGTTACATAGGCAAAGAGGCCAACCCCCACCTCACCACTACCTCCCTTCAGGTAGTTATAGAGAACAATAAGGTCCCCCCTGAGCTTCCTTTTCCCCAGACTAAACAATCCCAGTTCCCTCAGCCACTCCTCACAAGATCTGTGCTCCAGACCCTCACTCATAACGATGCTTTTTAATATCACTCCTGCGTTATTCACATGTTATTCATTACCTAAGCAATCCACTTTGAAAATGAAACCTCAGTATCCACAGTCATGTGAGTAATAAACTGAGGTGCCAAAAACAACACTTAGCTGAGCCCAAACACTGGAGTGGTAAAGTTCAATTAGCAGTTACCTGGCAGCTCAATTAGCAGTTATCTTCAATTAGCATCACCTGGACTGTTACAGCCCAGTGACTGCGGTACAGTTCAGCAGTAGCTGGCTGGATTATTCAACTCTGTGCTGTTATTATGAGCAACGGAAGCTGTGCTAAAGTAATTTTTCTTGTTCTTCAAGATGTAACAAAAGTGAGCATTTTAATTAATGAAATGTGGTGAGTGCTGAAGCCTCCATTAATATTATCAATGGTTTTAATTTGTAAGATGATGAAACATTAAGGTTTCTATAACAGCTGCTGATTTCAGCTCCTAGAAACAGTGAACTTTTAAATACTATTGTTCAAATGAATGTATTCTAAAATGCTGTTCTTGGGAGTTTTTATAGGTTTAAACTCAATTTTCTTTAAATTAAGCAAGGTAATTCTTTGAACTTGACATACTTTGAGGGACTGAGTAATATCTGCACTTCTGTAAATGCTGACTGGAACCTGTTTTGTTTGAGAATCGAGGTTAAGAGTCAAACAAACCCTGGTTTGTTCAGAGCTGCACCTGGTCAGAGGTATGTGCCTCCAAAGAAAGTAGTGTTCAAGCAGCCGGTCCACAGATGGTCTGTCACTGTGAAACAGCTCCAGAAGGAGCATACCTCCTTCTGGTTCCCTCATTTCCAGGAAAGCAACTATATAGAAATTTTAAGTGAGTGAGATAGCTTTGTTTTTTCACTTGACAGGCCATTATTCAGTCAGAATATTTTTAGAAAGCATTCTGCATTTAACAGGCAAATAATTCTGAATAAGCAGTTGCCGTCAGCTTACCCAGAAGACCTCATCAAAATATGAGCTCATTTCAACCGTCTCAGTTGTGTTAAACTACTGTTCTCCTCGTGATTTTTGAAACCAGAAGGAGGAACTGATTTCAAACAAGTGGGGGGAAATAGCTTCCTCCTCATCTCCCACTGGAAAGAAGCACTGAAAATATTTTCCAACCCTGAACAACATGCGTGTAGAAAAATGCATTTTTCTTCTTGCTAAGTACAGCAAGTCAATCAACAGAATCAGCAACAGAATTTGTGTTGCCATTTTCAGCTTTTTACCATTTCACTCCCTCTAGTCTTTTTTTTTTCTTTTCCAGCCTTCAGTGGTGGGGGAAAAAGGAGGAGTGAGAAAGATAAGATAAAGGCCTATTTACCTAGAGCTGCTCCTCAAACCAAGCCAAAGAATCTGGAGCATGTACATCCCAGGTCATGCCGAGATCTAGAGAGCACACTCATCCTATTCAGAGCTGGGAAAATTTGCACTGGCAAAATCTGAATTCTTTGTGGAATAATAAAGAGTTGCCCACAGACCAGCCAGGAGGCTGAGTCATGCACAGACCCCTCCCTTCACATCCTTGCTTGGGTGCTGTGCCTCTGCTTGTGTACTCATGTGTCAGTAGAAGGATGCCCTTATTCACAAAACTCAGAGAGTGATGCATGTCTCACAGCAGTCCTTGACAACAGACTGGTGCATCAGACACAAGGTATAGCAAAGAGAGAGCTACAGAATCAGAGACTAATTGATGCCAGTGACTATAGTGTAGTTGGAGACGGGTCTGAATTTCATGGTAGGAACCAAACTGCAGTAAAGATAAATGTGGAGACATTTTTCACTTGTATCTTTTACAAGATAAAGTATTGCAACACATTCTTGCACAACCAGCAATGCTCTGGTACAACAGCAGTGTTGTGATATATAAATTGAGATTGACTTAATCAGTAGATATATAAAGTGACTGTCAGAGAAAGGCCATGTGACAGGTAGGAATGTTGTTAAAAATTCAGATTTGCTTATATCCTCTGCTGATGGTATGAAAGCCTTAATGGTCATAAACTTTGCTGTAGAACAGCAGCTGAAGGCCATCAAACCATTGGACTACCCTTTCTCCTCAAGCCATTCTTTCAATATCAAGCTGCTGATCTTAGTTGTTTCAGCTGCATATTTCAGTTTCTTCACTAAATAATTCACTGTTTCTTAGTGCAGTGATATGTATTAGGGCTTTTAGGCATGCCTTTTTCTACCTGGGATCTGCCTCTGTATCCTCTCCATGTCCTGGCCACAGTTGGAACACCAAATACTGTTTTACAATATTAGCTTTCCAAAATCTGGATCTTCAGAACTTATTTCTAACCCCTTCTCTTTGACAGGCTGGATTACATCCTTACTCAGCCATACACCCTCACTTAACATAGAGTTTGCTCCTTCTTATAGTCCAGTTTATGTGGCTTTATGATCAGGGAGGATACAACAAGGTAGTAAAGCATTCAGCCAATCAGCAACTTGAATCCAAAATACTCAAGTAGTAAAATATAATAATAATAAAATATAATAAAATAGAGGCTAAAGAGTATTTTAATTATAGACCAGGGGTACCAGGTCTATACCTTGGGTATTTCTCTGTTCAGAAAAGTTAGCATTGAACAGCCAGCTACTGAAAACGGGTCCCATGGATTCAAACAGCTGTGCCTGGCATGATGCGTAGCCCTGTCACTGACTGACTAGCTAAAACATTTCTAAAACTGACCCATAGTGTGTTTCTTGTATCCCTAAGCTACATCTGAGAGCTGCCAAGATCTACTCCCACATAACTGTAGGCTTTTCTTTTTCATTTATTTATCTGGGGCATGATCGACATATCTTGATCTGATCCTGTTCTAAGTATCCACATGTAGGACTGGGAGAGGTTTAGATATGAAATGCACTGAATTATTTACATTTAGATACGTTGGACATAGCTAACTCCCTTATGCAACTGGCAAAATACAGTATGATGTCAAACACAATTGGACTTTCCTTTCTCTCAACATAGTACAGGTGCGGAGAGCTTAATCTCATACTAACAGAATTTGCATCACTATTTGGTGTGCATATTAACAGCAGTGGGTTTGCTTGCTGTAGCATAATTCTCAGCTGTCCTATACAGGACAGACAGGCACACTGGCTTTTCTGCACTTCAAAATGTTTGCTAATCAAATTATTGGCTTACTGCACCAGCAGGAGTGGCCTACATAGCTCCTGCACTTTATGATAAGAGCTGATATATGCAGGACATCAGGAATTTGGTAGAGAGGCATGAGTATGATGCCCCTATGTGCATTGACACAGAACTGCCTAAACTGCTAAAATACAGTCACGTGAAGAAGGCATGGTGCGAAACCCGAGGTTCAGCCAATAGAGGGGACACCTGATATGTATGTGGAACAGGTTTGATCACCACTGGTTGAGGCAAGAGGGAGGATTGTGGCTGGAGAACACTGAGGTGCAAACAGTATTAGAGCGTGGTGACTTGACTGTAATTTTGTGTCTTCTACAGAGATTTGTCTGGTGTCTCTGTCCCTGATCCTTCACACTCCTTTCAATGACCTCCATCTTTTGCAATGTCCATCTTTTGCAAGGCCTGGCCTTTCAGCCAACAGCCTGCTTAAGACTTAGTGGTAACCATAGTGATCCTCAGGGGTCTTCCTTATTTATTTTAATGTGTAAATAATGCATTTAACTCATTCTAGTAAATCAGAAGAGTAACAGCTTTCTTCTACCTTGGTAGGGTACGCATGCCATGGTGTGACACTGTCCTTTCGAGCAATAGAGTGTCTCCTACATACATACTCACTATTATTTTGAATATTTCTTTCATTTTAAAAACTCACCACATACTAACGTGTCTCAGCCACACCCCATTTCTAGTACAGTAATTGTAATCCTTGAATTTACACATGGAGGAATTGAGGTAACTGTGCCCTGCTTCCATGGCTTCCTACCCTTACCATTATCTTTCCTTTCTCTCTTTTACAAGGCTGAGAGACACATGAGGAAGAAAGAAGAAAAGTGACCAAGAGCAAAGTAGCTATAAATCCCAACGCCTTTTTTTTTTTGCAGTGGATGCATCCTGCAGTCACCCAACTTATTTTTTTCTTCACCAAGAAGCTATGATATCTCAGACATTTCTACCCCATTCACCCCACTGAGCTGCAGCAGACAGGGTTACCTTGATGTGCAGGCTAGTTCTTGTCCAGTGAGAAGAGAAAGCTGAAACATATTCATTCGTGCTTCATGGAAATTAAACTTGCCAGACATCTTAATGAAAGCCAAATTTAGACACAAAGCAAACAGTGTTTTTTTTCTCACCTTAATTTTGTATTGAAGTGCATGGCCACGTAACTTCTAGAAACCATTTGAAAGTGGTAAAGATAGATCCTTGATTGCTAATTTTAGTGGGATCATCACAGGTTTTGTAGTCTCTCTCACCCACTTGCTGTCAGGAACACAAATTCCCTACTTAGCACTCTCCCTGCTGACGACTCCATTTACGTGGAGATTTGCAATCATGAAAGACCTCAACATTTTTACCTCCCCAGGAGTGAATGCTGAACACCAGACTCAAACCCCAACCTAACACCACAGCTGCAGACCTCAGTACCTTGTTACAGCCATGCTCAGCTGCCCACTAATGTTGCTTTGATTTCCAAGCTTTTCTAGGGCAGGTAGTTATTCATCATGTGCTTCTTCAACCTTAACTCCTTCAGCTCCACAGAAAAAGAGTGATGCCAAATATCTTTGGTCATTGCTGGGTGAATTTATTCTCTCACGGGGTGAAAAGGTAAAAGTGAAATCTCTCAGCTGCAAAGTGAGTTTCTCCAGCAGAATTGGTTGGTTATTCATGAAGCAGCGGTGCCTGTGATGATAACTCAATCACACTTAAATAACACTTCACATTCAAGACCAAATACCTTTTTATTAACCTGGAGGGGTGATCATTCCAGGTCAGTGTTGAAACAGCCAGCATTTTGTAAATAGGCTCTTCTGTGACCCATACCAAAGCTTCCTGAGGATTAAAATGATTCAGTATTTGGCCCTATCAGGCTATACTCACAAACATTCATTTAATCCTTTCCTCTCCATTTCCTTGTTGCATGAAGGGGAAGACAAATGGAAGAACATTGAAATAGGATGTTTTGAGATCACACATCTGGGCAAGTGCAGTTTCTCACTTAAGCTTCTCTGCGTCTTGATTACACATAAGCCATTCAGCTGCTCAGTATATCATATCTGGTCTTAAAGTCTAGGCTCACAACTCCCCAAACTCTAATAGACCCTAGAAGAAATACAAGCACAACTTTATACTCCATCTCAGCGGTTTCCAGAAACCAAGAAACTGTTGCAATAAAGAGAGGAAAAATTAGTTTAAAAGGAGAAAATAAATTGAATCTGTCAAACCAAATAGCAAGTGGGCTGGCTGGTTAGGTAAATAATTTTTATTGGCTTTTTCCAACTAATCTGCCTGCAGGATTTATTGGTCTTCTACTGTATCTTCAAACAGAGCAACTGACTACAGTCCCAGTTTATTCTTTATCCATTAATAATTTTGTACATCTTGAACAGCATTTATATTATTTATTAATTTTATCTAACTGTAATTACAACCATTGCAGCTGTTTAATAAGAAGCTACTCCAGGCCAGCTTGCTAGAACTCAAATTGCATTTCATCACTCTCACAGGGATGGCTTTTAGAACATTTAGTTCCTAACACAAGTGCTTCCCCCTGGCCAGCAAACATTACAAAGAAGGGATAACAGACTGGGTTGTAGTTGTACCCCCTGCAAAAGAGAAATACTGTTGTGTCTGTTATTCAGATTTGCACAAACTTCCACACACACTTCTCATCATGCCAGAATGGGGGCAGACAAGGAGAGAGGAGGCAGGAAGCCATTTCATATCTCTCACTTTTCTGGTTTCGGCAGCAATGCTGAGATTAAAACTTCCATTTTCAATGCTATAGATGCACTTGCATCTCCATGTCTATGGTAATGAGTCAACAAGTACGTCTTTACGCAGCCCACTTCTGAGTTGCTCCATGGCTGTGAAAACAAGAGACTTGAGTTATATAAAAATGTCTTATCTAATTTTCTCTTAGTTTTCTCATGTGGATCTGTCATTTTGCTGAAGAACAGAAAATACTTGCGTCTCAGCCCTCAAGGTCATTTTTTTCATACTGAAGTTTTGACCTTTCGAAGTAGCATGTGCAAACTCCACCCACACAGAATAAGGCACCGAATGAAATCTCTTCTGTTGTTATTGAATCCTGAGCTTCACTATTTCAAAGCTAAGTGGGCAGTAGAAAGATTTCTCCATCTACATATGCTATAGGAAGAGTTTTGATGAGCTGACATTTTTCAGATTAGAAACAATGCAATGGAAGACTAAAGAGCAGGGAAAATTCATATGTTACTCTGGCTGATTCTCTTGCAGGTTGGCCTGTCTGGTAGGAAAGAAATCTGACCTAGTTTATCACAGAAAGGTTGAGGCTGGAAGGTACTTCTGGATGTCATCTGGTCCATCTAAACACAGAGAATCTGCTTCAAAGGTGATCTCAGAGTATCTCTACATACCAAGCCTAGTACTGCATGCATATATCTGAGAGAGAGAATTTTCCCCTAATAAATGTCATATTAATCTGTGTAAGGTAACCAGACAGCACTGATACAAGATTACGTTACTCTATATAAGCTAAATGAATACATCCCTTCGCTGTTGGTGAATAAGATGTCTTTCTGACCCTTGATGATATGAGATCCTGAAGGATATTTTTTATATATATACTCCCACATTCTCCAGCTTCTTAACTTAAGTCCAGCGTCAGCCCACAGTGTTTCTACTCCTTCAGCAGCAAATTGTTCCCTGTATTATGGCCTCCCATGATATTTCTAATTACTTTCTCAGATAGATATTTTCATGCATTAAGACAAACACAATGAGTAAAATTTAAATTTAAAACTTAGGCCTTTAATATCCAAACCATGAATGTGGCCACATCACGCATCTGGATTTTCCTCCCACAAAACCTGGAGTGCCAGGATGTGTCTCTGCCCCTTGCTGTGCAGGGGCATGGAAACCCTGGACTAAGAAGGTGGGAGATGCTTTGGGATCGCAGTAGCTATGGGCTGACACCTAGAAAGGTCTTGAAAATAATTCTCTTGAATGTGTTGATTTAGACATTTTGAAAATAATGGATAGTAACAGTTAAGGCCAAAAAAAGAGACTAGCATGGGAAGAAATAGATAACAGAAGTAGTGGGTCCACAGTGTCTGGCCTGGCTACTCATAAGGAGGTGCATGGACTTTGTTGCTTGGTCTGAAGTCCTGAGTGAGGTTCAGAATATTCATGTGAGGCCACAGACTAAACAGATTCGGAAAGCTGGAGAGCAGGGGTGCAAATCCTGGAAGAGAGAAGAAAGCAAATATTTCCAGCCTCAAATAGTATTGTTTACAGGATCCTGTAGTCCATCATCTTTTGCCCTCTATAAACCTCAGCATTGTTAGCTCAAGAGCAGATGAGCTGCAATAAGAGGTGTACATGCGGACTACTGTTGTATGTCAAACAGCATAAACACAAGTCCTGGAATCTTTTGTGTCTTAAGTTTATCTTATGCTACAGAGCAGCTGACATCATAGCAAAAATGTGCACCCACAGTTTCGGAGTGCTGGTGTACTAAGGACTGCAGGTTGGGCACTGCTGCAGGACAGAGGGATCATGAGAAGAAAGGGAAGGACAGCACAGGCAAGATGGAAAAGTTAATTATTTGCAGGAAGGAATGTGTTACAAAAGGCTTTGTTGTTATTGTTTGCTTTAACATTTTTACATTTCAAGAAACCAAGGGGGGAAAAAAAAAAAAAGAATCATCAAGGACGCCAGCATTAAAACTGGAAAAGGAGATAGCAGCATTTAAAATAAAGCATATATAAAAACTGTAACAAAGGTACCCAATTTCTATAACATTTGTCATATTACAGATAGAGTCATAAACACTCTACAAAGAACTAAGAACTTGAACAGAACACTGTAGTTCCCTCGTGCTCTCAACTGCTTGGCTCTCTCTCGTGTCTGTTTTAAAGTCTGTTTCAACAATATTTAAGTCATCCTAATGAAATCAGCAGCACAAAGGGCATAGTCCTTTATGCAAAACACTGCTTTTCCACATGAGCACACTGTGTGAAATTTGAGACTATCAAAAATAAATACAGAAGTATGATATATATTAACACAAATTATAATAATATAACTGTATAAGTCCTATAAGTGCTTAAGTAATTATTTTACTAAATGCAAGCAAAAAGCTATTGTTTTCTAGTTAAAATGAAGCAGCGGCTTACAAATTAGTGATAATCGGAAGGCAGCCATAAAATTATAGCTGTTAAAGCATTCAAATTCCATGCTTATGGACAGAAACTGCTGGATGAGCAGGAGAGAAATCCCAGGACATAGCTTGCAATAGACAGAGAGAAAGAGGGAGAACGGGGAGCTGCTTATCTGGGAAACGAAATAGCAGCTGACACAGCTGTGAACAGGCTTATATTGTTTTATTCCAATGTACAAACGAAGTGCTTAGCAAACATTTCCTGAGATTTGTGGCTCTGTCCCTAGAGCATCACACACAGGATAGATATATCCACCACCTCCCTGTGCATCTCAAGGTTATTAACAGAATGAAGGTGTAGACATAGACTTCCTACTGCCAGAGCCTGTTCAGTCTTGTGGACCAAACTGTCCAGAGTCAGAGTGAGACCTCTAATTTCTCACCCAGGAAAAACGATTCTATGCCAATGCCTTCTTCTGGAGCTGGAGCTGTGAGCTGTCCCACAGACACCCACCCCTATAGCACCCTGTGCAGGGCTGCAGCTCAACTCTGGTCTCAGCCTCTGGCTGCACCACTGCTGCCATCTCAGGGACTCACGTCAGGAGAGAACGCTTCTAACTGATTTACTCATTAGATTTTTCCCATCCACATCTGCTGCTAACACCATGAAGAGAGGTCAGGAACCTCCACAGACTCCACTGGCCCTCACAGAACCCCATCAGCCAGCAGGCATGTAACATGGTGGGTTTTAGAATATGAAGTGCAGCGTTGTTGGTGCCCTGCCTGCAGGCAAGGCCATTCCCGGAGTTTGACAGCCACAAGCATGGTTGAAAACCAAGGTGAATGAAGGACCATGGCTAATCTCTTCAGGAAGTGCACAATGCCAATGGGCATTCCATCACTGCAGATTCCTGTCTTCATCGTGGCTTCTTTGTCTTAGGCTTGGGTGCTGTTCTCATTCCTCATGCTTGTCCCCACCTTCCCTCTCACAGGCTGTCAAAACTCTCACTGAGCAGCTTTCCCACCTGCAGATTTTCTTGCCATCTCTCCCACAACCCTGTGATCTTCTCTTTCCTTTCTTGCTCTTCCTTTTCCTTTTCCTTGCTGTCAGAGGCAGAACATCTTCTTGCAATACAAGATTTTCCTCTTTTCTTTCTCTTCAGCCAGTGCTGTTGTTGCAAAGCCCTCATTCCCTGCTTCCACATTAATTTTCCCCACTCCACACATTCTGTGTGCTTACCATCTCACCATACCTCACAGCCCCTATTTAAATGGGGATGGACCCAACCTCGCACTGCTTAAAAGATCCATAAGTTCTGTTATGTTAAATAAAACATTTCAAAGGATCTGCAACAGCATTTTATTACACACACTTGCAAACAGTCTGTCTTCCCCTTCCCTTTGCTAAACTCTCATGGTTTCTTCCTCTTTATCTGACTTCCTTACTGTTCGCCTCACATCCTGCCCTTGACAGTTAATGATTAAACTTTTCATCTTTGTGGCCTGTCATCTCACATATTGTGGTCTCTGATCTGTCTCTCTCCTCAGAGAAAATCAAACTCAGAAAAAGCATGCTTTTGAATCCTGTATTTCCATGTGCCATTTTACTACATTTCTTCCCTGGATCATGAAATTCATTGAACCCTCAGCTGTTACCCTAGCCTACGATTATAATTTCCAGCTTTGGTCTGGACTTCTCCCAAACTGATTTTTATTACTCCACAAACTGATTCAAAGTTTTAAGCCTCTCTGTGGCTGTTTGTCAGCACCAGACAGTCCCTTGGTCCTTCTGCTGCTCTGTCACTATGGTGTGTGGCTTCCCCTAGCCAGGCTGCTTCTGGCACACACACATGTGGAGCATGTTCTGTGGTTCTTGTGTCTCACCTTGCTCTCCTCCCTCTTCCCATTGGTCCTGACTCATCTTCCTGCTTTTCTCTTCTCCCTCCTCCTTCCTGAGTCACCTATGCCTCACAGGAGGCTGCACCTTTCATTCAAAGACCTCCAGCTCTCTATAAACCTCTCCATTTTCTATCACAGTCAATGAGCAGAGGGGAAGTAGGGGACATCAGTGTAATGCAAAGCAGGCAGTGATTTGAAATGTATGAAAACTGCTCCCTGCTCAATCTGTCCTTCTTTGGCCTCTAGATGTTGATTAGAGTCTGTATTTCACAGCAGCTGGAGTGTGATGGGGACTTCTTGCTGTTGTGGTTGAGTAACAGCTCCTGGCATGAGAGGTGAGGCAGCCTTGGGGGCAGAGTTAGGGCAGTACTGTACCCTGTTGCCTCTGAAAGGAGAAAATTAGCAAGAATCCAAAGTGCTTTTTGGAAAGCAGGACACACACAGTGAAAATGCATGTTCTGTCTACTTTTCCCGTAGACAAAATCTAACACCAGAATGGGAGAACAAACTGTTGATATGGAGTACAAGCAAAAGCAACAGCAGTCTGTGGTCTCTGATATTATGCTATGGCATTAACAGGGAAGGATTAATTTATGGGAGAGAGCATATACTATGAGTCCTGCAGCACCAGCAGGGCTCTTCTCTGGTGCTTAAAGGGGAGAGCTGATATTTGTTTGGGACAAAAGTGTGGCAAGCATCATCCAGTTCCTCAGGCATGGCTCCCAATGCCTTGCAGAGCTGACAATGTGGAAATCAGTGTTTTTCTCTGTGTTATGCAATGGATCCTTTTATTGCCAGGATTTTGGCAAGAATCGTCAGCAGAGGCCCAAACGGTGTCCCATGGGAGAAGTCTGTAGGGAATATTCTAAACAGAAGCAAAAAAAGTCTCCTAACAGCTCTGCTCTTTTTCACTCAAATACTGATCAACAGGATGGAAGGTTCTTCAAAAAAAAAATATATATATATATATATATACATATTTTCCAGGAATATCTGTTCAACATGCTCTTTCACCTCTTCTGTGAACGAAAAAAAAAAAAGCCAGGGACTCATAGACTTAAGAAATGAAGATTGCCTTATTTAAGTCTGTTGGAAGTATCTGTTCCAAGATGCAAGGAGAAGTGGGCACTGTCTGGAGTTTAGATAATATCCATTAACGTTACAGATAAAAGATGGTTCTAGAAGGAAGTAAAGGGGTGCAGTGTGATATTCAGCTTCTTGGCTGGGCAATATAGATTCATCCCCTTTTTTCCATTAAACAAAACTCAAATGATTGCAGCATTTCCCACCTGCTCTCCCCCTGCGCCATGTTAACATGCAAACTTTCTGTGGTTTTGCAACCATTTCAACCTCATTCTTGGTGAGACCATGGCCTCAGGGCCACACTGCAGATTCAGAGACAATGCTGGACAAAGCCCAACACCACCTTCTCTGATGACTTCTTCTCCCATCATCACTGCTTCTCCAGCTCATACGCAAACCCAAACCTTCTCTCCAGATGGCATGAAACTTTTCCACAGTTTTGTATTTGCCTTTCTGTGGGCAGAGGTGACCAAGCACAGAGTGACAGCATGGCTGAAGAAGCTGCAGGCACTCAGCAGCGGCTGTGCTCCCTCAGCATAGGAGATGCTCACAGCTGCCCCGAAGCCACTCCTGCAGACACATCCTTGTGCTGTGGAGTCGGCAGTGGTACAGCCACCTGCTTTCAGAAACCAGCTTAGAGAATTAATTAAATTTATTTTAAAAGAAGCATGCCAGGTAAATCCACCAGCTTTGGTATGTCTTAATGATATTAGTATTTCCCCTTTATTCCCCTGGCTTATTAGTAGTAAAAAAAATGACACAATTTGCTGAGTGTATCACAGCCAGATATGTTCAGCCTAAAGCCCACAGATGTGGCACGGGGAATTTCAGCCTGGATGAAAATTTGCCAAAGCTAAAAGTGCCTGGAAGCAGGGTTTTTTAATGGAAAACAGAATTTTAAGCTGCATAACTGAAGGTACTGCTACAGTTATGCCATCCGGAAACAGCTTTTTCTCTATTCATGCCAGGGGCAGTGTTTTGGGCATTCCTTGTTCAGACACAAGTACTTCTATCTGTGGCTCAGGACCAGGTGATCAGCCCTCTGAACCAGGCAGCATCTGTGGGCAGATACAGGACAGAGGAGGGTAGTTAACTTTCTTCCATCATGATTGTCTGTTCCAGCAGATGAAGGCATCCTTAAGAGGGGCTGGGGAAGCCCAGGGCAGGGGCAGACCCTCATCTGACACAGGGCAGCATCCACACTTTCCTAATTTGGCTGGAGTTTCTGCTGCAACTCTTGAGCTGCTCAATTCCCCGAGGTGCAGGTGATATTTGTGCGGATGCAGATTTTAACCTTTTTAATCTTTACTTTGTTTCCATTTTCAAAAGGCCACCAGATTATTTGTATGGTTAGTCAATTTGACTAGAACAAGGAGTAGGCACAATCAAAATGAGAAGGAGAAACAAGGAGTTATCCCAGGACCGTGTCTGACATCCTGCAGCACTGTATACGACAACAAAACAGGAGGGAAGAAGGTGCAAGAAAGCTCCCTGGTCTTCTTGGTGTCGTTACTATGGCAGGTTTACGTAGGGCAGAGATGAGGACAGACTTTCCCGCAAGGCCTCAGAGTTTCTCAGTCTCTCCCTGTGTTAAAGAGCTCCTTGCAAGTTTACGTATGGGTGTTATTCTCAAAGATTTCTCAGCCTTTTTCGGCAGTTTTACATTTTTCACCTTCTTCCTGGTGTAAAAACTGTATAGGTCTCCCACATCCAAAGACTTGATTGCTGTGCTACACCTCTAACAAAGTAGCTTTCCCTACATCTCAGCATTACACAGATGGGAGGAGGTATGAGATCACCACCACCACTCCTCATGGCCAGTGGGTAAGTTTTCCTGGCATTTACCTGCATGCTGGTAACAATCTTGCAACTTCACTTTCTTTTCTAAAGCCAATAACTTTCAATACTAATGTGTTAGGCTGCTAAAAAGGAAGCATATCTCTTAAAAGAAAAGGATGCTTGAATGGGAGGCTCCCAGAGAAGCGGCGAGTTTGTTAAACACAGTGCTTTTAGGTGAGTCCAAAGGAAGGTCCTTGAAGAAACTTCATTTTTTTTCCTTACAAATCAAATAATCCCTACTGAAATTTTACAAATGAAAATATGAAACCACAGGCTGTCAAAACAAGGGACTGGAAATGCATAACCCTAAATCAGTTCAGTTTGACTGATAAGTGAAATAGCAGGATTTCTCCCCCTCCTTATTTTGTACAACTCATAGCACTGCACAGTAATTTAGATGCACAGCTAATGCTACATCTGCCAGGATGTAGAATGATGAAGACAGATAACACAGTGATGTAGTGTTGATTCACTAGAGGTTTTTCTCAATTCTGAACACCCAGCAAAAGGGTCCTATTGAGTAATGGCAGCAAACATTCCTCCATCCATATTCATTTAATTGTAAAGCTGACAGCTTTGTTTGCATGTACTGTAATACAAAGCCAGAATATTTGTGATGCCAAAAACTGTCGATCTCTTACATTAAGCAGAAAGGAGAGACAGAGCTCCAGATTCCTAGTGGCCTTATACCTCCTGTGTTCAGTGGTGAGTGAGTTTGAACACTGGCTTTTTTTTTAAAAAAAAAAAAAAAACTTGCAGATCTTGTTGATTTTTTAAACTTTCTGTTAGCTGCTATAAACTGGGCAGCAGCTGAACATTCTTGAAATGCAGTAACAGCAGTAAATGGGCTTTTTTTTCTTCATCCCCTCTCACTGAACTCACAGCACAAATTTAGAAGCAGAACTGTCACATATAGCATAATATGTATAACATACAGCAAAGAAACCATAGTTTTACTCCCTAATTGTGCAACTAATTGTGCTATATGTACAGCAATGAGTGCTGCTTCAGCATGTCCCAAAGATGATACATAAGCTTTGGCTGAAGACATGGTGATAGCCCCTGTGATTTCATTTTTTTTGGGCTGTGGATCAGATTTCCAATGAGAATCAGTGATTTCGTTAAACACAGAGCATATAGGGATGGTTTTACTCAGTCAGAAAAAGTCCACCCAGCTCAGAGTCTTGTACCCAAGAACTGAGCAAAGGAAAATGCCTAGAATATAAAAGATAGGAAAGCGCATCTGAAAATATTCCCTCATTCCCCCAGACTTCCATACCTTAAAGCTCTGGGACTGCCACACCCAGTGTATGTTTGGTGTACCTCTTCTGTGATCTTGGTTCATTTTCGGTGTAAACTACTGATATTTTCTCCACTGTTTGATTGCTCCTCCTAGCATCATCTGGTTCCTCCTCATTCTTCATAGGGATAGAAAACAGTCCATCCCTTTTCACTCATCCTCCATCAGGCCTCTTGCATTTGAACAGACCTCTGCTGTATTGCCCTTGCTGTTTCCCCAGTTGACAATCCCCATTCACTTAGCTGTTCCTCATGCAAAGGCTGTGTCCTTTGTCTCTTGAACCTTTCCAGCCCTCTGAACCCCTTCTGAGCTGGGAGTCGGGATCAGAGCAGCAGAGACCATTAAAAATGCACCTGAACCAGGGACTGGTGCCAGTGGCACTTCATATTCTCACTTCTTTGTCCCTTATACAACTTCTCTATGATTTTGGGTATTCTGAATTCTATGATTCTCCCCTTATACGTGTCCCTGAATCACAGTGTGCAAAGCAGGCAGCATTTCAGCTTGAATTCTCAGTGCTTCTTCCTCCAACGCACACGCCCTCAGTCCTCAGATGGCATGGTTGGGATGAAGATCCTGCCTTGCTTTGCTGCTCAGGGCATGGCACTGCCAGGCTGAGGTCCTGCTGCTGCCCTGGAAGTTGTATTTCCGTGAATCAACTTCTCAGCCAAGCAGAGCAGCAGCTTCCTCCAAGACCATCATGCTGTTTTGGCTGCAGTGGAAAGTTTGAACTCCTGTAAGTGGCAGTGCCCTGTTGTTGTCCTCCCACAAAGTGCCTGTAAAGCATTTTAAGTAAGAAATGAACGATGGTGCTGATGTTCTGCGTGAGCAGGTCTGTGGGCTTAGCACTGCCATAAATCACCTGCTCACACAGTGAGGGCAGTGCTGAGGAGGGAGGGAGCTTAGCAGGCTGGGGAGAGAATGAGGTTTTCTGAAGTGTTAAGGAGGACAAAATCCCTTTGGGGAAAGGAAGGAAAAGAAGGTGAAAACAGGAAGAATAATTATAGGTCCTACATCTTCTTGATAAAGGAGGAGATTTTCAATATTTCAGCTATACTTGTGTTAATTAGAAATATACTGGTAGCAGAGAATTGAAGCAGGTTTGTAACTAGCCAGTCAATGTAGGCATCATAGCGTGAAATCATGCTACAAGTCCCAAAATGTGTTTTGCTAACCATCCATTAAATCTTAATCTGAAGTTTTGCAAGCCATTAAGATTTTCAGGTAAACTTTCCAATACAGCCAAGCAAATCAGGAGCAATGCAGTTGCTTTGCTCATAGAAAAAACCTAGGCAAAGCAATCAGCTCAGAGATGAATATAAGCTTCCCCTCCTTTTATGTCTCATATTTCTCATATTAATCATTTTATTTTAACATGAATATGATTCTTATAAAATACTTCAGGCTGCAAGAGCCAGAAACAAAGCTCAGAAACAATAGAGCATGGTTTCCACTTCATGGGGTCAATTTATGAACCCCTCTCAACATGCATTTGGCTTGACTTGAAGTTCCAATGCCTCACATTGAAATAACTCAGTTTTCCACTTCTCTAAACTCTGTTCTCCCTTCTGAGATCTCTGATGCTACCTTAATACAGATGGATCAGACAGATGGCAAAAATGTAATGTAAGTTTTCACCAGCTCTCAAGTCCAAAAGTATTCTGGCCTTTGGGTAAAAATTGAGATACTGATAATCTGCCTTTGCTTCTGTAGAGAACCAACAGAGTGGAGTACTACCAGATTACAAGTGCTACTGGATGAATAAGGCTTCGAGGTGCCTACTGCCTACGTCTGGATGTGCTTGTGACAGTTTTCCAAGCCCTGCACATCCAGCCACTTCTGCAGAGCAGAGGTCTGATTTTTTAGGCAAACATTTTTTAAAACTTTTGCCAACTATCTTTTTCACACCCACCTCCATTGCCTTCAGTTAGTGAAGTGTGAGAACCTGACATGTAAATGACAACGGAGCCGAGCTACAGCTGAAATCATTTGTTTAATTCACTGACATTTCTGGGACAGTGAAACTAAAAATGTCTGAACACTCAGAAGAAGAGCTTTTGTTTCATACACTAATAGCTCCTCTTGTTCTGCTTATGCAATTATCATCATTTATTCTGATTCCCAGCCAGCAGTTTGGGGTATCAAGAAGATACCAAGGGTAAGGGAGGCTTATAGTAGCTGCCCTTTTCTCCACTCCCCAAATAGAAAGAACCATATGCATTGCCTGCAGCCCAGTCAATGCTCACCTCCCCAGACCAAGCATCCATTTCTGTGGAGTCACTCATTTCTGCTGATGGCACACTGACAGGGCCATCAGCAGAGAGGAGACCTGAGGCACAGAATAGCGAATGGATCTACTCTGCCAGCAGCCTCCTCTTCGCTGTCTGCAGCACTCCTGGTCCTCATCCACTGCTGTACACAGACATAATCTGGCCAGTCAGTGTGGATTGGGTCACACAGTCACAGAATCATAGAATCACTAAGCTTAGAAAAGACTACTAAATCTTCCAGTACTTAAAAGGATCTCACAAGCAGGAGGGGGACTGACTTTTTAATGCAGATAGTGATAGGACAAGGGGAAACAGATTTAAACTGAAAGAGGGGAGGTTTAGGTTAGTTGTTAGGAAGAAATTCTTCACTCAGAGGGCGGCGAGGTGCTGGCACAGCTGCCCAGAGTGGTTGTGGATGTTCCATCCCTGGAGGTGCTCAAGGCCAGGTTGGATGGGGCCCTGGGCAGTCTGACCTAGTGGTTGG
>JAOWBP010001760.1:65051198-65063454 GCA_028571105.1 Tragopan temminckii | reverse complement strand
AGAAACCTGACCACACGTTCTAAGAAAGCACAGGTAGAACATGTTACCAAGTTACACAGCAGCATAGCAGGCCAGATGGAAACTACTACTGAAAGTCCAAATCTCAAGAGGCAAGCAAAGGCACAGCCATAAGATGAGCTCCCTTACAATCAGGGTACTGTGTGGTCCCTCAGAATTGTTTTTTTGGCAAATGCCATTCCATCACTGAGAAGCTATTTTGCTTGATACGGTTCACTTTAATTGTTGAAACTATTGCTGTAGTGCTCTTATGGGAATTTTTACTTTAAAAAGGTAGTGATGAGTCACCTGGTCAATTTAGCACAAATGGGAATTCACTATAGGCTTTCTGAATGGGTAATGCCTTCCTAAACTCAGAGCTCAATTAAGCAACTAAAGAGTTATTTCCTTTAGGAGAGCTTAGGCACTGCTGGAAGTAAGAAGTAAGGAAATTCCAGCCCAGAAATTGTATTGCTGATCCAAAGTTTAGTAGGGAACTGTGATCAGTTGGGAGTCGTTTGTTTTTATGAACTGAAAATAAAAAAATAACTTTCAGTGCAATCCTCAGAGGCAAGACCAGCCTACTCCTCACAAAGCATTTGGGCACTCAGTCCCACTACGAGGGAGATCTTCCTCAGGCTATCAGGGTGAACTCAGCCTCTGGTCAGAAGTGGGAAGTGGAATCTGCCACTCATATCCTCACCTTTCTCCAGAGGCAGTGAAAGGCAAATGGTGTCCACTTGCTGCTCCAGTCACGGTAGGAGGAGCTGCTGCTGCTAGGGCTGTTTGGGGCTGCCCAGAAGTCATGCCAGCAGACCTCTGTCCCAGTTACTTGGAACATTGCTATGAAGGAGAAATGAAATTTCAGACACCCTGCCTGCCTCACACCAGTCTGCTGTCCCAAAAAAGTAAATTTGCTTTCTAAACAGGCTATGCTGAGATTGTGGATGCCTGTGTGAAGTACTTTAAAGAGAGCTAGATTTTAATCAGAATTTTAAAAGTCATATTTATGCAGTATTCTCCCACCAGATCTTGGAAGCTTTATAAGACTTAACACTTTCACAGTGTTAGGGACCTACATGCAAAATTAACCTTCTTCTGCTTCTTTTCTTATTTTATGTCAGTTGGATGAAATCACACAGTTCATAAAATGTATTGGCTGTAGCTATTTCCAAACAGGGCACAACAGGCTTCTAGAAGAATCTATTCAGAAATGCAAGGAGAGAATTAGCAGTAGGTCTACTGTACTAGCAAAAACAGTACCTTGTGGCTGAGAGGCCAACCTTAAAAAGTTGCCCTTGTCCCACTAAGAAGGCAGCTGGACATCAAAAGAAGCAAAGACCAAGACTGGAAAAGCAATTAATCCTTGACAGATACCTTTTTGGAGCAGTATATTCCCTGGTGTCACTACCTCTGCATGTGAGTTGATGTTAAAAAAAGATTCAGTATTATTATTATACATTGTCACTCTTGGCAAATGCTAAAATACAGTCTCATAGGAGCTGCAGAACATGTGCCCGGTTCCATTTTGAAAAAGGGACTCTGAGTGTCTACAGTGTGAATGTTAGACCAAGGAACAACTTTTGGAATAACATTAGGTGTAATGGAAATGGAAACTTTAGTTAGAAAGAATGAAGAAACTAAAATAGCTTGTGAGAATAAGGGGGCTATTTTTACACTTCAGTGCACAAGGAGTGCCCATTAATTTTAATAGGAGCTTTACACTGCAATTATTAATGGAAGAACGTGCTCTGTCGTACTCTTTTATGGGACTCTGGCCATATTCTGTGACATTGCAAAGGAAGGCTAAAAGTACTATCAACTTAGAAGTAATGAGAGAAATGGGATGTGGTTGTAGTAGAAAAAAGGCTTCTAAAGTTTGAATAAGAATAATTAGGAAGTGGGTCTGGGACTGAGGTCAGATGTGAGCAAGTCTCTGACAAGACACTGGCATTAAGGAGACAAGGTCAGGGAAGTGGACTCTGCTGTTGCAAGTCAGCGTAGAAAACTCTGACAAATTCTTGAGATACCAGACTAATACACCTGAAGAGACCACCTAGCTACTGAAACGCTTCAATGACTTAGGCTGCCATTAACCTGTTCGAATGGCTGCATTCATTTGACTTTAAGCCCACTGGAAATGTTTAGAAAGCTCTAAATAGAGCAGATGTCTGCAGTGGTACTAATCTAATCTCCATACAGGTCTGGTGGGGGATCAACAGGGTATCAGGATACCAAACTCTGGCCTCCTCCTCTGGAGTCAGGAGATGCTCCTAGCTGTCACCTTGGGCACCCTTGTGTTTGCTAGGTGCCCTGAGCATTAACATTACAGCTACTGTTGCCATGAACCATGGGCTCATAGAGCTACATGCAAAAAGGTGAAGATCTTAAGTATAGACAAGATGATGTGAAGTACAAGAGAGATAATTTGGGGTGACACATCAGGAAGTGTTTAGAACATACTGCTAGCCTTACTGTTATTAATTGTCATTCCTACAATTTATGAAACATCAGCACTTGCATAATGTTAAAAACTTGTTTCTACTTTGTGGAGATATTTGTCATTAAATTAAATGCTAAAACCATCCATGTCGTTTTCCTCCATAACCTCCCTATAACAATAAAATAAAGGAACACAAAAAGCAAGTTACTTCTAAAATCTAGTCTGTTTTATGCCTGATAACATTGGCTTTTCTGATTCAGAGAGAAGAAGTTAAGATTTATTGAGTGACATCTGGTTAATTAAATGTCTATTTCCTATGGTGTGTTAAAGGATTCATAACACAGAAAGTCAACATTGAGAGAGTAATTAAAGTGCACCTAAAGAGCAGAACTAACTATGTAGTTCACTGTAATTAGAAACAAAATAGGAACAATATGTTTAGAGAATTACCTCCTTTATTAGGTTGCCATCAACAGAAAACCTGTTTATGTATTTGAAATCTCATTTTGCAAGCTTCCATTTTACTTTTACCCATCTGTGCAACCCAATACCTCAGCATGGATGGGTGTCTCAGGAGTAAGCAGAGCTCAGTTCTGCTTTCCAGACATACACTAGTTCAGAGCCACTGGAGTTATCTGGGAGCAGAGGATTTTTTTTCCCCTGAAGTTTCAGTACATTTTCTTTGCCTGCACTGGATGCAGAACATTCAAAAAGTCAAGTCCTTGATAAAGGCCTGTTAGAAAATATAAAGCTAACATTTCAACCTGGAGAAGCCTGTGGAGAGAACTCACGGTCATGCAGTATTTGAAGTGAGCTTATAAACAGGAGGAAGATAGACTTTTTGCATGGTCTGATGGTAATAGGACAAGTAGATATGGTTTTAAAGAAGATTTACAATGGATTTTAGGAAGAAGTTTTTCCACACAGATGTGGTGAGGTGCTGGCACAGCTGCCCACAGAAGCCATGGATGCCCCATCTCTGGAGGCTCTCAAGGCCAGATTGGATGGAGCTCTGGGCAGCCTGAGCTGGTGGGGGCAGCTCTGCCCATGGCAGGGGCCGGAACAGGATCTCTAAGGTCCCTTCTATCCACATCATTCTATCATTTTATGATTTCACCAAAATATAAAGTAGCTTGTAATGTGCAGAATATGGCCAGTGGTTAAACAACATCTCAAAGCTTAGATCAATACTATCCAAGATAAAAAGGAATAATAATAAAAGCACCTAAATGCTGAAATCCACGTAGTCATCTCAAAGAAAATCAAAAGCAGCTCACACTTCCTTTTGTTAATGAAGATAAATTTAAGATGTTTGCTTTGAACCTTCTATTTAGCTATAATTCTCTTTGGCTTGTCACACTGGTTACAAAAGGAACAATTACAATGTCTAATATTATGGCTTTAAGGAATGAAAAGCAGCAGCAAGTAAACATTTATATATACAAGCTGCATATTTATTACACGGAATGAGAAGAATTGTCTTTTATTTGTAAAGAACAAGATTGAGGAAAAAAGGTAACACAATGCTGAAATTTGCGCATGTGTATGGTATACAGCAACCTGGAAAAAAGGCTGTGATCAGGAGCAGCACAGGACTGCCAGCAAGAGCCTCCTTCTGGTGTAACTACTGCAGGCAGAATGAAGACTTCAGGGCAGAAACACCTGGATCATTAACTGCTGAGCTCTGAGAAGCATCTGGAGAATGAGAAATGAGGCAAATACAAACCTCCCAATAGCCTAGACTTACCTACCTCCAGTGCCTACCTCATAAAGAAAAAATTTGAAACTGTTAACAGGTAAAACAGAACATTTTCCCTATTCCAGCTAATGCCACCATGGCATATGCTTGCTCAGAAGGCTCTAAGGATGCAAGCACCATGTTTTGCTTTAGGAGGGCATCCGTGCCTTCATTTTCAACTTTTAATCCCTTGTCAGATTTACTCATTCTCTCCCCAGCAAGATTTTTAGACCATTTTTCCTCCATCTATCTCCTACAGGGTCTACCTACTGTTTGAAACTGTTAGGGCCCCAAACTCATTCTAAGCAGAGGTTTTAATACATGGAAGGATGTCATGATTAGTGTTATAATACTAGTCTCAGCTCATTTTTCCATGTTGTCTCATTCCTTGATATACACCAGCTTCAGGACTTCCCCTGGTCTTTCATTCCTGCCAAAAAAGTTTTGCCACTCACACGATGTTCCTTATTTTTAAGAACTATTATGAAATAGTATTTTAAATACAAATATAACAAACAACAAAAGGAAAAAAAAGACAAAACAAAAAAAGTATTTTGTGTCAGAACAGAATAAAGGCCATGATTCGCTCACGAATAGATTTACAGAGTCTATTTGCAGACAGTAAGTTATTGCCATTTGGATGCTCTTTAGCCATTTGAACTCTATCTTCTCCTACTCCTCATTTTAACCTTGTTGTTTCCTTGTTGTGTTACTCGCTCTAAATCAAGCTCCAAGTTGACTTACCCTACTAGCTTCAAACAGTTCTTAAATTAGTCTCATAGTAACTCTGTAAATCGTTTGCATTTCCACTTCAGGTAGAAGATAACATATGCAGCCCATTAACACTCTTTACTGAACCTTTGCATTTCTTTTTAAACTGAAAAAAACATAGAATATGTTTAGTTTCCCCCCCAACTCTTGCATTCTAATAACTTAGCACACCATCACCATAAGTGCCCTACTTTTATATTACTTTTTTTTGTAATTTTGTTTTCAAGATTGCCATTCTGCCCTTTTCTCATTTCTTGGAAATGCTTGGCACTCTCCTAGGAATTTATTCAAGTACACATTAAAGCTGATCCAAGCACCCATATAGGAAAATGCATATGAAACCAATAAGGTTTACTGCCAATCATTTGCATCTTTTCAAGCACAGCAGACCTTCTCACCACCTCACAGCCCATCACAAAACAAGTAGCTTACAAGTTTATCTTGCCTGAATTCCATTCTGCCTTATTGCGCCGCTGGTTCTACTTACATACATCCCAAATTTTATACCTACAACTTTGTTAATATATACACTATATGAAATACCTCCAGAGGTTTTTAACAGCTCCTTTGTATCTATTCTTTTAGATTATCACTTCCACCATCAGCACTGTCTCTGCTCTTTTCCACAGCAAAGCACTATGAGAAACCAACTCTGTACAGCAGGTAAAAGACTGTAGAAGCTATTACCCTGATTAACTTCAGGCCAATCTAGATCAATGAGTATCAGAGGTAGAATTCAAAAAAAGAAATGCAATGAAGTCCTCATACACTGCAACTGTATTTATTATTAACTAACACAACAGTTCCAGCGTTCAGATCTGCTTAAATCATGTTGTGCTCAGACAACACAGCAACTCAAAACAGCAGGATCTGGAGCACTCGAAGGATTTCTCTGTTTGGCCTTTTCACTCTGATGGCCAGCTGAAATCCATCCAACTTAAAGCAGCAGAAAATCCACTACATACCTAAGGACATTTGACTGGTCAGCTGCATTCCTATATCTCTTTTTTGTAGGAAATTACCTACATGTTACTTCTAACTGTTCTCTACTTTGGCCTGGTAAATTAGAGAGCTTTCTGTCACAAGAAGCCTTACCAAGGAATGAGGAGCTACATTATTCTGTGCTTCATGGCCACCAGCTCACTCCTACCTCCTTTGCTGAGGCTTTTCCTCAAACAGCCAGCAACACTGTGGTATATAAATATTTCTTGCTTCTACAGTGAAAAGCCTTGTAATCAAGTACAGATTTATTAGAAATCAAAACAATCATTAACCAGGAGATTGGTTCAGAGTGCTTTCACAGTCCGCCCCTGGAATGCAGCCTGACTGTTACTTTTGTGATGACAAGGAAAGAGAATCTTTTGCTGAACAACTGGGGAAACACCTAAGCATTGAATGAGTTTGGTCCAGGCTTCCAGAATTATTTTGCTAATCCAGTTTTGTCCAATGTAAATGCTGATACATTTTACCTATAGGTGTTTGCCTACCCTACTGGTAGACTAAATTATGATCTCTCACATCCATCTCTGGCTGCTGCACTTCCAGTTGTGTGGCAGTGTAAATGCCAACAGAGTATGGAAAGGTGCCTGGCTCAGGGTACATGTGGAGCATCTGCATGAAGATACAGATTCATTCCTCCCTGCAGGTTCAGCATTTCAGCTACTCAGATACTTTGCAAAAGGTACACAGGGTTCCTTACCCTAGTCATTTCTTCAACTAATGTACATTAAATTGTAAGTAAACTTCTGAATCAAAGGTGACTTAGATGCATGCTGATTTTATTAAAGATACTGTTGCTGTAAGCATTACTGATATTTTTAACTTCAAAGTCCTATTTTCATTATTAGGTACTGAAAACAAAACATGAAGTTTGGGTGTTTGTTTTTCCCTGTATTATCTGTTTTCTTTTTCCCTGTATTCCCTGTTTTCTTTATCACTGAATGCATATTGGTTTCTACTTTTGTCTTCCTCTGTTTCCCTGAGAGTCTGAAAATTTTCTCAAGCTTGAACATTCATTTTAAGAGTATTAGAATCACGATCAATCTCTTCTTTAGCTTTTCTGTCCCCCTATGATTTTCCAAAAGTTGCAGGAGTACTGAAGAGATAAGAATTGAAAAAAAAGACTGACAAAAGAGCAAACCCCTCTGAGTATAATTCACTTTGTTCAATGAAAATGTGTGCAGTTTTGGACTGTGTAATTTGAGACTGAGATAAATGAAAATAATATTGATTTAAAATACCTGGTGAAAAATACCACCTGAAAGTTATTTACATAATAAAAGCTATTCTACAATTCTTCAGAACATTATGTTCTCCTTTTCGAGTGAGTTTCCAATGCTATAATGGAACTCTATCCTTCTAGAAGGCATACTCAGAAACAAATATTCAGAAGTCATCCTCAAATTCTTCATTTTAAACTGGACTTTTTTTTTAAAAAAAGCAATCCCAACAAAAGGAACAAGAGTCACAAAAACATCAATTCAAAAAGAAAAAAATATGTATGCATGGTTACTAAAGGGAGCACAGAACTCCCTTGGAACTCTTCCTCGGAGCTGTTACATTTCACACACCTCAAAGTTTGTCATTGCATTCTATTCAAATCCTTAAATTTTCAAAGCATGTCCACTTCTAAATGAATTATCTTATATTCCAGTCCCTTGCTAAAGTAAGTGTAAATACTACAGTAAAAGTCCCAGTTTATCAAAATACTACAGATGAAAACTGGAGGTGTTTACAGATATTCAAGTGAGAGTACTACTACATCAACAGCTAGCAGTATAGGCAAAATGCCTGTGTATAATCCTAGGGCACAAGAGTCAGTAGTTAGAGCAGATTGGCTTTCACTGCTTTTTGTAAGGAGTTATCCCTCACGAAGATGCGAGTTACATTACAGCTGGTATCTTCTGTGTGAAAAGAGGAAATTTTACAGACCTGACCACGAAAATACATCTGTTCAGTACAATTGGCAGATATTGAAGAAATAAATCAATTGGATTGTGTTGATTTAAATCAAAGCACAGGAAATAAATCATTGTAACACTATAAGTAAAGGCTATTTTGGTTACAAATCCCAGTGATTTAGCTTTCTAGGAAGGACCTACATGAATCAAGCTGTATAATGAGAAAAACATACCAGGCTTCAGGATAACAATGAGTTAATCTGAAAGGTCTTTAATGAGGAGGCTAAACAGTCTGTATGATAAATTGTTGCTCCAACATAAGAGGGAATGAGCTAGGAACAGCACAGATAAATCCAGGAGGAGTTCAATGTATACAGTGTTCTTAACACTCAAAAAAGAACATGCCTTGTACATTTTAAAATTCTTTTGTGACCTGTGAAACACTTTCATCCACAATCTGAAAGATGGCTGTCTATACATGCATTCATTTTTTTGCTGAAGGCACATAGATGTGCCTCACTTTTTGGCACTCTTCATATGTAGGTGGCATATGGTGGTAGCATTATTTATTTATAATTCTGGGTACATAATTTGAATTCTGAGCTTGCAGAGTTGTATATCAACGAGCTGCTCTGGCCAACCTCAGGCCAGCAAAATCCCCAATTGCAGTTAGATCCATTAAAAAAAAAAAGCTATGATGGGTTACCAGGACAGCAGTGTTTATTCCACACTCCTGTGGCTACATCCATTTCTCCTCCCATTCACTGAAAGACTTTCATTTAACTTAGGTGGATTTTAGATGACAAAGACCAGTAGAAATGTTGTATGCACACCTCTATATGCTAAAGGCAAAAACAATTAGCATAGCATCAGTTGATAGGTTACTGTTTCTCATTTGACTGTAAGCCTCTCTCTCCATCTACCTCACAGAATATAATGATATCTCTATAATTTGTCTAAATCAAGTAAACCAATAAGTTGATTAATTGACACATTTTGAGAGGAGATGGGACCTTTCTGATTACATACTCCGGTCTTCATAACAAGATGTGACTGTAATCCAGTTATCGCTGGGTCATCAGTGCCATAGAGCAACACCAGTGAGTGCCTTCTAGAGGGACCCAAAGGCTTAACTGAAGATCTGGGGCCATGGTAATCCCCAGCAGACAAGTGTGTTGCGTAACTCTAGCTGGCTACAGCACGTTAAAAACAAGCATCTTATTTCCATCTGGAGCTGATTCAGCTCAAGGCATTTGTAAAGTCTTCCACTGCCTGAATAAGAGGGTACCAAAACCCTTTTAGCAGCATACATCATTTTAGATGAAGAAAGTGACCTCAGATGAAAAGAACAAGGGAAGATGTGTCTATTTCCTGAAGATAAGAACTAACACACAGCAATCCTAAATGAGATGGATAAATTGGTACAAACAATGTAAATGCTTGCATGAAGCCAAACTAACATTCACTACTATATCTGAAGGGGAAAAGAGATCCCTCTTTTTTTTGTACATACTATTAATGAATATTAAAATATTTAGATGTTGAATTCCTATCCCCCCCCATAAGGCATTATAAAGCAATATATATGCAAAATATGAGAACAGAAATAGATTTGCCTACACATCAGCATTTCAAACACTCATTAACGCCAGGACAAACAAAACACTGTGTTCTGGTTCTCTTTACATCATCTGTCATTTGAATACGCAGGGTATAATGAGGCAGAACCTTAATGTTTGTGGGGGAGAAAAGTTGGTTTTTATCTTTCATTTACAACAAACATTTAACAAAGCCCATATGAGGGTTGGAAATTAAGTACCCTGGCAGAAAGCCTGAGGCCTGGATAATCAGGACATCGATCCTGAGGACACAGCTGTCTAAGAAGTTACTTTTTGCATAGAGTCACCAGCACATTCTGGTGCTTTCATGGCTGCTCTTAAACCATCTCCTTACTCTATTGTTTGCACAGCTTGGCTTCAGACCAAGATGCTGGGGAGGCATATTGTTCCTTGAGGACTAATCTGCAGGGATTTGTGTAAATACTTCAGAGCCAGAAAAGCTTCATTTCTTGTGCCAGAACTTTACAACATCACACAGGCATTCTGTTCTTCCACTACAACCACAAGCATATAGACTGAGGCCAGAGGTGATCACCAATCAGTGATCAATTTAGTCAGCATAGCTTTGGAATTTGCAGTGTTAATATTCAGATGTGGACAGTACAGCAAAGACAAGGTACATTTCACACAGACTACCTCTTGACACCACAAACAATTTGGTTTTGCACATGTTCAAGTACAGCTTCTGCTAAGTGCTTTTCCTAGAACCCAGGGGGCTGGATCACTTCAAGTGCATAGCTACAGTAATTAGTACTTTTATCTAGTTACCAATTATAACTCTGAGAAATCCAGTACAAGAGAGACATGGAGCTACTGGAGAGCGTCCAGTGACAGGGCTTCTTTGGAGCACGTCTATGAGAGAACTGGGGCTGTTCAACCTGGAGAAGGCTCAGGAGAGGATCTCAATGTCTGTAAATACCTGAAGGGAAGGTGTAAAGAGCTAGATTCCTTCCAGTGGTTCCCAGTGTCAGGACCAAAGGCAATGGGAACAAACTGGAGCAGAGCAGGTTCCTTACTAACCTGGCAGCACTGCTGTGTTGTGCAGGTGATGGAGCACTGATGTAGCACTGATGTAGCTTGCCCAGATAGGCTGTGAGTTCTTCTTGGAGATTTTTAAAAGTCACCTGGATGTGGTTCTGGGCACTCAGTACAGCACCAGTAACTAAGGTTATTTCACTCTGTATAAGAAAAATAGATGAAGTATGTTTATGAAAAGTGAAATTAACCAGACACTTCATTTCTCAAGTGTCCTAAGTATTTTGATTAATGGTAGGTAGAAAAACTTAAAAAAGCAATAATACAATGTATACTCAATTTCAAGTTACTCTTTGTGAAGAAGTTTCTGATCAGATAAAATGGGATTGGTGATAAAGTATTCTGGAAACACTGACTCTAACCTTAAATGTATACTTTGTGAGAACAAGCACCTGCTAAATAATCCATTTACTGCTGTACTCATACAAAGTAATTCCCAGAAGATTTCTTTATGATGAAGTATTCTTTTGGAAAGTTATGACATTTTCCTTTTTTGCATGCATTAGAATAAACTACATCAGGAAAAAATAACAAAAAAGAATCTGTTTTATTCCAAGTGAACAATACTAGGATTAAGTTTCCAACTGCAAAAGCAACCAACTGAACTGTCTGCAGGATATTATGGTAATTCACAGCAATTTAGTTTTAAAATATGTAATTAAATCACCTTTTCTCGCTTTTCAGAGGTACATGAAGTACTTTATGTGAGGTTCTTTGCTTATTGGATTCCTTTATTGTGTTGTAAGAGTGAAATTTTTAATGCTGCTTCTTGATATCAAGAAAATTTAGAACAGAATAATTAGCCCTATAAAAATTTCAGGTCAGTAATAAATGCATTGGAAAAATCTCATTTTTCCTTCACTTCCTTTACCAAGATCTTGAGCAGCATTTAAATGTTTGTGCAGCTTCCCCTGTTTTCTGCATCTTATCTATTTAAGAAACAGAATCTTCATTGAAATCCAAATGCTACCTGAAAGGTTCAGCACATATTACCAACTTAGAAGTGCCATTGAGGCATTCCCCCTCAGAAGATGCCAGGCATAGATCTATATGAATCTGGAAGTTGAGCACACATACCTATTGCTTTTGATTTGTAACCTTTTCTGCCTACTTGTAAACAGTTAACGAGGTAAGAGGCACCAAAAAAAAAAAAAAGCCACGTCCTTCTACTAAGATTTTCACTGTTCCCTAAGTGCCAGCAGCAGATGGTGTTTAACTGAAGATAGTGTAATTTTTAACTTGCAGGAAAGGCCGTATAACAGTATAGTCATCAAAACAACCTGTTTCCCCTAAGTACTGTATGAAGTAACAGTCCTGTATTGATAAAACGTGCAGCTCCAGTGGTAGCCAAAGGTGATATTCCTACATGTCAGGGAAGATTCATGAGTATAAGGGGCAACTGCGTTTGGTTGGTGCACTGCCATTTTCCTAGGGGGTTTAGACAGAGTAGTAAGATTTTTGTCTTGACTTCAGAATATTTTTTTTTTTTTTTTAGAACTTATAACAACCTTTACACAGGCCCATGAGCTCAGAGGCCAGCCATGAGTATTTCTTTCTTACGCATGCCCTGGAAAGAACAAAAGCCTTTAAATTAACCTGCCTCCATCTCATCTGTGATAAGACTCTGGGGAAACTCCAGTCCCCAAGCATATTTGGCAGATCAAACTCAGCTAGGTACCACACACTGAATGATTTCTATCATTCGCACAGAAACAGAACTTCAAAGAATTCCAAGAACCTGAGATTTCACATA
>JAOWBP010001760.1:65036307-65051175 GCA_028571105.1 Tragopan temminckii | reverse complement strand
GGCCTCAGTCTTTAACTGCTGTGAAAAAAAAAAAAAACCAACACATGTTCCCCAGAGCAACCTGAGTTCTGCTTTGGGATTACCCTTTCAGGGATTGCAGCATAGAAAGCTGACAACATCATTTATCTTCACCAGCAATTATGGAATACAGAATCACAGCCCTTAAGCCACCTGCTACTGAAAAGCCAACAAAAAAAAACCCACAACCCTTTCTTATTCTAGACATTTTCAAAGATTTGCTGAAAGAAGTCTACATTTCCTAAGGTATCATCTTTCCTCTGGCACTACTTCTTCTACACCAGGTTCCACATATAAAATACACCTTACACTTGCATATGGCTTGGTGAAATCTGAATTGCCTCTCGGATACATATTCCCCCCATCTGATTCCTTTTGCCCTTCCAGCACTTCAGGCTTTGAGTATTTATTATTTCAACTTAGAACACATCTGCTTTAGCCCCTCAGTCCACACATCCCCAAAGGCCACTTTCACTGACAAATTCAGTTCTAATGACATTTTATGTACTCTTTGAATGCTGAATTGCACAAGTTAGAATTCATGAACACTCTGCTGGCACAGTGTTAGCCCATCTCTTTATGGCCAGAAAATGCTTGCATTATTTAAAAAAAGCATAAAAACATACCCACTAGTACTTAGCTTTCCCCAGAAAAAAGTCCCTGCTGGCAAAGACAGTTTAATATTCCAGTTGATTTCTACACTGATTCCCTTGTGTTGGGAGTGGCAAAGGGACTCCTTTTTCCCATTAAGTGTACCTACTGCCAGGACAGAACTAAAGAGGGAAGAGGTGATTCAATAGCAGCAAAGGTGGGCCAAGAAAGAGTGCAGGAAGGAGGTCTTCACAGTCAGATTGCCAGGTGACTCAGCCCCATAAATATTTGAATACTATATTTCTTGTTGAAATAGCTCACAAAGTACTTTTGTTTTCGTGATATGGACTACACACAAACACTGGGGCAGAGCTGTCCGGATGTAGGCATGTAAGCTCTGGAGAAGTACGTGGGTGTGAAAGCCATCCCTACAGCAGCACTCCTCAGGCAACTCTCATTGGAAAGGGCTCATTTGCACCCAATGGCCCTTGCTCACAGGAGTCACAACAACCAGAAATAGACTGTAGTTAAAGCAGAAAATAAAAATGCCAACATCTGATTAGCATAACAAGGCCACTGAAATATTCACGGCTAATTAGTACAAATTCTAGATGGCAGTAAGAACACTGTCAAACAGCCAAAGAGAAAGCATCCTAGTTTAAAATAATCTTTTCTTTTTTTCCTCTAAACTCTGAAAGAAGCAACATGATTTGCAAAGACTTGTGTTAATGTGAAAGGGAGGGATGGAAGTGCATGTTATTTCTCTGGAAACTTCAAAAAATTTCATTCTTTCTCTCTATCTCTTCCACAGATGAATGAGGCCTTGCATGAAAAAGAATCAGACCCCTGGTTGTCCTTTTGCTGTGCAGCATCTCAGCACCCCTCCTGCTGACTCTGGTAATATACACCACTTAACAGCAACCCGGACACAACACTAAGTGAATGGTCCATTCAGTAGCCTTTATAATGGTGTGGTTTTGTCAGAAATCTGTAGTTGCTTAAATATGCAAATTGAAAGCCTGTTTTAATAAAAGCAATCTCCTATTCCAGCCATTTAAAGCCACAACCACAAAGACTCACATGCCATAATTAGAATGTGTTCTCTAGGAACTTCAAATATAACAGTCTGGGTCAAACAAAGGGCAAGTTTGTGGTGTGCTTGGGATAAGGCTCAACATAAGCTTGTTTATGCCAGGCTGCAGAATGAATGGAGTGCAATATAACAAAACAACAATGGTGCTGTTTTCACTTGGCTAGAACCTGACAATACAGTTATTGCAGAACTTGGGATGGTGGAACTGACAGTATAGCTCACCTTAATAAATCCTATTGTATTAAATATAGGAGTCAGGATTTCTTCCAGGGAGCTATCATATCTTTCTAATCCCCAAGAAAAGGCAGTAGAGTACTATACACCTATATACACACGTATGCACACTCCCATATATACGTATCTAGACTCTTAGAAGCAGCACAAGATGCCACTTACGCTTGTGGAAGTTTTCCTTCTCTCAGCCCTTCTCCTGACTCATCTCTCCAGCTAACTGTCAAATGCCACTTCTACACCACTTATTTAAATATGTGAACTATGTTTTGTATGTAAATATATTTAGATTCTGTAATCCTAAATATTCTAGCTCTGTCAACTGCTGCTTCCACTGATACATACACAAACTCATGTGTAAAGGTTGTGTTTCCTCACTACCTTTAACATTCAGAACAGCTTCTAGCCCTTAGTAGGTACTTGTTAACATGTGATAGGTAGTCACAACATGCTAACCAGTAAATACATCATGCTTAGGGGATATTTTTCTTCCATTCATAGGTATAATTAAAGGTAGTAAAATCAAACTCCATATCATTCTGGAAAAAAAAAAGAAAAATGAGTATGACATCTTAAAATATTTGTCTCAGCTGAAAAAGACATACAAAGAACACCAACACTATTTGGATAGAGAAATTCTCAGCTACAAAACACTATTTTTCAACACAGACACCAGAACTAGCAATATATTTTTGCCAGCAATCAAGAAGCCTGCATGCCATGCTGGTAAATATCTGGACCAGTGGAGGTGATCCACTGTCACTTTCGCAGAAAAGTGCTTGTGCATGTTTTTGCAGAAACATGCTGCCCACCACCTCACTGTGCTTACATCCTGTTTGGTCTCCATAAACATTCAGCAAGCACCAGTGAATGTCAGTGGGTGCAGATCCCCACCCCCCAATGGAGGAATTCAGTGTCACACCCTTCGCTTCACCCACACTTCCATGTCAGATGCCATTTTGTCAGACTGCCCCTCAGCTGCCATCTGTCACACAGCAACAACACAAAATGGAATACTGATGGGAAGGCTCAGCATCTGCTGCTGATAACATGGGCAAATAGAATAAAACAGGAGGCATTACTTTCAGAGTAGCCATTATAGTTCATCTGAGGTTGGAGAATGCCAGATTTCCCATACAAGGCAGGAAAAATTAATTACCCATGAAGAAGAAAGAAGAGAAAGGTGGTTGGCAGTAAAAAAAAAAAAAAGATGTGGGCTCTGATTTGTGCAGGAGCAAGAATTGGTCATGAGTCAGGACAACTACAGTTTTGTTATACTTCACATAAACCTTTGAAAAACATCAACTGTTGCTGAAATATTGTTGCTGGTGTCATTAAGTAGTAGGAGCAAAACCAAGCCTGGGCAGAAACACTGAAACAACTACTTTGATTTCTAATAGATTATTTGCCATGATAAGTTTTAGAAGAAAGTAGAGTAAGAGGAGGCTATATTAAAACAACAAGTTTTAAAAGCCCCATACTTCTATTTATTCTTGAAATATTCAATACATATTGAAATTTTGCAGCAGAATTTCTGATAGCAGTAGAAAATAACAGGTATAAATAGATATTAATGTATTTCTTAAGGGAAATAACTATAAAAAAAAGAAAACTAAAAAACCAAAATCCTCCTTCAAGAAAAGAAAAGCATACCAAAACCAGGAACATTTCTAGGAAACAATTTTGTTTTAGCAAGTCAAAAATGACATTGACTAGGTAAAGACACTTCTGCCAATCACAAAAATATCTAGGTAGTAAACACACCAGGCACAGAGGGACTGCCTATTTTTTGTCAGTTTGTTAGGAATGACTTGAAAATTAGGATAGAAGCATTTGATATTCTAACACTTCTGGAGACTGCCTTTTTTTGCTACAAAACGTGAGCAAAGCCCTGCTCACACAATTGGCCAGCACAGAAAACAGCCAGCACAGAAAACTGCCTTTTGAATAGGAAACAAGAAGAGTCACAGAGGTGGGCACTGTGCTCCTCACTGAAGATCTGACAGGTCAGGAAGGCTGCAATAGTCAGGAGGGCTCAGTAGGTCATCGTGGATGCTGGGAGCTGGCAGGGTGCCTCGCACCTTGCTGAAAGCCTCTGCAATTCCCCAGAGCTCTGGCTGGACGGTGAATCAAGAACAGGACTAATTGCTGCTCAGGAAGGAACATGACAGAAATGTCTACATAACAGTGTTTAACTTCCTTTTAACTTCCTTTTTTTTTCCCCAGTAGAGGGGCTATTAAAAAAGATGTTTTGTGCCTCATTGAAAGTTCCAGCTCCACATCAGATTTTCAGCTCTGTTTTCTGTTCAATTAGAATTATTAAAATCATCTCAATGCCTTAGAAGTTAAGATTATTTACAGAATACATAAGTTTAAGTTCAGCAGAGAAAAGGAGCTGCTTTTTCTTTGTGAGCCTTATGTATTTGATACTAAAAAAAGGCAGCATGTCCTGCTCAAATATTCCCTGTTGCAATGCCAGATGGGAATCTGGCACTGGAAGCTGGAGCTGGCAGTAGGCAGAAGCCCTGATTTGTAGTGTGAAAAGCTAAATAATACTCCAAAATAACTGTCAATCACTGATGGAGATGGAACCATTTCAGTAAAATGAAGTCCAAGTAGCACATCTGAATAAGTTTTTGTGGCAGCATAATCTGCAGATTTCAGCTGTGATTACAATATAAGACTATTAAAGACTAAAAAGTACAGAGAATAAAGCTCAGAATAAATCAGAATCATAAAGCCACTGTCAGCAAGAGGAGAAAAAAGTTCACAATAGAAGCTTGTGAGAGCTGCATGCTGCTGAATTTGTTTCAGCAGTCGATGAGAGTTCGGTCTGGCTGATAAGTTGAACACCTAACTGGTTGTTTCTAGACAGACACTGAAATTCCTCATGAAGTTAATGCAAGATGGGACATCAGTGTTTCTGACAATCTAAGTGAACAGGACTACAACTTTCATCTTTGTTTCTCCAACATTCAACATTTAGGCATTGCCACAAGAATACCTGGACACTACAGAGGAAGATGTCATCTCTACAGGCTGTGACTGTTTGGTGTTGTTACACAGGACAAACATAAGATCTACACCTCACTTCTTCCTCTAAACACGACTGTATTTTCAATTTTTGGTTAGACACTAAAAATACTGAAAATATTTGGTTTATAAATGAAGCACAATCAATTAGTTGGACTCCTTTCTCTGTCATTACAGACGAGAGATCATTTTCACCTTGAGGGACAAGACCTAACTTATCCTGGACTGCCTTTTATGAATCAGACAGCCATATACAGCATATTGATTTTTCACTTGCAGTGCGGAAAGCACAAGTTCTTTCAAGTCCACACCTAAAATAAACCTTTTGAGACCTCAGCTGTCCCTTGCCTCCCACTCAATGGGGTCTCAGTCAATGACAGTGGCTTCTGGGCAGTTTATGATGAGAAAAAAAAATCAGGACTGCTGCACAGGTCCTGAGAAACATAAGACAGAAGGAAGAATGGAAAAAGCAGTGGTCCAGATTAAAACCTGATGGATAGAAATGCAGCAATGATGTTTGCACAGATGTCTCCCAGAGGAGTTTGTCTCTGGTTTCTCACTGTTAAGGGTGTGATGAATGACAAGGAAGAAACACAGACTGTGCTTTAGATTCAGCAAGGAGAGGATGCAAACTTGCTTTAAAATTAAAGCAAAACCCAAAAATGTGCTTTCCACAGCAAAAAGTGATAACTAAATTAAACCTCCCACTGAGAACAGCTCTAAATAGAGGGAACTGTAAACAAAGTGGGCTCTCACAATTATATTCACATCTGATGGCTATTGTTGAATCTCCAAAGATTTAAGAAAATAGACAGAAACAGATTCTGTTATAGACAAAGGCAGCTGGAAGATAATGCAGCACAATTTGACACAATTTAAACTGCCTTGCTGGGTTTCTTAATGAGTCATGGTCACCAACCATGTGAAGATATATGCAAAACAAAAAGAAAACTTGTAAAGAACTCCTTGTTATAATTCACAGCAATAAAAACATATCTGTATAAAATAGTGTGAAGTAAACAGTCAAGATTCAGGGGAAGCCCATATGTGTATTTGGAAATGTCCTTTACTAGCACACAATTTCAGACTCTCAGCCTCCATGCCGATAGTCCAGTTCCCTCTCCTGCACACCATGAAGCCATAACAAAGCCTTCTGTGCAGGCACCTGCAGCATCTTTTGCATTTCCACATTTAAGGACATAATGCACTATGACTTCGACCAATGGTGCAACTAGTTCAGTGATGGCCATAGCAGCTCCTCATGGCAGCTTGTGAGACTTGACAATGCTATTATCTTTTTAGATACTTCTTGGCCATAAGGTGGCTAAATCCTTTTTCAAACTGCAGACATCTCCAGCACATTCACTAGTGACACAACCTGGAACTCAGCACCTGCCTTCAGAGCAGCCCTGTACAGCTGCTTTCAACTGATCTGTTTGTTTCAGCTGTGCCTCCATCAAGGATATTTGGTAGCTGCCAGTGCTGCATTAGGAATGCTTGGCACCTTCATGGTTCTGTAAAACCCCTGCCAACACACCCCTGAGCTTTTTCCTCCCCATCCGAGGAGGGGGCTTCCCAGTATTTTGCTTTAGAAAAAAAGTTTTCATTAATCAAATGCTATTTGTCAAAACTGGCAGCAGTTATACAGCAATGAGAGTCCTTGGAAAGTACAGCAGTCAGCACTGTGAAGTGGCATTTATCAACAAGAATTACTATATTTCTATCCCTCTGCTTAGGCAAAGAAAATAGATGAGACAATAGTTGGCAAACCAAATCCTTATGATATATTTCACTCCACCAGCAAGCGAGTGTTTATTTTGGCATGACTTGGCTGCACAGCACAAGTAAAACTTGCTCTAGTGTGCAGCAGTTGGTAATTTATCTATCATCAAAGGTATTTATAGAGCACTAGTTACCAGAGTATTCCGGCTCTCTCCACTCTGATGTTAGAAGAGAGGGAATAAGGCTTGTTACAGGGATTTATAAAGTGTGTTTTCTCTGGTAAGAAGCAGATTTTATAAAGCTTCTTTTGGAAAGAAAAGTACTAAGAAAACATGATTAAAGGAAAAGTTGCAGCCTGGATGCACAGACAAGCGAAGAAGAGATGATGTCCTAAGCTGAACAAAAATTATTCTTTATGAAGTAAGAAACATAAATATAGTTCAGAAACCAAGAAATGCTTTGATAAGCAGAGAAATCATCTTTCATATTATTTCAGTTATTTCACAACTGTTCCAGATTGCTACTTCCCTGACCAAAGTTCCAACGAGCCAAGATCATATATATTAAAAAGTCTTCCTGCTCAGCCAAACCATGGTTTCAGCAGCAGCTGCTGCTTATAAGGCAGACTTTCCTACAACTATGATAAAGTTAAAGGGATTGAAGTCCAGTGAGGGAGATGAAGAGTTTTTACAGTCCCCCCCCTTTGGATGCCTTCTACCTATCATCCCTATATTCACTTCCTTGGAAAGATCTGAAAAAAGAGACAAGCCTGTCAGATTGCACAAGGCTGGAAAAACTCTGCTTTTAGACTTCTTATCTTCAAGATTCAACAAGTCAAGTGAAGAAATGGGTGCCTTTCTATCTTATACTGTGATTCATGCACTACAAAACACTACTCTGAGTTCAAACGGACATTAGCAAAAATGATTTGAAGGCTAGGGGATGAGGGGTGTTGGGAGGAAGGACCCAAACATCCAAGGAAGGGATAGTGAAAGACAGCATTATATGAATTTGTAAATCCAACAACAAGAGCCAGAAGCATTTAGCTATCTTTACTCGGAAGCTTCCCATAGTAAATCAGCTGTGGTCTTCCTGCTACTCAAGGACCACCTCATACATGTTTGGTACAACACTTTGGTACACTCCTCTGGTTTCCAGAAGAGTGGCAGCAAAAGAAAGCAACACAGCAGGTTATATCTCAGCTAAGTGTAAATGAATTTTCACAGGCAGAAGTAGAGAGAAAAGAGCATACCTACCCTAATGATTCTTATTCAGGTGAGACTCTCAAAAGCCCAACATCAACAACAGGGGTATCTGACTTTTTTATAAATGCTAAGATATAACACTCAACCTAAACACTGGGTTAGCACTAGCTTTCCTAAAAACAGACAAACAAAAACAGACAGATAAGTGCAACAAGTGGCACTTGATTTGAAAAAACCTGAATATTTGAACTACTTGCTCTTAAGACATTTCCTCACACATGATCTTTGTTAATAGAAATAAGATAACTGGAAGTTATGTTAGTGCTGCTCAGACATTTTCCATATTTCTTTTTTTACTTGCAAGAATTTTATGTGGAAAAAAAAAAAGGAATAACTGACTTAGAAACACCACCCACCCCCCACCCCACAGGAAACACAGCAAGTGCAGCTCTTAAAACTGAGTCAGAAAGGACCAAGAAGGGCAGTGCTAATCCTGAGATTAAAAGAAATGAGTTATGAGAACAAGTTAGAAAACTATGTTCATAAGGAGAGATTTAATAGAAGTGACCAAAATCATAAATAACTGAGATAAGAGAAGCTTCCTTTTTAGCTCTAGTGCAGAAGACTGGATAAGGAGCATCCAAATTGAAGTTAAAGAAAAATAAATTTGAAGTAAGCATTAAAAAACCACTTTCCATCTCTGATAGCAGTAAGCAGGTGAAGTGACCTGCTGCTCAAAGATGTGAGGTACTGACCTTGGGATTACTGGGGAAGGAAACTGGAGTGGGAAATGCTGTAAAAATAAGCAAACTGCACTGAATGCAAAAGCTGTTATTTGCAGGTTCCCCATGCGTTCTGCTTTTACAAATGTTTCTCCTTCAACTACCACACACCCACACTCATAAATCCAACATTCTACACTGAGCTTTTTTGAAAGTGTAAAAACATTAAGTATTTATTAGATCAAGAAAGTGACAGGCTTCTGTAAGAACCAAAGATCTAAGTAACCTTTCATTTAGGATGCAGCATCTAAGCATCCTTCTGGTGCTTTAGATGCATGAGAAAACAGATACTGCTGATGTCTGAACACATGCACATGTCATCATGCTTGCTGAACAGGAATCATAATTGAATGTTTAGAAATAAACCAATCCTTTTATCTCCTTTTATGTTCATGTTAAAGTTTCCTTTATGCTGAGAACAACATATGACAACTTCTATGCTGTCAGCATTAGATACAAGACTGGAAATCTCATGCATTAGCACCTGTTGGGTGCACTGGGAGCCTCACACATCCTGTACAAAAGTCCAGGTAATTCTACTCTTCCCATATCATGAAGGCAGGTTTGCAATCCTACTGAAACAGGAACTGCAATAAAGCCACATAAAATCAGTGACTTCCTTGGATTTTGGATCAGAGTGTCTTCTCAAGCAAAAGCTTTCTTTTTTTTTCCACCCCTTTCCTCTACTTCTCCTTTATTGCACTGTACTAATCTACAACTTAGCATTTGAAGTAAACAAAAGGACCTGAGCAACAGAGGAAGGAGAAAGCCAGAGAACTGGACCCACAACAGGGACAACCCTCATGGAGCCTAGCATGATGGGGGTGAAGCATATATGAAAACAGAAAGTCTATCACCAAGCTCTAATTATACTACTCTCTGTTCTGCTCACAAAGAAGCAACATCACTTCTGACAAGTCCTTGGCAATACCAGGCAAAGTATTCACAGGCAGACCAGCAGCCACTTACAGAAAGAAGAATAGCACTCACCCCACTGGTGAAAAGGTTCTCTGGTGATACAGCATTCCTCCCCAAAAAGCAGCCTAGGCCCAAGAGATACCTTCCTTTCCATGGCTGCCCTTTTATGAGCACAGGGTGGCTCCACTCTGAGTCCACCCCTTCTGGTCAGGCTGGGAGCACAGGTGCAAACAATGTGCCTGTGCTCCTTGGGCCAGCCACACCCCTTCACCAGGTGCTCAATCACCAGTTCAAGCCCTGACCTAACAGCTACCCTACAACCTTCATTACACCGCAACTGAGATTTCAACCATAACTTGGTGAAGGGGAATCTCAGAAACACCGAGAGTAGTTTCCCAAACTTACATGATTCTCATTGTGTAGATAAAGTAGTTTGAAGGCTGAAATGGCGATAAAGGTCCTGAACAGATGTGATACAGTCCATGCTCCCGAACATTTGCTATACTTAGATCAAATCACACATGTACACTTTAAAGGAATGTAACAATAGAAATGTATCCTATGTCTGCCTTAGTGAAATACTTTCTTCATAATTTTTTAAGTTATCGTCATTGCAACACAGTTTTCCACTATAGTAAGAGGGTTGAATTTTGACATTGCAGAGAAACTGAATAGGAGCTACTTATATAAGTTTTTCTCATCAGTAGGATCCAGAGAATTAACCAGTCCGCTGGCGTAATATGCACCAGATGGCCAGCAAACACACCTTCAACATCTCTGATTTTTAGAACAGTCTTTCTCTCACAATTGACTTATGCATTAGCTCTTGAAAATGAAATGTGTGTTGAGGCTGATCTCATAATTCCCGAGCAATCTTGGCTAGAGGTTTTTAAGAAAAGCATTTTGGGGAGATTTTCCTATTTAGTAAAACTGCAAAGATTGCTTGCCTAATCTGCTTTGAATTGTTCAGGCAGAGAGCGAGAATTTTGTCACCAGGGGAAGCACTTCTAGGAGCTGTTCCACCACAGCACCTCCCTTGCCTTTCTCCCATGCTCCATCCCACCAGCTTCATCCAGGCATCTTGATGCTCTTCACAAAGATAAGGCAAGCCACTTTCCCTTACGAGACATGTCTACATGTTGCAGAAACTAAAGTAAGTGTCTGTCAGCCAGGAGTGCTCACATACACTGGTGAGATTAAAGCATGGTCATGGTTTCCTTCCTACGTGTGTCACCATGAACCATTCCTCAAGAAACAGTATGAATAAACTCAGCCCAACAACAGGCAGAACTGTTGTAATGCAATTCTTCAAGCACTGAATTTTTAAATAGGGGAACTTCTAAAAATTTTCTGATTGTCTGAAGTTATTTTTTTTAGTTTTTTTTTCTTTTTTTGGGGGAAAGGGGCTGTATACATACTATTATGGAGATGGTTTTATTAAAACTGGCTCCTTGTCTCTGGCATCATTGCAATAATAAATGAATAAACATAGGTAAGAGTATAAAAGGTGACAGCTGCAATCAGAACAACTTATGTTGTGGATGCTGGCAAACACCACATAAGTCTTTATTTTCTATTTGTTTCTTTCACAGTGACCTTAAAAAGTTTGAAATACATTTAGTCAAAGTCATCAGACTGACGTAGGAATAAGCAAGAGTTTTAGAGCAAGATTAAATCAGCCATATCCCAAACAAGAGACAGATTTGTACTTAGGCTTGGGGTTATTTTGCATTCCTTTCTAATTATACATCCAAAAATGATGCCTTTTTCAACAAATGTCTACCCACAGCCTTGCTTTAATTATGCAGATAAAAAAATGGTTCGGAAGCAGTCTCATTCTGTTTATCCTTTGATCCACTATTAGAAGGATCTTTATATACTGTACTTTGATCATATATTTGAAATTAAATTCAGGACACATGGCATCTGAAAAAAGATTTCCATTGTATTTTCTTGAATCAGTCAAGATATCATCTATTAAATTTTTTCTCCCATATAAAAGATTTTAAGACCCATTTATTGAAAGTAACTCAGAGAGTTTCTGCAGTTAGCGTTAAGGAGAAGGTAAGGTATCAGGCCCAAGGTGCTGGCTCAGCACTTACTGGGACTCTTTGAATGACTCCTCAGAGATGCCTTCATCCTCCCACATGCAGAAACACTCATGAATTTGAGCTGCCATTCACTGTCCTTATCACTCTTTGGGAGCAATGTGTAAAGGAGGAAGAGTGCTGATCTGTGAGTATGACTTTGTACAGAAAGGAATGATGGTGGGGCAGCATTCTGCTCCCCATCAACTCATTCTGCTGACTGCATTTTGGGGGAAAATGGCTGGCATGCTCCCATTTTTCATAGGGAGACTTCTGTTTAAAGAGTGACATATGAGAAGCTCATGAAAGAGTACATTGCTTCAAAGCATAGTCTACCGGTTTGTGGTTTCCAAAAGAGAATTACTGGCCCATGATTGCCAAAGTCATTATTATTGAGGTTTTTTTTTTTGTTTTTTTTTTTTAAATTACTTTGACTTTTTTAAAAAAATTAATAAATATTTGGCATTTGCCAGTCCCTTAGGGTATAATGTTAAAGACGGACAATTTACTGGGAACACACTTAAAGGTTGGATTAGCACAGTCCAGAAAATCGATGGCTTTTCCATACATCAAATTAAATGGTTTGACAAACACATCTTCTCTTGAGTTCTTCAGTCTCTTACAGTGGGTCAGTTCTTCCTCCCATAATCAAAAAGACTGAGGAAGCCTCTTCCCAGCATCCTCTGGTGAAAACGGAGGCGAGGAAATCACCTGGCTCCTGTGGAGGGGTCACATCCACTCTGACTTCAGTTCACTCTCAGATGAGGCTGACCACATCCTTCCTTCATTTCTGTTTCCAGTTTTGAGAAAAGGAGCTGTCCGCTGAAGTGAACAAGAGAAACTGTAGCAAACTCTTTGTGTACTTCTTAAGATTTGCAGGTTTTGCTATCATGCCAAGGTATTTAAAAAAAGAAAATCACTCTCAGCACAGAGAACATGGTTATTATATACTATTGCATGAGATCTATTTTAGAGGAAATTAAGAATGCTTTAATTATGCTTTGATTTGATGACCCTCACTGAAGTGACAGATGAATTTATTGACTGTGCTTTGAGATTTGCAGACAGTGAAATGCATATTGTTAGCAGCTCAGTCTCTAAACAACCAGTGGGGTAAAAGGTACTTCTTGGTAGCTAAAAGCCTGCATTACCCCTTCTCCTTGCTATTTGATGCCGATGTCTGTGGAAAGGTTTGCTTCCTCCTTTCTGGCTCCTTGGTGACTGCTGATGGCCATCTGGTTCTGATCAAAACCTATAAGTGTACAGGACACAGACCTTCCTCTCCCGTTTCACATTTTCTGAGCTTGTTTTCATCTTCAGCCCTCTTTGGAGTGATTCCAATGAAGACCGGATACTTCCAGTCTTTCAGGATGTTTCCCAAAAGAAGGGTTGTGCCCTCTAAGAGTCATCTATACCCATAGTACTTCATTACTTGTACTGAAATTGTGGCAGGAATAAAAAGAGCATTAGGCCATCCCTGTGCTGGTGCTCCTCTAGTGGTACTTTAAAATTGAAAGCTTAAGTGAGAATAAATCAAATATAAATCTTGATGGATGGTTACTAATATTTTCTTTTACCATCTATATGAAACTACTTGGAGCACTTCTCTCAATGGCTTCCCTTTTTCTTTTCCTTTTCTCTGAAAAATGAACAGAAGTCTTCCTGCATATTCACAGCAGTAAATTACAGGCATATATATATGTAATTAGCAGCGACTTAAGTATAGACGGATATGGATACATGGAGAAAACTATTCTTGTATGTGCCTATTTTCAGTGGGTTATTAGCTTACTCTGATAGCACTATTTTAGAAAGAGCACATATATAGAATGTTGTCAATTCTAATGTATTTATCTGACTAGTATAGTTGTACATGATTATGTAATTGGGGTAAATAGACTTAGTACTTGCAATATGTAGCGATATGGCAATACGATATTCAGAAATGCCAGCACATCGTGGTGGCACATAGATGCCAGCTGAAATGCAACAATCACAAAAATTCTTCTTTGTTCCAGCTCACACCAGAAATTCCCATTTGCTATCTGCATTGCATCTTCAACCTCACCGTCACTGGCTTGCTTATATTCATGTGTGCATTTCTTTCATACCCACTGGCACTTCTGTGTTTCATTACTAATTTTTTTCCTCTGTCAGGAAGAAAGGCATCAGCAATGTGCCAGCATTTCTGATCTTACCAACCACACGCTCCTTCCCAGAAAGCCCTTCATTTTCCAAGCATTTCTGTTCAATTTCTGGATGACTATCCAGCACGTGATGGCAAACAATGAGTGATTTTCCATCTTCATCTCAACCCACCAGCTGTCTCATTCATGGCATTTTCATATTTTCTCCCCACACCTCACTGGGAATGGGAAGGTGAGTGAGCAGCTGGGTGGGACTTGGGCTGTCAGCCAAGGCTGACCCACCACAAAACGTCTTTGCTTGAGTAACCGTAGTTTGACTCTTTCAGGTCTGAGGGACTTTTCATCAAGCCCAGTATTTCAGAAAGGAGTCCCAAGCGCAGACTGACCTCTCCTCTTCTGTTCCAGTTCAGACAAGCATTTCAGTCAACCACTGAGATGTGTTTTAAGTCTAAACAGAGTTGTTATTAAGAAAAGCACTTGAGCAGGATTGGGGCATTAGTGATTAGACACCTTCATTTTCACACTGATTCAATTTTCTCTCTGGTGGCTGCTGGAAAGCCTCCAAAAGTCTGCCACATTACTTAAATTTTTTACTCAGAAGCCTAAATCCAGCCATGTTTTCAGCCAACACAGCACACTCCATCTCAGCACATAATTCTCATTCAAGCTTTGCAAAAATTTCAGACTTACATAAGGCAGACCTTGTTCTTTTCCCATCAGACAGCATAGTACCATACTTTGAGAAATTGTAACTTGTGAGCCCCAAAATTTTCACCTTCCGATTTCCCATTTGAAATATATTTCCTAATTTCAGTCTAAAGATGTCAGTTTACAGCACTGCCACACTACCCTCCCGGATCCAGTTGAGGTTTCTGTGAAGTGAGGCAGAAGGCAGACAGGCTCAGGAAGAAAAAGCAGTGAGACATAATTAACCATTGAGTAGCTGCTAATGAGAACCATTTATTGGAAGATTTAAGGCTTGTTTTCATGAGCAAGAATTTTCCCCCAAAGCTCTCAGTAACTGCTGGTGTTCTTGGGGAC
>JAOWBP010001760.1:64997743-65032304 GCA_028571105.1 Tragopan temminckii | reverse complement strand
TACAGGCATCACCTGGAGCAGACAGAGGCAGATGGTCGTACTTCTGTTGATTAACCTCCATGGCCAGCGTGGCATTTCATCCAGCTCTGTGCAATCACGACTAGTTGTAGAGTACAGCTGAAACCTGGTCTTCTGTAAGTTTCTTAGCACGTTATCCCAGCTAAGTTTTCTGGAACAGATGTGAGACCTCAGGGTGAGTTGATACCATGTAAGATCACTGCATCATTTGGGGTCCAATATCAGCTGCCGTGCAGCTTAACATGCCTGGTCCAAGCAAAACCCCTAGTAGTCTCTGGAAGGTTAATTCACTACCTGAAACTTTTTAGAGAGGATATTGAATCCAGCCTTTTCACATCAACACCAGTCAAGGCTTAACCAAAAGTTAAAGAGGTTTCTGATATCACTAAAATGCAGCCTGGAGAAGAAGAATGTCGAGGATCTTATCACCATCTATAAGTACCTGAAGGGCAGATGGATTCAAAAAAAATTTGAATCCAGGGATGGATTCAAATTCTTTTCAGTGTTTCTCAGTGCCAGGACCAGAAGCAATGGGCACAAACTTGAGCAAATGAGGTTCCTTCTGAGCACCTGGCAGCACTGCTGTGTTGTGTGAGTGATGGAGCACTGGCGTAGGTTGCCCAGAGAAGCTATGGGGTCTCCTCCTTGGAAATCTTCAAAAGTCACCTGGATGTTGTCCTGGACACCCTGCTCCAGTATCCCTGCTTGAGCAAGGGTAAGGCCAGGTAGACTCAGAGGTTTCTGCCAACCAAAACCATCCTGTGATAAAATAGTGAAGACTTACAGTGAACATGATTTACTACCAGTACTGCGTGCAACTTGTATGTGTATAACCAATGACAACAACAGGGGCTTAATAGCCAGGACGAAAGCATGAGCCTTGATGTCCTCTGTATGCTCACACTGTGGCCCCAAGGCTGGAGGCATTGAACTACACATCTCAGATTGAGGTCTTACAAGTTTTCATCATGGTTTCATACTCACTTGCTTGAGCACGCTGTTACAAGTGGCCCACGGCCACAAGGGAACCTGTGGCAGTCACCTGAGACTAAATTGTAAAACTTAATGTTCAATTACAGTGTTTTAGGTTAAAAGTATTCCTGCATTCAGTGGCCTTTCATGGACTTCTGCTTTTGGATTGGTACCAAGTATTTGAACTTTCCTCGGCCTTTTCATCACTGGATGATGCATGTTTGCCTGGAGGATATATTTCACCATACTTGTGAGCAACCTGGGAGAGATTCAGCTAGCTCAGTGCCTCAGAATCACATACTTTTATCTCTAACCCTAATTCGGGTCATTTTAAGAGCAAAATAGAGACATTCATGATGCATAAACCTATGCCACTGTGATTTTCATCACTCTCTACTGATGGTCTAACCTCCCTAGCAAGTACTTTGCAACACTTCAGCAATGAACACATCAGCCCTCTACATTTTGCCTTACTTCCCACATTGTCCTTTTTACATTGACTTTCCCCTTGGCTCCGGAGAAAGCAAGGATCGATAATACAAATCTAATCTCAAAAAAGTCTCCAGTGGAGCTGTAGGTGTGTTCTGCTCATGTCATGCCCCAAACAGCAGCACGTGGGTCTCAGTGCTGACACACTCCACGTTGTGCATCAGGTGATGTCAGCACCCAGGTGCTCGCACCCTGCTTTCAATAACTGTATTATTTGCAAGGAGTTTGGGAGAGGTAATGGTGTGTAGTAGCATTCACATGTTTACTTTCAGTTGTTGGTTTCTTGAGGGTAGATTAAAATTATTCTCAGAGTCAAGAAGAATATTTCTCTATTGTTACAAGGCCTAAGGAGATACTGGAACTTGAAAATAAGACAGATATTGCTTTTTTTTTTGAGTATTGGGCTCATCTGGAAGACAGTAAATAAGTCTGATGATGGGAAGCTGCAGTCTGCTACACAACTCTGAAATTGCATGGGTCTCACAGAAAGTATTTTGGCCAATAACATTACCAGTGTTCTCATCTTATGATAAGCAGCCAGGTACATTTAGCAATTTACAAGTTTATTATCCAGCCCCACAAATCACTAAGGAGAGGCTTATACTCCTGTATACAGACACCCCACTACTGCCGAAATCTCGAAAACAGCATTTTCAAGCAAGACTATTTTTTAATAAAATTTTAAAAATGGCTAAAAATCTGTTTCTCTCACCTCTTGTTTCACAGCAGGAAAGATAGCGTACAGTTCTATAAAACTATCTAATGCCATGACAAAACCAGGATCCAGATGTAGCAAGGATATTTTTTCATCTCTCCAGTTTTCTATGAGATGTTATCTTCTATCAACACCCTTCTTAACTTCTTAGCAACATAAAATTCTGTTTGCAGCTTATTCAGCTCTATTTCCAGTGCTTAAATATGAATTGATAAAAATAACTGTTTCAAAGTACACACAATAACATTTCAAATCAGGTAATCAGAGGCATGATTTAAAGTGAAATGAATAATACATTTATATCAAGTACTTTTTCATAACTAAAAATGGATTGGGAAGAGAGCAATCTGTTAGGTCTTGGTCAGCACTGAGCATCGCTACTTCCAGACAAGACTGGCAAGTATGGAGAACTCGTTGTATGGAGGGTTTAATCCATAGTGCCACAGATTTTCCATCAAGACTTTCTCAGGATCTGCAGTGTGGGCTTGGAAGGAAAAGGGAATCTGACCTCAAGAGCCACTTTCAAATTAGAATTGGCTGATAACTTGCAAAAATAATGGGATCTGAGTTACTCCTAAGAGTAACACCTCCAGTTACCGAAAGTTACTGCTTGAGAAGTCGTTATCTGAAAAACAGATGCTAAGATTGGTGGGAGTCTGAAAGAAAACAATACAGTGGCAGTAGACAGTTCAGGAAAGATTAAATCCTCTCTTCCAGTATTCCATTTAATTTGAGGAATGCAGAAATGGTAGACAAGTTCAAAGGACCAATATTGTAGCAATCTTAAGGAAGACCCAATAGCCAACAGAGGTACTGTACTGTTAGCTGCATCCACATCTGCATCCTTCTCCTGCGTTCCCCAGCACAAACTCATTAAACAAACAGCAGGCTAACATTTCCAAAATGTACATATAATAACATGGGGAAATACGTTGCTCTAGCTTCTGGGGATGCTATTACCAGGATAAATACTGTCCATCTCTTGTTCCTCATCTGAATTTTTCAGATGACAGACAGCATGAGCTAGTAGATGTTGACTCTGCCCTGAGAGCTGGCTTGGATCTGAAGGACATCCCAGGTCCTCTCAAACATAAATGTCATCAGATTTGGAGTGGACAGGATGGGGCAGAGGAGACTTTGTGCTTTGGAATGGGTTGAAGGAAGGTGAAGGCAGAGAGGGCTCCCTAATCCTGCCTAACTGAGCACTGTAGTCTTCATCAGAGGCCAGCGTGCCTTCTTTGTATGGTTGCTCTGCCATACATCTCTGTCCAGTGCAATTGCTCTCAGACATACTGGTTTGCACTAACATTAAAAATGCCTTTAACTGCAGGAGGGCAGCCATTTTTATTCCCTTTGTATTAACAGGCATTAACAAATCGAAGAGCACTTTATAGGAAAGGGACTGTCCTTGGGCTCTATTCTGTGCTGGGGGTTGTGCCTGCCAACACCATGTTCCTGTCATATACCACTCCAATAGGATTTCAGAAAGCTTCACATGAGTCAAACAATGCTTTTGTTTTACAAATGGCATGCAGAAGAAGGAGAAAATGGCAGTCACACAGCAGACCTTTATTCTCCTGATCCACAGTTCAAAGTTTTATCCAACTAACATTCTCCTGCGAGCTGTTGCTCTAAGACTGCACTGTGCCAGAGCCACCAACCCTTGAAATCCCCGATCCCCAGTGAAAAACAATCTGCAGCCCAGAGATGCCCTCGAGCTTTAAACCATGCAAGCTGAGCTCCTGACTCACCTGCTGGGAAACCTGCCAGTGCCTGACTTGCAGCACTACATCTTGCTGGGAGATTCACCATCTGCCCGGGATATTACTGAATTCCTAATAATGCTTTAATGCTTTTTTTTTTTTCAGACTACTAGCTCTGCTTTTTTGTTGCTGGTTTTTTGTTTGTTTGTTTGCTTGTTTGTTCATTTTAAGTGTTTCTTTTGGTTTCAGACAAATCACTTCTGCTAGAGAGATGATCGTAACTGCCGTAGCAAGAGAAATGAAGACAATTATTTGCCAGCAGATTTCTTTGGGAGGTAGTTTCTATGGATGAGGAGGGAAACGGACCTTTTAATTCTAGAAGCAATTGGGTTGCAAAAGTTTGTCTTTCTACACATTTAAGTGGTCACTGCTCCTCCACCTGCTCTTATGGACTCTTATGTCCATAATTTAACTTCAGATTCCCAGATAGTCCAAGCTGATCTTCCTGCTTTTATAATCAAATACTTCTGGAACATTTTTTCTGTTTTCCTTGTTCTACACTTTCAGTTTCAGTGTTGCACATCAGTTCCAATAACCTGTTTTTTGCTAATATTGCATTTTTTTTCAAGTTTTTATGCTTCATCATTTTATAGCTCTTCAAGAAAACAGCTAATTTTCTTTTTAAAGGATTCTGGGATCCTCCACAGGGGTCCATACAAGAGGGACTTTCTCTCTTCTTTGCAGTGCAAAAAATATTGTACATTGTCTTCAGTCTTTTTCAGTGTGAAAGTCCCAAAACAAACACAAAGTTATTTTCCTTAGCAGACTTACAAGCCTAACATCGGTGTTCCTGTGGAACAGCTCTCCCTGGAACAGCTTTATGTAATCCCTGGCCTCAAAAAGCTCTCTTGCAATTACTCTGAATCTTTTGTGAGAGACTTAGGAAGTTTTAGTGCATCACTGAGCAGTTAACATCTGTGATTTCCTACTGAGTTCTGAGTTTAAATCAATTAGCAGTAATTGGGACTGTTTACAGTGGGCTTTCATGTGGAACAAGCATATGTTGAAATTTTAAATGAAATATTTAAGTTCCCACACCAAATAACCATAGTGAAAATTTTAAAAAATACATTGACCTCACGGTGTGCTGTTAAATTATTTGGCAACTCATTGCTCTCAGCAGAACCCACTTCTGTTCTCTGGAACAAAATTGGAATCACCAGGTTTGGAGAAACAAGTGATTTGAATTTTAGTTTTATGCTCTCTATTTCTCAACATCTAACTGTTTATGATGAACTGAAAGCATACAAACTGGAATAAATTAAATGCAACAAAACATCTAATTATTACATGGAGTGGTCTTCAAAATTTTCTCCAGCCTATTAAGGTAATAAACCTACCACATCGAATTACACTCAAAAGTGCTATATACAGTTTTGGGAAGGGATCAATGCTCCCAATGACAGTAGTTAGCTGTGCAGAATTATACTGCACAGTTTTAAATACGACTGCTGATCTTTCAGTATGGAGAAAGTATCAAACCACAAAGTTAGCTGGGAGTTTGCTGGATTGCTTCCCTGCCCACCTGGCAGTGAATTCCCCAATTACTCCCCATCCAGTGCACCAGGAGGAGGGAAGGAGAAAGACGGTCCCAAGCTTCCATGGTTTGGAAGCTTTCCAACCCTTCAAATAAGAATGAAAAGCTGGTTGATTTATCAGAGCCTGCAGGTTATCGCTGTCTTTAAGTAGATTTGCCAGTGCTAGCAGTTCTGAGAGCTGTCTTCACAGATTAAGCTGCAAGTAGGTGCCAACCTATTGCAGATGCTGCGGCACCCGCAGGGCTGGGAGCTGGATTTATCCCTGTTGAGTAAGTGGGAACAGGGAATTACTGAGCAGCTGTGACGCAGAAAAGCAGAGAGAAACATTATTTGCACTAGCAGTGCAGAGGAGATCTTTCACCTTTACACTGAAGTGAAAGCAAGATGCGGTTTCTTGATTTAAAAATGACTATTGCATATTGGAACTGAAGTGGAAAGGATTATTACAAATTCTTATTTCCATGCTGTTATGTTGCCAAGGAAATCTATAACAAATACAATCATTATTGGAGAAAGCCAGCTCAGCAGAGCAATGCTTTTGAAAATTTGAAAGTTGAAGGGAGACACAATTATATTTCGTTCAGGTCAATAGGCACTTTCATTCAAGAGGACAAATACGGATCATCAAAAAAGAAGATGCAAAGCCATCATTACTCTGTAATGAACCAAGCCTAGAGCCGGTTTAGCAACTATAACCCAAGATCAACACCGTCAGCCACTTTCCAGTGACTTTTTAAAGCTGAATAAATGTTTACATGGAGAAAAGCAATGGATAGTGGGCATGCACACTGCTTCTTTGAGGACATTGAGCTGAATTTTCTAAGAGTGATCTCTGCCCCTATTGCTCCCTTTGCAAGAGCCTTCCCCAGAACCAGGACTAGCCAGGAGGGCCTGGAACATTCCTGTTGCCTGCTAAAGTGTCAGGCACAAACACTGACAATGGGACCACCAAGCCTTTCCATGGCCGGTGATACCCCAAGACATATTCACAGCTTCTTGTAACAGTTGTGTTTTACTCCTTTTCCAAAGGTGCAAACTTCCATATCATCACAGCCTTGCCAGCTGCCTTTTCCCCCACAACTTCACCAAATGGTGACTTGAATTCAGCCCTACCTGCTCCGTACACTATTGCTCCTGTTCCTCCCACTCCCCTTTGGCCCTCACTTCCACACCCAGCTGTGGGCCTCTCTGCCATCTGAGTTTTTCAGACTGAGCAAAAGGAGCCCCTCTGTCCTGTTGAGCATAATCCTCTTGAGGCAGTGGTGGATTCACACTGAGAGCTAGCTAACTCAGCTCCTCCACACTGCTCTACACTTGTCTTTCTCAAAGGAATGAGGAAGCAAATACGATGAAAAAACTTCATGGGTTGAAATAAGGTCAAGGAGATTGCTCACCAGTTACCATCATGAGCAGAACAGACTTGGCATAACAGAGATTAATGTAATTTATTGCCAATTGCTAATAGACCAAAATAGTAAAAGGCTAAAAACAAACTACAAACACCTTTCTCCCACCCTCTTCTATCTAATTCCTCAGATCAGGGGAACAGGGGATGGGGGCTGCAGCCACTCTATACTGCCACTCCTCCATGGTCACTCGGCCACTGCTCCATGTGGGTCCCTCCCATGGAATGCCAGCCTTCCCCAGCTGATCCCACATGGGCTTCCCATGGGCTGCAGCTCACCCTGCACAGCCCCAACACAGCTCTGTGCCACAGGGCTCACCCTTCAGGCACTGCTTCACACAGCTCCCCATGGCCGCAGCTCCGGCCCAGGATGCTCCTCCAGGGGTATCCATGGGCTGGAGCTCCTTCATACCTCATCCACTGCTGCACCACAAGCTCCTCCATGACTGCACATGGACGTCTGTTCTGTGTAGTGCCCATGGGCTGCAGGGGCACAGCCTGCTCCTTGGTGAGCCTCTCCTGTAGCAACGGGGAGCAGTCCACAGCAGTCCAGACCACGCTCTTGGGGCAAAAACTGCTTGAGGATGAAATTGTCCACCAGAGGGCTGTGTGCCTGGCACATTAGGGCCAAGTGATAGCAACTATTTATTTTATCCTCCATAACTGAAGCCATTTTAAATCTTGTCTGCACTGTACAGCACGTGGGTGAGAGCTGTTTGTATAATTATCCTTCCATAACCTAATCCTGCAGAACGTGGTTCTTGTCTGCATCGGATCTCCTTCACACCGCTTTGACATTGCAGAAAGGCACAGGCAGGTAAATCCACTTTAAGAATCTTTGATCCAGCAAGTAGAGCAAAACAAAGGAAAGTGAGGCTTGCAGTCTTACAGAGGCTTGACTGCTTGTCTTGTCTTTAACCGCAGGAGCCGTTCCGTGCCCTTTCTTCACAATCAATTGGTTTTCATCCTAGCTGATCTCATGTCACTCTCCATGAGCTTTCCAGGTGTAAGGAAGTGAAAGGCCGGGGCCTGAGATAGGCCTTGAATCAAAGTTGACCTGTCAGTGCACCTCACAGCCTCACAGTATATCTACTATGTATAGTATTAATTGCACTTATAAGATGCTGTTTATCCATTTTTTGCCACGTCAGGATGAATACGTATATTCTGGTGTTTATCTATATGCAGTAATAATGGTCAAATTATATCTTTCTTGATCACAAGGGAACTTCGCTGTAATGTTTGTTACCCAATTAAGCATGTTGCAGCAGTCTGGGCAGACAGTTTGTCTTGCCAAAGAGGCCTGTGGTGCACCAAAATAGATAACACAAGTCCTTCGATTCCTCCTTGAACCCTGGCCAGGTTTTAGGAGGCAAATCAACAGGACAAAGAAGAAACCAGATGTTTCGCCTGACTATTATGCAGATTTGTTTATTCAGTGGTATAAAAGCTGAACCTGCTTGCAGTGACTTTGGTGAGCTCATCTATGGGATGGATGCACCGCTGTAGGACTTTCCAATTTCCAAGACAGGTTCTCCAGATCCTTGCTGCTACCAGGGCTCCCCAGTGACTGTAGATCTGGATGATGGCAAAGTATTAGGATAAATGGTGGTGTATTTTCCTTAATGACTATCACTAGCCGCATGTAGTAATGATTAGGTGCCTTACCTTGCTTATTTTCTTTACTGTTAAGCTTATCTTTTATAGGCACCACTTTATTTTTCTATTATTTTGAAATAGACAGTAAAATAAGCTTATCCCTTTTGTTGGTGTCTGTGTCCTTCCTGTTGACCCCATCAATTGACAAAACAGGGAGATGATGCAAATTTGGAAATTGGTCCTTCCTAAACTTTTCACAGTCAAATTCTTCCACTACGTTTTCCATTTCAAACTAAAAAGTCACTCTAATTAGTCTGTAATTATAGGGGTGACAACACACTGGGACAACTGATGTTTACTTTTTTCTCCTGATTCCTTATCCAATTTTGATGTAACAGAAATGTTCCAAACACCATTGATATTCAGTCTTCACTGCCTTCACATTGATATAGTGATATTGCCATGGTTTACAATAATTTGCAAGTCTTTAAATTTCATTGAACAACACAGGGCTCATATTAAACAGTTTCAAGCGTATCTGAGAGATGAAAGGTGACAGAACTGGTAATTACCTTGTTTCTCATTAACAATGACTTAGTACTCCAGGGATCCGTATTAGAATAAATATTCTATCTCCTGTTTATTAACCTTTGTTCTTTAAAATGGTGAATGAGTGCTGATAAAGCTATCGCTATTGCGACTGCCTCAGGAACTGATGATGTTTCCCAGCTCCTAATATGATTTGGAGTCACCTTACTAAAAATAAACATAACTTGACTCTATTATGCTCCAGACTGTCTGTACTTCTAACACAGGCATTCAACCTAAATACACAGGCAGTATCAGCTGGTGTCTCACCATCTACTATGAATGAAATCTACTATATAACTCTTGCATAGTTTTATTTATGCCAAACTGTAGTGAAACAAGTGCAGAAACACACAGAGCTCCTGTGTTTCCTTGGCCAAGGTTTATTTTGGAAGGCGAGATCTTGGTAAGGAATACAAGTTTTGCTGTGTTCTATGGGAACTGCCATCTGTCTTGTTTCCAACAGTAGCCAGAGCAAGCTGCTTCAAAAGTAAGTTCCCTAAATCCTAAATCTGGCTGTTACACAGCAACTTAATTGCTTAAGCTCAAGATAAATGTACCGAAGCCATGGAGTTTCTACTGCTTCAATAACGGATCATTTCAGATCTGACAATTTCCCCTTAATGACATCACTAATGAAGTATAATCGTTCTGACTACAGAGCCTTAGAAGAAACAGAACAAACAATGAGGAAATAGAATAAACATTGATTTAATAACAGAACAGCACTGTGTCTTGATGGAGAAAAGGCAGATGCGGTCAAGAAAATAAGTGAAATATCCACGCGCTAACATGACATTTTAGCCAAATTTGATGGGAGTATGTCCCCTAACTATAGGAGACAGAGTGACTGAAATGAAGGGGACTAAACACTCAGTGGGCTCAGTTACAATCTTCAGAGTAAATTAGCTTGGTAGCATTTATCGTATATCAATACTTTGGGGTTTTGTGACTGTACAGCAAAAAGATGAACTTTTGTAATTCTGTCTTATTTGTATTTGCATAAAAATTCAAAATTAAAACTTTTAATCAATTAAAAAAAAAAGAAAAAAAAAAAGGAGCAAATAGATTGGCCATCCTGTAAGGATTCCAAAGGTACCAAAGAGCTTTAGGGCTCAGTTCAAGCCTCATACTGTGAATGCCTGTCGTGAACACTGAAATTATTTTAGTAATTGCCTGCCTAATAAGCCATGCCCACAGACTGCAGATAGTGGGTGCTCTGAACCACACATTAAGTTTCTAACCACTGCACATAGGCATGGGAAGAATGTTGTTCTCAAGTGCACAGCCTCTACCGCAGTAATGGATCTGGGCAGCAGTGAGTTTTCAGTGTCACTGAAAAATCTCTGGAGAAAGAAATCTAGCATTTATATAGCCTCTTTATTTTTTGCTGTAAAGAACCCTGGGAATGATGACAACCACTTTTGATAAGAACTGGAACATATACTTAAAAGTCAGCTACAGTGATTGCCTTGTTACCTTTTAACTTCTCTGCCTGATGGTCACACTGACAGGTCTGACACTTTATTTAGTGGTGATTGGTAGTAAAATCTTCTCAGTTAGACACTTGTCACCTACCTTGCCTCGTTACTTTCCTGTGCATCTCCTCCAGGGGCTGATTCATTTCAGTAGCATTTGTTGCAAGCAGAACGCACTGGAACACAAAATCACACATGAAAATTGTACACTGTATTGAGTTTGGAAAGGAACACTCAACTTCCCTCATTTATTACTAACTAAAGCCCATACATTGTGAATCAACAGACGGTCACTCCACTGTCTCAGGACCTGCTTGAGAAACCTAACCAATTACCCATTTCTCTTCCCACTGCAGTCTTATTATGTACAACAGATAAACATCTGAAAATATCTAAGTATGATTTCAAAGGAAAATATTACAGTAGAAAATATGTAGTAAGAGAAGAAAGTGCATGTCTCATCTTTCCTAAATGAGTGTCCTAGTTCGGACTGAGAAAATTAATTTTCTTCATAGTGGTTGGTATGGTCCTGCATTTTGGATTTGTAATGATTATAGAGCAGATTTCTTTTGTTTGGCAGGCAGGATTGTGTAGTACAGGTAGTACAGCTGGGTCAGATCAGGACATGGCAGCAATAATTTTCTTTGCTGCTTTCTGAATAAAAGAAGGAGTATGATGCTAACAAGCATTCTGACACAATTGCTGGTAAACTACTTGCATTCCCAGCAAACCAAAAGCTGCTTGTGAGAAAAGGAAGAGCTAGAAAAGGATAATCTCATCCTTAACAGGGAGGTTTGCTCTTTCAGAGAGGAACAAAAAAACACCAAGACTCAAGTGCACTGGGGAAAGTGTCTCCCAGTGTCTCCCCAGCACTCTGATAAAGTCTATGCAATCATCTCTCTCAGATGGGATGGTGACCCCAGCTCCTCACTCCTGGGACATATCCTCCTCAGATGACTATTAAGTAAGGAATGTATTAATTTTGACAAAATACTTCAGCTCAACGCTGGGTTAAAGCAAAACTCAAGTATTTTCCTACAGCATCCAAAATGGACAACAGAATAAAGGTTTTTCAAGAAGGCCATAGTGAGCCTGCTTACAAGAGAAATTACAAAAGGTCTTTTTCATTTCACATCCCACTCAGATGCTCTCCTGACATGTCAGAGATTCTGTTTCTTCACGTGTCACGTGTTGTAGGCTGCACTTGTTAGAGAAAAACGTTTCCTCCACAGAGCTCACCTACTTCTATAATGAATTCCACTTTCAGGGGCACTGAGCATATTTAATTTTTCCTCTTGAAACTTTCTTTCTTTCCATTTGAAAGTTGCTTGCTTCAAACTCACTCAGAAGACGATCTTGACACTTCCACAGTTAAATTAAGAAAGTCTCACTTCTCTAGAGATACAAATGTCATTTTTGTCAGCCCAGCTGTCATCCCCTGCACTTTACTTGCCAACCAGCACCTTCTTGACTGGTGCCACTTTACCTGCTTAACCTCTCCTTCCCTGCTTTGGTGACTCAATTGCTTTTGATGGGAAGGTGTCTCCCAGTATTGAATTTTTTATTTAAAATCAGTGAGAACATTCACAAACGTTCTTGGCACAAACATCTAGTGCAACAAGTGAAGTCACCCATGATCATCTCTTGAATGAAATGAGTGCTGGGATTAAGACAACTGAAAAAGACAGAGGTGAAAATCTTTTTTTCAAACATGCCACAAAAATATCACAAAACACTGACAACAGATCAGCCTGTAACAGATATTTTCCTGAAAAATGACATTTTTTCAACCCACCTTAACTCTCTAGAATGAAAAGAAAGCCTGTTACAAACAACAATCGAAGGGAAAAGTTCAATTCATTTTATGCATACATTTGAACAAGGGTCAATTTTATTTCAGTACTCTGCTCTTGGGATGATTTGTTTCCTTTAGGGCTTGCACCGCCTTTCTGGCTGAGGTGATAAGTGAGTGACAGCAGCGCTGACAGCTCCATTAGCTACAAAAAGAGGACAGGTGAATGTCGCGTTGCACCACCTCTGGATAATGAGCTGGATTTCTGAACGCAACCCAGATTCCGGCAGGACGAGACACAGTGTGACAAGTTAGTGGTAGATGAAGCAACACATCCTGAGGACTTCTCTTATATCAAGGCCTTTTACTAACATACCTACTATATATAGTGCAAAGAAGGCAGGAAGAGGCAGGTGTTAGGGCTCTGGGCTCAGCCTCCTGCAAGCAGATGCCAGCTGCCTGCCCAAGGCAGCCAGATAAGATGCTGAACAAGATGCTTTGGATGCAATCGTCCACCTAGGGTTAGTGGTTATAAGCTGTGCTTATTAAAAAGGTGAACAGAGAGGGTAGCTATCTTGGTTTCTACTCAAGGATCTTTCTGTCACTTCATTACAAACCAAAACTGGAGTCCTAAAGGGAGCAGACTGTGTTCTGAAGCCTTGACATGCTCCAAGGATGAGGACAGATCCAGGTGCATTAGGATGTGATTATAAGCTTCAGTTGTATCAGAGCAACCATGTCAGATTTGGTGCTTGCATAGATGTGGGAAGCTCTCTGTTTGGGAATTACTGGTATTCAGTATTCAAATCACATTGTTTTTCACCCAGTAAAACACATATGTGAATCACAGCAAGCTATTCTGGCATGGACTGCTGCTATGGGTTGCCTAGAACTTTGGCACTTTTTCTCTTTTGTCTCATCTTGTATAGCTGTTGTAGAAACCTGTTTTTTCCAAGCTTTTCCTGGAAAAAAAAAAAAAAATGCTTATCAGTAAAGAGAACTGCTTCTCATCTCATGCTTTGCATGTGAAAAAAAACTTGTAAATAAAAGGAATTTAACAAAAAGAAAAGGAAAAAAAATTGGGGAACACACACATTTATGTTTCTATTCTGAAGTGATATTGAAAATGGGATTTACTGAAAAAAAAAAAAAAAAGAAAAAATAAACAAGAAAATCAACTTTTTCCAGGAGAGAGTTAGGCCATTTTCTTCATGTTTCTCATGGGAAGAATTTAAGCCTCTATTATTAGGTACTTAATATATGGCTAAAGTCAAGGAGGGAACAGAAGAAGCCTCCTATTACGTGGAAGCACAGAGACACATACAATAGGCATAGGGACAATATTGTTTGGCATATTCCTAACTCAGATCCTTGTAGGTGCTGCGGGAGTGAAAATTCTTGTAGGACTCTTTACATTCTTTCGTACAACATGCTGACAAAAAAAATCCCTCAGCTCCTGTTCTCTCCCTGCATTAACACAATTCATAACACATTCAACAAAAATTTATTACTTAAGTTTGACAAAGACTCGGAAGGGGCCTCCGTTTGTGAACAGGTGAAAATGAATTGAATGGGGAAGTAGGAGGTGCTACTGGTTACCTTATAACAATTCTCTTATTGGATGTACTAAATAGATTTCTCAAGCAGACGAAGAGCCAAGAAAGAAGAGGGACAAAATTAAATGTTGATCTAAGAAAGGCAGATACAAAAGGTGATCTGTACCACTAAAGAGTGAAAAAAAATTCAGAAACTGTATGGCATTAATGAGAGAGATTGATTTAATTAGCCAGCATAACCTCATTTATCACATTAACCAGAGGAGACGCGCCCAAATACAGCAGTGTTTGAAGGTCAGAGCTGGATGCAACACACCTCCTGTACCACCCATGTGTCCAGCCACAGAGATCTGATCTACTTAGACTAGAATAAAAAGTCACTGATAGACAGTTACGGAAAGCCTTCGACAATGACCAAGAGCCTCCATACGAATAACACAGTGCTTTATGTTGGAATTGGATCAATTCAGCCTACTAATAATCTGAAATTTCTGGATTTCCAAAGTTTACGGGAATTAAACAACAACAAAAACTTACTCAGATAGCATTATCTCTAACACTGAAGTTGGAGCCCTTAAGTTTTGGGCAATTGCATTGTTTCATGACAGCAGATCAGTCCCTGCCAGTCTTCTGTGCTCTACTGCTTTTGCCTCTTTTATTCAGGAAGGAACTTAAATAATGATAAGGCTCTGAAAGAATTCTCAGCAAAAAGCTTCTCAAGGGCTCATTTACAGTCTCAGCCACACTGGGGTAAGACTCAAGTACCTCAAAGCAACAAGGGATACATGCCAGCCTAAATTGGCCCTAAATTAGCAGTTCTTTGTCAACTGGGAGCTCAGGTATCTTCCAGCATTCAGTGCTGCTCCTGAGTATTTTTGCCTCTAATTGGAATTTCCCTACTTTCAGTGTGAAATTATTCATTAAAAAAAATTAAGCTTCTAATATCATTTCCTCTTTTGTTTCCTGATTTATCAAGAGCTTGTGAAAAGTGCCTTGCAAGTGTTTATAGTTGTTTCAGGTTTTAAACGGTGCATGGGGAGCTGTTACACTTTCCTAAGTATCTCTTACTTGAATTGAAGCTCCTATTTAAAGAAAAAGCATAACAGGACCCATGTTGGTTAATTCCATCACCCTCCATTCCTTCAGGAAGAGTGAGAAAGGCATCCCCAGAGCCTCCCTCCTTCTGCATCATGTCAGGAGCACAGCCGAGACCCTGCTCCAATGAACCTTAATCCACGGGAGCCTCGGATAGCCTGGAACACCACGAAGCAGGGCTTTGCAGCCCCTAAACCCTCAGCTCACCGAAGGGTCAGGCAAGCATCCAGCACCAACACCCACACAAGAAGCAGTCAGGAAGGATTGGGATTGGCTGCCGTGCCGGATGCTTGTGCATGCCTTGGAGTTGAACACTGATGCTGGAAATTAGAGCCCGCTCACAACTCCTTTAGTAAGTCTATTTCAAGTATGTTTAAACTTCCTTTACAGTGGCCACACAGTAGATTCAGTCTGAAAGATGTTTTCTGCTACAGAGAAGGGTATTGTGTTGTTTTGGTTCCACTGCATGCAGAACAGAAAGAGCTGAAGTCTTAATACAGTCCTATTCCTTCTCTCTTGGTCCCTTTCACACTCGCTTGTTATCTTTCAAAGTTTCCTCTGAAATAATTCATAAATGTGTTATTATTACTTTTTTAATGTTAGTGCAGTAATTACAGGCCAGTTCTCGCACAAAGTGGCCAAAGCTCAGGGGGGCTGACACTCCTTTCAGAAGCAGGAGGGAGACTGCAGTACTCCTACTGATGCAAGAGATCCAGGCTGCACATGCATCAGAGTATTTCCATGGCACACCAGTAGCACAAAAGGAAAAAGTCTAGTGAGTAGGCCAGCAGGTTCTTAGGGAGAATGCAAGTAGGCCTCAGGTCTTACCACAGACTTTTACTTTCTCACCTGTTAATTACATTTTTGCTTTAGGATCCTGCCTTACTCTTCAGCTTCTGTTTCTTCTGTAGAGTTGTAGTGTACTCAGGTAGCAAGGGAACATCATTAAATACACAACATTTTTTCTTATACTAATTGTACAAGGGAGAGAACGTCTCTGGTGTCCCTCTGCTAAACCTTCCTGTATCACGTACTCTTTCCAGTGACCCATGTTCTAGGCAGGATGTGCAGCACAGGCAGTGTGTACAGCAATACTCAGATTAAACAAAAACAGTTCATGGTTGGAAAGTCACCCTTTAGTCCTCAGTCGGTGGCAATGAAGAAAGACAGTCCTAGGTTTTAGCAGTTGCCTTTAAAACAAATGACACCCCTGGCAATTTATCTCAGCATCTGGAGTGTAGCTATGAGTTGGTAATGTTGTATCCACCTCAGAGAAGGGGATTCTCATACAATCCCTTGTAAAAGCAGGGCTGCTCATCCTTGTGCACAGCAAGCATTAGATTTGGATGGCAAAGGCTGAAATCCACCATTAATGCTAATCCTTGCCTCTTTCACCAAGGCAGGAAATTCCAAATCTGTCATCAAAGCAACACATGGAATGAATAATCAGAGCTTTTTGTTTTTCTAATAGATGGATTAGAACAAAACAAGCCGTGTGCATCTCAAAGACTGGATACTATATTAATGCCAACTCTGTGAGAGTATAAATAGGCTGATGCAGTTTGATAGTAAGCATAATTTCCTAGGCCAGCATAAGTGAATTGCTTACTGGTTAAACCATGTTTGCTGTAGATACCCAGCCACTGTGCTGGTCTGCAGGACAGAACAACTGCAACAAATACCCCAGCATCTCACAAAATATGGGAAAGTATCAGCTGCCATTCAACAGCGTAGAAATAACACAGTAGTGAAACTAATAAATAAATACAAACAGGTTTAGGGCATTGTCCTTTGAAACGCTGTCCTCTGGGTTAAAGATATGAAGATTTAGGTTTTAATAATTCTGGCGTACAAGGAACCGTTCCTCTCCCCTGTGTAAGTGCTTCAGTTCTTGTTCCTAGCTACATAAATCACAGTCAGGGTAAACGCATTACAAGTTAAGGGAAGGAAATATCATCATCTCTTAGCAGACTCTGGGAGCAACGGCTTCGCACATGCGTACAGAAAGACCATGCAACTTAGAATGAAATAAGATAGTGTTTCACAAACACTATTCTAGACCAAATTCATGCTTATCTATGAAACCCTTGACTGCTTACCCTCAAAAAATATGTAATGTTGTTTCTCTCGTAAACATCTATTTCGTGACGTCACTGTGCTTTTCTCCCATTTTTCAGTGCGTATCAGTGATGGGGAAGAAAGAACAGATCTCAGTGCCCAAACCCAAGAGTGCCAGCCACAAGACCTATGGATAGCCAGTAGTACCAAGCCAAAGCTGTACTCCTGAGAAACAGAAAAAACTTCTGATCTAATTTGATGAAGAAGAGTTGACAGAGCCCATACATGCTGCTGACATGTAACATCTCTCCCATGACAGAAGATGTACCTGAAAGTGGGTGGCAAAGAGATATTACAGTGTTGACCATACTGTCCACATTTCATGATCACAAATCGGTTTCCAGTTGACAAGGCTCATTTTTCAGTGCAGCACCGTCATCTTCAAGCCTCTGTCAAACAGTTATAACTTCATCAGAGCATCTGGGAATACATTTAACAAAATTGCCTTTTGCAGAAGTGAGATAGTACCAAAGCAATACAATTCTGAAAAAAAACAACAGCACAGACAGAAGGAGAGAAGTTATCTGGAAAACAGAGGAAGACTGGCCCTCAATTTTCTAGTAAAATACCTCAGTGCATTATAGCATGCACATTATTATTATTTTTTTTTTTTTTAGGAATTACAGTAAAATAAAATTACCAGAGTTCTGCAATGTGTGCAACACCATTTCATTAGAAGGATAAAAAGCCAAAACTGTGCTTTGTTATCAATGAATTAAGCATGAAGACAGCTTCTACGTGACCTTTAATTTTGAATTCCTCATGAAATCAGACGTACAAGATATTCCTGTTTGAAGGCATAAGCACAATTCCTGAAGCTGCGTCTAAACATGCGATAAGCTCACAATTCTTTAATGCTTTCTTCCAAATAAACAAAAGCCTTTTCATACATCTCATCAAAAACTTAAAACCACACTTGGATTATGTGATAAAACGCTTCAAGGCACAAAATACCAAAAGTAAATTTGCATTTTGTGCATTACTGCATTACATATAATCTTTAATTAAGGGTTCATATTAAACTAATAAATAAAAATAATCTAGTTCATCTTTTGCAGCTGTGGATGATTTGTGCATTGTTGTTGTGCACGCATTAGGGTAACACAGCCCGTGATATGTCTTAATATACAAAACATATAACTAATCAGAATTGTTACTTGAAATTGAGCTTAAGCAAGACAAAATACTTAACAGTTTGTGGCAGTAAGCACAAGTGGAATGCAGTGACATTGGCTGTTCAGTGTGGTCTGCAATAAAATGTACCTGATAACTGACTTGGTCTCTTTGTCTCAGCTCAATTAAGCTGCAAGTAAAGACCTCAAGTGTTCTCTTCAAGATAGCCAAAAAGCTGGACCCAACATAGCTATCGGACATTTCAATACTCAAAGACTATGTCAAACCACTTTATTGCCCAGGCACGATGGAGAGTTATGATCCAAGCAAGAGGTTTTTGCACCCAAGAGAAGTTGTCATTGTCATTTAGTTCAGTTGTGGTTGGACTTGATGATCTTTAAGTTCTTTTCCAACCTGAGCAATTCTGTGATTCTATTCTGTGATTGTGGCCTCTCCACCTATGGAGGAAATCAACACAGAAACTCTGTGCCATGACAAATCCAACTTTCTCCTTCAAGGCATGCTTCTTCTAACAGATACATCAAGGAGGGCACATATTTAAAACAAACAAGCAACTGCTCCCTGTTCAGCCCCACCAAATGAAGACAGGTCTTCTGTGCTTGCCCTGTGCAGTAGGAAAGGGTGAACCATGCCTTGAAGTTTTATACACCCTCAGGAATCAACCAAGTCCTGTCCTATATTCTATCTGTCAAATTCTTGATAGCTACAAAACTATTAAGGCAAAAATATCAAGCATCTAAGCTCTTCTCGAACAGTAATGTTTTCCATTAATGACTACTGGAATTTGACCAGTGTCTATCTCTCACCACTGTACGTTGATCTCAGTTCACCAACAGTGTGTGTAAACATCAGTTTCATTATCAAATTCATATCAGGAGAGAGGGAATATAACGTTTGGTTTTTGCTTAAGCATTTAATAATGGGAATTACATTCTCTTTGTACCAAACATTAAATTAACAAAAGATTCAAGAATTCACTGTGTATGGAGTATTAAAAAAAAAAAAAAAAAAGCCCAAATATCCAATGGATCAGCGACAGAGAACTAAATAAGAACAAAATATTTTTACCTACAAGTAAAAATATGTAATACGTATTATACATAATATCTTCCTCAGATGGGGACTAATTTACTAGAACATCTACTTCACATTTATGGTCAGGAACCCCTAGTGGTTGTTAATGACAGCTGAAGGGCTTTTCCTGCATGGTAGGTGAAGACTGGAACAGGGCTTGAGATGGTGGCATTGAGATCCTGACTCCTGCCGAGGTCTGAATGGAAATCCCAAGGCAAATCTCTCAGTGGGAACTAAAAAGAAAATTAACAGGCCAGAGGGCATTGTAGGTTTTTCTATGAACCAATCTTATTAAACGTTTTCACAGTGACCATGGCACAGTGACACGGTCCACCAGAAATGTTTTAAGAACATTTGCTGATGATGCAGCGGTCAGAAACATCATTAATAAAGATGAGGATCAGGACAACTTGAGAAAGGATCAAACATCCAGAGCAAAGAGTCACGCACATACAAAATAACTGGATTTTCTGCCAGAGAATAATGGCATTCCTTAGGTCACCACAGTTGGTAACAGAAGTGGAGTAAAGCTGTAGTGTTTGCTGTGAACCACCAGTGTGATGCAAAGGTGGAAAAAACAGAAGCTCTGACATATAACGCAAAGTGTTCCCAAAGGAATTACAAAGTAAATGTCACTCTGCTGGCACAGTTTGTTCTTGCCTTCACAAGCAAGATTACTTCAAACCAGAACAGACAGAATCTGGTAAAACACAGTATCTATTTTAGCGAAGGGAACTATTAATAAAATAAACACTGAGGGGAGACAGGATTATTCCCCAAACACAGAAATATGTTTAAGAGTCCAAGAAGAAAACTAACTTCTACATTAAAGAATGTTGCTGGGATAACAACCACAACAACATGGTATAAATTAGCCAGAGATACACCAGAAATCGTATTTCTATCAGATAAGTGAGGCTCGGGATCAGGTTTCCAGTAAGTGTAGTAGGACAAAAAAAATAACTGACTGAATTTATGTGGGATCAGGATATGAAAGTAGATGTATGAGACATAACCATACGGAAGAGTGACAGCAGTAACAGGAGACTGGCTTCAAGGGATAGAAGTCCTGCAGGTTCTGAATTCCATCTCTTTAGAAGATGCTTTAAAATGATGTTCTACGGCCCAAGTAAAAATGATTAATACTAATTACGGAACACGTCTGGTATGTCAAGAGACAAAAATCTGCACAACAAAGTAAATAGCCTGTGTAAGATCTTTCTTATTTAGTAGTATCCTGGTAACTACAACAACAAATTTCCATTGGTTTCTACTTTAAAGAAACATTTTCTATATTAAATGAAAGCTAATATACTCTAGTTAATGGTGACTTTTGCAGAGCAAGCATCAAAATCTTGACAATGATGAGGGTGCAGATTGGAATGCATACCGTACCAAATCCAGAGATAATTAGAGAAAATGTAAAATGTATCAGCATTATTCTATGAAAAAAATATTTAGTTTGTGTGATCATTAAAAAAAAACCAATAAACAAACAATAGGTAAGAAAATGTTTCAATTTATAAGCTACAATGCTAATTCCAAAATCCCCAACCACCAAGATGTTTCTTTACCTGCTTGCAGCAACCTAAAAGCATCTTTCAGGACAGGAAATAATTTCCTTCAGGCCTGTTATTAATCTCTTATCCCAAAGCATCTTTCAGAGCCCTCTGTCATGCTGTGCTCCCCATCTTCTGCTGTGCTCCCTCATGCCTTGTTTGCTTACCTAGCACCAACCTACCAGACCTGCCCCAGCTGTCCTTGTGGATGGGAGCACAGTGCTCTTCACATACTCAAGACAAAATGCAACAGTTGAGCTGTGTTTGTTCATCTCAACTGCAAAATATGACTTTAAAATTACTCTGAATCAATTAAAACAACAACTCACCTGTTCTTCTCAATGGTCATCAATTTAAAAGGTGCTCTTTAGTATATTTTCATTTTTGGTCACGTGCTTGAGAATATTTGTTCCAGCAATTTTACAAAACCTTTTTTTCCTTTTTGGCAGCAAAGCACAAGCTATAAATTGTCCCCTACCTTCATTTTCTTTCAAAGCTCAAACAAAGGACTGCTCTTGCCCTCTTAATAGATCCATGTAAATCAAAGCCTGGTAAAGAGCAAGTCTGGTAATCTGAGAAAACAGACAACACTAACTATACAATTGGATCACTACAGATTCCAAATCATAACTTCTTAATGGTCACAGACAAAGTTCTGACAAAATTTACAAAGAAATTGAGAGAAGAGCCATTACATCATGAATACACTCAATAATCCAACAAATCTAGGAATGTACTGCTGATAGAGCACTTGATTCATAGAATTCTTTGAGTCGTAAGAGTCCCATAAAGGTCATCTATCCAACTCCCTAGCAATGAACAGGGATGCCTATAGTTAGGTCCTAAGCTAGGTTGCTTAGAGTCCCATCCAGCCTGACCGTGAGTGTCTGCAGGGACAGGGCATTCACCACATCACTGGGCAATCTGTTTCACTATCCCTATTGTAAAAATAGACATATTTTACATCCAGTCTAAATCTCCCCTATTTTAGTTTGAAACCATTTCCCTTTGTCCTCTCACAACAGACCCTGTTAGTATCTGTCCTCTTCCTTTTCATAGCCCCCCTGCCACCCCCCCCCCTTTAGATACTGAAAGCCTGATCTCAGGTCTTGCCGATGCCTTCTCTCCTCCAGGCTGAACAGCCCCAGCTCACTCAGCCTGTTCTTCTAGGTGTTTTATCCCTTGCAACATTTTTGTGGCCTCCTTCTGTATGCACTCCAACAGGTCCTTTCCCCGTTCTTCTACAGCTAGTCCTTCCACTCCATTTCCACATGGATTGAGCCTTCCCATGATGACAACAACTAACTCTATGTCTCTCCAGACATATCCCAGGACTTTCTCAGACATATCTGGCCCCACTTCTAGATACACACCAACCCAACTGAAGAAAAAACCCTTCATCTCCCTCCTGCACATGCTGTATTATTGCTGGCTGATGAAACCATGACAGGAATGGCAGATGTATCTTATTCACCAGTCTGTCTCCAATGGGTATAACTCAACTTAGGTCCATAGGGACTTTTTCACACTGGCAGTGTTGAGCAAGTAACCTTGCCGCTGGCAGGAAAACCGCAACTCTCCCAACCCTCAATAATACAGGCAGACCAGTAAGAAAACGCATGCCAGAAAAAGACAGTCAGCCAATTAGGGTGTAATTAGGGTGTAATTAACATGTGCAAATCATTAAGGTGTAGAGTCTCTTTCCCAACCCCCTAGCCATTGGAGCTGTCACTAACAAAACGCAGAACTCATCCACAGCGTCCCCTGTTATCACAGAAAAAAAACACATAATAAAATTCTTCACATCCTTGAAGAAGTGATCAAAAACATGCAAGTTAAAATGACATTTTATATTATAAAATAAACTGTTTTCTAATATTTACAATGAGAAATTGATAGGCATTTATATCATCATTGAATACAAGCAGATAGAAGGAGCGTCTATTACTGAGGATGTAATATAATGACCAATGCAATCCATGTGTAAGACAACTAGATGGGGACAAAGCAAGAGCCATTATACACAATTTGAAGTTAGACAAATATTCACGGTTATCATTATAAGAATGCTATCTAACTTTCCTGAACTATAGCACCATGAGATCTGAACACAGCAATTGCTGTCTGCCATAACAGAAATATCACACTTGCCTGTCACAGTAACATATTGGAAGACACAGCGTTGCTAATGAGTGGTTATAGCAAAATTCCTGATATTCTGTGAAAACTGCTAAAAGCTCCCTGGCATCTGCCATGAGCCAATTCAGCCCATTTTGAAAGAAACTGAAGAAGCCTAGTAAAGACTGGGTTGTGCAATGTTTCTGTAACTTGTCCATCTGAGGACTTTGCAATTCTTCAACAGAAGATAAAAAGAAAACTTGGAGCGGAACTGAAAGGAACAATGCAAATAAGCTAACACAGTACTTCCAACAAGAAATCTGTCATTTACAAAGAAATAGAGTTGGCTAGGAGAGAAATGAAAGAATGCAAAGTCTAAAATTGAAACCATAACGATGTTCTGGAGGACCAACAATGAAGGCAGCAAAACAGAAAGAATTACTGAAACACATTTGCATTTAAATCCAAAATTAAGTGCAAAAACATATGTTATAAATTTTAATTAAAGCTGCTCCTTATATCTACAAAGTTTTCCACATAAAAAAGTGGAACACAGGCAAGGCAGAACTTGCCCTTCACTCACAGTGCAACATCAGCACAGCTCCCTGCATCAATCCTTTTGTCGATATTGTTCAGTGAATCCTAGCCTACACTGGAGGTGACTGAAACTAAACTAGAAAGTCACCCTAATTTTGGAGATAAAATAACCACATTGGGACTTATTTTGGTACGACAGCTTAGCTATTCCAGTTCATTATAATGGTCAAACTTGTTTAAAGAAGGTAACAAGCTCTACACTTGACCCGTTAACGACAGAAACAATACTGTTCTCCACTGGTGCTAATGGAGAACACCCCTTGTCTGACACATAGGAGGTGCATGTAAGAATTAAAGCTGACATCATTTTAAATAGCTTCTTGTTGCCTTATACTGTTTGGAAACTGCGTATTAGTAGAGGAGGCACATCTATCTCCGTTAATGTGAGTGGGTACTTCTTAACGTCATAGTTGATTTATTATTATGGCTTTAAGACTGAGGCTGTACTTGACACTATAGAAAGTAAAATAAAGATACTTTTTGCCATGAAATAAAATGCACTGTAACAGATACAAAACAATAGGGAAAACAGAAAGCAATAAGTAGGATCAAATGTTTTCTTAAAACAAAACAAAACAAAAAAAACAGCTGGCAGCCAGCTACTGTCTGGAGCAGTTTCCCATCTGCATGGCGTTTGTCTACATGCTTTAAAGGTAAGCAAGCTACATATGTACCCAAACCCAATGGCCAGCTGAGACCACCTGTCCATGCTGTGGTCTCTCCCAGCTTCCTGCTCAACAGCAGTCTGTTCACTGAGGGAAAGGAGCGAGCAGAGGAGGAAATAAAAAGGCTCAGCCTTGGTGCTACGCAAGCAATCCTAAGCAGCAGCCAGAACAGCAGTGCATTACCTGCACTGTCAGAGCCACAAAACCAACCTGCAGCATGATAGCTACAAAGATTGTTAACTCCATCCCAGTCAGATCCTGTACACCAATGCACAAGGGTAAAAAAAAAAAAAAAGAAAAAAGAAAAAAAATGGAAGCTTTAAGTATATGCAGGCAGGAGGCAAGCTCCTAAAAGGCTCACTGTTATCAGTGTACATGCTGGGCTTGGTGCTCCCTCAGGATTTGCTTCCTGAGCCAGGTACAGCACTGCCACAGCAGGAGCGTGGCAGGATAGGGCTATGCATGTTTCTTCATCTCCAGAAGGCTTTTCCTTGTTCCCAAATATTCCTGATGAAGTGTCTATGCACACCATTCTGCACCTAAATACAATACTAATGCCAGATTTACTCTGTATGGCCACAGTAGCAAATGAAGCAGGATGTGACAGAGACTTAACCCCAAAAGCACATATTTTGTGACCTAAGATAGCTCTATATTTGCAAAACCATAATAGGGGTCATTTCAACAAATTGGGAAAGATTTTAAAGTTGGAGTATTTCTGTGCAATTGCTCAATCCTATTCTGAGCAGTCACAGAAATCCAACTCACTCCAAAAACAAAAATGGTAACAGATTCTGTGTTCAATGAAAAAACACCATCACTCTTGTGAAAGGCAGGTAAGCATGCAGAGCAGAGATGGACAATAATCTTTCATTTCCAGCAGTTTCTGCAAAGTCAGCCCTCATGGGGATACCCTTTTCTGAAGCTGAAGGAATAATTATTTCAAACAACCATAAAACCTTGATTCTTCAAAACATTGTCAGTTTCCCAAAATATTACATACGGTATGCTAACATGAACATGGTCTTTCTTCACTCACAAGAAGGAAGGTAAACATTAATGCAGAAATAATAAACATGATAAACATAAAAGTTTAACAAAAACTAGATTTTGTATTTTAAAGTTGGCCTTCTACCTTTATTAGAGCAAAGAAAGGACACTTCAGCATCCATAACATTAAATATTTTAGATCCCCTCTTCGCTGCCTGTCTTTTTAGGACTACTAATACTGTCGGATAAGGTAGTATTGACTACATATAACTTAGTACAGTTTGATGTGAGCAGTGACTCTTATAACAACATCTAAGAATGTACTGGATGTAAAAGCTAACTCTGTCTTTGGCTTTGAATCTCTTTCAGATAGAAAGAATAATGTGTGCTATAGCTCATTCTGCTTTGTATTGCCAGGAGATTTTCTTTTAGGTGTCGCACCATTGGAAGGTCTCTGTATATGTCTGATGGAAAGGAATTTGAGAAGAGTTTTCCACATAGGTAGCTGAGTTCTTCACAGCTTCAGAAAGGCAACCTGTAAAAGGAAGCAAAAACAGAACTGTGGTTAGTCTCAATACTGCAGAATCACAAAAAAAAAGACGTTTAATTGAAATTACATATTACAATAATCTTTTCATTTAAAACCAAAACCACTAATGCGATGAGCGAGAAGATGCTATATTAGAAATCAGTTACTTTTCCACCACATTTTTGCCTAACATTTATCTCTCCAAAGATACTAACTTAGAAAGTAGTTCGCTGACTGGAGACACAATCATATGTCAGGATTCTTATCTGACAAGGAAATTGTTTCGGATATTGAACTGGGAACAAGCACCACATCTTGCAGATCACAAGGACGAAAAAAAAGATGGGACAGATACCACCATGTGAGGACAAAATAAAAAAGACTACATGTTACAGAACTGACTCCGGAAAAACACAAAAACATGGAAGAAAAAGAATAGAGACACTTTTTTACTTCAAAGAACTTTTCAACTGTACTCAAGTGAAAAAATTACTTATCACTTTCCATTTTCTGAACCGACAGTCAATAATTGGTCTACTTGATACTGTAAGCAAGCAATACAGGAAGCACGATCAGCCAAAAGGACCTGAATTGAAGCATAAAATATCACCAAGCATTTAGAACAGAGGGTAAACAAAGAAAAAACAAAACTATCCTATGGCCAAACAGTGTTTAACAGAGAGCTGTATGTCTGCTATACAGGATGTAAAAAATTAAGCAAGTTTGAACATATCTAAGAGGATTCTCAGAAAATCATACAAAAGATTCACATTTAAAATAACACGACTATGAAGTGCTAATGGGATATGGCAACAGAAATTCTTGGCTAGAATGGTAAAAATCAAGTCACATCTCTTCCTAAATAACTTCTTCTACTCCAACAATCCCAGCAGTACCCTTTGAGAAAGCTGCAGTGTTACTACATGGAGGAGTTTATTTACAGAGACAGGACAACAGAGAGCCACAAAAGCTTCCATATTTCTGAATCATTCTGTTCTTCCAAAGTAGAACAAAAATTCAGAGAAAAGGATTTTCACGTACAACAAATTTCCAGAAATGCCTGGAGGCAAAGCTGGCCAGTATGCAGCCAGGGTGCATACTGGTCAGGGTGGAAGTCTGAGATTTTCCTGGGAAACTCAGCATCACATTGACACCTTCTCATTGTGCTTTTTCATTCAGTTTAATCAGCACTTCCCAACAGAAAGCTGCTCCAGTGCAAACATTCCTGTCAGCTCAACCAAGGGTAACTGTAAAGGCTTGAAATGGCTCATCCTATATGGTAATTTATCATCTACTAGGCAAAGATTCCGAACCTTACACAAAGTGTAAGAAGAACCAATGTGCCTATCACCTTTCTCATGATCTAGTCACTCAGATGAACAGAGACAGATACACAATTAAATGTAAATTCTTACCTATGCAGAGAGTTATAAGTAACACAGACTAGGAAGGAAATCCTGGCCCAAATTAAGTCACAGGCAAAACTCACTGTGAGTTCGACACAACCATAAATTTGCCCCTTGCATGGCAAGGAAGATGTCCTCGTTTCAACTGAAACAACATCAACAGCTCAATGATGTTTCGGTTGTTGTTGAGTGATGGAAGCATGCCTGGGGCCAGGCCAGCTGCTCAGCAGGGAAGAGCCACTGCCTTCATAGTGTGGTGGAACCTTTGGGGTGAGTGAGCAAAAGGCTGCATTGTGTTTAGGTGCCTGCTGAGTTAAGCCACAACAGAAGAAAGAAGTATTTTTTAAAAAAGAATTTTTTAAAAATCTAGAAAGACAATAAACATTTTAATACATGACATAAGATTTTAAGCTTTTTTTTTTTTTTTTTTTTTTTCCAAGCCCAAGACTATAGACTCTTCTTGTACCTGCTTCTGAGGTATCATTGGAATGGATGTACTCATTTGACTACTTGGTATATTTTATAATGCATGTATGAAATGCACTTATTCACTCCTCTGAGAATATTATTTGCAACAAAATGTTTTCCTGAACCTTTAGGCTCCCCTACTTCCCAATAAAATGAAAAATGTCTAAAGGAATCATTTTTCAGTGTCTGCATTTCCATTTAATATCAATGTGCATGAGAAAAAGCATATCAGCTCATTCGTAAAGTTGACAGAGCTGACAAAAAATGGGCTAACACATGGAAATCATAAGCTCTTTAAAAAACACCTGCAACACATGAAGATGTTCAAGGATGAAAACTACTCAAAGTAAATAACTTAAAGTTCCTCCACAACCAAAGTTCAATATGAAGCATGTAAAATGACTCCCTTTATTGTATCCAGATGCTCTTGGATTGCTGTATGTTCTAGGTAACACAGGCTGGCACTGTACACTGGTTTCAAAATTACGAACCTATGAGTTGGACAAGTGGAAGGGAGTGCTTATCCTGCTAAGTGAAGAGCTAGGGGAGATTTTCTTTGCAAAATGGACAATACCAGTCTACTCACGGTCTTTTAGCGAAGTTCACAAATGCAGTATTTCACTGCAACCACTGCACTCTAGAAGAAAAATCATGTACCCAACAGCTACCTGATCTACAAACTGACGTGTATCACTAAGTTAAGAATAAAAGTCACTTCCCTAATTCAAGGTTCTTGATATTGCCCATACCTCGACATATTGCTTCCTTTTTTCAATGGCTCAAAATAGCTAATTGCAAACCTCTGCTAAGACCTGACTTCTGTACTCCAGCATCCTTACTTATATGACAGGTAATGTTATTTTTTCATTTCCTCTCCAGTTCATCTTAAGATGATCATCTTATTCTGTCATAGCACCAAATGCATTGCAGCACTCCACCTTGTTATTTTCTATAGTGCCAGAAATTGCTGCATAATGAATGAACACAAACTCCACATTTTCAACATTTTAAAGAGATCTCTATACAGTGGGAGCTAGAGCACCACAGCCATACAAAGGATATATCTCACAAAGTCACGTTTTTCGTAAACAATAAAACAACTACAACTTTGTTAAAAGCTTTTAGAACCAGGGCAAGTTAAGAAATTCAAACTAAGATATTCAGTTCTAAAAACTGTGCTCCCTCAGCTTTCCCAGGAAAATGCAAAATATCAAACTTAAGCATTCTCCATACTACGTGAAAATGACGCTGAGAATTTAGGAAAAGCAACTTGACAGCGTGGTCAAATTTACATGGTCAAACAAGTACACCAGGCTGAAAGCTACCAAAACAGAGGCTGACAATGTTCTTTTCTCAGTAGGGAGAAAGTAGATAGGGGGCTATAGGTTTCAGTTGTTCTGAATCTCTCTCATAACATTTACTTTCATGGAGCATTTCATCATTTTCCTGACTTCTTAAGATAAAAACCTCACAGAAAACAACAGTGGGGTGAAGATATTCAGTACTGAATAGGGCATTGAGTCACAGAATCATACCCCGAGGAGTAACAGGTAAAAGAAAAAAATTTATAACTTCAGAAAATATTTGAAAAGCTCTGGAGTCCTGACAAACTAGGGAGATAAAAGAGGACGGTTTCAGATGGCAGAAGCTGCTGCAAAGAAATCTGCTCTCCCCAAAATGGTAACACTGGGTAAACAGGCTGGTGTAAGAGAAGCAGAAGCGTGACTAGAGGCAGTGAAACAATAAATTTTAAAGAAATGCAATCTGCAAATCCAGTGCATACAATCTGTTTTGTGGAGCTGACAATAGACAGAGGATATGCAGCAACAAAAGAAAGTTATTTTCTCAGCTAAGGAAAGGAAAAGTAGTTCAATCTCACCCAAGTTTAAAACTGTTCTTGTTTGTATTCCCTTTAGAGGAAAGAAACCAAGTGAACTGTGCATAAGAAAAGATCCTTCTGTATGCCTCTAAAAGTTGAGGACGCAATTTCTAACACCTATGTCTCTTCCAACAACTAAACAGAAGTAGGTATAAGATACACAACAGAATTTCCCTTCAGTATAAGAGAGAGAACTGTACATACGTCGCTCCAAAATAAATGCCTCATATTTATTGCCACAGAAACTACAACGAATTCAAAGAGCACAATAACACTATCAGATAGAACAAACTCTCAGCTATAAAACACTGTTTTTCACTGTAGTTACCACCTTCAACCATGCATTTTTACCAGTGATGAACAAGAGTCTGCATGCCACACTCGTAATTATTTGCACCAGTGGAGGTGACCCAGCGTTGCTATTGCTGAAACACACCCCCACCACCTCACTACACTCACATTCACTCTTTCATCTCCATAAACATTACGCAAGTGTCAGTGAATGTCAATGGGTGCAATTTTTTTTCTGCATGGAGGAATTCAATGCCACACCTTTGCCTCATCCACACTTTCATGTCAGATACCATTGTGTCAGACCACCCCTCTGCTGCCATTTGTCACACAGCAACAACATGGAATGGAAAACTGGCAGGAAGGTTCAGTCTCTACTGCCATATCACCAACATCCGCCTCTAACTTTGTGGGCCAACATAATAAAATAGGAGACATTACTTTCAGAGCAGCCCTTGTACTTCTGTCTACTCCTACATAATTATAAAGGAAAACAGTGAGAAGAAAGTAGTTACATATGCTTCAGTTTCAGAAGATAATTACCTGCTACACCTATAAGCCCTTCCTGAAATATGACTGTTCTGTTTTTGCTTTTTTGCTGTGCACCAAAGAATAAAAGGCTACCACCAGGCTCCAGTCTGAGCATTAAATGTATAAAACACTTTTTATGTTAATTGTTTCTTTTGAACATTAGACTCATTTTTAAACACTACCACACACGGTTCATAACACTGCAGTTTGTTTTAGAAGAAAGCAACTCATAGGGCTCCCTTAAATCTTACCAACAGCAGGCAGATAATCTGGACATAACCTCCCATGCTTTGGTTCTGCACAGGTGCTAGCGTGAAATCAAGTGTGACTGAATGACTGTAGAGGAAATTCTGATTACACGCTAGTGAAGCTACAGCCTGTAATCAACATCAAATGCTGTATTCATTACCACTCAAAATTGACAGGTAACAGGTAATGCCATTCCATTCACATATGGACAGGAACTGAAAATCTTTCCTGAGAGGAAGTGGGCAGATCTCTGTTCCTAGATCCAGATGCACTGGTGGAAGCAATTAACTTCACAGGTTCAGAATCCCTCTGCTGCAGTTCCTCTCTCCCTGCAGAATGCCTTTTCAAGCTTCCTATTCAGTGTTTAGTAAAAATCAGACTGGTAAGCTAAACTCTGGTCTATGCTAACCTCAGTGATTTATCCTAGAAACAAGAAAGGGAGGGCTCCCAGAGACAATTCTGCTGGCAGACCACAGGGGAGAGACTAAGCTCTATTTGGAACAACAGTGAAAAGCTGAGAATAGCATTTTCTTCCACAGGTGCAGCTGGATTTGGAAGATAACACACACTCAAAACCTCAGACCAAAGCCTAATTCACAGACAGATTTGTACTGCCACAAAAGCTAGTGCTAAATGTTATGGTTTAAGCCTCAATTATTCCAGATAATGGACCTGCTTGGGTGGCTGCAATTACAGTTATAATCAAGATGCCCTGCCCTATGTACACGCCTACCTTGAAACCAGAATCAGAAAGAGTGAAATAAACACATTTGTGAATACAACTGAGTCTACACGTATTACAAAACCCCTGTATTTAATAACACACCAGTACAACAACATGCATAAATGCGTAGAGAAAGCCATTATCCTGCCTGATTCATCTCAGCACTGTAAAAGATGGATCAAAGAATAGGAGGATTAAAGCACCCAAACCATGCCCTGGCCACAACTCTATAAACACCTGGTTTCTGGCAAACTCAACTGAAAATAAGTTTGGTATTCCCATTCCTGATAACAAGAGACAGAAACAGTCAAAAGAACACTGCTTTCTGTGAGGCACAACAGTTTTTATCTGCAACACCACCAGAAGCTGCTATGTCCGATAGCTATTATCGGCACCTTGAGAATTAGCAGCTACAGACAATGACTATTATAATTACACTAAAACTTAGAATCATAGACTTGCTCAGGTTGGAAAGGACCTTAAAGATCATCAAGTCCAACCAAAACTTAAGAATTTGCCTGTCTATCCACACCACATAGTTTACATGTTGGTTCTCACCTAACAGCTGGGGACTGAGTGCATAAATACCTGTTCCAGAATTATATTTTGACACCAGTTTGAATGACTGGGCAGGAAGCAGAGAATCCAAAAGGAGATTTAAGAGCACATCAATTACTATATTTGCACACTCTCCTACTAAATCCACAGATCTAAAAAAAGGCAGCTGTCTTTTCCAGACTACCAAGTTGTTACACATTATCCCTAGATATCTGAGACTGCTCCTGGGAAGGGCAAAAGCATTTTTAAACTCAAATCCAGGAAGAAAAAATAGAAGGAGAACACCACAGGGGCCAGAGATGCCACTACCTTGACAGCACAGGGCTTAGTTACATCAAGGTGGTCTCTAGTAGGCTGCAAGCTCCCCACCTATACTCTAACTACCAAGTTGCCCTCAATTACACTGACATTTCATTCTCTTTTTTCAACATTCCAGGTTCTGGGGTGAGAGCTGAGCCTTAAGTCATGTGTGCCTGCTTCTCTTATGCCGCCCAGGTTGTGCATGTAGAGCTGCCTACTCTAAAATCTCCTCCACAGCCACCTACCCACTTATCACAACCTCTCAAAAATGACTGTTTCAGGTCCTCTCAGATAGGGAAATGGCTTTAAATGCCACATGAGATATCGGGTTTTGAGTATGCATCTGAGCATTTTACACAGCTGAGTTTTTACACAGCTCCCCTTCCCTAGCATTTCTGACTCAGCAATGTGAAGAACCAGTCTGTCCTCACAGCAGCAGTACCCACACCTGTAAACTGGTAATTCTTAAATATTTTACAATGAAAACAAACAATTTCAAATGAAAGTATCAACAGAAAAATGATTCTCTGTAAAAGGTCACAAAAAATATTACAGATTGACTGAACAGATATAGTTGGACAAACTGAGTTTTAAATAACACCTCAAATAAGAAGCTGTAAAATCCAGTGCCAGTATAAAGGCCCTCATGACTTGACATTATGCCAGAATTTTACTGGAGACAAATGCCACATAAAATATACCCAGAACTCTCTCACAGCCAAAACACGGCAGCACAGTGCTGCACAGAACTAAGTGGTCATGGCAATAGGGCCAACAGAAGCAGAGGTTGTGAGACTGTTATCCTAACAAGTTCAAATCCTGCAAATTGGGATGTAGGGAAACATGGAAACACAGTTTTGCAGTCTGACCCGCTGACATCTATGGGGCCCAGATTTGGGTGGGAAGGACACTTTGTGAAGAATTTTCATCTCTTTTACTTCCACAGGAGTTCTAGGTTTTCATAGAATCACCAAGGTTGGAAAAGACCTCCAAGATTATCTAGTCCAGCCATCCACCTACCACCAGTATTTCCCCACTAAATCATGTCCCTTAGTACAACAACATCTACATGTTTTTTGAGCACCTCATGGGATGGTTCCACCACCTCTTTGGGCAGTCTGTTCCAACGCTTCACCACTCCTTCCAAAAAGAAATTTTTCCTAATATCCAGCCTGAACCTCCCCAGGCACAACTTAAGGCCATTTCCCGTTGTCCTATTGCTAGTCCTATTCCTTCAGCATATATCTGATACCTTTTTAAGGTAGCAGAAGCAGTTTCAAGCAGCACTAAGCTCTTATGGGTAACATACTTCTTGTCAGTGCACAACTGAAGTACAAAGAAACAACAGTAGCAACAAAAGCTATGGGAAAAACTTGGCTTCGCAGAATCCCAGAATGGCTGAGGTGGGGAGAGACCTCTGGGTCTACCTGGCCCAACCTCTGTTCAAGCAAGGTCACCCAGAACAGGGTGCACAGGTCCACATTCAGGAGGCTTCTGAACAACTCCAAAGAGGAGACAACACAGCTTCTGGACAACCTGTGCCAGTGTTCAGTTACCTGCACAGCACAGAAGTGCTTCCTGGCATTCAGAACTCCTCTGTTCTAGTTTGTGCTTGTTGCTTTAGTATACCTATTATCTAAAAAGCCAAATTCCTCAGTACTGCTAAGAAGGGCAATTCAACTCCTGTATAGTATGAAAAGCATGTGGTGAGTCTTCACTGCAGAAAGAAACTTATGAGGAGAATGTCACCTTGAGAAATCATTTTCTTCTTCTGTCTAAAATGGAAAAAAGCTGAAAAATAATCAGAACAACCAAACAGAAAGGGAATTAGATTCATTAAATTCAATTTTTCATGGAATTAATTGCAACCAAAGTGAGGATTTGTTTTTTAAATATGATTTCTCAATCTGGTATGCCCCTTCAAGATTTACAAAATAAGCACGCATTCTTTCACCTAATCCCTCCTAAAAGTATTAATTTCTTATACGAATGACAATTTGATTTGTGACAGAGATAAATGAGGGAAAAAACACAAGAGATTCCTGTGAAGTCCTAGGCCGTGCATGTGCACGTGCATGGCTTTTAGCTAACATGACAGATGGATGTTCAAACTTGCCCAAGGAAGGGCAATCTTAAGTGGGAAATCTATAAGCAGCTGAAAAAAAAAAAAAAGAGAAAATAAATCTCTGTACATTGTTGATTTTTTTCGTTGATTTTTTTCATGAAAATATTTTGTGCATACCTGAGTTAAGTGGTCCATGTTCTTCATCATTTTTTTCCTTACACCTCAACATGAGAAGATCTGAAAATTCATGCCTTTATTTTGTCTTTTGCCAAGCCCTCTTCAGTAGCCTGCACTGCTT
>JAOWBP010001760.1:64949089-64990624 GCA_028571105.1 Tragopan temminckii | reverse complement strand
ATAGTCATTCAGGCTTTATCCAAATATGTTCAATAAACAATAAGGAAGAAAGCTTTCTCTATTATATCATATTCTGCTACTTGTGGAAGTTATTTTTATATCTGAGTCATTATGGAAGATAGGTAAATGATCCTGTTTATCTTCCCAGATCTCCAAGCAATGGCATTTGCTCTCTCCAAAGATCTCTGCTATTTGTTCTAAATGGTAAGGAGTTCATGTCTTTCAGGAGGTAAAAACTACAAAAAAATTAAGGAAAAAAAAAAAAACAAAAAAAAACCCAAATCATGCATTTGTGTGTATTTAATTAAAAACAAGAAATCCACCTCCCAAGAAAAGTCTGAGGGTTGAATTTCTGAAGTTGAGCACAAATTCATCAACAACTCTGTGCACCCTCTCTCTACCTTCACTCTTACTTATCTACTTCATTTCAAAAAGGAGTGCAACAGCTCTAAAATAGAGGACTATGCATTCATCATATCCCACAACTGATATTTGCATTGTGACTGAACCAAAGGCTTCAAGAAGAACAAAAATACAGTTAGTAATAGCTGCTTCCTTTCATAGACAATTTACACTGCTCACAAACAAACTACTCCTCAGGTATCATCTTTTGCAGCCTCTCTTTCCTTTTTACTTTTGCAATGCTTTGATTAAAATTTGAAAATAATCTCCCTGGATCGTGCACCGTGCTTTTAATTTTTCTGGCAAGTGCTGCGTGCAGCTTTTGTCTGTGATAGTAACAGATTGCCCAAGGACACACACAGTGAGTCATGGGAAGAGTCAGGATTTCCTGGCTCTTAATCCTGTCTCAAAATGAGGTCTCTCACATTACCAGTTTTAGGGGCCAGCAGGTGCAGGGAAGAGAGGAGAAGAGAAAGAAAGGGAAAGTGAGATACTGTTTTTAAGGTAAGCAAAACTGAAAATCAGAGAAACAAATAATAAAAACACAGCTTCTTTCCCTACTCAGTTTCAGGTGACTGATGTAACAGTAATCACAAAATCTGCTGAAGAGCTTAAATCTGTTTTTTTAAAAATGTAATGGATGAAATAGAGGAAAAATAGCAAGAGGCAGCAAAATGAAATTAAAAAAAAAGAAAATGAGGCTTTTAAAAACAGAAATAAAATAAACAACTTGCTTAACAAGCAAGGAACCAGAGGGGAAAGGAATTTACATGCTGTCAAGATGAGGGGATGCAGGAAGCTCATTCCTCTGAGGTAAGCGAGCAGCAGTAATAGCATGTAACCACTCCAGAATAGCAAAAAAATCTGGGGTGGTTGATATGAGTAACCTCTCATGGCTTTCTTGAGCACAATTCAAGACCATTCTGAAGGCTACACTAGCCTGTTTAGCTGTGGAAGCCAGTTCCCTCAAAACCACCTACAATTAGCAAGAGATGAGGAACATTCAAGAGACAAATATAGATCATGCAGAGGTGATGCATCAGCAGCCTGCAAATAATTAATACCCATCCTAATAATGCCACCTACTCCAAATGACTGTGCAACAGCTTACAAGACCTATAACGTCACAAAGGAATAGGAAAATCATTTTTCATCCCCACAAAAGTAGGTCACCCATCATATTCTGTAAAAGAATCCAAGCAAAAAACAAATGGGTTTTGAGGCAAGTTGTACTTATTTATCACAGCAAAGCACAGCTCACACGTGGACTTTGGCAGCACTCTGGCTAACTGGCTGAAATGAGAGCCATTTCAAAATAAAATGGATGTTTAAACAGTTGTGCTGGTAAAAGGCATAACTGAGACATACTTGTATGGAATATTTAGGGGCTGCTTGTCTCAGTGGGTGGGACAATAAGATTACACTAAGACTGCTGCTTCAGAATACAGGTAACTCAAAATTCGTGCATTGCATTACTATCTGCATTTACAGAAAAAGGTCCTGTAACTCACATACTCTCATCTTAACCCACAATGAAGAGATCTAGAGCAACATCCAACAGGTACAGTCACAGCTCTACACTGTAGGAATGCAAACGGTGTCTTTGGGTTCCTGGCTCTCCTAATTAAACAAAAGTGTAACAACAGCTACTGCAATAAACAGGAAACTAATTTAGCAGAGGATGAGAAGCAAATACTTCGAATTTTGGATGGTCCAGTGTGGAGCCAGGAGACAGACTTGATGACCCTTGTGTGTTCCTTCCTTCAAATTCAGGACACTTTATGACTCTAACTGAGCCAGGAGGTCTTCATATCAAGATTCCGAGGGAGGTACAAGCAGAAAGAGCAGCAGCAGCCTGAATATCACCAGGAGTGCTGCTGACAAAGGAAACACAGAAAAGGCTGAGGTACTAAACACCTTTGCCTCATTTTTTTACCGGTAAGAGTGGCTTTTAAAAATCTCAAAGCCCTTGAGATCAGTGGGAAAGTCTGCAACAAGATGATTTAGCACTGGTGAAGGAGGACCAGTTTGCAGAACACTTAAACAATGAGGACATAGATCTGCATTAGAAAAAGCACCAGTCTGAGGAAAGTGATTCTTCAACTCAGCTCTGGTAGGGTCATATCTGGAATACAGTATCTAGTTTCAAGCTCCCCAATACAAGAAAGGCCATAAGAACAATGAAAGGCCTGGAGCACCTCTCCCATGAGGGAAGGCCAAGGGAGCTGGGTCAGCTCAGCCTGGACAAGACATCTCAGAGTGGATCTCATCAATTTCTTTAAATACCTGAAGGAAGGAAATGAGTGAAGAAGAGAGAGCTAAACTCTTTTTTTTTTTTTTCTTTTTTTTTTCCCTCTCAGCAGTGACGGTGGCTGAACACAGTTAAAGTTGCCAAGTAAGGTTGCAGATACCCCATTATCATAATATCTGAAAGGCAACTTTTCTGGGGTACCTGCTCTAGCTGACTCTACTTTAGCAGGCACTTGGAGGAGATGATATCAAAAGATCACTTCCAACCTCAATGAATCTGTGCTTCATATATATTTCTGATGCATATATTTTTAAAGGAAACAAACTCATTTAAAACACTGGTCATTAAGGCATCCTTCAAGACAGTTTTCCAACGGCTCTGAAACTCTTCAGAACAGATTTTTTCCCCACTTCAGTCTATGCTGTTTTTGGGTGGATTTAGATTGACTGCAAATTTCACTTTCCCTCACCAGTTAGCTCCCTAAGCTTCCTTTTACATACCAAGTTCTTTCCTTCACTTGAAATATACTTTAGTCAAACAGACAGGGAATACTTCTGATCTTTACATTATCTTGTAGCTTTGGTTTACTCCCCTTTTCATATCCTCTCTTCTTTATATTACAACATGCATGTCCTTCAACTCATAGTTCCATGCAATCCGTATTATTCTCTTCAAGCTTTTTTTCCCCCACTACTTCCTTCAGCTTTTTTTTTTTTTCCCAGCAATGAATTCTTTCCAGCATCAGATGAAAATAACAATTAGACTTTATTATTAAGAGACCTTTTCTTGTAGTGATAAAAATCTTATTCAAAACAAAGCTAACACTATTCCTTTAAGTGAGATTTTCATGTTCTTTTTTTTTTAAAATCTTCTTTTTTGAAAACACTAATGACCTTCAAAGATAATCATTTTTTCAGCTTCTTTCTTTCTATTCCTATTCTTATTTTTAATCCAATTTTACTATCAAGGACAAGTATATATGAACAAATTATTCAGTAGTCATAGCTCCCTTGAGCTATCATTCTGGATTATTGAAGTGCAATTATTATAACACATTGGTCTGCTCTAGGACTTTCAAAATACTGTTTAAAACTCCTTCCTTAGAGCAAGACTACTAAAAAACGCTATTAAAACCTAATTTACCTGCATTATAAAAATGAATAAATTTTGCACTTCACAATATTCAATGAATGAAAACCAGCATAAGATAGCAGAAATGCAGACAGATGATAATTAAGAATATAGGTAGAAATAGGCCAGATCTAAAGTTGAGGATCATAGCATGATCTCAATAAAATAACTTGAAGCTTTGAGAAACTTTATCTGTTTCATAAGTTAAACACCAAGAACTAGCAAAGATGAAACCTCATGTTTCTGTATGAAAAACTTCAGTTTTATTGAGTCTGCAGAGGTGGGGGGAAAACAGAAGAACAGTTTGCCTCAGATATTATTCTGGACTTCTGTAAAGCAGAAGTCCAGCAGCCTGGTCTCGTGGTTGGTGACTCTGCACATAGCAGGGGGGTTGAAAATAGATGATCATTGTGGTCCTTTCCAACTCAGACCACTCTAAGATATTCTAGGGTGAGACTGAGTGTAAATTTAGAAGGTTTTTGGCATGAGATAATTTGAACAAATATTTTTATTCACTTTGACCATTTGCAACATTTCACCTATTTGTACCCCAAATTTAAACACTTTATACAAATTCTATTGCACTACATAAATTCAAAAAAGGCTAGGTACCGATTCCCCAAATCCTTCTATTCCTTGGTAAGCTAAATTAAATGAGCACAGTTGTCTGAAAACATGAGGATTATTATTTTTTTTTTATTATAACACAGCTGATCCTACCTACCTCCAATTATTTTAAACAATTTATTTTTCTGTAACTGACTTCTTAAAATAGGCTTTCTAGTCTTTCAACTTCAGAAATAATTTTAAATACCTTTTTATCACATCACATATATTTTACACAGTTGCAGATACATGTTCGCTGTATATTACACAAAGTGCAGGTAAAGAAAAAATGCTTTACACTTTTCCTTTTGCTTTATTTCTTTTACTGATCTCTTCCCAGCCGTAAAATACAAACAAAGCTCGTTTAAAAGACAGACAGATAGAAAGACAGGAGAGAGAACCACAGACCTTGAACACCAGGAATGAAATTAAATTTGTTAACTGCTAGAAGCATGAAGCGTTAATGAAATAGAACTGGGAAATTTTCCCCTTATGAGGAACATTTATTCAATGTTAATTAAATTCTTTTATTCAAAATCTATACTTACCCAAGCATAAAAATATTACATCATATCAATAACTTCAGAGTGAGGAAGTGCTATACTATAAGCATCTTTTTTTCCCCATCTAGTGAAGACTTTTAATCATTTATATTGTTTGAAGTGTTTAAAGAAACATAAAGGGAAAAAAAAAAAACAACAATAAAGAAACCTCTGCATGAACCAGCAACCACAGTTATTAATTTGTCTAACAAATAGTTACCAATGTCTAGCTCCAAGCATTTTCTTACAAAGTCCACATCCAAAAGTGTTAATGAGGAACTTTCAGAGAGCCTACAATAATTATTTCTCTACAATATATGCAGCTGTCTGCTTCATTCATTTGCAGCCCAGTTCTGCACTATTGAAGCCAGGAAGAGTTTTGACATTAACTTCAACAGACTGAGGTTCTTACCTAGAATGTTGAACTTAGATGCATTCACGTAATATGAAACAAATAAATTCAAAATCTGCAACTATTAAGGGATCATGTCCAGCATTTTTAAGCTTATGAGAAACAGCCTCCTATATCTTCGGATGGACACCCACAAGAGATACCCAGTGTACAAAATCACTAAATATTTGTTTATCTCAATGAGAACTGTAGGTAATCTGAAGTACACCAGGAATTCATACTAGGATGGCCAAAAATGGACTGACAAATCACTTTTGCATAAACAGAGCAGAATATGAGACTAAGATCATGTCTTTACATGAAATTCTTCTTGCAACTTACAATTTCTTCAAAATGATTACCTGTTTGTAAAAAAACAAAACAAACAAACAAAAAAAAACACGAAATAAAAGATTATGGATTGTTTTGGAAACTACTTCAGAAAATGCAGACATTCAGTTGTTTTGCAAACTATCTGACTGCAGGTTGGGAAAGGAATATAAACAAAAAAAACAGCTATAAAAACAAAAAAGCAGCTAAATTTTCAAGTGTAGCATCTGCACTTTAGTGAAGTATCATTACTGCAACCATTATTAGTATTGTTATAAAAGAGTCTTGACTTTCGCATTGTTTTGTGTTAGGAATGTATGCTCTGCCTTGACAGGAAGGGTTTACATAAAGTTATGTTTCAGAAGGGTTTTCTTTAGCTTCCAAGCTACAATTAAATCTCCCTTACCCCCACATACCAAATAGCCATTTCATTTCAAATGTAGTCAAGCTGTGGCTTCACTCATACCTTGGCTCCTCTTGGAAAAGGTCAGACCAGCAGTATGTTGCTAGAACACTTTTCCAATTCCAGTTCTCCAATAGCATCAACACATGAGCAGAGAAATTTAGGCAAAACTTTTATTCACTCACACAGATAAACTCTTGAGAGTTAGCTGTGTGGTATGTCAGATGGATTTAATTTCATTTGCTGTTGAATTTCTTCTAAAATTCCACATTAAATCCTTTAAAATGAAAAACTTCTTACATTTTTCACTGCTGCCAATATTAAGTCTGGATTTTAGAAAGAACACTATGTGAGAAGGCAGGAATGAGTAGAAAATAAGAGAAGAGCAGGAGAGCAAAAATTTACAGAAAAGAACACATTAAATTCTACAGGCAGTATTTAGTTACATCCTAGATATCACCTTAAAATAGAAAAAGTAGTCACTAATGGAATATATCCCCAAGATAACCACACAGAATAGAGACTTGATTAATTAAACTAGTCACTACCTACTGCTCTATAAAAATATAGCTAAAAATGTATTTTCTTCCTGTGGAAGCAGAGGACATAACCTGAATTCAGAACACTTCTGTGTGTTCAGCAGAAAGTTGATACTATCCAAAGTAGGATATAAAGCCAGGCTGTTCACCTCCCAGCTTGTTTTTCTACCTTATCTAGATATATGCAAATACAGTTAGACAATCTTAAGTACTAAAAGTTAAGTTTCTAACCAGTAAAGAGGCATAATGAATTACAGGGTTGTCTCCCCATAAGTGGTACAGAAACAGTATGTAATCAAATGACTTAGTGACGTGGAAATACCACTGTAGAAAGCCTAAGTGGTCAACAAAGAGGAAAACAAAGTAGTCCTAGAAATTAGTAAGTTCCTAAAGTGTGGCAGGTGATGAATAGAATAAACTTTGTAAGAAAACATCACTAAGAATAAGCAGTGGGCGTTTTGGTCAGTTAAAACAGAAATCTGTTAGCTAATCATACTGCATCACACAATGACAGCTTTTTTGTTACAGCAGGACATCTAAATAGGAACAACAACAAAAAAAATGTGTCAAAGACCAGAACACCAAGAGCAGGAGAAATCCTGTCTAAAACTGAATTACACAGGCAACTAGTTATTGATAAAAAAAAGAACTGGAGTTAGTGGTAGTAATTACAGAAGGTGAGAACATTTGAACTGTACAATGCCCAGTGTTTTTGAAGCTCATATTTAGGAATACCAGGCATCCTGGAAAAAATTGTAAGAGGACTGAGCAGCCAAGCTAGTCAGTAAGATTAAAACAACATTTTCATTTGTACAAGTTTGCAGGAAAGACTGTTTTTCATGTAGCCAATGTGCTTAACACTCACTTTTCTTCTATTTTTCTGATAAATTCAAGCTCACTAAAAGCAATAGAAAGAATACAATTCCCTGACCTGCTTAATTCATAATGCCAAAGCTCATAAAAATAATGAAGACTGGCAACTGCCATGTTAAAATAGTCTCCTTCTCTACGGATTGTTTTTGTAATTTATGTTAACGATGTGGAAAATATTTTTATATTTATTTTCCATAAGGCAGAATCATTTCGTATTTCACTTGTCAAGCTACTGGAAGACAGATAAAGAAACATTAAGCAGAATGCCTGGCACAAGTCCAACCACCAATCACATTCTGCCCACCCAACACTCCCTGTGATCTCACTTGGCTACTGCCTCTTCAGATTCCTGCATGTTTTCCTACATACTCTTAAATGATTGCCCTGAGGTGAAACCTGGCAACAGCTTGCTGTCAAAGGCTAACTGATTTCAGTAGGCTGTGTTGATACCTACATCTCCTTTTGCCCTTCTCCTTCTTCTTCCTATAGAGTATTCCAAATCTTATTTTAGGAGCACTATGAAGAGCTATTCATGCATAGAACAATCTTCTTTAATTCAAAAGTAGTGGAGCCATAGCACAAACAAATGTTTGCAGAACTGGTTTTCTTACTGGTCAAACCAGCAAGAAACTTTAAAGAAAATGGAAATAATCCTACTCTTTTTGTAGTCTGTCTATAATTCTATGCTGGTTTATGTCAATGGGAACTGTTTATCTCTTCCATTTTCCTTTATGTTTTTCCCCTCTCTATGGACAGGCAGCAATTTGATACATATATCTCCCACACCTATGTTTCTTCCCATTCTAGCTTTCCTAAACTCTAAACATAAAGTTTTCCTCCCTAACAAGCAAGAGCTTTCAAGCTCTACCATCTGTCACCAGCCATCAACCACAGATCAAAGACCCATGATTTAAGCACAGATTCAGAGCCCAGTGCTCTCTTTACTGATACTGCAACAGAATGATGGGCTTCTATTTCTGAGAAGGCAAACTCACTGGAAGCATTACTGACTTCACCAAAAGATCCATTCCAGACTCATTTTCAACTGACAATAAAAAAAAAAACTTAACAATCCTCTTCCTTTCCATCCACCATGTACTTTATCACAGTCAAGTCACTGATTCAGTTATTACGCTCCGGCTTTGCAGATGTCTGTATATTTGTCCATTTGTCTCCTTGAAGACATCATTACCATTTCCAACTCCTTAACACATAACATTCTTGCTCTGAGTGCCTTGGCAAGATGCCCTGTCTGCTAACATAATATTAGGATTCAGTGACATCCTCTTTCAGAATCCCTCAAAATCTTGTTATCTGTGATAATATACCTATTACAGCCTACAGCTGCAATCTCAATACCTTTGATTCCATCTGTTTTTAAAGCACTTGTAAGTCTACTTAGAAGCATCCTTATAAATATACCCTTCTCTTGCAGATTTTCACAAACTTCTTAAGTAGCTTCAAAGCTTCCATCTAGACTCATAAGGAAATGAACGGTGTGTCTCATAGTTTTCCATGACAATATCCATTCAAAGCATAACAATGTAAAACCTTAAGGAAAAATTTCCATTATAGAATCACTGTTGTCCAGCGACTCAGTATGATTTCCAAAGTAACAGTTGACTGCTTGCCTCTATGCAGCTGATAACTATATTTCTGCACTTTGTTGGCTAGGATATTAGAACTTTAGTCAATTCATTAATAATGAATTGGACACAGCTAAGACTAACTCAGGTAAATTGAAGTTTTGGAGGGGAGCAACCCAAAAGAAAAAGATTACCTATAAACCATGCCAAACACTCGCAGCAACATTCAGCCTTACATAGGGCCATGAATTATGAGCTTGCTTTTGAGTCAGAAAGATGACATTCTCAGTTAAGACACAGAAATGGGTGTGCTAAAATGCATCAGACATCCCATATGAAGGCTCTTTACGTACATATTTAGGTGCATAAAGATGGGTATTTGACTGGTCTCTTTTCGTAACACATTCATGACAAACACTCTTTGAGAGTGTTGTGCGTTCATAAAGAACAAACTCTCACTCTGGGTCTAATAGCATGTTACAGACAAGTACTGGATAATTAGGACATCAGAGAACGGCTACACTTTTAGATTTTGAAACGACTTGGGAAAATCAGACCCTTCACAACAGAAGCAAACAGGAAATTAAATGAGTGATATCAATCAGGCCTTTTCAATCCAAATTAGTTTCATCTTCATCCCTTTCAAGCAGTTGGTAACACGGGCTGTATCAAGCTATCTAAATGGATTCCTGTAATCAATTTTGCATTCCTGTCTAAACAACTAAGAACATATTTGTACAGACTAAGAAAATGGCAATGAAATGTATTATCAAATGCTGATATTATACTGCATCCCCTAGGTCTGCTTTCTCAGTATAGAATCATCACAGGAGCATTTGACTTGGAAGGGACCCTCAAAGGTTATCTAGTCCAACTCCCCTGCAATGAACAGAGACTCATAAGCTAGATCAGGCTGCTTAGAGCCCCATCCAGCCTGACAATTAATGTCTCCAGGAATGGGGCATCCACCACACCTCTGGGCAACTCTGTTCCAGTGCTTCACTATTCTTATTGTAAAAAACATTTTCCTTATATCCAGTCTGTATCTCTCCTCTTTTAATGTGAAAACATTTCCCCTTGTCCTATCACAGCAGGCCCTGCTAAAGAGTCTGTCTTTTTTTTTTTTTATAGCCCCATTTCAAATACTGAAAGGCTGCTCTCAGGCCTCCTTAGTACCTTCCCCAGGCTGAACAGCCCCAGCTCTTTCAGCTTGTTCTCAAAGGAAAGGTGTTCCATCCCTTGGCTCATTTTTGCGGCCCTCCTCTAGTTGCACTCCAGCAGGTTCTTGTCTCTCCTGTAATGGGACTCCATATCCGGATGCAGTACTTCATCTGAGGTCTCATCAGCACAGAGTGGAGGGGCAGGATCATTTCCCTTGACATGCTGGCCACACTTCTTTAGATGCAGCACAGGGTATGGTTGGCTTTCTGTGCTACAGTGACACACTGCTGACTCATGTCCAGCTTCCCATCCATCTACCAGTACCCTCAAGTCCTTTTTGGAAGGGCTATGCTCAATCCTTTCATCCTCCAACTTCTATTGACAACAGGGGTTGCCCCAAACCAGGTACAAGACCTTGCACTTGGAAATGCATGAAAGTGAATACTCAGCTTTTAAAGTCCACACAGGTTTTTGTTGTTGTTGGAGTCTAGACTGGGACGAAATGAAAATGAGTTGATTTCTCAGGCAGATCTCCCCTTTCAAGCAACAAGAAACTGTATCTCTAGAAATGGCAATTGTCTGTATGGAGAACATCTGCATTGAACAATTCTCAGGTAAGAGATACTGAGTTAATGAAGTTTATGAAGAATCAATAGTAGGAAATACTTTTGGTTATGGTTCAACGAAGTCTTCAAGCTGGTACATAATTACAATTCAAGCAAAAACAAAAATCAACTCGAGGTCCTGAGAGAGCTTGTCAAAAAAAAAAAAAAAAAAAAAAGACTCAGCATTCAAGAAATACCACAGACCTCTCTAGAGATACTTGTAAAAAGGTAGCTTATGGTGAACACAGAACAGCCTGGCTAGCATGATAAAATTCACCTTAATAAAACAATTAATGAGCAGATGAGAAAAACAAGACAATCTCTTGACCGAATCTAGACATTTCTATCATTCTGTAAAGTAGTATTTATTTTGGCTTTAAAATACTAATTCTTTTACTATTGCTTGCTTCTGTCAGCATTTCCTTAAAATCACCATCATTTTTTCTAATTACTCTGCAGTCTTCAAACAGATTTATTATGACATTTAGTAAATGGAAGCAATCAAAACATAATATACAGACATTATAACTTCTTTCATTTTCAAGACAATTAAATGTTTGTATGTATATTTAGAAAGAAAACATCTGCTTTTCAAATACTTTAAGGTTTGGGCACTTGTTTCCTATTTACAGAAAAATTGTTTAAAATTGATCTTCAATAAATTTCCACATAATTATCAGAATAAAACATTTACTTGCAGATGTAATGCTAAATGAAATCCAAACATTTAGGAGAAAGCTGGTGTTTTTTTTTTTTTCCCAGTCTTTGCATAGAAAATTGTTTCTAAAGAAACTATAAAAGCATTCAAAACAAAATTAAGCCATCCTATGTCATCCTGGCAACCAAGCAAAATTGGTTCAAATTGGAAAAAAGACATCAGCAAGCACTTCTATCCAAATCTGCGTAAATTAAAAAAAGCATATTAAACTAGGGGAAATACGAGCACCAAAAGAGGCTGACACTAAGCTAGAGTCTACATTTTGCAAAGGGAAACAAAAATTACTCCATTTCATTTTGCAGTGTTTTCTCTATATAACTGTCAGTGCTCACTCAAGTTTCAGAGATGTAAGCAGTCACTGAGAGTCAGAAAAATGAAGAAACACTTGTCTGCAGAAATCCTAAGGGATCTGGGATCCTAGCCATTGTGTGCAAAATTTTAAAGAACGTGCATCTCCAAATCTGTAAGTCATCTTGTGGGAGATGAGTAAGCAAGTCATACAGAGCTTAATTTAAAAAATGTTTGAAAAGAAAATACTTCAGTGAACGAATGGATTTATTCCTGGTTTCCGAGACAGGTGAATTTCCTGCTGTCTTGAGATTGTCATCTCTTATATCACTAGTTCCCAGAGCCAGAGTATCTCCCTATTCCTCCTTTGCTACTGTTTGACAGTACCCCAGAGGAGTGGAGTCCAACTTAAAAGCATCTGTGACATCTGCAGCTCCAAATACTCCAAAGGCAACAAAAGGAGTAGCTGAGCAGATTTTCCTAAATTGAAGTAGCAGTTAGTTTCAAAAAGGACTGTCAGAAAACACAGGTGCAACTGCAATTATTCTCTGTTCCTGAAACATCCTGACTTATATACATAAGTCTCAACACTTAAACACCGAACATCAAGGCATGCTTTAGTGCAGACCGTATGTATACCTCAAACAGTAGCAATTTTGTATTTTGCCTTCCATGAGTTTTCTATTCTCACACAGTAGAGCCATTAAACTACAGTGAATATGGTTTTTATTAATTTTTATAGTTTCTGAGCAACTTCTTATTTTATATCACTACCACTGAGTATTTTGAAATGTTTTCTGCACCAAATTATTTCAAATGACAGAACTCAACAGGCTCTATGGGAACCTTTTTTTTTTCCCACTCCTTTTTTTGGAATCAAAACAATTGAAAATGAACTTTTCCTACAGAGACACCTCTAAGAATGCTTAGTGCAACCACAGAATGAATACTTCTCTCTTTTTTTCTTCTTTTTTTCAACACTGGCTTTACTTCTCTTAACTGAAGCAGACAGTGTGCTGATAACTCACGGTAACACTGGGCGCAGCAGTGAAGAATATCAACAACTATTTCAAACAAAAATTTTAAACTGCTTTGCCATCTTTAAAGTCTAATCTTCTTTCAATTTCATGCAACTGTAACAATAAAAATAAAACTGTGATCTATTTAACTCTGAGAACTCTTGCTGCAGTCTACAGTCTTATGAATGTAGCCTTGACGTGGGAAGCTAAATGCCTGATTTCCCACAATAACACCAGTAAGAGAGAAGCAGTGCTGAGCAGCCCCATGTATCATCATAAGAATTCAATATCCAAGACATTTTCTGCTCACTGAATTCAGAGAAAGATAAGGTTAGCAAAACACAGCAGAGATTACATGTCACTTTAAAGCATTTCCCTTTGTTAACTGCTTTTTGTTGTAAACTCTAAAGCACCAACACATCTTCGCAGACTACACTGAGAAGCAGCAACTGAGCAGTTCAGTGATGAAGCACATGATAACTCAAGTGGATGCTAGCTATGAGTGTCTGCAAATATTTTGTATAATACAAAGTCAAGTCCAATGATTCCTAAAGCCAAGAGATGTCACTTCAGGCGGGTGGAGATTGAGATCAAGAACTGAGCAAGTTAACGCAGTTTTCTGTATAATGTAAAGGATATGAAGAGAGGCAAAAACAACATTCAGAGCAAAAGCAAGCTAAGAAAATTTTGAATCATTTCTAATAGCCAGTTCCTCATTCCCTTCTTACTGCTTTCTGCACTGCTAAATAAATACTATAAATAAATAGGATAAATACGAGGTACCTCAGCCAATCTTAATCCCTGGTTCTAGGCACCCTAGTAGGACCTCAAGTCTGTGAAGCTGCAAGTCAGGATGGCAAATTCAAGTTTTTTTTAGAAAACTGAGGGGCAGCCATTGACAAACAAGAACTTGTCTACCATTTTGGTCCTTCAAGAGTTTCCGGGCTCAAGCTTTCTAAGATATGACCTTCTACAGTCTACCAGAAAACGTTACTGTCACTGAACAAGCAAAACGACAGATGAGACAAAGGCATTCTAGAACCCAGAATCAACAGCCTGTTCTAGTGGAAACAGGCAGCCTAAGAGCTGGCTGCAGTGACTGCCCTACCCCTTTAAAATCAGGGAACTGTGAACAGCCTGCTGCTGCTTCTTTCTTCCAGGCTGCTCCAGTGATGTAAATCACAGTGAAAAGTCTTCACAAGATCAAAATGGAATGAAAAGGGATTTCAAATATTATGTTACCAAGCAGTAGCGCAGTGTTTGAAAATAAAATGTAATTTGTGTCTCAGCACAGATATGGAGTCTGTTAAGCTTGTCCTGGAAAGCATTTCTGGAGCACAAAGCAGAACAGAGTTTATTACAGAAATGATTAGCAACTAAACACATTTACTTCATGTGGGTTTTACAACCTAAACAACACCTACTGCATATGTAAACCAGCTAAAGATTTTGACTTGTCAAAACTGCAACACTGAAATACTATCAAGAGATGGAGTAAATACAATCTCAAACAACACATGGGTGTGGGTAATTTTTGCCTACTCCGCTATAAGCAGCTGGTAGTACATTTAGCTATGTATTATTAGCTTACTAATGGGATCTCAGGAGTTAAGCTGTAATTTTCAAATCACAACACAGACAGCTGCCTGTTAGATTCATTTTAAAATACAGAACATGCCTGAGTGGAAACTAGTGATCTATTTAGCTCAATAGCATGTGTCTAAGAGTGGGAACATTCAGGAAAGCAGAAAGCTCAGGCACATCCCTGGGTCATTTCTCTGCGAGTGCCCTTAGCACCAGAATCCAGTGCACAGTAGCCTAGAACCCAGTCTCCTCTCGAACAAGACTGCCATGTATGGGTGACAAGCAACTCGACAGTGATTTTCAGTTCAAATACAAGTATTATTTTATCACAAAATATACATGTACATGAGACAAGTATCACACACACAAAAGCTGAGTTCATAGTTTGCATGGAGATGAATTTAGATACCTCTGTCTGTTGTAAGATTTGTACATGTTCAGAAATATACTAAGATCACACAAACCATAACATAACATGCCTGCAACAATGTATTTTTGAGGAAAATTTGCTACTGGTGAGAACTTCAGTAGTAACAGAAAACAGGATGAAATTCTGAATACTTCACTGCTAATTTTATACACCGGTTTGCATATTTAGTCCCATTGCTCAGACTGGTCTTCACTACTGTAAATCTTTATTTTTAGCTGAGGACTTTATTTATTTATTTTTGAAGACAAGATGATTTTATATTATGATGCATTTCAAGAGAGTTAAATAATTCTAGCTATTCCAGATTAAGCTTGCAAATTTTATGTTATTTTTTTAAACATTTAATTTAAACAATGACTCAGTGTTTAATAAAACAATGGTTCTGCTTGCCCTGGTCTATATGTAATAAAAAATTGAAAAAGAACAAAAAGAAATTCTCTTCTGCTATATATAACATAATGAAAAGTTACTCAACTCCAGAAGACAAACCTTTAGTCTGAAAGCATTTACAGGGCCCATGAATCTATCTTCTTCCTAGAAATAACACCATTATACTGAAACAGCAGCTGTTCCTTACCTGAAAAGAGTTCATGCGCTGAAGTGAAGGGGGTAGAGAAGCAGTACTCAAACTCAGCATCAGAAGTAATTCCAGACACGTTTCTGATGGAAACTTTAAAGGATGAACTCCAAAATCATTTTCCCAGGCACCAGCAAGGCTAAGAAGTTAAAAATAAAGTACAATGAAGTAATTCGTATATTTAAAAAAAAATTAAACACATACTAGAATATGGCACAGAGTTGTGATGAAAGATTATCCTCGCTTGTCACTCCGGTCCTTACAGTTGAAGGTAACTGTTTTAACAGAAATATGGGGTGCATTTAAAGCACTTCATGCCTACCATCAATTTTACAAAGAGGTGCATAATGCTAAAAGAAAACTTAGGACACATTAGAAGAATACACTCCCATTTCTTAATCCAAGTTTGAATATTTCTGAACCAATTCTCAACTACCATTTCCAAGCATGTGTTTTTACACATAGAGCATCCTAACTATAGCACAACGCCTTCATTTTCTGCTTCTATTCAAATAAATAAGTCCTTTCACTTCTGAAACTACCAAAGGCCAGACGATTTCTAAAACTGATGTTATGATGCTCCCACTGGAATTCTACCAACAGTCAACAACTGTTGTGGGTTGATGCTTACTAACCGTGACAGACAAACATACTATGTCTTTCTCAACCCAAAGCTAGACCAAGCAGGTCACTTTGACACAGGAATTCTAAGCCACACAGGGAATGAGAAGGGTGCCTGGGCTAGGCACCCTTTGGCAGTCTGGATGGCACTGCATCACTCAAGGTCTTCATAAATGGCTAAGACCAAATCAAAGAACAAAGGCCAAAACCTTCTGCACAGCAACAGTCCTCATAAATTACTTCATACACTTTCAATTTTGCCAGACAAGTCTGCAAAAGCCTGTTTTAAGCTACTACAAATACTGTTTGCTAGGGCAGGAAAGCAAACAGCTGAGAAGACACCCTGGAGTCTTTAAAGGTGTGAGCAGCTAAGTCCCCAAATACACTGTCCATATTAAAAGGATTCTGTAAAAATAATCAGTGAATGGTCAAGCCCAAGAGAGGCAACTCTGATCGGTCCAGAGATTCTGTCAATGTTGTAGAGCTAGATGTTTTCTCCTGCACCACAGGCTGCCAGCAACCAAGGACTGAGTTTCATTATCTTTTGTAACTTCTTTTCCAAATATAATTAGAAATTTACCTTGGTAATCCCTACTGTGTCTTTGTTCTACATTTCTGACAAGCTTGTCTGGTGATACAGGCAAATCTAGGTAAATCTAGCAAAACAGAGGCTTTAAGTTTTTCACAAATCAGCAAGTCTAAACAAAGCAGTGTGCAGGCACCTTCAAACACAGTTAAGGATGCTTGGAGACTGGAGGTGATATTATGATAAAGTACTGGGGCTCAGAAAGGTGTTTCCACAGATCAATGCCCTCTTTGCAAAGAAACTTTTCAGAACACCAGGCCATACTGAAAACATTACAACCTAATTCACTACCCTGATTCTATTTTTTTTTTTTTTGACTTGAGAATTTTTTTGGAGCTGCCTCCTCATACTGAAGTTCAACTCGTACAGCACTGATACTGCATTAGGGCATTTTGAGTCTGTTGATTTATCTGAGGGAAGGACTGTTGCTATAAAGACATCTAGCCCAATTAGACTGTAATTTCTGTTTATTAATAGCTCAATTATGAGCGTTTCCTGAAATGATTCCAATGTGTTCCCTTATTACAAACAAACCACATGTGTCCTAGCTCTTACGGCTCCAGGAACACTCATGTTATGAAACAGTCTTTATGACTTGTTCTTTAGCAGTATCTAACACATGGGTTTGTGGTAAGTTTGTGCTTTGTTAGGCCATGTCTCTTTGTTTTTCTTTACCCCTATGATTCATGGGAGTATTTTTCTACAATCTTCACTGCAGAGGACGGAGAAAAATGTCTACTTAAAACAAAACCAAAACAAACCCTATTTTTAAATCTTAGCTGCAGGGAATCCTTCCGTACAAAGAGGATTGTCTCTCTTCCAGTACAGGAGAAACTATTTGCTTTCTATTTACTGAATGAGCTACACTGGTTAACTCTGCTTCTCAGAAGAGTGAGCACCCATAGAGGACAGCTCTTACCAGACCAACCCCAAAATGCCAACAATTCGAGTTCACTGAAAGTTCCTTAGCCATGAATCCAAAATTGTCTTTTGCTCTCCTAATTTTAGAAATAGAGTAATAGATTTTGACATTAAGATAGGACAAATTGTCAGATAGCATGTTGGGCAGGGCTAAGGGCAAAGATGAAGACAATGCCAGAAGGATTCAGATGGGCTCATAGTAACTTTGGATACAGGTGGGATTGAGTATGTGCATGCTTTCTTCCCTTCCTTCCATCTTTACTCAGCTGTGAATTCTTGCTTCCAAGCTTCTCATGAGAGAAAATGGGCTGGGCCAAACACACACCTTCAGGGAGAATTTTTTCTCCCACAGCACATTAAATCCACCTCTATAAGTTACCATCATTCAGTTTTGCCTGACAGTGATCTCTCAGACATAAAAATCCCTGTCCCTGTTCATTGTAGGGGTGTTGGATGATTTTAAAGGTCCCTTCCATCTCAAATGATTCTATGAAAAAGGGCAAGAACCAGAGCTCTCCCCAGTGTTAACTCAAACTTGAGATGCTGCCCTTGCAGATTAAAACAACATCTCAAACTCGCTCTGTTTCAACTACAAGACATGCTTTAATCTAGTCCATGAAAAGACAATAAACAGGCATAACATTAAAGCATGTAAGACCTTCATGTAAACTTCATTTTGAGACAGACATAATCAATGCTTATCAAAGCACTTAATATGCTTCAAGCAGACATTTCAGAACTGAAAGTAGCATAGAAATCGAACACAATAAAATTCTACTTAAGGGGTAACATACATAGCTACTATGCTAATATAAAATAACTACGTCCAATGTGCTAAACTTTCAAACTGGAATACTGACAACAAAAAATAAAGATGAAAGGCTGAGACTGCCCTCCCCCATCCCTTTCAATACTTTCTCCAAGGAACAAGAGTGAAGGAGAGGTTTAGACCATGATATCATCAGTTAAAGCAACACAGCCAGGAGAACAGAACTCCTATAGTATTATGAGCAAGACAATTAAAAAAAAAAAAACCACACGTCAGAGTATTTTCAAACCTGTTTATGGGATAAATGTGAAATTTGCCTCTTTAGAAAAAAAAGCAAATCTTTCCTGAAACACAAACAACTAATTCTGACAGCAGAGATAAGCAAAACTTGAAAATGTTTCTTCAGACAAGACTACAGATAAGACTAAAGATAAACCAGTTACTTCTCCAACAGAAGTAATTGATCACAATGTTTTCAGATGCATAAATTTGATTCATCAGGTATTTCTCCAATGGTCATTACAGAATTGCTCCACGCCTATGTAAGACAGAATAAGATAAGAAAATAATGTCCTTAGAAGCAATGTTTACAACACCAAAACAATGAATAACATTTCTTTTACTATTCCTTGACTCTAAGCTCTAGGAAACAAACCCAGTTACCATTCAGGTCATGGCATACCAGTGAAACAAGAAAAATCTTGATATGTATTTAAAAGTCATTAGAAAAATGACAGGAATCTAAGATTTTGGAATCTAAGCTTTTTGAAAAACTGGACAAAATGTCTCACTAGATTGCTTTTTTTTTTTTTTCCCCAGACGATGTTGAGCTTCTTCTTTCATTAATGCCAAGGTTATTAATCAAAAGTAATCATCATCTATTGTGCATGTCATTCACTTCAAAATGCACCCATCTTAGCAAAATACAAAACAGTTTGCTTTTGAAGAGGAACAGGAAAGTCCTTTTTCCAGAGCAACCTTATCCCCATCTCTTATTTAGCAAGCTACTTCTCTCTTAATAGATTAACTTTGGGTAGTCTACAAAGATCAAAAATGGAAAACTAAAAACCTCTTTCTCAAAGAACTATTCCATGTTACTGCCAAGGCACTGGGCTAATTTCACCTGATTATTTACAATCTAAGTAAATGTGCTCTACATTTAGGGCTCCAAATACTGTGAAACACCTGAAGGAGATGACTACAAGGTAGCCATGGTGTCAGTGCTTTGTTAAATAAAAGCCATGCTGAAGAATGTAATATAAAAGCTGACGGAGACTCAGTCCTGACTCTCAGGATTCACTGAATGTTGTTAAACGTTTCCCTTTCCAAAAGCAGCAGTTCTGATATAAATGACAGATGACTTTATTGAACCCAAGAACAAACTTGCTAAATTAAATAACTATTTGTAAAAATGATTTAATCTAAAAACAATTCTAAATTACAGTTGATGATGTGTCTATATACTTAATATACCAGGAGGCTAAGTTATTTATACTTCTAATTATCCTTGCAATGATCTAAAAATTACAAAAATCAATGCATGCTCATTAGCTTCTAAGCCCTTGCCAAAATTTAAATAATACAGAACAGTAAGAAGTGCAGTACTTTCAAAGCCTATAATACGTTCCTTTGGAAAAAACTTTATTTACAGAACCAAGGCACTGTTTTCCTCTTAAACCACATTTGAACAAGACTGCAGATGTTGGTTTACTTTTCTCCTTCAGCAACTGAGAGTGTCAAGTGATTTTTCGAGCAGACCTTCCCTAGGATCTTCACTAGTTGTATGGCATCCCGAATTAACAGATATTAAATCTCTTGAAAGTGACAAGGCAACAATAAAAATGTAACCCAGTGGTATCCTTACATGGAGATGAGCAAGAGCGGTAGAACATATCAAGGGGAGTAAGAGGACATACAGCAATAATCCAGGAACCCACATGAGAAGCTTTTTTTTTTTTTATATTTAGTGCAACAGACAACAGTGGCCATTAAAAAAACCATTCTAACTCCATCTCTAAGCTGTGAACCTTATTTTTTTTTCCAGTGCATCACCATATAAGAGGGCAGTTTAACACTGAACTTCTGTAGTTCCAAACAGTCTTAAACACTCTCCTGTAAAGGAGTCTTACCATAAAATTTCTGACGTTTACATCACATATGTATTTACATATAATATATGATAACATACAAATAATTTATGTAATTTTATATAAATGAATACAGAGTAACATAAAGGATGCATATAAACATGTGATTACACAACCATTAGTAAGATTCTCTTGGCTCTATTCTATTAAACTGAGTAACGATGTACTTCTGGAGGTGGGTAAGAAAGAAGTTAGCTAGAAATCCACAATAAAAAAAGAGGTTTAAAACATCCTATCCTACAAACCATGAGCCCTCAAACATTCAACACGTTACCATTTGAAGGAGATAAGTTATTTCATACTCATAAAAAAGGCTTGTAATGCAAATTCAAATTTAATCTCAGAGTACCACCTGCTCATTGCCATATCTCTCAAAATGGCTGGCATAAGAAATATCAGATGTTCTCATAGTGTTTCAAAGGATAATTTTACTTAGAATGCCCTATCTGATCCCATAAACGTTACACCTGTAATTTTCTCATTGGTAACTCCAATATGTAGCACAGATTAAGTACCTCGTGCTAAAAAGTACAGTGAAAGATGTATTGAATGGCTTTATTTACATGAGAAAACTGCATAAGAATCTTAACTACATTCTTTTTGTTTACATATTTTAAATTACTTTAATACTTCTCAATGTGCTTTGATTATTTTAAATTATTTAAGGAAAGTCAGAAAGAAGTGAAAGCTGCCTACCATAACCTGTAATGTACATGTCATATTCTCTTTTGTTTTGCATCCACACGCATTTTTATTAGACTCAATTGTCCATTATTTACTTACATGTAACTACGATGACTTTGGTGCCGTTAAACAAAAACATTATTAGCACAAATGAAAATTGTGTTTCGCTCAGAATTCAATTCTTATTTTCTCAAAATGGAAAAGGAAAAAAAACAAAACAGAAAACCAAACTGCATTAGCACACCGTGCCAACACAGATATGAGTATTTACAGGTAGGTAAAGGTATTCCTCTGAAGGTTATCTTTCTGCATGGAAATAAATCTTTAGATTTTAATTCTGTCCAGGAGTAACTTGCCTTGGAGCACACTGTTACAAAGCAAAGCTTGGCACACTCCTCCAGACTAAAGGTTTTTGGGTGCCAACTGCCATTTTTTTTTTTTTTTTTTTTTTTTTAAATGTTGTCTTTCCTCTTCCAGCTGGCAGGTAGGCAATTTACAAAGCATTAATTTTCAGTTGCAAACTCCATCACCCATAAAATATTTTCATTTCACTGTAAAGCAGCAATAACTGTACAGTATCTGCAAAACACAAACAGAACTTCAGCTGTAAGAATCTCTGAAATTATACTTAAATATCACAGTGAAGAACTAGCAGGAGTTCACCTATCCTCTCTCCATCATACTCCAGATCCATAATACTTAAAACAAATATTTGAAAAGCTAGATCAAGTATCAATTACAGGGCAGACTTATGTTCCATGGGACATGTAGATGTGCGGGACCATGACCACTTGCAAATACACTAAACTTAAAATTCATGACAGTTCTCATACTACACACAGATGGTCACTGAGTACATCTGTGACACTGTCATCTTTGTTGAGCTTCAGCATCAAGTAAACAAAAATAGCCTGATCAGAGAATAAAGAGAAAAAGGGATTTTAATTTTGAGAGAACTGACCTTGGATATAAAAAACCTCCAGCCTGCTGGCTACCACCCATGGCATGTCCTACTAGCAAAACCAGAGTGGATAAAGGTACAGAAGCAGCACCTATATCCACAGAGTCAATCCATAACAGTAACTGTGTATGGGGAAATGCTTCATTATTCTGCAAGATCAAGAGTTTATGGTAACAGCCGAAGCTGTAAAAGCCTAAGCTACAAAAAAAATTCACAGTTCTACCTTTCAACAGAGCATCTGACTGCAAACAGTACAAGCTCATGGAGAAAACAAAGCTCATGCAGGACTTCTGATGTTCAAATGTATAGGAGGATAGACTAGAATAATGTCAGGTTGGAATGAACCCACAAGAATCAAATTTAACCTCTCAGCTCCACACACCACCCAACATTCAAACCCCATGACTGAGAGCACTGTCCAAATGCTCCTCGAACTCCTGCAGCTCAGGGCTGTGCCCACTGCCGTGGGCAGCCTGTTCCGTGCCCACCATGCTCTGGTGCAGAACCTGTCCCTAAGCCCCACATAACCCTCACCTGACAGCTCCATGCCATTCCCTTGGGTGCTGCTGCTGTCACAGAGAGCAGAGCTCAGCGCTGCCCTCCGCTCTCTGTGAGGAGCTGCAGCCACCATGAGGCCTCCCCTCAGCTCATTGCTCTGGGCTGAGCAAACTCAGGGTCCTCATACACCTTGCGCTCAGACCCTTCATCATATCTGTTGCTCTCCTTTCCACACACAGATAGTTTTATATCCTATAAACAGGATATCAAGAGCAAGAAAACATGGAAAACAATTCAACATATTCACAATGTATCCCTTTGAACTGCTTTTTAAAATTACCTACATCTTTTTTCTTAACTGAGCGCAAGAGCAGAACTCACTATTCTTCAAAGTAGAAGTTTAACACAGAATTTCTCATTAAAACAAAAAAACAAGCAAAACACAGAACAAGAAAGCACAGGAGCTTGGTTCTTTCTGGGTGTTGGCTGAAGTCTGTTGCAACTGCTCTTGAACACCCACATTATACAGAATTGCTGGCATTGCTCCAAAGTACAATGTAATTGCAGACTTCTCAGCAGCAAGGCAATGTAGTCCCTCTAAAAGTAGTAGCAAATTGCTCCTGTAAAAACTGCATGGCCAAAGCTTTAGAATGTGCTGCTTCAGTTTAATGACTGTGTTAAAGCTTTAAGTTGCAGTTTTAGAATGCCTTACTGTAACACAGGTGGCAAGAACTCAAGTAATTTTGCTGAAAACAATAAAAAAACAGATTGCTACAGCCACATCACTGTTAATGAACAATTTATCATACTGGAGGATGGCAGTACCAGTTGTTATCACCACCTAGATTAGCAACACTTCTACCATAACTGCAGACTGAAGTTTTCTTGGTTGTAGTCACAGGTATGCCTACAGCTCAGAATGAGGGAATAATTTTGTATGTTCCTTAATATACTTAATCTTTAGCACCACTTGATTCCTTCCTGGGATAGACCTCAATATAAATTACAACAGAGTGTGCTTTATTTCCCTAAAGTATGTCAATAACTGTAGCCTAACTGTGTTTGGGATGAATTCAGAGGATACAGAGCAGCATGCTATTGACCTACTGCTAAAAGCCAGACTAGCACCACATCACTTTATAAGGAATATTAAATGTGTGTACCAGAACAAATGACATAAAAAGACAGCCTGCGATCAACAAAACATTCAAATTCCTTTTTTTATTTTTTATTTTTTTTTTCTTTTAAACCTCCCAGCATTTCAGCTGTTGCTCTAAGCTGGGCAAACAGGAGTAAACCTCTTTAGTAAGTCACATCTCTAAAATTGTCTGACCAAAGTCAAGGGCAGAAGGAGGGTGTGGGTAACTGGCAAAGCAGATATAAAGTACTGCTACACACTTAATTCCCCCAGAGAATGAAACAGTATTTATCTGTGTATTTTTTTCATAAACCAACCCCAAGAATTTATAGAACCTTACTGAATGACAGCTCTGCTGGTTACCTCTATTTGCCTTTAAACTTTAATGATGCTTCTGTAAAAGCAACAGGTCTCCTTGTGTGGACATAGAGCAGCACTTCTCCATGTAGCCTTCCTCCCTCCAAAAAGGATGAGAAAGTAGATTGTCTCTCAGCCTCCCCCGACATCGTGATGCTAGGCAGAAGCTCCAAAGAAAACACACCATTTCCCTGCTCCCTCTTGGGCAACATTTTTACCAAACTCTCATACAGGAATGATTTTCCAGACTTCTTCCTTCCTCAGGTTGGGAGCTCCAAACAAAATATAGCAGGAAAACTCAGTAGGAAGATGTTTTTATTGATACTGGCACATCCTGAGTTTTGAATACCAGGATGCTACCAATAACAGTATTCCCCATAGGTGCTTTTACAGCTCTTCATGAAAATACAACTTTAATTTAAGAATGATCCAAATGAGATAGCACATTGTAGAAATAAAACACATGGTGCCAACTATCATATCACAAATACAAGGGTCCCTGTGTATAAATATTACATTCAGTATGTGAGAATTATTTTGCGCTATGTAAAATGTGGAAACTTAAACAGGCAATCAAATACAAAACCTATCAAGCAAAGATAGACAAAAATAAACAGAGATTAGTATTCTAACTAATTCAGTATGAAAGGATTTAAAAACCTAATAAACAGTCTGTTCGGACTCTTCAGTCCATTTAATTCTCCGTCTGTAGCTTCCTCGGAGGAAGCAGCAGGGGTATGCAAAACTGAGGTCTCAACAAGGGTACACATGAATAGAAATTGTTTCACATACAAAAAGTAGAGATTTGAGTGCTGAAAAATGAGGTTAGGAAATCATATTAATTGTACAGGAGAATGAATTCTTCTCCTAGAAAATGAGGCAGATCATTTGCATCTTCTGGTTTCTTCTTCAGTATGGCAAGTAGTTTCCTTTTAACAGTGACAGCTGTTCTCCACTGCTGGTTCATAGCATAATGAAATGGCCTTAAAATTCAAGAGGTGCTGTAAACACATTTTTCTTTTTATACCAATGCTGAATAGTAACTTTAGCTTTAGGGCAAAGGGACATATAGGAAAGAACCTTCATACTTCCCCCTCTCTGTATTTTCAGCTGTACTTTTAACAAATCCCTGTCATTCTTAAAGTGCAATGTACCATCTGAAAAGCAGTTTTGTTTTACTAAACATAGAAAAGTTTTTGTCTTTAGTAAGGACTTAGATAAATAAACCCAACTCTCAGTGGACCTTGTTAAAGCAAGAGCATAAATTTTTTACACTTCCTTATGAGTCTGGGAAAAAAAAGTCTACGTATCAGTCTGAGCTCATGCTGACTAATGTGGTCTCAGAGAAGGGACTACTGAAATTCATGTATATAGTCATTAGAAAGAGATTTATAGATGCAATTATGATAAATCAGCACAGGTTTAAGTAATGATTAATTGTTTAAAAAATTACTGTTAAAGCCGAAAATAGAAAGCATGCAGAATCAAAGTTTGAATGCTGTAAAGCCAGTAATTTGTTGGTTCTGTGCATGGTGTACAGTAGGAGATATTTAAACTACCCAGTTTTAGGCAACCAGTGACCTGACTGAGCCGAGCTGGGACAGCTCTGGAGACAGTCCCCAGTTGGTGACCCTGCTTGGATATCTGAACTATTCATCGCTCATATCCTAAATTGACACAGTTCACGGCAGCACCTTTAAGCAACAGAAAACTGGCAGAAATTTACTTTCAACCACATGCTATGAACTGCAGCAGTTAAGGACTTGAAATACAAGCACATTATCCATGATGCAAAGGCAGGACCAACAGCTGGTACAGTGACCTCAGAAGCCAATCCAAGCTAAACTGTGAACGAAAAGCATGGTTGGCTAAAGTGAGACAGTCCAAGTTCCTCATCTAGTCAGTGGAGAAAGCAGCAAGATGGTTTGCTTCACGGGCAGACTGCGAACACAGTAAGCAATGTGATACTATCCCCTTCCAGTAACATGCTACTGGTAATCACCAGTAAAGACCAGGAAAGCATGGCAGTAGGGATTACAGTCCATATGCCACAGAGCTCTTACCCGATCACTTAACAAAGTTGCCTCTGTTCAGTCTTCCAGTCAAATGGTGTGAACTGTATTCATGTTAGACGCAAGTGTTTTCCTACCAGGCCTCTCCAGTTACCTGCCTCTCTTCCTGCACTGCTCCTCCTCACCATCAGATCAACCAGCAACCTTAACACCAGCATCTAGGAGCACACAGACGGAGTCTTCAATACCCTATCCTAAGAGCACTGATTTCAGATATTCATTCAGGGCTCTAGACTACTAACAAGGAATAACAATTATTTTCTCAGAATAATCAACCAGGCAAGTGGAAAGAAAAGTTATTAAAAAAAAAATATCAAATCAAGGTTGAATGAACAATGCTCTGTATAATCAGTGACAGCACAGTGTTGTTCTTGCCCTGTACCTAACTAAGCCCCTGGGTTCCACAGCCACAGCATAAAAGCACTTTCCTTGATGTTCTCATGCTCTCATTCATACTAACTGTGCCACATGAACATTTGCATATGCTCCATAAACCTTAATTCCCATTTTAAAACCTATTATGCCAAGCAGGAGGCCATTTCTGAAGTTGAAATGGATTTCAGAACACTATAAAGATTAAAATGTTTTCTGGCCTCTGATTTTTAAACCTTTGGGTAAAACTAAATCATTTCCACAATGCTGCTTATATTCCATACGAAAGTATACACAAATAACAGACACTCCAGAACATTATGTCTGAATCCAAAGGGAGAAGTTATCCTACTGTAGAAATAAATGCTGTAATCACTATTCACAAAATGCTCTCAGCCTGCTACTCTAAAGTTATTCTATTTTTTTCCCCATTGTAACTGACTTCAGGAGTGAAGCAAATTCAGTATTTCACAATGTAATTACAAAAACCTGCAGCAAAGTAAGGAACGCCACAAAACACAGAATCAGTTGATCCCGAGAACTTCAGAAAAGCAAAACTTATTTCCGCTCATTCAGTCCACACCTCTGCCAATATAAAGTCTAATTACTCATGTTAAAATTTGCCCATATGCCATACTTTTGCCTTCCCACTGAAAGTATTATTTCCCTGGAACAGTTTACTTTTATCATCATTTTCTTTACTCATTGATGTGACTACAGCAAAATCTGTGCAGATGTCTGCTCTACGCATGGTAGAAAACAATACTGGCATTAAAACAATACATGCAACTACAAGTCAAATTTAAAAAGCTATTAAATCCTAAATAAATAAAATCAGCAGTCAAGCACACAACTTCCTTTCCTAAAAATAATCCTCAAAACCAACTACAAAGAACAACATTCCACAAGCCCCTTTTCCCTATCCTCAGCCAGGTCAGCTTTCTTACGTGCGTGGGAACACTGCTCCACAAAAAAATCCTACCTTTCACAAAACTGCCCCTGATTTTTTTACCCGTCTTTCCTCAGAACTAGTTCTCAAGTTTTATCCTTCAACTGCTCGGAAGTTTGCACCATTTGTTACTGTAGAGATTTAACAGCGTCAGTATAGTCCATAGCCATGTTGCTGGAGCTCCCCACAGCAGTTATAGAGCTGTCCAGAATCCTGCAGCAGACATGAGGCGGAGCTGGAGGTATTACAAACGATCATCTGCCCTTCTGAAGTAGCACTGGGTGGGCTACACTGGGCATACACATGTACCTTAACACTGTCAGGACACTGAATACAGATGATTTGGGCTCTTCAATTTTTTATGAGCTTTCTTAAGAAAATTATGGATCTAGAACAAAAAAGTCTAGTCTCAGCTCAGAAGCATGAGGAACAGGAAAGGAAGCGTGGCAGCTGAGATCTGGATATGAACAAGAGTGGCGCTGGAAGTAAAAAACAGAGAGGGTATTTATTTAAATGGAAGACTAAATGTAGGTTTAGCCAATTTAAGTCTGTGCTGAAATGGAACTTGATGTTAAAGGCAGAGCAAAATACAGATTTGATGAAAAGAAGTAAAGAAGGCACAGAAGGACTAATTCACATCCACCAGTACAGTGAAAATCGAACCTTTTGAGTAGATTAGTTCATTCAAAGAGGTGATGCAACAGCAGAAGTAAGGCAGCTGCAAGTAACATGCTGAAAATCCTTTGCAAATGAAGTTAATCAGGTAAAGAAATAATCCAATGATACTGCTGAACATGAGCTCAGTCAAGACCATGGTAACTTGCCACTCTAAAGAGAGAGCAAACAAGGTGAAGGAGAGCTGGGAAGTATTTTGGTAAGTCTCTGTCAGAGCTGAAACACTGAACTAGAAAGTACCTCCAAGTCAGAAAGCTTATTTCTCTGCATGAAAAGAAACTCTGTCAAAGTATTCATTTTTACAATTTTAACACACAATTCTTGTTTGGGTTAGAAGTGACCTTAAAGATCATTGTCACGGAGTTAACTAGATCAATCTATGCTCGTGACAGGGGGGCAGTAGGACCCTGCCCCCCCCTGGCCCCACAAAATGGGAAGGAAAAGGGATAGGGAGATAGGAGCTGGGCTCAAGGAAGGAAAAAGAAGACCAGCGGCAACAATCTATAGAGGAAAACTTATTTTACTAACTGTGATATCAGAATGCAAGATAACACAATATAATACAATCTAATTGAAATTGAGACTAATAAATAAAATAGGAGAGAGAGTTCCTGAGACTGTGTCAAACCTGAAAAGCTTGGTATGGCTAGAAAAGCACCCTCCAACACCCACTGCAAGGCAGTAAGAGACCACCCAACCAGGAAGGGCCAGATCCCATGACTTCTGTGATGTACAAGGACAAGTACCCGGAATTGGAACAATAACACTTTAGCTCCCAGGGCACTACATGATGTTATGATGTGGAATACCAAAAGCCAAAAATCAAAACCATGACAATTCCAGCCCGTCTGCTGTGGGGAAGGACACAAGCCACCACTTCAGGCCACCCAGGGTCCATCCAACCTGGCCTTGAGTGCTTCCAGAGACTGGGCATCCACAGCTCTCCGGGCAGCTGTGCCAGCGCCTCACCACCTCATAGGTAAGAACTTCTGCCTAACATCTGACCTGTATCTCCCCACCTTTTACAACTGTTATTTCTTGCACTATCACTGCATTCCCTAGTAAAGAATCTCTCCCCATCTTCTTTTTGAGCTGCATCTTAAAAGCAGTTATGTTTCTTGGAAATTCCTACTAAAAGGTTTTGCAGGAACCTCACTGCTCTGATATTAGAAATCTTCCAATCTTCAGATCAACTTCTTCATAATCAACAATATCAGTATGTTCTCTCCAGTTTCTTCTGAAGACAACTGATGAACATTTACAGCTATCTGGTACCCACTGCTACTCCATTTTCAGCAAATTGCAGAGTAAAGACTTGTATCATGCGTAATTGGTGATAAAAGAAACCCAGTTGGATAACTGTGAATAAAATTCAATGGTCCTACCCATACAAGAGAGCTGCAGAGGTGCTAAAAGTGTCTGCAGAATTGCTACTGGGAGACAAAAACAGTTTCTCATCAACTCCTTTCCTTTTACAGAAGCCACCAAGTTTCAGCAATTTCAGGAGGAACGAAATTCCATCTTCAATAAAACAAATGCAAACTCTGAGTTGAGAAATTCTTAGTCATAATGACATGCTTCAAAACTTACAGGCCTTAATATTATTAATGACATGCAGCCACTGCTGTTTGAAATACAACAGTGGAATATAATTTCACAGCAATAATATGCAAACAGATGGAAACAGGAAGTAACAACAAACAAATTTTTAGGTGTGACTGCAACAAGTAAAGCTCACTTTATGATGATATTACACTTAAAATGCACTGAATCATTAAATATCTGAAGGCTCATCTTCCAGTAATGTTTAAGCCTCTTTTTTCAGAAGATGAATCTTCACAGTACAGTACTCATTCAAACTGGTCAAAATCACTGTGGATTCTTTTTTCTTTCCCCAATTTAAAAAAATACTCCCCAGCTTCTGAAGGAAGTCCAACATCTGGAAAAAAAAGTGTACAAATGCATGTAAATATTTCAGCAGCTTCTTTTTCTGTAGGTCATGCAGTTGTTTTCATCACAAAATATCAACTTTCGACAAATAAGAGAAAATACAACATACTGTTCAGTCTCACTGCTTTGTGAGGAACATAGGGCAACTTGGAACCTAGCCAAAAGGGAAAGAAAATTGTACAAAAAGTGCAGCTACAATGCCTGATGCACCTCAGCAACATTTCCATACTGAAATAAAACCGTTCTGGAAGGTTCAGAAAAATCAGTTTCTACGAAGCAAAAAACAATTGTGCTTACTTTAAAAATCAACTTCTAAACAGCACTGCTACTGACTTCACACTGCAGCCTTGATCAGTATCAACAGAACTGATCAGTACGAGCTTAAAGGCCCAAGTTAGTGCACTGGAGACACAGGTGTTCAGTTGAAAAAAAAAAAATGGCTGCAGTCATCTTCTAGAAGAGCAGTCTTCAATGAGACACCATACAATTTTGCCTTCCCAAGCTAAGCCAGCAAAATCACAACCCACAGAAGCTCTCAGTGATGTCTGTGTTGCTGCCTCCAGGTACACAGATGGCTCTGTAAGAATCATTATCTACTCCTGTCACTGTGAAGTAAGGAAAAATTTGAAGGCTTCAGACGTATGCAGGTAGAGCATGCAAGGCTGGGAAGAACGTAGACCAAATGTAATACTCTTAACCACACACAGAGGGGAAATAGGTGCAGACAATCTAACTTTAGTACATCTACCAGTTCTGCCTTCAGCAACTATCTGACTGTAATTCAGCAATATATTTGACTGAAAGCGTAAAACTTCAGCAATTTTATTGCCTGAAACAGTACCTTCCACCTAGATATCCTGCCTCACACATTCATATCCACAGAACTATCAATTATTATGCCTATTAGTTGTACGCAACCTCATTTACAGCTTAAATCCAGTATTCAGAGGACAAGCACAAGAATTGCTCATTCTCTTTATCCCTGATGCTCCAGCATTCAAAATAAGCAACCAGCAGCAATATTGTTACCAGGCGTATTCAACAAACAAGCAGCAATATCCGGAGCAACTTCACAAATTAACTTTCTATGGTCTTGAGTCATACAGTCCCAGTTTCCTTTTGCGTTACTGATACATGAAGTACTTCAAGTCAAATTACCAGCCTAAATCATTTCATTAATCTAAGTATTGTTAGCTTACACAGCCTGTCATGGAGAAATATAATAGAAACAACAAATACTAATTAGTTTAAAACAGACTTTAGAATTCACTAAATCAAGTTTTGAGGTTTGTCTCCAATCTGCCCAAGGTGCTTTTCTAAGTTCTTTTTTTTTCATTCCTCTCTCAGTATAGGAATCTTTCCTGCTCAAATGAATCCTGTCATTTAAAAGATATAATAGGAATTGAGTATTTACAGTTTTTAAGTAAACCCAATAGTCTTTGTAAGTCTATCAGAAGCAAATCCCAACTGCATAAGTGAAAAGCTGCTATAATCTGACCTATAATTACAGAAGTATTTTCAATGTAACATCACTATGACATTAAGGGTATCTCACTTTCAAAAAAGGTTACAAGAAAACCAAAGCTAACATACTAGAGATATACATCTTACAGTAGGAATTACACAGATGCAACATTGCAGTCTTTCCAGCAAACTGAACAGTAAGTCTAAATACAACCAAGAACCTTGCATGATATAGCACCAATATAAAGTTTAGGATCCCCATGTCTATTTTGCCAATGTAAATGCAGAATTTTGTTCACCAAATCCCCTTCGACCTAGAGGCAATTCACCGAAACTAGCAGGAGATCAGTTTAAAACAAGCAAAAAGAGTACTCTACAGCAGTAGGAAAATCTTGACTTGCTGTTTTAAGAGACTGTGGAGGCAGGCAGACATCACCATTAAGGTCAAAAGGTGCTTATACAAAAGATGGTCCTAAGATGCATGAACAGATACTAAAGGAAACAGGCAGGGCTGTATCCCCTTAACATCCTTAATAAAACAACAATATAAGCTGAGTAGTACAAGAATGTCCTGCGGCTCACATGCTCCTCTAAATAACACCTCCTGATCTCAGAGAGAGGATAGAGGGAACACTGATTTGGCCCAGCATGGAATTTCTTATACCCTTATGATCTCATAAAAGTGAAATTAACTATTTGACAATGCAGCTGTTTCAAACAATACATTTTAAATTAATTTCATACTGTCTCTCCGCTTTTAATTGCAATTTTTTTCCAAACTAACTCATCAGTTCTCCCATCACAAATTCTGGTATGACCAAAAGAGCTGAGCAACTGTGGTATGAATGAGAGATATGAGAACTACCAACTCTCTGCCTTATTGAATTACTGCTTCAGGAATAAATACGAAGAAAAAGAAAAATAATATAAGCCTGAATTTCCCCCTATCACAGTACAGAATCACAAATCCTGATTCAACAAGTGTATTAAATACGATAGAAAATCTTAATTCTATTTTCCTAAAAAATTAGAACCCAAGTAGTAACTCAGCAATTGTATTTACATTCAATTTCTTCTTCGTACATTACCAATTACCGTGCACACAGCATTTATCATTTCTAACGCACAGTTCAATTGCAATACCTTGCAAGATGAGTACTGAAACATAAGCATTTTTTATGCTATGCAACAAGAAAGGAAAACTATCAAATTTTCACAGTTGAATCAGGATTGAAAAATCCATCTTTATAAAATAAAACAATAACTAGCCTGTCTTCAGGGCTAAACTTCAAAAATTGAGCCAAAAGGCACCCAAAGCAACAAGCCCAACTGGAATAACGTGAGTAAAATCTGAGCAAAAGATCCAAGAGACCTCATTTGGTAGACAAAGGTTTTATTCCAATATCTTTTTCTGATTTTCTTATTTTTCTCTAACTCAGTACTTCTAAGACTATTAAAACTTGGAAAGATTAGACATCAAAAACATGACAGGTCCAAAGAGTTGGAAAGATACACCTGTTTAAAAATCAATTAAGTTTTTCAGTAACAACCATAAAAGGATGTTGCACGTGGTAGGCCTAGTTTCAATAAACAAGAGCCAGTATCTTTCTCCTGAGACTTACACTTAAATACTTACATGCACCTTTTCCTAGAGGTGGGAAAAGGATGTTACCGGTAAAGAACAGATCTTTCCTCTCAAGAACAATCCCTAGCTATGAAAAAAAAAAAACAACAAAAAAAACCACCCACTGTCATCCCTTCCTACACGGTTCAGCAGGTTTACAGCATCCATATACATCTTCCTTGAACTCTAAAGAGTATTTTCCTCTCCTGTCCCCAGATCATGTCTTTCAAAAAGCTCTGCTCAGTCAGCTCTTTTAAGGCAAAGCACTCCATCCGCAGTATCAGTTCTCCTGATACCTTGAAAGAATCGAAGAAGGGAACAGAAAAGAAAAAAATATATATTCAAAATAAAATAGATTCTTCACAATCTGTTTGTAAACACACACACTTAATCGTGGCAGAGATAGCACAATAAGCAGCTTCTACTACAGAAGTCATTGTAAAGAAACCACAGAACAGTAAAAAAACCTGGTCTTTTCTGTCAGTCAGCTCTGGGTCTGTGCACCCTGCATGTTTTCTACCAGGGTTACTGAAACATTAGGAAAAATCTTGCTATTTCAGACGTGGGAATCAGTGATATATTGTGGAATTTAAGAAGCTTCAGACTGAATTGGGACATTTTGGTACATTTCTGGGAGGCAAATTACTATACAGTCATATACGGAATGAAAACCACTTTGGGGGCAAATAAACAATTTGATATTCTGCAATCCATCAATAACAGAGCATCATGAAAATCTCATTATATACAGACTCGGATGTAATTAAAAACTGTAACAAAAGCACTAGAAATAAAAAGAAACAAATTTTGAGCCATAAACTCATTTTTTTTCTAGCTTATTCTATCCCTCTACAACTAATAGAAAATAAGCAAACATCCTGGAAGTTGCTTTTCAGCTCTGAAATGCAGTGAATTCTTGCCTCGGAGAAGGCTTCTGTAAAAGCTATAAACCATTCAGGGAGACTCTGGATGCATATAAGAAATAAAAAGCTATTGCTGACTTTCTGAAAGCTAAAGCTTTACCTAGCACACTACTATAAAAGGAGAAGTATAATTTCCTCTAATTGTACTTTCACAAATATTTTCTGAGACCAACTATAGTCAAATTGCTGCATAACCTTAGTTTCCATTTTCTTCACACATTTTCACAACACACTTACTCCAGCAGTATTTAGGGTTATCACTCCCAGCAGTCAAGGTTGGTTGTATAATGTCTTACTTGCCAAGAACCCGTTACTTGAAAGGAAGACCTCTCCTGTCTGCACAGCAGATTTGTAGGTGGAGAAAAGGAGCCTTGCTGTGAGAAGAGTGGCAGGCACCAATAAATACCTCAGTAAGAACAGAGCAGAAAATGCATGAGACATCCTTCACTAAGAAATGACAGAGTACTGTTCTTCTGCATATACTTTCAACTAATTTGTTGTAGAAAGACTGCTTATACAGCTCCCACAAGGGCAGGAACCTAACTGTTGGCAAATCTACTCAGGACTCATGCTATCACACATAGGAGATGTATTTCCAGCCCTGCTTAATAGCTGAAGAAGTAAGATGCAAAGGTTACGTCAATACAACACTTAAAAGGCAATCCTCAGAAAGATCAGCAGAATAGGGCTCTGCAAGGAAAAGTGCCAAGGGCTACACTATAAATAGCATGTCTGGATATATCTACCCATGTCTTAACTTCACTCTGCCTTATTAGCTGCTGAATGTTCTTCTAACATACAGAGCTTGTTGGAAAAAATACCCAGAGCACAGCTGTTAATAATTCATTGCCAAGGCTCTACATGAGATGTCCTCAGATCTGTTCTATTCATTACTTCAGTCACTATCCTGGAGAATGGAACAAAAAGAGATGCTGCTTTCATTCACAGGCAGTATGAAGCTCAGAACAATATTCTAATCCCTTACAACACACTACAGGCTCCAGAAGCCCTGCAGTATTTCAAAGGTAGATGTGTATGCAGCAAAAAGTAATTTAAGTATTATAATTACTATTGGAATGTGGTACCTGAAACACTATTTGAGAAATTAGATATTTTGTTCAAAATTCTTGAAATAAACATGAGAACTAGACCCAAGCACATTGCATTAAACAAGTTGCACTGGTTTTGATACTTTCTCCTCTGCTGTGTTTACATTACTGTTCAGTGCACAAAGACTTCATTCTTACTGTGCATCGAGGCACTATTTCAAGCCAACTGATAAATGTGGAAACAGATTGAAGCATTATGTCATTTTTACAGTGCTTTACTAGAACAGCTAAGAATGGGAAAGCAGTGCTAAGCCAACAATAACTTTGGTTTCTGCACCTCTGAAGGAAAGAATACAGTCACACATCAACCAAAATGAAAACAGAACAACCAGCTCTCCTGTCCCCACAGCATACGTGCGTTTTTCTAGGTAAGTACAACAGACAAAAGATACATGCCATTGTATCAGTTTGAATATTTTTGTTCTTCTGTCTCAAAGTCCAAAATCTTGTATTTATTTCAGTAAGGGCAGAACTGGGAGCTGTGATCACTACACAGAAAAAGAAGCTCAGCAGACGTTGCCTATCAAAAACACAACCCTCCCTACCTTTCCACAGTGAGCAAGGTGAATTTACTTGCTGGCTGTCCAAGTTACTTTAAAGTTAGTTGGTCCTTCTAAGCCACTAATATATTTGAGTCACATAAAAAAATTTCACCTTCAATATCTGCTTTACACATTTTATACCTCAAGGTTCTTTCAACATCAGACATCAGACAAAAGAACCCGAACCTTTAATCAAATCAGTAGACACCAAAATCAATAGTGTGCAAAAGAAAATATATTGCTGCTAATGCCTATGAATCAGTGCAATTTCAACTGTACACCCACATCTGAGGTGGCACTTAAATATATTCTTTTGAGTTAACATTACAGGAAATAAAACAGTAGTTTTAATCACACTAATTTAGATATGCTCGTTTGCTATGTTCAGATTCAAAAGTCATATTTTTTTCTCTCTCACTAATTCTCTACCATAACCGGTTATTTTAAAGGTAGAGCTCAAATCCTCTAGGCTGTCAGTACAAGCAGCAAACACAACCCTCAGAAGTAGTAGTTTTCCCACAGAGAAAACTTCAGGTAGTTCAGGGTGTAGCTACCCAGTCACCCATGCTATGCAGCTGACCATAGGTGCCCATGCTTGAGCAGAGCACTGGGCCAGATGGGCTCCACAGGTCCCTTTCCAACCTCAACCATACTGGGATTCAGTGATCTGACATTTACAGGCAATACTGATGTAGACTGAATCAAACAAAAACAAACCATTCTTTTAAACCAACGGGCACTTGTTCCATCATCAAAAACAAGCCAGATGATTCTGTTCTATAAAGCACACTGAGCTACCACACATGCAAAATGTACCATATTGCTAAGCAAGAAGGATCTTGCTCCAGCACATTAGCTTTGGAACAAGAATGAATTAGCACAGTTAATAACAGCTTGTACACAAACCTGTAGGGACATCTGCAGTTTTCTTCTGCTTTTTAAAATCCCTAACTGGAAGAAATGACAACAATGTACTTAAATATCAAACAGTTTGGAAAACAAGCGTGCAAGAAGATACAAACGGTCAGAGATAACAGTATTAAATGGACTGTGTTTTAATTTCTTATACCAGGCCTACACTAAAACATACAAAAGCTCCCAACATGCTTGAGAGAATGAAATTACAGCAAACCTCTATGGTCCTCTCTCTTCTGCTTTTACATTATAAGCCAAGGAGAGAACAGTTACTGCAAGAGGAGAATTAAAACCTGAGTTGTGCCTTAGGTTCACCATCAAATTCCAAAGATAAATTCAAGGTAATCTTCAAAAAAGTGAACTGTAACCAGTCTGCCTGGGAAAACAGAAGAACCAAATACAATCACATAGTAAAATTTTGCTACTGAGAACACTATTCAAGAAAAGCATTTTTGAACACTAGGTGACTAAACAGATGTGCCTTTAATCTCAATTTATATAAAAGTATGTCTTAAGGTAATTAAATCTCACAAAATTGTGAGTCATAATTCTATGACTTAAAAGCAGTAAACTGAGCATCTTTAAGAGCAAGTAGTGGTTCTTCTAATATCCCCCATTCTAACAATAAGCAATTTAAAAGTAAATCCTTCAAGATATATTTTTGCCCACTAAATAACATTTTAGATCACAGATTTCCAATGCCTACTTCTGAAGTTATTCCATTCATAAAGGTAATCTTCTCTCTTATATGAATAACAGTAATAGTTTGTCCTGTAGTATCATCTTTTTATTTAAATAGTTCCACTTTAAATTTATTCCTCGTGTTAGAGAGTTTATTTCATCTACTCAATATTGGAATCTGTTTGAAAATTAAGACAGATAATCTTGGAAATATTCACTATACTGCATCACATTTTTGCAAGGTGTATATTTCTCCCATGAAAACATTTAAATGTGTATGATGTATGCATATCTCCTTGTCTGTGCAAGACATTTTGTCGTACTTTTATGAGCTCTCGGACTATAAATTAGTCATGTACTCACTGAATCTTCAGGGAACACCTTCTACATTTTAAATACATATGTAGCTCTTTAAAATCTTCATCTTATTTCCAAAATTTGAAGGAAAAATAAGAACACCAAACCACTATTTAAGGGTGACCTACACAAAAGCATCTCTGTCTGTTCTATCACTACAGAACTAAAAGCAAGAAATTATGTTAAAAGATTTCTATCACCTGCAAACATCAGAGTCACTGCTTAATCAATAATTCTCATATCTTTGCTTTCTAACAGTTATAGCCTTTAATACATTAGGTAGGAAATTTGTCATAATGTCTTTTCAAAGTTTGCTCAAATAAAATTTTTCCTTTCTAAGGGCTCTAGCAGACTTGGAAACAAATACTGGTATGGCATTCAACTCAACAACCTTCCTTATCTCTTCTCTTTCCCCTTTCCTTTAGGCCTCATTTGTGCTTGAGATACTGCCACCACTGGTTTGAATGGAAGTTATAGTTATGCTCAGGCTAATTTGTTATCTCGATGAATTTCTGAATCATCTAAAAAGGACATTTACTTCACAAATATGTAATGCAAAAAGCAGAGGTTTACTGTATGGCATTATTCATATTCCTCTAGGTTACAAGAAGTATATCTTAACAGTGGCACTGCTAAACACAATGTCCACATAAACAGAGATTATCCTAATACTAATTTATTGTGACCCACTAGAAAGGTAGCGAAAGATAGCTTGGGTTAAGACATTCCAGTCCTGTACACAACTCTACCTCTTACAAAGCAAAGCATAATTTTAATGGTCAAGACTGAAGTTGGAACAGGCAGATAAAATCTACTGAACTATGAGCAACCCACCTCTGCCCTCCTGATTTCAGCTGTACCAAAGATGCCCAAATTCTTTACTGGGGAATCACAGAGAGGATTAGTCCTCTAAGTATCTTGACAGATGAGATTGGATTTTCATGTAAAACACAGAAATTTAACAAAAAGTCCAAGAGGAAGATCTGGCTAAACTCAAACATCATTCAAGCAGCAGCCATGCTCACCTTCCTTCAATTTTCCCTCCTCCCTCAATTATGCTGCCCAGAGCTACAGCCATAGAGCAGCATGTCTGAGACAGTATGGATAGACCTCACTCCTCCTCGGAATTCACGGCACCACAATCTTTCCAGCATCTGTCAACAGAGCTGAAGAAAAGACCAAGCTCTAAAAGTACACAGTGAGTTCAGAAATGGAAAAAATGAATAAATGAAGAAGTAACTCATTCTCCCACGTAAGGGAGATAACTTTATTTGTATCATTTATATGTGTGCCTTTAAGAACTCTCATGTAATTCTGAACAGGTACATACACCATTACTGGACATACATCATTACTGGACATACACCATTACACATTACTGGACTGTCCAAAGGACCTCAAAGAAATATTTCTGACCTGAAAAACAAAATGAACCAAAAATCACAATCTGAGGTCAGAAAAGGTCATACTTACTCTTTATTCATATTCTTAATGCATGGCTGATAGAGAACTTTGACAGCATTCCACATCCCTGATGGTCCACAGCTAGGCACGAAACTATCACCAAACAGCGTAAAGACACTGCGGGAGGAGGAACTTCCTGAGGACTCCACCAGCAACGTGTCAGAATTTAAAAGCCATATCTATAAATAAATAAATTATTTTACTGAGGATGACATCAGTTTCTTCTTCTACTCTAATCCTAAATCTGATGTACCACGAACAGCTGATACTAACACAACATGACAGTTTCTAAGGAAGTGTCAAAAAAACAGCAAACTGACATTTTATCTTCACTATTACATATCACAGTCCCTAGAGAAGAAAACCAGGAGTTAGTACAGTCATTCACTATTAAGATCTCTTTCTCTCTAGTAGAGCACATCATTTTGAATGACTGCATGCTACAGGCAGGGAACTGAAAGACTGCCCACTAGAAGTGGGAACAAGAAAGAAGTTTTACAAAACATTTACTTATGACTGGATAGAGCTAAGAAATACAATGAGAAAAATAGCAATTAACATGGTCTAAGGTAAGGCTGGTAGCAGGTACATCATATGCCCAGTGAGGAAAAAAAGCCACTGGTAACAAGACACATAGTATATGTCATAATTGAATGCGACAATCACAGTTTAGAGATCAAAGAATATCAGTGAAAATTTTATATATATGTTATTTGTGGCTAGCACAGTGTTCAAATTTTCATCTGTGCTTTCAACCACTCTGTTGATAACAGAATCTTTCTACCATTTTGTACAAAAACAGTGCCTGCTGAACCAAATTCCTTTGACATTAACTCCAGTAAGAAAAGAGCTTTCAAAAAAAGATAGATAGATAAAGTTTAGAATTTATTCATAATGCAGATTGATGACCTTTTCTCAAGTGGCAGCTTTGGGAGAAAGTATTTTCATATGGCTTTTTCCTTTTTAAATCATCCTGCCAGTAAGTTTCAAAGACACTGTCAGGAAAAGAGCTGCAATCTCAGTTATACTTGGTGGGATTTGATCCAAATAAGTAAAATACAGCAATCTACATTCTGTGAGTTTCTTAAAATCTCAACTTATGTCTTCAGCTTCCCTCTGAGAACAATAAGGCATAAACTCTAACTTAACATGGCTAGAAACAGCTGTCGTTCCTCCTCACTCCCAGCTATTGCAGACATTACCACTACTTTTGTCATCACATGGGTTCGTACTGTACATACGCTCCATTACAATACCTCTGCCCTCATATTTAAACTAAATGGATTAAATGTGGTCTTCTTCATACCTCATAGAGAATACAACTCTCTAAAAGAGATGGTTAGCTAAGTCTCAACAAGGTAGTCATCACATCTTGATTGCTACAACATCCCCTTCTCCAGCCTTGACAAATGCAAACTCATTCTGCTCAAGCCCTCAAAAACACAATCGAAGAATCAGTATCTGACTGACAAGTCCCTCCCATCTGTCTCATTTCTTTTCTTGGGTTATCTTCCCACTCCCTTCCCACTCAATGCTAAAATATGAGCTAACTTACCTAATCCTACTCTAAAGAACAACTTCATTATGACTGGAGTTAGTACTCAACTACTCAGGACCCTACCATAAAATTTTTCATTTTCACAGGTGTACCTTTTGGAGTTTTATTAGGTGAATCCCATCTAGGAGATGATACAGACGGGATAAGCAAAGATTTGCCTGAGCCACATTTTAGTCTTCTGTCACAGTTTTATTTATTCTCAGTCTTTTAAAAAAAAATCCTTAAGTACACAGCTTTCAAAAACTTGGTTATCACCAATTTAAACATAAACTCAAGTTACAATCTCCATAGATAATGTAACTGTATAATGTTAAGTGATATACACAGAGAAAATAAGAACAGTGAGTATATATATATATATAAAACTTGTGCTTTAAAAAACATTTCAAAAAAAGACTTCTGAAGGACCTCAACCTTAATTATTAAATACACAGCCTAGGCTGTGTACGTTCAGGTATATAAGCACAAACATTACAAATGGAAATCTTTGACAGGTTCATTTTCAGCACAAAGAAGTGGAACAGCTGGCCCACTATACATCAGTGATGAGACCACTTGTCTGTGTACTTACAGCCCTGAGCAGTTACTTTTTTTTTTTTTTTTTTAATTTGCAAACATTAGTATAAACACTGTTTACATTACACTTGTGTCCACAAGGTCTCTGAGTCTCAGCACTTAAGCTGTACCTCTGGTGTGTGCACTGTTCCCACAGTATCACCATGGAAATGAACAAGGCCTTTTTGACATTTTACACACACACAC
>JAOWBP010001760.1:64933559-64943946 GCA_028571105.1 Tragopan temminckii | reverse complement strand
GATGCAGCCATGCTCCACCCCTTCCAGACACAGCTGAGTTGCCTTCACCTGTGCTCCCAAGGCTGACTGGGTCCTTTCCCCAGGGGATCAATCAGTGGTTCAGGCCACAACTTAACAGCTCCCATACACTACCATCACTCAGTAGAAAGTTTTAGCCACTGTGGACAGGATTGTAGGAATAACCAGATTAACGTTCAGCAGAGTAGAAAAGGTCCATAGAGTATGCAGAATTACTAGGAAAGAACTCCAGAACACAATGTATCATGGTATTTCAGAAAGGCGATGTGGATTCAGCTCTATTCTATTAATTCCAGTGTTCATATTTAAACTCATTATCAGTAGATGGATACAAGTAAGCACAACTCCTACTTTAACACAAAATATAAACTCCAGAATTGGTTCTATGTCAGATTATTAGCCTGGCTGTAGCACAGTACAATTCTGATCTGGAAGTAACATGTGTAGGCAAACACAATGATGTTCCTGAGTTAAAAAACCTTCCTGGAACTAAAAATTCTGGAATCTAATGAGAAGACCTCTAAATTGTCTTCGTACAAATACTTTCATAATTGTTAACTCAATACACAGTGCATAAAAATACCAATGTGTAGTTGAACAGCTACTGCCTTACAGGCTTGGTAAAGTCCAAACAAGTCACAATCAACTTCAGAAATCATACCGCAGGATTTGCCTACATAAGACTGTCTAAATTTAGAGCAAATTAGAGTATTTCCACTCTGCATTTATCTTTTTCTGCAGCCTAAGAGATGCCTACAGTTCCCATACATTCCAACTAGAGAGAATATACATGCACCTCTTGGGAAGTATGGTTTATATTCTTCGCCACCACTATAGTCCTCATATTTTAAAATGTGTGATGCAAGACAGTTCCCATGGACTACTGTCCAGAACACAAATTGGTAACTTGTGGCCTATCACGCTACAGAATTTTAAAAAAAAGAGTTGTATAAAATGCATCTTATAGTCTTAGGTACACTTTTCATCTTCTGAAGGAAAATGCTGAGGTATGTCCGTTACAGATTGTCTTCAGAACCTTGATGATGGACTTCCAGATTATGAAGATATCCAAGCCTAATTATCCGTGTCACCATTAAAAAATACATCATTATTTGATCCATTTTGACTCAGGAGCCATGGAAGAGGTGATGAAGGAGACCACAGACAAGTAATATACATACATTGGGCCAATTTTTTTAGTAGGTACTTCTTGCTACAATCACAGGGAAAGTTACACATGGGCAACAAATGTATTATAGCGTATAAGTGTATATAGTGTAAAAGTGTATTATAAGCACCAGTCCGGACAATTAAGTTATGCTTAGTCCAAAGCATGGGCTCAAACAGCAAATGTCAGCAAAAATTAAAAGAATTTAGATGATAGTAGCTAGCTGAACATGAGTTACTAATGAGATGCTATAGAAGAAAGAAAAAATGATTTCTGAATGTATAAGCAATTGAATCGTTGATAAGGATTGTAATGTTATAATGCAGTGGAACGTACAGCAACAATGGCAGGGCAGCAAAGTCCTACACTGAAGCAAATCAGGACAACCAAAATGTAGCAGCTGTAGACAAAGAAACAAAGAAAAACTGCTTACCTTTAGAAGACCTCAGGTAGGCAGGGATCTCCAGTGAGATACCCTCACCTCCACTGCCAGCCCTTACATGAGGTCTGGGAACAGGTGGATCTTGGCTCCACCCCTTCAGGTCATTCAGGTGCACTGTATGCACCCCTGGGTTGGCCCTGCCTTCCTACCAGGTGCTCAATCACTGCTTCAGGACATGACTTAGCATTTCCACTACAAGGATAATATAGAGAATATAATTCTCAAGAATTAGTAATGTGATTATTGCTAAAATGCATCTATAGAGAATGTTAAAAATAATTGGAAAACTTACAAAAATATTTTCCAGAAAATAAATAGACAGGAAAAGAGATACAGAGTTACAATTCTTAGTGTGTTTAGTTTAATAAGTAGGCAGCAAAGATTCAGGTTGATTAATCACTGAAACAGTTTACCAAAGAATGATAAAGTTGCCTTCATTTGACTATTAAATCAGTACTTGACATCTTTCTCAAAGTCATGCTATAGCTCAAACAGAAAAAAAGGATTTGATGCTGGGAATATCTAGCAAGAGTTCTCTGATCTATACTATGCAAATACTAAAATGAACAGAAAGGACTGTTCTAGCTCCCCAAAAACAAGGAAGTGCCCCACAGAATCTGAACTCATGATGATAAAGTCCTGATCCTCTGCACTCTCTATTAAGCTCTGAACAGACTGCGATAGCAAATTCCCCCTCCTCATAAACCAGGAGTCCAAATAAAGTTCAAGGGAGAGCCCTACAGCCTCTGTGAAAGCTTCAGAAAGCTATGCCAGAAGTGCAGCCTCCTTGTTACGAAGATCACAAAAAACATCTGGTTCATATTTACAGAGTTATTCCCTTTCCTAATTCCTGCTCTTAAACATATACAGAAAATTTGCTTGATGTGAAGAGCAAAGCTAAGGAAACTGTCTTTTGTGAGAAAGAGTATTTTGAGGATGGTACAAGAACTGCACAGTAAACTGTATATATGCAGCATTTCTTTGAAAGCTACAACTCAGGTGTTTTTCCTGACTATGGTTACAGGTGAGAACTGTGCAGTACTGTACCTATGAACCACCGCTAACTCACCGTATCATGCTTCAGCAGAAAAAGCAATACCTTTAGCTAGGCTAATTAAATCAATATATCTATTTGATAACTTGCAGCTGCTGGCAACCTGCAGATGGAGGTGGATCACCAGCCCAGTATTTTCTGCTTCTATTACTAAAGATCCCTGATATGGCATCAGGGAAAAATATTTTCCCCAAGAGATACTATTAGGATGCTGCAGAACCATGTGACATTTAAAAACTATGTTACACTGGAAGACTAATAGATGTGAGAAATATGTTTGCAATGGAAGGATGCTGTCTTTGTCCCACAGGAGGCTGGAAAAGATTGTTTAAGCATATCTAGTATATTCCTGCTACTATTATGATCATACGCAAACACTTTCCAAAGAACTGCAATGCAATTAAAAAAGAACTTTCATACTGAGACAAACTGCAATGGTATTCTCTAAAATGAGAACATTTATGCCAATAGCAATCTATCTTGTTTCTATTCCTCTCGTATTATGGAAGAATTCTGTTTCAGTATGAGGGTTTTTTCCCTTATTAATCCAGCTTCTGCTTGATCTTACAGTTTTCTGCTCATTTGCTTGGCAACTGAGCGATGCTAGAAACAAGTAAACATGGAAATTGGAATTCAGTGTAAGCCTGAAAGATGTAGAAAGAGGGATTTGACACAAACAAGGAAAGAATTCTCCACTTCTAAACAAGAAAGCCAGTCTGAAGATTCATCGCATTAAATTAGTATTGTAAGTTTCCGACAGAAAATAGCCTCCTCCTTCATTCAGAGATCTGTTATTATTCTTCTGGTTTGACCAGTAACTCAGTAACAATTTCTGTCCCCTATTTTTTTTATTATGTTTCTGTCTCAAAGGCAACATTTCCCTGTCAAACATTTCTTTGATTGATTTTAAAAGTATGCTGGGTAGACTGCTCCTCTTTCTCTGGGCCACAGTATGAATTCCATAGACACTGCCTCTTCCCATCTTTGTTCCCATTGTTCCATGATCCCTTTTGAGACTACTGAAATGTGAGATAATTAATTTTGGGGACCTCTGACAGAAGGCATTGTCCTCTTGGAAATTCAAAATCTTCTACTTATCCGCCTTCTTAAGAATACTTAGAAGACATAACTTTAATTGTCAAATAACTCCAAGAGCTAATCCAGATTAATCTGCTTCTCTCATGCTGAAATCCTTTCAAGATATCAGTTCTTGTATTCCCTTCCCCAAATTCTGCTTTTCAAAGAACAACAAAAAACTAGAGAGACCATAGCTTCAGGACTTGCAGATACAGACAGGAGGACAGAACTGTTCTCAAAACAGATGGCTCACTCGGATGCATCACACCATTGGCAACTGATCCGCTGGAATCCTGGTGATTTAAGAAGGAGATAATGCAAATCCCTCACGATGGTAAACAGCAGCACTGTATAAGAATCAGGGCCTCTGATGTTACTTTCAATAGATGAAGAATTTGGTGCAGTGAATCTGCATATCAGCTGTTACTGACACACAAGGCAGTAACAGTTTCCAAAACTGCTGAAGAACTTCAAACTATTAGGTTTAATGCATAGTATGGGACTGATCTGCAGGATCAGTCTTAGCACAAATACAGACAAGCTGTACATTAACGGAAAAGATTTTATGGAAATGCAAGCTAAGTTACTTGATGCTCTTTTGGTGGCAGAAGTAATTATTGCTCAAACTTTTATGAGTGCTGGATTTCCAAGACAAGTAAAGCAATCTATTTTATTTCCTCATCTCACTACTGAAACAACAGTATCAGCCTACAAACACCTTTATTTTCCTGAGCAACAACAAATTTTGATGTTTCTAAGCCAAACGGTAGCCCTATTCCTTCAGACTCAGCTGATGGATATCTCCTCCTGGGATACCTTACAGAAGTCACCTTCAGCAGTTACAGTCTGAAGTGGCAGATCCTTTTTACCAGACAAAGAGCCCTCAAATAAGCTCGACATTCTTCTTTCATTCTGCCAGCATAAGGGAGCTATATCTGAAACACATTCTGATTTTTTAATATCTTACTAAAATAAATAATAATAAAAAAAACACAAAACCCACACTTTCCTTTGATCATATTTATAGTTATGCATCCAGTCATATTTGGAGGAAAAAAAGCACTGCTACTCTAGTTTTCTCGTTTTGCTTTGTTTCACTGCCCCTTGACAAACACTTAACCAATCACAGTTATGATCTGAATAAATGCTGATGTTCTCCACTGAGGATATTTTTTGGGGGGGGGGAGAGGGGGAATACTTAGTTCCAGAACTATATTGTTAAATGGTTCATACCCAGGTCAGTGTCATGACATGGTGCATGTATTGTCTGGCTTCTATGCAGCTGAATGCCAACAACGCTCTCTGACCTTCAAAACACTCTTGTAACACTTATAAGTTAAATAAGCCAGTGATAAAAATGTGTTTCACAAGGAAAAAATTTCAAATACATTCCCTTAAGAATTATTAAAACAAACTACTTTACCAAGGTAGAGTCATTCTGAGAAGTGTGATGTTCAGTCTCTGAGCTGCACTTGAGAGATTCAGGCACATATGATTCATTTCTTGAATTCAACAGGAGAAAAGTCTCTCCAAGAAAACAGTCATCATGCTGAGGGTGCAAAGTGCTTCTTGCAAAGGGATTAGGGTGACAACACCACTCTTCTACTAAAGCACTCCAGTTTTCACTTGGTAGAGGAAGAACTCTGAGAAATTTCCTAACACAGAAAAAGAAATATTTTCATATATTATTTCCTAAGACACTCTAAGACACTAACAAAGAGACTGGACTCCTTACAAGAAGGTAAGAAAAAACTATGGCACTTTCTCCAAAAGGAAGTGCTTGACTCTCCTTTCAGTCAAAGGCACTTTCTTTGGATGAATTCTGAGAAAGCAATGGCCAAGTGTTTCCTGCCAAGTTTGCAATGAAGCTTTTCCCACAGGTAAATCTTCAGTGATTATACAGCAAAATTTGGCATAACTTCCTTGTAACTAATCACATGGTAAAAATAAAACAGATCTGCTCAGTCAAGAAAAATATAACAATGGAGATTATGCAGTTATATTAATTACTGCAAAGTTTCCTTGCACCAAGCTTTAATATATACAAGGAATCAAAGGAAAAACAAAAAAAAGCTGCCATAGAATGTCTTTCAAAGCCTCTCAAAGTCAAATACTAGACTTTGAAACAAAGCTAAATCTGACAAAAATACCACAGTATGTATCCATTAAGAAGAAAAAAGGATGAAACAATGCATTCTTAATTTAGATTCAGATTCAAGTTTCAAAACACACAGACAAAAAAAAAAAAAAACAAAAAAAACCCACAAAATCACCAAACAACCCACTAAATCAAATCCTCTTCTCCTGAGCTGCTATATGGACCAAGGTGTCTGCCACAGGCAATACCACACCTTGCGTTCTTTATCCATTTTGTTTTTAATTTCCTTTCTTTGGTTACCCGCAGTGACTGAGGATTTTAAAAGCTAAACTTTTGAAGCACTGTTTTAAGTTGTAGAACGCCCTCTGATAGCAGGAATAAATGCACGTGACTATATAAATTCTACCTTAGTCATTATGCTCAGTAGTCAATACTTTCTGCTTGGAGTTCCTATAATCATTCTGTTGTCTCACCACACATGGTTTTTTTAAGAATTTAAAAGCACTGATGAATATTGTCCACATATTTACATTTGCTTTAATCTGTGTTTTCTAGGAAACTGCTGCATTGGGAAAAAATTCTGCCTCTTTACCAAAATAACAGACAATAGCTTTAACTATGTGTCCTCCAACAATTTTCTACATGCGGTTTGTCACAATGTTTTGTTATCTGTCTAGTTTCTTCAAGTGTTTTACTTTTGCTCTCATATTTTGTCTGTTCTTGCCCAAACTCCTCACACATTGTTTCTTGATTCCACTCCTAGTTGAAAACTTGCAAATACAATCTCACTTTGCAAATCATCAGAGAACTAATGAGACAGCAATTAGACACCCTCCTTTTCTTGCATTTCACAGACTGCTCTTTTCTGAAGATGCCTGTTTTCCCACTGCAGTTCATTGTGCTTTCTGTATTGCTGAGTGAGTCAAAGGAAAACTTTGTATACAGTTTTCCTTCTTTCTCGATCTGCAATACATTTCAAACTGTGCTTGCCCCATCTGCAGATGGAACTTGGAATAACTGCTATTCCTGCCCAGCTTTAGCATTATGAACAACGTCACCTTCTGGCACTACACATCCCTGACTTCACTCTTTGTAGTCTTATGTATCAGCAGAGATATTATCACGGTTCAGATGGAGTTCTAAAGACTGATTATTCTTCCCAGTCTTTATACAGTTAGTGCTAACGTCTGGACTAACACTGAAAAAGGTTTCCATTCCCTTGCACCATTCCTCATATTACAGCAACAAAAAGGTGGTATTGCTCAGCAATACTTTTTAAAGTGTTGAAGAAGAAGAAAAAAATTACCTTAGGCTGCAGATCAATGCTGTCCAGTTTCTTTACATTATTCTTTCTTTACCCTCACAGCCTGGAGCTTTGTGAATTGCATCAAGATCTTGAATTCTTGCCAAATAAAAAGCAGTTACTCCAATCAGTGAGAAGTTCCTTAACAGGTTCCTCCCAACTAAGCTATACAGAAAATACAACTTTTCCACTTTATTTTAGGCTTTCACCATTCAGAGTTGAGAAGCCTTGTTCTAGATCCTGTCTCTAGAACTGGAAAAACGTTAACACTTACTTGAAATTAGCTTTCCAGGGAACAACAATAAAAAAATAAGCCTGAAGTCTATCAGGTGCTGACTCTCTTAAAGCTGCTAAATACAATAATAAAATCTAGCCTGTAAATAAAACTTATAACCTTGATAACTAATAGCTAAGTTTCTGCTTTAAGGTAGTTATATAGCCAGAGAGAAATTAAGAGAGACAGTCTCGTTCTGAAAGCATCTAATAAACCTAAACCTCCCTTCAGAAATAGCTCTGTCTCCAAACAGGAAGTCTAGGTGCTTAAGTTTTAAAAAGCTAAAAGTTAGGCACTAGTCTAAGACAGTTGCAGTAATAGGCTTCCTTGCTAAGGTGAGGATTTGGCCACAGAGATTCTTGTAAAACTACGTTAGTATATATATTCTCTATCATCATTATTAATTCATATTTAAGCAGACAATCACATCATCCTATTTATTGAAAATGCCTCAAACAAAAAGTAAAACAGGCAGTAAAAATAAGTATTTAACTCTTCACTTCCAGGGAGGAAGAAAAGATAGAAGATCCTATTAGATTCCTTTAGGAGCAGCCATCTTTTTGGAAAGATCAGCTCGACAGCTGTCAAGCTTAAAGCTACTATTAAATGAAAAGTCCAATTAGAAGACTTCTCCTACAGTCAGTTTTTCAATAGAATACTTGTGTCGTAAAGTTGCTCACGCTTGGGACTAATTAAAACAGTAATTTCTTAACAGTCAATTTATAAATATTATTTTTTGCAACATTCAGCCTTTCATACATTACAAAGTCTTAGAGAATTATTTTATCTATGAGCTACACTCACACTGTACGTATGTATAACTGTAAGGAGAGAAAGAAGAAAATAGCCCAAATTCTTTGCAACTCTTAAAATTATGGAAAAAAAAAAAAATCTAAGCACTTCCTCTAACGTGAGGATAACGTGGAAGAAGCAGAGAGCATAACCCTTATGCCTGAAGAGCCATCAAGACTCCCAAAGCAGACAGACTAATCCAGTGGATCTCAGAAAACGTAGAGGGAATAACAGAAAACTGAGTTGAAAACTCTCATCCAGTCCATTTCCCTGTCTCAAGAAAGGATTCACAACACTTAAACCATTCCAGACATACTTCTCTCATCTACTCTTCAAAGTGATGGAAATTGCAGACTTCCTATCTCTAGTGGTAAAAAAAAAAACAAACAAGCTTTAGAGTACGTTTTTTCATTTTAACCTAAAATCCTCTTGCTTCAGCTAAAGACCATAACTACCACTGTTGCAGCAACTATGCACATACCAGACGACTCTTATGTCTCCTAGGAGACATCTAAACTAAATTCCATTTCTTTCAATTTCTTTGTAAAGATATCCTTTTCTAGATATCAGCTTGATCTTATCACAGATGCTTTTCAAACAATACACACTTTATTAAGCTCTCTCTTACACAGTTATTCAACTTTCCTTCAATCCCATCACCTATGTTGTCATTAGCAAGGTCTCTGGACTATGCAATGAACAACAAAATTTTTATTTCTGAAAGTATTGTCTTTTTTGGAAGAACAGGAGTGGTAAAACAGAAACTGCTGGACACACTGACAGCTCCAACCTTCTATCCTTACCTGAGTCAATATAATTTAGAGATAACATTCAAGGGGGTCAGAGGTCTTCTGCAAGGAGAAACGCTTTACGTGTGATGTATTATCATGTCTTTTTTTTTCCTTTCTAAAAGTACAAATTACGTTACATTGTAGGATGTGGAACCAAAATATGTAAATTCCACGCAAAAGAATTCACTGTGCTGAAATTCAGGAAAATACCCACTCCAAGATGAAAATACAAAAGGCGCAAGATCTTTTGAAAGCAAGTGCTTCTGACTAGAAATTATGAGTTTCATTACCCTATAAACGTATCAAAGACTTACTGCTAGACTTTCTGATGAGACATTTCATCAGAGAAAGCCCAAAACCCTCCCTCCTTTATGTTCAGGCCAACCATAAATCTTTATGTATGACAAAAAAAAAAAAAAAAGACATTTACTGATTTACATTTGCATTACCATTTTGAGTATTAGGAGTGACACAGATCATAAAAGGCTGCAAGCGTGTCTCTAACACTTTATACATATCCAGCTGAAGCTGTCAAAATTCTTCATCACAAGATCCAGAAAATGCAGCAGCTTTTTATTAAAACTCTCGTTCACTCTGCAGACTACCTGGACTTCTGCAAGGCTTTTGACAAGGTCCCATGCAACATTCTTATCTCCAAATTGGAGACATGGGTTCAGACAGTGGACTAGTGGATAAGGAATTGGCTGGAAAGCGGCAACCAGAGGGTTGCGGTCAATGGCTCTATGTCCAGGTGGAAGTCAGTCACAAGTCATGCCCCTCAGTGGGTCCATCTTGGAACCAGTAATCTTTAACATCTTTATCCGTGACATAAATAATGAGACTGAGCAAGTTTGTGGACTGCACCTAGCTCAGAGACACAGTTGTTACAACAGATGAACAAATGCCATCCAAAGGGACCTGAAGAAATTTGAAAGGTGGGCCCATGTGAACTTAATGAGGTTCAATAAGGCCAAGTGCAAGATGCTGTACTTGGGTTGGGGCAATCCTAAATTTTCATAAAGACTGAAAGAACTCATTGAGAGCAGTCCTGTGGAGGACTTTGGGATCCTAGTAGATAAAAAACTTACCATGAGACAGTACAGCGTGCTTGTAGCCTGGAAGGCCAACAGTATCCTCAGATGCATCAAAAGAAGGCTGGCCAGGAGACTGAGGAAAGTGACTGTCCCTCTTTACTCTGCCCCATTTGGAGTACTGTGTCCAGGCCTGGGTTCCCAGTACAAGAAGAATGTAGAACTGATCCAGAGGAGGACCAAAAGGATGATAAAAGGGCTGGATCACAGAATCACAGAATTGTAGGGGTTGGAAGGGACCTCCAGAGATCATCGAGTCCAACCCCCCTGCCAAAGCAG
>JAOWBP010001760.1:64909839-64923254 GCA_028571105.1 Tragopan temminckii | reverse complement strand
TGCAGCACAAGCACTCACTTTCCTGCTGTTTTCTCCAGCCTTCCAAATTTGTGTGGTTACCATGGATCTAGCGATGTCAGATAAATACTCAATGTATTCTGTTCAAAGTAACACAGACAACCTACTCTCCAATATGCAGACTTGTAATCCTTTTATGAAGGTTGGGAAATTGCTAACTGTGACATTGTCATTTGATTGTGGACAACTGAAAAAGGCTGTGCTAATACAGGGCGGTAAAGCCAAGCCACATCAACCTGGTAGCAACTGGTTCTGCTGCAGTGAATAGTTGATAGGCTACATATGTTACACTTCTGAGGTAGGATTTAATATTTCCCTTTGAATTAATTATAAAGATGATAGCTCTGTAAGCTGAGGTGAAATGAAATTTAAGGAGAAAAACTCTGCAAAAATGTCAAAACAGTAGAGGTCAAATTCAAGTGCTTTTCTCTTTTTTCCTGCGAATGTGTATCTGAGTTAGAGGGAAATGCTGACCAGTTCTAGATCTAAGTCAAGATCTTTAGTTGTATTCTTAAATATTGAGTTACTGAGGGGGCTTGCTGGATGTTCCCTAAGAGTTTTTGAGCTTGTTACTTATTACTCTTGATGAACTCATATCTGGTTTATGTCAGACTCTAGAATACCATAAAAGAGCAAGAACAGGAAGAACATTTGCATATCTTATCTATTCCCATCAGAATTCTCTCAGTGGTAAACTGAGAGTCTTTCATTCTTTCTTCTGTGACTTCCCATATATCCAAAGAAGAAAAATGGTACTTGATGTATTTCTATAGGCAGGTTTTTGTTTTTTGTTAAGCTTGTTTCATGGATGCGCTCCCTATTGGCTTCAGAATCTATTTAGTTGCTTAATCTTGTATTACAGGTCATATGTGTTTGAACGAGAATCAAACAAGAATTAAATGCGAGTCTCTCAGAAAAACATTTTGTGTTAATTTAGAGGTCTTCAATATGGATAATGACATTAAAAGCAATACAAACACCTGACTTGGTATCATTTCTTTCTGTGGAAGAATAGTTCTTACCTGTGAATTTTTATTTGATAGAAAAATGTACTGGGAAGTTACTTATCACAGTAATGCATTTCATAGAGTTCTCTACATTCCTGCAGGATAGCAGAGAGGTTTGGGCTAGTCCAATGTACAGTGAGTATATAGTTGTTAGTCATACCTCATCTTTTACATCTTTCATTGCTGTATTTAATAACAACTGGCTGAAGTAACAAGCTCCAGCTGCTCTTCAGAAGGCATTAAGATGTATTTTTGACACATTCTGAATGTAAGAGGACTCTAATTTTAGAAACAGATTAGTTATAATTGCAAAGTCTTTGTTTATTGGTAGAAGAAAACATTTCCAGTGCAAGATTTTTGTATTAACACACTTGCTTGGAATTTACAGTAGTTCGCTGTTTATGCTTTTAAACACTTCTGAGGAAAAGTGAAGTGTAATGAATTGTCAAATGACAGGACTTCTGTTCTCTGTGTATTCAAATCTGTTTGTATTAAGTATAGTTCTGCAGTTAGCTTGGTATGTGGGCACCATACACAGCTTAAAAATCAAACAACAGTACTGTGAAATACGAATTTTTTCTTATCTGTTAGGTTTTTTCTTTTGCTGTACATCCCATAGCTTGAATCACCAGGTAACTTCAGAAATAGTCCTTGAATAGACATTGAACTGCTAGAGCTCTGAATTCCAAGTAAGCAGGATTGTTAGCTAAGGTTCATGCTGTTCTAGGGACAAATCTTGGGGAAAGCATGTCTGAACTCCACAGTGATCATTCCCTTGGCTTGCACCAGCAAGTGACCTGTTCTGTACTGCAGGTGGGTGGAAAACAGATAAGCCTATGAGTTCTGTGAAGCTTGGAAAAAAGAAAGTGTGAGAATGGAACAGCAGCAAATCAAATCTGGGGAGGAACTTTGGGGTACAACAGCTGCTAGAGTGTTTATGAGTAGTTGGAAAGTCTTTCAATCTTGTGATAAAAGTTAAGACCTACTTATATTGAAGGCATTAATGAAACCATACTTTTCAATGTAGTTTCTTTAGCTTCAGCCAAAGCCATTTAGAGCCTCATAAATGGTCCAATAGTTTGCCTTGATGTGACACAGAAGGCTCTCAAGCATGTAAGTTTGGGGAGGATGATCATTTGCTGTGAAAAATACAATTGTAGAAGTAGCATCCTAACATGACACAAAGGAGAAACAGTACTGCCTCAATGATGAAGGGAACTGCAGGCTTACATAACTCTCATCAAAAGGAGATCCACAGGCCAGGTAACTGCTTTCTTTGACAAGGACATAACTTAAAAGCACAGGTATCTAGATGTATCCAGAATTGTGTGGTGTCTCTTGTTATTTTGTTTTTTAATTCCCTTGAAGTTAAAGTAGAAGGTAGTAAGCATCAAGACCTGCTTCTGTGATTTAAACACGGTATTATCAAATAGTTTGTAAGTAGATAGCATTTCTCAGATGATGAATATTTACATTATGAGTAATAAGTGTTATTCTCTTATACTGCTGTTTCCTTTACCTGATCTGTTAAGAGGCATGGTCATCTAACTAGTCAGTTGTCGTCCATGTCCTGACAGACTCTGCAGGAGACCAGGTGAGCCTTCAATTTGAAAAGATTTGATCTCACTTTGTGAGGTGTATGCCAAAAAGAGAAAAAAAAAACAAAAAGGACTGATGCTCATCTCTTCATTTTAAAGATAATTACATTTTATATTTATATATTAATAAGAATTCAAGGAAACATGATCATAAGCATAGGGTAGTAAGAAATACATTTTTCTTCTATACAGGACTTCAATCAATTTAACCATTTTGATGTAAACATAAGTGAAAATATAAACTAGAAGATCAGGATAATTTCATTAGTATCAGCTGGTAAGCAACAAACTGTTGCTTAAAAATACAGATTATTCATTTAGTTGTTTGTGTTTTTTCCTAATAGGAACAGAATATTTTGACCAGCTTATTAAGACAAAAAACACTGTTCTTTTAATGTTGTGTTCCTGCTGTTTTTGTCTAACCTTTGATAATCTCAAATCAGTCCAAATTGTTGGCTTTCAGATTTTTCAAGCACTTCAGGAAGACAGATTCCTGTTTTCCACACAGCCATAAGAGGTTACATTTATGTATTAGCTGAATAAAAGATGGTAATGATGCTTTCTTGACTCAAAAAAAGCATTATTCACTGTGTTAAATTCTTCCTCAATCCTTTGTGCTGGGGAAAAGGAGAATCACATTGCTTTTGTATGTTAGTCCTTTCTTCTTTTTAGTGTTAACATTTTACTTTACATTTGGAGATCAGATGCTGGCAGCCTTGCAACAGTCTCTTTGAGAAATCTGTTGGTATTCTGTAACTATTTCAAAGCAAAACTGTTCTCTTTCTGATCTTAATCCAAAGAGAATATGGTTATTGTAAAATGAAACCACGCAATAAACTTTAAGAAAAAAAATGAGGTCTAAGTCCTTTGTGCCGTTGGGGTATAAGGAAAACTATTGGTTTGGCACTCAGAATATATTTTGAAATAATGCTCTGCATTTCTATTTCGCCTTGGAGACAATTTGTCATTAGCCTGACATCAGAACCAGAAGTGCAAAGACTTAGTAGGTATAGACCTTTTTATTCACTCCTGCTATGCTAGTTACAGACAAGAGTAAAAACCTATACAATTATTTTCTTTTTTGCTGCTTTCCTTGTAATGCTGAGATGTAAGCAGGGCATGAACAACGTGAGAAGTAAAGTAGTAACAAAGACAAAAAAACCAAGTAATATGGAATCTCAGTTGTTCTGGAAGAGATAAGGTCAATGAGATGAGTGAAGAAGAGAGAATATCTGATACTTTATATGTACTGTGAAGATTGGAGGTTAGTGGCTTCTCAGAGTTCCCTCTGCACCACCTAGCATGGTGCTGTGCTGCCTCTGACTAAAGTAATACTTTTATAAAAACGTTCTTCTGAAAAAAAAAAATGAAGCTCAGGAGGATTAAAAATGGATTTGTGTGGATTGATCTTCAGAAGCAACTTAAGTAAAGGGACAAAAAAAGAGGGAGCAAAAATCTGCTAGAGGACTTATCTGATAAGCTTGACACAGTCATGACATTTCAAGTCTGACTTATGGCTGTCTCTAATTTGGGCATGTTGGAGCATGGCTTTCTTCACATTTACCTTATGGAGTGCTGAAGAGAGAAAACGTACTGTGATGCTATGATGCGATAAAAAGTACAGTGATAGTAGTGGGCTGGCATAATCCTAGACTACAGCAAATGAGGACAACCCAAATATAGCAGACATAGATATAAAAACAAAGGAAGAAAAACCGCTTACCTGTGGAAGGCCTCAGGTAGGTAGGGATCTCCAGCAAGATACCCTCACCTCCACTGCCAACCCTTAAATGAGGTTTGGGAGGGGGGGTTGATCCTGGCTCCACCCTTTCTGGTCACTCAGGTTTGTTGCATGCACCTGAGCTCCCCTAGGTTGGCCCTGCCTTCCCACCAGATGCTAGGTGCTCAGTCACTGTTTCAGGCCATGCCTTAGCATTTCTGCTACAAGTACCACTGTAGCTTGTAGTGCTGGGGGTTTTTGTAAGAACTTGGTTAAGAGTTGGCTTTCAGGTAGCTGCAAATAGCAAGTGGCTGATCCGAAGACTTCGATGCTTAGACGGTGATGAGCTCTTATGAAAGCTATTGATGAAGTTAGGAGATGCACACTATTTTGGGTAGAGTGCTAGTTGAAGGCAGGGGTAGATAAAATATAAATTTAAGGATTTTGTGTCCTCATAAGGAGTTTTAAACTGATAATACATGATAAAAGGTAGAAAAGCATGTATGTGTTTTGGATCTATGTTGTACAACATGTTTATTACATGAAATAATACAAATTTAATTTTTAGTTGTCTTGAACTCATTCAATACCTTGAACTTTACCTAGTAGAATTCAAAAATACATTTTTATATCCCCCAGCTGTAGAACCACCAGAAATCAGAATATCACCTTTTATATCTGTTCGTGTTTCTGCTGTTATTTCATAGACACTTTTAATTTCAAACATTGCCACAATTTTGCCGTACTGCTGTTTGCAGGATTGGTGCCAGTGAGGCTGGCTCTTCAGTCATGGTGAAAGATCTGAAATTGTTGTTTTCAGCATGATTTCTATTTATCTTACCTGGTAGGCAGTCTTGTGAATGCAATTTCTTTATTGCTATTGCTATTTCATGGTTGTTTTTTATCTGCGGATAAAAACAGTACATAATTTTCTTCATGCATTCCTTTAATCAAGACAGAGGAGAGCAGCATTTGTTGAGTGTGAAGTCTTTTCTGAAGTTGAATATCAGAGAGTTCCCAAATGGCTTCAGCTAAGAGGGACTCAAAAGTCTCCTTTCATAGAAATGCTGCAATTGAATTTCCCATTATGGATTGTAAGTGCTCAAGGCTGAAGTGACATTAAAAGTACGTGTGTGCGTGTGTGTGTGTGTGTGTGTGGAGAGAGAGAGAAAGAGAGAGTGGGTGGAGAAAAATAAAAACAGTGATTGGAATTTCATGAATACTTTCATGGGACATAAATTATTTATGAGGTGCTGTTTCACAAAATAGAACATCTTAATTACCTCATGTAAATAACGTGGGATTAAAATATACAGGGAGAATTTCAAAAGCCTCTGATTGCAGGGCACTGTTAGACTTACACTCTTGGTGTGTGTGAATGATAATAAAAAATACTAAGTAGGGTGGTATTTCTGAATTGGAATATGAGTGTTGTAGATGGGTTGAGGCATGAAAGTACTTCAGAATAATGTGTGACCTAATGTGTGTGTTTCAGTCTTCTACTTAAAAGTAATTCTAGAATAAATAAAATGGTGTTCTCTGTTTTCAGAAGGGCTGGCTGATTTGTGGCAGAGTGGTGTTTTTTGTTTTTTGTTTTTGTAGTTGTTCTTCTTGTTTTGTTTGCTTTTCCTTCCGCTGATGGACTCAGAGGTGGGGAAAAATAAAATAAGAATCCTCTTGTATTGTTTAGAATAAACAGCTTTTGGGGCGAGGGGTGAGGCACTAATTGTCCAAATGTCTCTTATTTTTTTATGAAGATTTGGATCTAAATGCACTCTTTAGAATATGTTTTAAATATTTGTGGGCAGTACGTATGCTTTTTTGTAGGATTTGCTGTAAGTAGCCTAACGTCAGTTTGATATTTCTGTAATACCTTTCATGAGGAAAATGTCTTGTTCTGTGAATGAAATTGCTTTAGTAATGTGTCTGTGTTTTGATTCGCTTATGTATTTTGAACAGGTAATGATTGTACATGAATTACAAGCTGGTATCTAGTGGGGACACTGTGGGAGGATGAACACAGAAGAGCTGGAGCTACTGACAGATTCCAAGTACAGAAACTATGTAGCAGCGGTTGACAAAGCACTGAAGAACTTTGAATATTCCAGTGAATGGGCGGATTTAATATCAGCACTTGGAAAGCTGAACAAGGTATGTCCATTGGGTGACTTTGGAAAAAAAATCAGGAAATGACAAGGAGTGTATAATAGGGTGATAATGCGGAAGGGTAAGATTTCAGCAGGACTCCATGCCTGGAAATATTATACAATTTGAATTGTATGTTGAGTATGGGCAGGGAGCATTAAATCAAACATATGACTTTCTGAATCTTACAGGACAATGCCCTCTTATCGTAAGTATGAAGGAATGTTGTCTGTGTTTCTGGTGGAACTAAGTGTAACATCTTTTTCATAAACATGTAGTTTTGATCTCCTCTAATTTTACTTAAAATAGTTTGAAAGATAGAAGCCTGTTTAAATATAAATATTTTAATATGATGTATGAGTTACAGAATTTGTAAACCATTTGTTGACCAGAAAATGCTATTCTGATTCATGCCAATAGTATGTTCAATGTATACTATCACTGTGATCTTCAGTAGCTATTTACAAATGTGTACAGGTTCTAAAAGATCTTGTTCTGATCAGTCTGTTGAGGAGTTTCTAGGCATCTTCAGTCAGGGTCATAAGGTTCTCTTTACATGTGCACTTTTTACCAGTGTGAAGCTCTACAGAATTTGGAACAGAAAAATACAGGTCTGAAGCAATTACATTCTGTACTTTTAACCCTATGGAAAATCGAGATCAACAGTACTGTTGGCAATGTCAGTGGGATAGCTCCTTTGTATAAACTCTGCCTTTCATAGCGAAAGCTATGATATTTGGAACAAAAAATATAAAGACAGAAATATAAATCTGTGTCTTGAAGTGTTCATGTAGTTTTAGACAGTGGTAAACTTGTATATTGCCCTACTTTATGGAGTTTTGAATCTTTTGGTTGTGAAGTTTTTTGGGGATAATTTTAGTAGTTCTTTTTGAGCTACTGGCAATGTCTTTTGATGAATGTAGACTGTCGTTTTCATCCTGAACTGCCATGGCATGATTATGGCAGAAAAGGCCTAGTAAAATTAAGCAAATAAGCTGTAAGTGTGGTGCCCATTGCAAGTGAAGTTTTAAATGCCTTGGCATTTCCAGTTGTAGCAGGTGTCCTGTACAAGTGAAAGGCATTGCAAAGAAAAAGCTTCAAAGTACATCTTGAAAGGTTGATTTGCTGTGCATTGTGACTTACTGGCCATGTTTGGGAACTAATTTGGAAAGCATACATATGATGTTTAATTTACCTGTTTTTTTTCTGTTTTTCTTAATGTACTGATTTGTTTATCAGGTACTACAGAACAATGCAAAGTACCAGGTAGTTCCTAAAAAGCTGACTATAGGAAAGCGCTTAGCACAATGCCTTCATCCAGCTTTGCCAGGTGGAGTTCATCGGAAGGCTCTTGAAACGTATGAAATCATCTTCAAAATCATTGGGCCCAAACGTTTGGCCAAAGATCTTTTCCTCTACAGGTACTTCAGTTTAAGCAACTGTATTCCAAATGTGTCATTGAAATTGTCTTGTTTTTCTGCATTTTATGTTAATAATATTGCTTTGTTATTTGGTAAGAATCAAGCAATTTCTTTTGCTCAAGTTACTGATGTTTGTGTAATACTGTTCTTCTGAATACTGTATATCAGAAGACATACAGGTGGCCTAAATTTTCCTGGGAACAAGCTCTCTTTTGCTAAGAAATGTGGAATTCATTATTTCTTCACTGAAATAAACAAAACTTTGTGCAAATGTATTTGGCAATTGAAGTGTTAAAACTTATTTCAATGTATTTACTTTTTTTCCATTATTTGAGTATAACTTATTACAAGAAATTTACTCTTCCGAGCAATCAAAGCAGTGGTACAGAAAGACTGTTTCTTTTGTTAGAATGCTGGGCAAGTACAAAACATCTTGCTGTCAGTCTCTAGGACTGAAGATAACGAAGGTGAAAGGACCTTGAAAAAAGAAGTGTTGTGAAAATATTCTGATTCCCAAACCTCCAGCAGGTTCTGTCAGGTGGAAAGCAGGATGTTAGCTATTTTTATGCAAGAAATCGATATATGCGTGCACACACAGAGTCACACGTGGATTTTAATCTTTAGCTATCCCTAGAGATTGAAATTTCATCAATTTGAGAATGTGTAGAATTAAAACAGAATTCTGGTGAGGTAGCAGAAGTATATACTAATGCTTGGAAACAAATTATATACCTTAGATTCAGCTATTCTGTCTTGCATGGGCAATATGCTCACAAATAGTTGCTTTTTTTGAAAGGAGCAAACTCAGTTCTATGTTGGTTGTTGTTTTTTAAATTTTTTTGAACTTGTAGCTCAATTTTTTTTGTTTGTTTGTGCTTTGATTTCAGTAGATGCAGTATCTCAGTAACAGTAAGTTCTAGGACAGAGAAAAATGCTATCTTGTGTAATGTGACTAAGAGCCATTGTTGCTGATGCTTGGGGGGAGACTAAGACATTTACATTATTGCATTATCAAAGATTCCAGTATTTTCATGTAAGCAAAATGACTGTGTCTAAGCATCTTGAAGGATAAGTAGTAGCCTTACAAAGAAAGACTGTGGAATAGTGTTTTAGTTATTGAACAAAAAGGCCTTTTCTGCAGAAAAAAGAAAACAGTTGAGAACGGTAAGGCAGCGTTTCCTATAGATAAAGGCAAAAATAGATTATACAATTTTGCAATTTGCAAAGACTTTCATTTTTCTGTAACGTATAAAATTTGTATCAAAAATGATTTTTAATAGTAGATCTACAGGAGTATGTTTTATAACGCATAGAGAAGAAGATGAATGAACAGTTTGAGGAAAAAAAAAGAGCTTGAGACAAGGATCTTCAGTCTCTTAACATCAGTTGTCAATGATTTTGAAGATTGCATTTATATGCACACGTCTTTGATTACTGAGGTTGTTTGTAATCATTTGTTATATTTAGTACCAGTAGCAAAAATGTTTTTAGTATGTAGAAAGCTCTCCTTTATTTAGCTGATTATATTTGTACCTTTCATGAACTTTGATTTTTCAAAGGAAAAAAAAATATGTTTTTAACTTAAGTATTTCACTGTAGACATAAACTGTCTCACTTGAGCAATTTCCAAATATATATATATATATGTATATAGAAATTTTTCCCCACAGTTCTGGGCTGTTTCCACTCCTTGCCAATGCCGCTATGTCTGTCAAGCCAACATTACTGAGTCTGTATGAGATTTACTACCTCCCTTTGGGGAAAACACTGAAACCAGGTCTGCAAGGACTGCTAACTGGAATTCTGCCTGGTTTAGAGGAGGGGTCAGAATATTATGAAAGGTAAGAATGGATATGCTAATAAAGCAATATGACTGATTATTTTTCTTGCAACTTTTCATTAAATATTTGTAGATTTTTTTGAAGATGTGATATTTAATTTCATTCAGTCATATTAATTGCAACTGAGTGTTACAATGTAAGATGCCTAACTTTACTTGTGACAGATTAACTTTTAATTGTTGCTGGTGTTGAAAGAGAATTGACATTAAGGAGACTTAGTGTTATAATTCAGTTCAGGAGATGTATAGCATGTTAGGAACTAGAGAAACTAGGAACCACTTGAGTCTAGAAGCACTTCTTTACTGCGCGGGTGATGGAGCGCTGACTCAGAGTGCCCAGACGCTGTGGAGTCTCCTCCTTGTTGCTCTTCAGAAGCTGTCTCGATGTGGTCCTTTGCACCCTGCTCTGGGCATGCTTGCTTGGGCATCACCTGGACCACATGTTCACAGGGCCCTTTCAACCTTAGCCGTTCTGGGATTCTGTGAACTTACTGCTTGTTTCTTTCCACTGAAGTCTTATTTGCTGTATTAGTCCTAGTCTAAAATATGTAACTGAATTCAGGATGCACAGCCCAAGCTTCCATTGTTAAGATATTTTTTACCATATCTAAAGTATCATTAAAACACCTACATTAGAGTCAGACAGCAATGATCCACTTATCTGCATAGGTTATTAATTTATTTTGAGCAGAGTGGCCTGGGAGGTAATAGTTCTTACCTTAAGTGAGCTTAGGCTTTCTGGGTATCTTGACCATAGTGTCTGGTGCATTGGGATCTTAACAAAGCAAAGGATAAGCTGCACTCCAAGTCATTGTGTTAGTGGAATTGTTATTGTGCTTGCATATTCTGGGTATTTCCAAGAATGTTGCTTGGAGCTTCGGAAGCTGGGATTTTACAACTTGTACATGAAGCGCAATTGTAACTATACCTCTTTCCTGTAGATACAGTGTAATTGGTGTACCTATTTCAGTGGGTAAGGGGCTACTTCTTTGCTATGTAGCTTCCATTCTCTCCAGGTGCCACTCAGCTTGCCTCCCAGGTCTGTCATAGTTGTGTGAAGGTGCCACAGGAGATGGCAGAAATGAGGGTAATGGAAGGGATTGCTCTTACTCAAACAGTTGTTATGCCCTATTGCCAGAAGTGCTTGGTGCAAGGAACAAGAGAACAAAAGCTATATCCTTAATTCTTAAGTAGATGTGCTTTCCTATTCTGTGTTTAGCAACAGTTGCCTTAAATAGCAGATGAAAAACCTTTTTGAATATGAGGAATGGTTGGACTTCCTGTAAGCAAGCAGAAGCATTTTGTAAGCCAGGCTCGCTTGCTAGGTTAGATCGTTGTGTCCAGGTTGCATTCGGTGGTTCAGAACATGATCAGCCACCCAAAATACAGTGTTAGTCTTCCAGTAAGACTTGATTATTTATTTATTAGAATTGGGGATAGTGGCAAGGACTGTGATGCGTGACCTAATTCAGCTGATGACTTTATTCTGCAGGACAAACACACTATTGGAGAAGGTTGCCTCAGCTGTGGATCAGTCGGCGTTCTATAGTGCTCTCTGGGGTAGTCTTCTCACAAGCCCTGCAGTTCGCTTGCCTGGAATCACTTACGTTCTCTCCCATTTGAATAGGAAGCTTTCAATGGAAGATCAACTCTATATAATTGGCAGTGATATTGAATTAATGGTAATGTTTTATTGACACCAATAACATTGGTGTTAGACTTGATTATGTGATAACATACTTCCAGGGTGGCTTAGATGTCTTCTGTATCTTTGAATATAGCCTTTGAAAATAAAAAATAATTTAAAAAAAAAAAAAAAGCATTTGTTTGTTCTACCTCCAATTAAATTGATGTTTTGGGGATATGATAAATGTTGCAAAGCTGAATTAATGTTTCAGAACTGCTTAAGTTTTGTGTAAAACTGTCCATTCTTTACTCGTCAGTTAAAATTTTTTCTTTTTTTTTTGTATTTTTGAAAAATATATAGTATTATTTTGTCCCTTAATATACTGTTACTATAGAGCAAAAGTTTAATGTTTATATAGTACATGGAATCTACTGATTGTGTTTCCTCTGGCCAGCCTTGTCCAGTGGTTGGTGACCCTGCACATAGCAGGGGGGTTGAAACTAGATGATCATTGTGATCCTTTTCTATCCAGGCCATTCTATGATTCAGTGGTAAAATAACTATTCCTGTTTTTATCTTGTTTAATTATTCAAAATTATTTTAAAATAGCTATGTTATACATATCACTGTATTTATAAGCAACTGTTTTTATTTGTGAGTGTTCAGTTACATCTACTTCAACAATTCTGTTACTTCAGGTGGAAGCAGTAAGCACATCAGTGCAGGATACCAGTGTATTAGTACAACGGAGCACACTGGACCTTATCCTTTTTTGTTTTCCTTTCCATATGAGTCAGGTAGGCTATTAATATAAGAGGTACTAATTAGCAGACTCCTAAGTGTACTCTACTGCTTAATTATTAGCAGTACTTAGAAATATTTATTAATGATTTATTCCATGATTGAATAGAGTCATGTGTAAGAGTTGCTCTAATAGGTTTGGTGATTCTCATGTCATGATCTTGGCCCTTATTCTTTCTAACTTTATGCATTACCTTTTAAATTTTGTGTCCACAAACCCAATGTAGTGTTATGTCTAATCAGGAGCTTTTAATTTGCCCTAATTTGATCTGCAAACAAGTTACCTGTTCATGTTCTGTTTTCAGTTCTAAGTGTTGAAAAGCAGTTAAAGTTGATCCTCTTAGAACAAGTGCTTCAGAACATGAGGGAATTAAAGATGATTTGTTTATTGATATAAGGTCTCTTTTTAATTTTTTTTTCAATAATTATTTTTTAATATATGTACATGAAGTTGATTCATACTTTCTCAGAAATTATGGAAATTTTTTACTTTGCTGTAAAAAGAACTGTATTCTTGCTTTGTGGAACTGTTGTTCACATTTATCAGTTGCTACATGGGTATGTTGACTGTCGCTGTTTAGATACTAGGATGCTTTTTTATTTCTGATTTTAATATCAAGACTTACACAAACTTTCAAAACAATAATGGATATACAAAAGAATTTTAAATGACTTTTTATTTTTTTTAACTAGATGTTAGTGTAATTTGTTTCATAGGATTTTTTTTACAAGGTATTTTCATTAATTAGAAAAAAATGAGTTGTTAATGAAGTCAGGTATTTTTGCTGTTCATAAAGGGTGCATACTATTACTAAGAGTCTACTCAAATTAAACTGTATTCTGGAACATGAAATTAACTGTTTTTATGTATGCTAAGCTGCTAGACTAGAAAAAGTGTTACTTTTCATAATTAAATTGAGTCATGTTTCTAACTTCTTCAGGCAACACGTCCCTACATGATCAGAATTTTGTCAGCAGCCCTACATGTAGTACTGCGCAGGGATATGTCACTCAACCGAAGGCTTTATGCATGGCTTCTGGGTAGGTTTGTTTTATTAGGTGATTTGTTTTATTTTTGACTGAAAGTTGAAGAAAAATCATTTGTCCATTGGCTGTGTTTTGTGTTATGGAGAAAAAGATTATTGGAAAAGGGAAATATCTTCTGTATTGTTAGGAAGAAAAGCAGCATCTTCTCTGTTGGCATGACCAATGAAGAATGTCATTCTGGAACTACTTCC
>JAOWBP010001760.1:64877379-64898631 GCA_028571105.1 Tragopan temminckii | reverse complement strand
AAGTTAGATTCTACTTTAAAGCTAGGTCGGGTTGCTTGGGATCGTATCTAACTTGGTTTAGATAACCAAGTCTCCAAATCTCCAAAAATGAAGATTCCATGACTTCTTCTGCACAGTTTGTTTGCACTGTTAGATTATTCTAGTGAGGATTGGGATTTCCGTATGTTAGAGATTACTCCTTCCAGTACACAAACTTGAGCACAGTATTCTAGATGTGGCCTTAAAACTGCTGTACTGAAGGGAATAATCTCTTCCCTTGACATGCTGGCTACACTTCTGCTAATACAGTCTAGTATGTGGACTTCACCAAAAGGATCTTCTGCTGACTGATGTTCAGCTTGTCCATTAGGAATCCTTTATCCGTCCTTTATTCAGGATCCTATCCTTATTCTTTCTAGTCAACTTAGTGGCTTTTCTAACCAGCTTGCAGTGATTTTCTTTTTAATAAAAGTCTGTTTTGATTGGGTTGTCCCTTGAACCTTCACATGCTTTTTTCTTTCAATTATAACTGTATGATGTGTGATCTTGTCTTTTGCTGAAAGAGACAATGAAATTAATTTCCATATTTCTAGTCTCTTGCACACTATAACTCAAAAGATAGAGTCGCCTTTTAAATCTTTCCAAGCATTTTAGTATGTATTAACATGGGAGGCAGTGAAAGCCATCTGAAACAAATTTTCTTGATGATTCTTACTTAATCTCTGGTAAAGCAAGATGTAATGCACTACGTATAATGATGTCTATGATGTTTTTACTTGTTTGGATTTTTAGGTTATGCCTAAACTCTGTATCTAAGACTTGTCTTGCTGTCTGACACCTTATCAAGTACAGCCAAGATCTGTTAGATCTCAGCCAAGATCTGTTGTCTCTGGTAAAAGAGTTCAACGAGAAGCCTGTGGGCATGTTTTTTACCTGCATTCATTTGTTTGAACTGTGTCTCTATTCACATCATGCTCACCAGCAAATAGAGTCTGTGCTAACAGTTCCCAACAAGGCTACAGGAAGCTACAGCAGCACAGAAAGCCATTGTGAGATCTTTCTGAGTTTATTCATTAGTTATGCACATGTTCTGAACTGATACGGAATTGAGAAATGTAATGCATCATGAAGAACTGTTGTATCTGGAGCATCACTTCTTGTATCTTGGAGATTGTTAAACATTTCCAATTAGAAAGAAAAAATTAGCTCTTAAATGAAAGAGTTGTTTGCTTTTGTGTTTGTTTGTTTTTTTCTCCAGTAATTATAACCTTTTATTTGAGAGATATCCCGAGCTTCCAGACCTCAATATAGGTACAGAAAAGGAAAGAAGCTAAAGTTAAACTGTGCATGCATTTAAGAATTAAGATTCCATCCAAATTTAATAGATTACTTGTAATGCAAAGTGAATGTACTGGTATAACCGTAGAGGTGTGAAGAAAGTTTTTTATATTATGAAAGTTGTTATTCTTCATTTACAACTGCATAGCTCATCTCTTTTTTTTTTATTATTTTGACAATATATCATTGTGATGTTGTTTGATATTGATTGATCCTGCCTTCCCAATGATAAGAAATTTAGTAGTTGTTGTTCTTGTATTGCTAGTGTATATGTAAACTACTTTTAGATTTCAGTGATGAAATGTCTAATTATTTGCTTATACATTGGGATCTTCAAAAGCATTATCAAAGAAGTGTATACATTTCTACTCTTAAGTCTTCACATTCTTCTTTCCTGATACCTTTTTTACCTCCTTTGCATGCAGTCATTCTTTACTCTGATCAGAAAACTGCTGTATTCCTAAGATATCTCTCCTTTTTACAGATGAACGTTCTAAAATCTAAAGTACTACAAGAATCTTACCAGCTCAAATGACCACAGGCAGCATCATTCAATTTTCTGCTTCCTGCTAGAATTGAGGGTGTTTCTTTTATGTATGAATATTTTGGTTTATGACACATTATAAATAAATAGTGCCTGTGCATGTGCACAGAGTTCAGAGTTCTTGAATATTATTTCTGTTAAAGTTTTCTTCAACCGTAAACACTTCTATTCTTAAACTATTTTGCTTGGTAAACAGTGCTTTTCAAATTGTTTTTATCATTTGATCTGCCAAGCTTACTGAAAGAGCCCATAAAAGCTCTTAACAACGTACATTATTTTGCAGAAAACGTGTTTATAGGAATAGATTTAAAACTGGGTGATACATTTGTGACAAATATTTTTTTACTAATAAATAAATCATTTTGAACAGTCATTTAACTTTTATCTTAATTAGGTGCCATCAGTTTCTCTCGAGAATCCTAATGATGTGTTTGAAGATGGTGAAAATCCTCCAAGCAGTCGATCATCAGAAAGTGGATTCACAGAGTTTGTACAATACCAGGCAGATACTACTGATGACATTGACAGAGCACTAAATGAAGGTCATGGTGCACCTGGCATTCCTATTATAGGTAGCACATCTTCAGAGACTGAGACAGCATCAACCGTGGGATCTGAGGAAACTGTTGTACAACCTCCTTCCATAGTAACACAGGGAACAGCAACTCGAAGTGGGAAAACGATACAGAAGACCGCAATGCAGTGTTGTCTGGAGTATGTTCAACAGTTTCTAACCAGATTTATCAACCTGTATATCAGTCAGAACAATTCCTCGTCTCAGCCCTTAGGGACAGAGCTTCCGGTAGACCCTGCAAGAGAGCAAGGACAGACCACAAAATGGGATAGAGAACCACAAGGAGATGCTAAAGTGAAAAAAACGAACAAGAAAAATTCACCAAAAGAATACCTTCCTGCCTTTATTGCTGCTTGTCAACTTTATCTTGAATGTTCAAGCTTTCCCGTTTACATTGCTGAGGGAAACCGCACTTCAGAATTACATCCTGGCAAGCCTGAAGTTGGTAAGCTGGACTCTGTTCTTCATTTCTAAAGTTCTTGCTTTCAAAACATTTTTAAAATAATAGTGTTAATTCTTTGTGTGTCCTCCTGTTTACCATTTCCCTCAGAAATACAAGTTTCCTTCTTTATCAGTTTGTTTGCTTTTTGAAAATTAATTCTTTCTTCATAGATTTCCTCAGGAACAATGCTGGAATGGGATTTGAAACCAGTTAGAATTGGGATAACAAATATAAATTATACAAACTGAAGCCTGAGAGTAGGACCTAGACTTTCAAGTGTTCCTTTTTACTGAGTGAATCCAGGAATGTTTTGTAATAATCTTGTGTAACATGACTGTGAAATATGTAATTAATGGTTTGGGGTTTTTTTGTTTTTGTTTTTTTCCAAATTAGACTAGCCTACAATTGAGTGTTGTGACAAATGATTGAGAAAACTTTGAAATATCAGCTACCTGTTTATTACATTTCTGTACGCTTCTGGTCATCATTGTCTTATGAATTCCAAAGGAGAAAGCCAGCAAAACTTGAATAATAACTTGTGTCTCGTGAACATGAAGGCAGTACTTCTAGGAATCCCATTCACTTTGCTAAGTGTCTTAAATTTGTATTGCTCAGTTGCCACCTGAGCTTTCTCATTTGTAGTGTTGCATTTGGAGTCTGTTACGCAGTTCAGCTTTAAGGAGTACACATAAATTGCAGGTGGTTGAGGTTAACTGAAGGGGTTTGGTTTTGCTTCAGATGTGAACATAAATTGTGCAGAATGGCAGACAGGAGTAGCAGTGGGAATGGGACTGTAAAGCTTTCCAGGGAGCCCTGCTTCCTCTGGGTGCTGCTGGCTGGATGGAAAACAGGAGAAGGTAGTTCTTGTAATTCACATACCAGCCTTTTCTTTACCTATTGCTACGTTTCATTACTGCAGTGAAAGCTGTTATTATTAAAGGGTTCCTAAGTTTGGAAAATGCTTTTGAGTTATATTGATGATGATTCAATTGCCTTTAATCAATAGTGAGAGTCATCAGTCTGTTTATGTGAATGAGCCAAATTAATCTTGTATTGAGAGAATATAACTGTACTTAAAATTTGCTGTATTTTCATTTTCTCAAGTAAGTGTGCTATTATTAATTGACTCAATTCCATTTTTAACATCTTCAATCTCAAAACAACATTTGTATCTGTAAACAGTAGACTGTTATGTGGGATTGTCAGGTATATTTTTGCTCTGAATTATTTGACGGAATTATTATACAAATTAGCAATCACCTTAATTCTAGGTAGATGCTGTATTTGTGCCTTGTAGATAACATCTTCATGTGTGCCTAATTGTAGAACTGTTTACCTATTAAGAAGTCTTTCTGGCATTTTAAGAAGAAATCTTTTGGTATCCCTAAGGTAAAAGGGTGCATTATTCACTTGAGTTGACTGTGTATAAAGACACTGAGTTCAGAGAAAAACTCTTAGATTATTAGGATAGTGTGTGGTATTAAAAGTGGGAACAGTTAGAAGGAGAAAGCAACAGCCAACACAGAAAGCAAAGTCTGATCCAGTAGGATCAATTTTCTGACACTGAAAGCATCAGTTTTTGCGGTTGCTTTTACATATATTTTACATGTTTCCAGTAAATTCTTTCAATTTTTTTTTTTTTGTCAGAAAAGGCTTGATGTGGATATGTTCCTGTGCGTATGTAAACAATAAGTATGAACCAACTCGTGTTTGTGTGTGAATTATTACAGACTATAAGCTGCAGTATTGAAATGCGATTTACTGATTAAGAACGCCCTGACAATGGGCAGTGAATGCAGAGAGGTGCAATCTACTAAAAGTACAGTTTTGCCTAAAGTGTGAAGTTATGTGGATGCAATTCTACACGATGTATTTTGCTCTTCCTTCTTCAAATTTTCTGTTTTTTAGTTACTAAATATTTGAAGTGTTACAAGAGTACATTCTTGATTAGCTCATTTCTCAGACAGATACATCAGGAAGCATCTCTCCTGTGTGCACTTTACTAAACAGGTTTGGTGATAAGATTAAAAAATGAAAGATAAAGTACAAATGTGCTGATGGCTATGAAATATAAAAGGAAAATTTCATAGCAAAATTGTTGTTAAAAAAAAATATATCTCTGATTTTTATTTCAGACTGTGAACAAGTGCAGCCCCCACTGTGGCTTCAGACTTTAATGAATGCTTGCAAGCAAGCAAGTGATTTCAGCGTTCAAGGTGTAACTATTTCCCTTGTGATGGACTTGGTTGGATTGACTCAATCTGTTGCACTTGTCACTGGAGAAAATTTGAACAATGTGGAAACAGCTCAGCCTCTTAGTCCTAACCAGGGAAGAGTGGCTGTGGTCATCAGACCTCCACTTACACAAGGCAATCTGAGATACATGGCTGAAAAGACAGATTTCTTTAAGGTACACCGCAGCACCTCACTGATGCTTTCTTTATACTTTTTTTCTTGACTGATGAGGACTGATGGTTGTTGCCATTTAGTCATTCTTGATTTGATAAAAAAGTTTTCCTTGCTGAGTGTTCTGATAACAGTTGTAATCCGTGTTGACTTCTAAATGAACATATGTAGTAATTTTTCCCACTGTGATTGCTTTACTGGCTACTTGGGTGAAAACACTTATTTTCAAAATATAGATTCAAATGTAAATGAGAGCTGATTGAACATAATCATTAACTACCAAAGGTATGAAGTGGAGATGGATATACATGATTTATGACTAGTAAACCACGCTTTGCATTTTGTATTACCTTTTGTAAATTACAAATGTAAATCACGAGCAGGGTATATTATGTAGTTAATTATATTAAGTTGAAATTTATTTCTGGAGATACCTGTGAGTTCTGACTCGTAACAGGATTTCTTTGTGTGGTTAGCTATTGCAGTGTTTCAAATAGCTATGTAAGTTCGTACAATTAAAACAGAACAGTTTTATAGATTGCCTCTTTGTCATAAGCCATCATCATATACATTTCCCATAACTGCATGGAACTCAGCATAGTTCAGAACAAAACGAGGCATGATACTCATTCACTTGTCTCTTGCAACTTCTGTTTTCATGCTCAAAGCATATAGCTTTAACTCTTTGGGACCAGTTGGGTGATGGAACTCCTCAGCATCATCAGAAGAGTGTGGAGCTCTTCTACCAACTGCACAACCTCGTTCCATCTTCTAGCATTTGTGAAGATGTTATTAGTCAGCAGCTGACTCATAGAGACAAGGTAAGTTGTATGTGTGGTTACTGAAAGATGGCTTTAAGTATATGTTTAATACTAGTGAAATATATTTGGAAAAAGGACTTGGTACCTCAGTGGAGGATGTAAATAAACTTCAGTATTTTAAAAATGTTGCATTGTGTTGGTAAGTTTGTTTCAAATTTTAAAAATATTCTTATCTTACATGCAGAATATTGGATTCTTCCGCCCTGACACCATGACCTTCTTTCCTATATTCTCACTGGCAAGAAATTTTAACCTAATCTCTGTATCTGATCCCTGTTTTCAGGATGTCTTGGTGTTTCAGAAATATATATAAAAAGTGTTCTTAATGGTAGTTCTCCATGGTTGTGGAGTCTCCTTCTCTGGAGATATTCAAGACCCGCCTGGACGCCTGCTTGTGCGACCTGGAGTAGAGAACCTGCTTTGGCAGGGAGATTGGACTCGATGATCTCTGGAGGTCCCTTCCAACCCCTATGATTCTGTGATTCTGTAACAACTCCTCTTTCCCTGAACAGCTTCTTTAAGGTCCCTTCATTTTGCTGCATCCTTACCACCTTTTTTTCTGACCTCTGATGTACTCTTTCCTATTTCATGTGACTCTTGCATCTTGTTCTAATAATTTGTCTAAAGTAGTGCCTGTGCTTTTCTCCTTTACTTCCACAATATATGCAGAAGGAGAGAGGGGAATTTTTTTTTTTTTTTTTTTTTATTATTATTATTTTTTTGTAGTTACTTTGTCACTTTTTTCATAGGGGGGACTTTGATTTCTTCTCTCTGTGAGAGAAGAAGCAGCACTGTGTGGATTCCTGTCTCTGGGTCAAGGTGCCCTCCTTAACTGCCTTTCTGTTTGTCACTGTCTTCCATGTAAAGCATGAGATTTGCTTTCAGTCCTTTCCCTTACAGTGAGAAACTTAGTGAATCTTCTGAGTCTGATGGTATTATTTTGTTTCTGCCTTGTATCACTTCTGCCATATATTCTTTCTCTTTTTTGGCAGCAAGTCTTTTCTTGTCTTTCTGGCCATTCATGTGTTATCTGATTATAGTTCTTTCTGTAAGAATAAATGTAAATATCAGAGAAAAGAGTAGCTTGTAAGTGTATTTTACTTGCAGATCCCAAGAGCTGTGCTGTATGCTTGAGCTTCATCTTCTGACATTTCTCTTCATTAATTATTTGCATTCCTGTGAGATTCTTTTTCCCTTTTAGGAATCAAGGAGGTTACAGTAACTAGGTATCTTCACTGAAGAATCTTCTTTACAGTTATGTGGCCCCTCTCTTTTGTAGTTATATCACTGAAAGAGTTGAATGCTGAGTGTTCACATTTGTCTGTTCTACAGGCTATCTACTAAACTGCTGTAACAGTAATTGTTAGGGTTTGTTTTTTTGTTTTGCATCTGTCCATGGGAAATATGGTGCTTGCCTAATCCTCTCTAAGCGACATGGCACCTGACATCTGAGTTGTCTGTGTGCCTTTCTTCAGTATGCTGCTAAAGCTTCTCTTTCCTTGAAGGTTTATATTTTCCATCACTGCCTCGTGTAAGCAGCCATGGAGTACAATTTGAACAGAACATTTTAGTGAAAAGAATGCTGCTTCTTTGCCTGTATGACAGATGTTTGGTTTCTGGTTATTATTTTGCAACTTGTCCTATCTCTTGTTCTATTGACACAGACGCTATCATGTTTGCTCCTGATCCATCTCAGTGGATTTCTCCCATTTTCTTTTGCTGGTCAGAGGTTGCTTGACTCACTGCTGGCTGTTTTTTAAAAATTACCTTGGCTGTCATAATGACAGTTTCTGTTTTGCTGTCATTTTAGCTAGTGCTTTAAATTCTTAAATAAGTGACCTGTGTTCACAACCCCAGCAGAATGAATTATAGGTCACTCCTTGCTTACATGCATTGAAATTTTCAGGCTGTGCCACTCAGCAGAAGTTGCCTTTCTGCCTTTCTACCAGGGTAGCCAGGTCAACAAAAGCAATTATGAGCCAGTTTGTTAATCACTGCAGTTCACAGTTTGGCATTTTGATAAAACTGCTGATGAGTTATAGTTTTAAGTATTTTACTGGTCTGCAAACTGCTGTGGGATATTCAGTCATTTTTGCTAAATGTAAAGTGAAGAGAATAACTTACATCTTACCAGCATGAATTGCAAGGGCTTGCATATAGTCCTTGTGGAAGTGAAATTTTCTCTTTATTCAGCAAGTTTTAGCAAAAAGTTTTGTGCAACTGTAGATATTGCAGCAGCTTTTTTTTTTTTTTTCCCCTTGGAAATCACATTTTTTTTTTCTAAATAAATGGAATTTCTTTCCGAAGTCCTGTTTCTTTTTTTTTTTTTTTTTTTTTTAATGAACATCTGATGCAATGCATCGTGTACAATTTGTAGTTTTTATTTTTTGTAGCTTTTACTTTAACACAAATTTTAAGTGGCATATGTTAGTTGTTGCAAAGCTTAAACTGCACATTGTAAAATAGGTGTGGAAGTATGCCAGATCATCACAGTTATCACAGTTTGTGATTTGGTCTCATTTTTGCAGGTTTTAAAATGAAACAAGTGAAAATCTCAATCAGCATCTTGTCTGACTTTTGGTAACTTAGTTTAAGCTCTGATTGTATTTGACTTTCTTTTTTTTTTTTTTCAATATAACGATCCTGATTTTCATACTTTGCTTGTTCAGGCCTGCAAGTGATTAGTAGCTTCCTTGTCTCTTTAATAAAGCTATTTTTAACAGATTTACCCATACGTTCTTATCATGGTGTGGCATTCACTGTTGTGTTTACAGTTTTGCTCAATAACTCCCTTGATCAGCTGCAGTGAAGAGAGAAAGGCATAAAAATTGTTAGTTTAATACCATTTTCACCATTAAATATTCTCCAAGTTATTAGCAGTCATCGGAAGTCATCTGCTGCAGTAATCATGTTTTCTTTGTCAAAAACAAAACTGTGAATTCCCTAGTGAAAATTGGTATCTTCTTGATAAACTCTATCATGTATAGCAAGGGAATTCTTATGTCTCCCTTGCCAACACATTTTCATTCCCTTGTTTCCTTGGTTACTGTGTTTAATCTCATGATTCCAGACACTACAAGCTGGTTAACTATCCATAAGTACTTTTTTCTGTCTGCCACTCTGCTTCTGTATCCTTGAGTTTTCCTGTTTAAGAGCTTGTATGTTTCTTCCTGCTCCCTCTTTACCAAAGTTCTAGTGGAGATATAGATAAACTAACTGAAAACAGACATGTAACTCGTGAGAATACGATGAGTATTGTTCAAGTTAATACATTGAGTATGGCTTGAAAATGTTCTAAATACCTGGAAACTATGGCAGACAAGGTCAAGATGAAGAGAGGGCACAATCTTTAATGTTGCTGAAGTTGTTCACAAAGATATGTTCTCTCTTATTGCTTTTACTATTAGAAGACAGGATTTGAATATATAAAGTTGTTAAAAATACCTACTTGATATATTTTAAATTGCTCTATACCCTTTTTCTTCAGTTGTTGTCAGAAGTTGCTATACTGTGATAGATCTAACTTATAATTTGATTCACAGAAAGTAAGAATGGAAGCTCATGCAAAGTTTGCAGTGCTATGGCATCTCACTCGTGACCTTCATATTAACAAGTCATCTTCCTTTGGCCGTACCTTTGACAGGTTAGTGATGGCAAGTGTGATCCAGTTAAAAGTTTTGAGGCAAAATTGCTTTATCTACGTCATACTGGCAGCATATAATGTTTAGCATTTAGGAAATACAATGTAACTGAGAGCCGGAAAGGAAGCAAATAAAATAGTTAAGCAAGCTAGTTTTTACAGGGATGATTATGGAAGCTGTTAAGTTTTTTTGTTGGTGATAGAGTAGGACAAGGAATGGTCATGTAATTCATTGATTCCCAGAGTGGTTCACTATTTATATATTGAATGTAATATCCAAATTCTTACTGTGATTTAGTTTAAAAATAAAAATAAAAATAAAAATAAAAATAAAAATAAAAAAAAAAAGACAAGAGAAGTCCACACAAAAATGAATTATATGAAAACAGAAAGTAACGAGAAAACTAAAGAACAATTGCAAGTTAGCAATAAAAGTTATTTTGTTTAATCTGTGATTTATGTACAGTGTCACACAAACAGCAAGGGATCTCCTGATCTCTGACATCAGGCTACCTTAGAAAGAACTGAATGATCTGGACTTTGAACCAAGGACTCATCTTCCCCAGATACCATAAATGTTGTGGGAAAATCCTTACTTGATTTTTCTAGTGCATGCTTAACTGTAGGAAGCAGATTAAAAGGGTTATCTCTTTGCCTTGATTCTGTGACTCACTGCAGAAGTGGTGATAAATTCTGTACTTAGTCCTAAGAGCTTTTGAACTTGTATCACTGAAGGATGTGAAACAGTTGGTAAAATTTGGAGTCCTCTATATAAAAATACATATTATTTTTCCCCAATTTAGGAAAGGGTAATAAAAGCTAAAACTATAAAAAGAAGAAAATAACAATGGTAGGAAGAACTGAGATGCCAAATACACTTCTATCAGTTCTTGAAGAGAAGTTCCTTTAATGAATTGTCTTCTTTTCTGTGTAACTGTGTGAGTTAGCATTTTATCGTTTTGTGCTATGGTAGCATTTATAGGCAACCTAACCTTGCTACACTCAGAGCTAAACAAATACTTTGACTATACTACTATTACTACAAGAGCTATGTTAACTGACTTTATTACTAGCTTTTTCTGGCAGTTTCTTAAATAGACTAGACTAAAATGCAAAACCTAGGATTGTGGAGTTCCAAAGACAATAGTGTTTTATATGGAAAGTATACTGGAATATGTTCTAATGCATACAGATTTGTCATGTATCAGATTCAAACGAGATTATGCTAGGTAGTACAGAATATGTGAGGGTCATTCTTCTTCCTGTTCTAGATCTCTGTTCATCATGCTCGACAGTCTTAACAGCTTGGATGGTTCTACTTGGTCAGTGGGACAGGCTTGGTTAAATCAAGTACTTCAAAGACATGATATTGCAAGGGTCCTTGAGCCTTTGCTCCTACTGCTTCTTCATCCAAAAACTCAACGAGTTTCTGTTCAGCGAGTACAGGCTGAGTGTTACTGGACTAAGTCTCCCTATCACCCTGAAGAAGAAAATGAAAAACACTTTATGCAGAAGTTTAGCTGTGCTGATGGTATGTATGAAAGAAAACTCTCCAAAGTTCATTAGTTAATTTTTTAATTTGTTATTTACATATTTAAAATACAAATTTTGTTTAGCGTAATTGGCAAAATAAAGTGTAACTGCTGCTTACGTATGCATATATGCATGTTTTTTAATTCAAATCTAGGTGTCCCAAGTACTTTTGAAGTTTAATTGCCCTAATATATTAAGGAAATATATTTGTATTCTCACGCAAAGTATGTTTTACGTCTTACGGACTTCAGTAGAAGCTTAGCAAAGAAGTGAAATGCTTTTGTGAATTAGAACAAATAATGTGGAGCTGACTGAAAACATGCTGATTCAGTTTAAATATCTTTCTGTTTATTGTATATTTTTAGCAACATACTAACTTTTTAAAATTAAATCACGAGTAAGTATGACTGTTATTTTTCCTGAGGGAATTATGTTGTTTTACTAAGGTCTAGTAGTAAAGTAGTCTTGCTCTGTTTATGTGGACGTATTGCTTTCTTATTAATGTTTTTCTGCTTTCAAGTGGGAAAAAGATCTATTCACCATGCCTTTATATAATTAGAAGATAATTATTAATTTAGCTTGATAATAGCTAAAATTCTAAATTTTAATTTTAAGTTCTATTCTGAATAACAAAATATTGTGCGAATCATTTATTGTTTGTTTCTCTTCAAGCATTTACTCATGTGCCTGTAAGCCAAGGACAACTTATCATACCTAAAGAAAGCAATGAAAAACAACTTGCTATGGATGAAATGGAGAACTTCAGCCTGACTGTCAACCCTCTGAGTGACAGGCTTTCCTTGTTAAGTACCAGCAGTGAGACCATTCCAATGGTTGTGTCTGATTTTGACCTTCCGGACAATCAGGTTGAAATACTGCAGAGTTCTGACTCAGGCTGCTCTCAGTCATCTACTGGAGACAATATCAGTTATGAGGTGGAAACAGAAAGCCTGAGTGCTCAAGATAGCTCTCAGACTCTCAGAGAAGATTCACCTGATGAAATTGTGCAACAAGTGGTTACTGATCTTATATGCAAAGTTGTAAGCAGTCTTGGAGAGGAGAATGAACCAGTTAAATACAGTTTGCACTCTGAGGATATTTCATGTAAATTCAGTCCTTTGGATAACCCTGAAGAGGTGACTAAAAGTGAAGAACAAAATATTCAAAGTAGCCAAAGTAGTTTGGTTAGTAATGACAGCTCCCAATTATTATCAGCATCAACTGAGACTGGACTTGAGAGCTTAAGAGATGAAATTTCAAGAAATAACTCTTCACCGTGTATTACAGCAAGCCAGCAATCCCTCTCCGATCTCACTCTTACTTCCACAGAATCGAAGTCCAGAAAGCGAAGCCACAGTAGTATTCAGTTCAACTTCAAAGGAAAACTACCAGAAAAAATGTCAGAGAAGGAAACAATTGTTAAAGAGGCTGGTAAGCAACCAGGCGCAAAACCGAAGGTGAAAATAGCCAAAAAGAAAGATGAAGAGAAGAAGAAAGCACAAACAGAGAAGCTTAAACAAACAAATGTGTTCTTCAGCGATGGTCTTGATTTAGAAAACTGGTACAGCTGTGGGGAAGGAGAAATTTCAGAAATTGAAAGTGATGTGGGTTCCCCAGGAATGCGAAAATCTCCCAACTTTAATATCCATCCATTATATCAACATGTGCTGCTTTATCTTCAGCTGTATGACTCTTCAAGAACTTTGTATGCTTTTTCTGCAATTAAAGCAATTCTGAAAACAAATCCTTCAGCTTTTGTAAGTGCTATTTCCACTACCAGTGTCAACAATGCATACACTCCTCAGCTATCACTGCTCCAGAATCTTCTAGCCAGGCATCGGATATCTGTTATGGGCAAGGATTTCTACAGTCACATCCCGGTTGATTCTAACCATAACTTTCGGAGCTCTATGTACATAGAAATTCTTATCTCCTTGTGTTTGTATTATATGCGGAGCCACTACCCTACTCATGTTAAAGTGACCTCACAAGATCTAATAGGAAACCGTAATATGCAAATGATGAGTATAGAAATTTTGACACTTCTCTTTGCTGAGTTGGCAAAAGTTATAGAAAGCTCTGCAAAGGGCTTTCCTAGTTTCATTTCGGACATGTTATCCAAGTGCAAGGTTCAGAAAGTGATCCTGCATTGTTTGCTCTCGTCTATCTTTAGCGCACAGAAATGGCACAGTGAAAAGATGGCTGGAAAAAACATAGTGGCTGTAGAAGAAGGTTTTTCTGAAGACAGCCTTATAAACTTTTCTGAAGATGAATTTGACAACGGCAGTACTCTACAGTCGCAGCTTCTAAAAGTACTTCAACGGCTGATTGTGCTGGAACATAAAGTAATGACTGTGCCTGAGGAAAATGAAACAGGCTTTGACTTTGTCATAACAGACTTGGAGCACATTGGTCCCCAGCAGCCAATGACTTCTCTTCAATATTTACATTCCCAGCCAATAACCTGCCAGGGCATGTTCCTTTGTGCAGTGATAAGAGCTTTACATCAACACTGTGCCTGTAAAATGCATCCTCAGTGGATTGGCCTTATCACTTCCACTTTGCCTTACATGGGAAAAGTTCTTCAGAGGGTGGTTGTTTCTGTGACTCTTCAGCTCTGCAGGAACTTGGATAATTTAATTCAACAATATAAATATGAAACAGGATTATCTGATAATAGGTATGTGTATGAAGAGGCGTATAATCTTGTAAAATGTATTTGATTGTGTTGAATTACTTTGCCTATTGAGAAATGCATTTAAAAAAATTATATTATCTGTTTTAGACCTATTTGGATGGCATCAGTCACTCCTCCAGATATGGTTCTTACCTTATTGGAAGGGGTTACAACAATAATTCATTACTGCCTCCTAGATCCATCAACACAGTATCATCAGGTAAACTTACTTGGTCATGTGAGAGGTTCCTATGCAGTGTATTTCCATGCTGATATCTGTCTGCCAGTTTCTGACTGGATTGTATTCATCATGCAATGTATCAAAATATTATCTTTTTTCTTTTTTATATTCATTTTTTTCTCTTAGTCAAGCAATATTTTTTATCTAATAATATGAACATAGTCTCTTAGAAACTTGATCCACATTCTACAACAAAACTTTTGTCCTCCTGCTTCTGCTATCTTGTTTTTCCTTTGTTTTATTTTTGTTCTTATTTGCCTTCTGTTCATTTAGAAATAACTGAAAAGTGTTTGTATGTGCAAATCTCAAATTCTGAGATGTTTTGCAAAGATTTTGACATGATACAAAATTGATTGCTGTAGTCATGAGGTACCACGTGTTCAGAATACGTTCCGTACTGAATGACTGAGAATCAAAAGATTCTTTAATTGATTATTTGATAGACTCAACTTGTACTTATTGTACAAATTATTGAAACAGTGTTTTGAAAAAAAGTCAAGATGTAGAGCTTTCTTGCACGTTGTCTCAATTTATGCTATTTTACTAATGTTGTTTAATGTAGATATTTAATACTCTTTCTCCTCTTTTCCCCTGAAATCTACTAGCTTTTGGTTAATGTAGATCAGAAGCACTTGATTGAAGCACGCAATGGGATTCTGTCTATCCTGCATATGATCATGTCTTCTGTGACATTGCTGTGGAACATTCTTCACCTAGCAGACTCCTCAGAGAAAACTGCTGCTGCTGCTGCTGCATCCGTTACCACTATTAATCTTGGGTCAACAAAGGTCAGAATATCAGGGATAACATTTAAATAGTTCCTGAATGCTTTTTGTCAAAGTAAATCCACTTGCATCTCTTAAATGTAAACTGGCTTTTAACACATTTGTCCTAATCTACCCATCCTCCCAAAAAACAAGGCTTTCATAAACGGGTATTTCATAAACAGGTACTTTTAAACTTAAATGTTACTAGCTGACAATGCTGTATCTCCCCTGGTTTTCTACAAAAAAAAAATTACTTCCATCCTAAATAGTACTTGAACCATTTAAGCCACCCTTTTATGCCTCAAGGGATGTAAAATATTCATCTAAAATCTTAAAAGAGTTCTCCTCTTAAAATACCTTGAACTTGGACATTTTTGAACTAGTTCCTTTGAATATTCAGTGCCCATACAGTGATGTCACTATGCATGGGGAGAAATATCGTAGCAAGTAGTAAGCCAGCAATTATAATGAAGACAATCTGAGAAGGGAATCAAGTAGGACCATAACGAGAATGCTGCCTAGGCCTCTTATTGGAAGCACTTCAGACTTCTAATACTGCACGTTCTTAAATATGAAATTGTCATTTATATCTGAAATGTTTAAAAATGTTTTCCTCATAGTTAATCCAAATACACCAAGTACTGTTTTTAATGATTCTATTTTACATCCCTTTCAAACTTTGTCATTCAGGCTGAAGGAATCATAACTCCTTAAGATTGCATGTCTTTCCACAGACATTATCCATGGTTTTATTTGGGCTTCCAGTAGGGCTTCCTACTCAGTGAAAGAAGAAGAGTCTGTACTTCTGGATGACATATGATATACACTTCTTCTGTGAAAATAAAAAAAGCTTTTATACTCCAGTTCAACATGAACTTTTCTGTAAATCCCAGATTTTTGTTATTTTGCCCAAATCCATAGTATTCAAAAGAACATCCAACATGTGCTATGCATGAAGAAATCCTTTTTAAGTCTGACAACCACACCTGTGGCAAGTCATAGTCAAACTCAAGGATTCTGTATAACAGTTTCTTGCAAGCTTATACAGTTTCTGCTTGAATGTATCTGGCCAGACTAGAAATGACTTTCAGAAAACAGATGAAGTGCATTTTTCTCTGAAATCTTCATGTCATAAAAAAAAAAAAAACAAAAAAAACCAACTTGGATGAAGGACAGGATGAGAAAGTAGCGTAAGAAAAAAAAATGTTCTTTTTTCTGACCCAAAATTGCCCAAAGAAGGATGGCACACTCATGCTGTTGAGAGTTTAAATAATGAATATTTCAGTCTTCTAGAGTCACATGTTCTTTTTTTATATAATTCTTTTTCCACTACTTAATTTTTATCTCACTTACAATAAAGTCTGTCGCTATTTGTAGATGCAAATGTTTTCTTTCTTCTTCATAATTCTCATACACAGTTGATAATTATGTCTCCACTTATGTTCATCTCCTGACTATACATATCCATTTCTTCCTCTTATAGGTCACTTTCTGTATCACTAATCTTTCTTGTTTTTTATAGTTTGAGTTCTCTCAGCTTGTGTACATTTCTTGAAGTAAGGTGTCCAAAACTGGACATGGTACATGATATCTTCTTTCAGGGTAAATATTTTATGTCTGTCATGAAGTGCTGCTGTTTACGAATGCTCTTTTTTTTTCTCTTCCCTTGCAAAGTTGTCACAGTGACTTTGTGATCCGCTATAATCCAAACTTTTTATTTTTATGCAGCACTGCTATCTAAATACTTTTTCATCCTGAATAATTGGTTGTTTTTCCCCTACCTTTGCATGCAAAGCTCAAGTTTGTTACTGTAGTCTACCTTTTTCAGGACGTTTTTCCAGTTTGTCAGATCACTTTGATTTCTGTATTTTCCTTTCAATCTCTTCCCTCTTCATTATCATTTGCAAATTTACAAAGTGTATTTTCTCTTCCCTCATCTTAGTCATTAGTAAAATGATTGAAGAGTACCACGTGTAAAGCAGAGCTTTATGAACCCTCTGAGTGCATTCTTCCATTTTCACAAAAAATTAGCGATAGTTGCTGTCCAAGTCTGGCTTTAGTGCTAGTCGTTCTACACATAGCACGGGAGTGCTTATCTCAATGTTCGTGTTATTTCATGTTTCAGAATTTGAGGCAACAGATTCTTGAGTTGTTGGGACCAATTTCAATGAATCATGGTGTTCACTTCATGGCTGCCATTGCATTTGTATGGAATGAAAGGAGACAAAATAAAAACGCTTCCAGAACAAAGGTATGTTTATATTAACACAGTCCCTTTAAATAGCAGTGATAGCTTTAAGTGATTTAGAAGTGTAAGGGCTAAGATTTCAGTATTCCAGTGAAATGGAAAATATTTTTAACTAGTGTCTGTACCTTCAGGGAATTACCATAAAGCCTTGCATTTTTTCCCTGTACCTTTCTAGACTCAAAAACTATGTGTGCCAGCAAAGCTGCACCGTAGCAAAACTAGAAAGTAACAATTTGTTCACAGACTTAGTAATGTGGATGCATGATAAATACCTTCATAAATAGTTGAGATTTTTTTGTTCATATATCCTATTTTGGCAGCCACAGTCTGTATAAGTCTGAATAAGTTGTAGTTCACCGTATTCATTGTCAGATGTCAGAGTTTAATCCTATTTATTTGTCTAGATTTGCTCAAATAGAATATTTGTTGCCTTTTTGCTTTTGAAGCCACAATTATGACATTGCTGCATATATGCTATATTTCAGGCTTTATTTATGTAATTATCACAGATGCTGCAGCAGAACTTATGTTCTCTGCCTCAACGCCCTTCTCAACCTCTGTAGTGCATCTTTTTAAGATAATACTCTCAGTTTGGTGATGACTTTGTTGGAGCTTTTGACTTGTATCATGCCCTGGCTAGAAACAGCTACTGTAAAGTTGCCTCTAGCATATCAAGTATAGCTATTTTTACTTCAACTCTTAAATTGTCAGAATATTGTTCTTCACTTCCTAGAAATTTACTCCTTTGTAGAGCTTTCTTAAAATCACCATGAACAGAAAAAACAACTTCCTAAGATGCTTTGTAGTCTATAAAAACATGATGCTCTCAAGGCATTTGTGATCAGGATCCTGTTTCTCCTCCATCAATATGGTTGGTCTCATTCCATTTACTTCAGAAGCAAGCCCATGAGGCAAATTGTCTTAATTTTAGTATAAGCTTTGTGATGATAATGCAACATATCTGATCCTTCCAGGTTATACCTGCAGCAGGTGAAGAACAGCTTCTGCTGGTCGAGCTAGTTCGGTCTATCAGTGTTATGAGAACTGAGACTGTTATACAAACAGTGAAAGAAGTTTTGAAGCAGCCTCCAGCCATAGCAAAGGACAAGGTATGAAAACTGAGGAAGTGCTGTTTGTTTATTTAATGTCTTCTTACGCACTTAGGACACTGATAATATGGATACTTCATGAACAATATTGAGCAAGTAGTTATTCTCACAGTAAGTGCAGGAATTTTTAATATCTTGTAGATGGATCAACTTTTGGAGGGAAGTCATTAAGTCAATACCATTTTTTTAACAATTCTAAAGTCCTGTTTCGTGCTTCTGTAATGTTTTGTAGGAATAGGTTACTTACATGAAGATTACTTTATTTCTTGAACTGCCTTCTTGATACAACGCATGGGGTTTAGGATGTTAAAGAAATGAGATTTTAAAATTTAAGACAGTTGTCAAACTTACATCCATTATAACCTTTCTGTAACAAGAAAGGCCAAATATTTTTCCAGGTTTTCTGAATAGTGTTCTCTGATTTTCTAGAGAAGGCCTTTCCAAACCACTTGGTTTATCAGACCCTTGGTAAACGTTAGCCCAGAAATTAAATCAAGAGTTACTATTGCCTGACAATGTAGAGCAGTATCTTGTCAGCAGTCATCCTACTAAGCTGCCATTCTCTTTTTGAGTCTTCAATAATTAAAATGCTGCTGTTTAATTAGTCTCTGCTTTCTCTCAGAAGTCATTAGAAAGAGCAAAGTACAGAAACTTAATGTTTTAATTGCTAAACACAAATGTGGATATTAAAATATCTGTTGGCCAGTTTAAACTTACAGCTTAGGCTGACCAAAACAAGATACGTTGAAATAAATAGTCTCATCATGCCCTCACTTATTTATCTTTCTGTTCCTTGGGTTCAGACTCACTGGGTAAAACCCAAATATATTTTATCCACATTTCTAGTACTCAACAATTCTACCTCTAAAATTTCTGCAAACAGCCAGAAGAAGAAATTAGGATCAGAAACATTTACTGTCATCCTCATCTCCTCTATTACCAAGCCTTATCTTGGTAATTACCATCCATCTCTTCCACCAGAGAAATGGTGAGAAGAACCATTTGGTTTATGTGTGGAGCAACTAATTTACCTTCCTATGAGCTGCAAATGCCTCTTCCTCACCCAGAAACTCAGGAAGCGAAGGAGATCTTTTGAAGTCACGCTGTGTTTTTGTGAATCCATACGCATTAAGTTGATGAATAAAGCTTTCCATGCTTTCTGTCCCAAAGACTCTCAAACATCCTTTCTTTCCCAGTACTTCAATCTGAAACATTTTTGTCAATTACAACACAGCTTCCATCATGATCCCACGAAATGCTCTTAAATTGGTGACTTTTGACCAGCACCCAGAATTTCTCTGGAAAATTGAGGGCTGTGGAGATAATAGTGTCTTTGTGTGTGCTCTCCTCGTAAGAAGCACGAGGTATACATTTGATTTCCTCTTCATCAGGATGAATTAGTTGATCCTTTTCATCCATTTTTTGATGCCTAAGCTGTTCCTTTATCCTGACCTGGAAGATCAGGAGAGACTGGGGATGCAGCCAGACTCTCTGGATCAGAAACAGAGGTTCCTACTGCAGACAGCTCTCTTTCAGCATCTACTATCTCTGTCTGACTGTGATTTGTGCTCACAACTGGTTCTAAAGGGGAGCTACACTTTACCCTGCCACTTGGCAAGTGAAATCCCACAGAACTGCCAAGAGGTTCCAGTGGGAGAGGCTCAAACGTCACCATGGTGCCCATGTGTCATCACAGTGATTTCACTGTGCAATGCTTGGCCGAAAATGCTGTGACTTAAATATGTATCCAAACTGGCACACTTCTTTTTATAGTAGAATTTCTTTCTGAAGTTATGTATAAGTCTATAATTTAAGGAAAATAGTGAGTGTGTTATCTAAAAGACATTGTTTGGGAATATCTAAATAAATTTTAAAGATGTGGAGGTTATGTAGTGTGCATATGTAAGATTAATGCTTTGCAATTTTGGTTGTTTTGTGCAGATGATTGGAAGCCCATATTGTTCATTTCCTTCACATTAGATATGAAATGCAAATGTTAAATAGACTTTGGAAATAGTACTTTTATTGAGGATGTATGCCAACATATTTGAGAATTATACCTAATGTCATTCTCGCTGACCACAAGTCAGTGGTATTTTTAGTGAGTCTAATGGTGCAGGTAAAAAGAGTGAAATATTTTTCTAGATGTTAACACTTCAGAGCACTGTGAAAACAAAGCAAGTTTCATTCAGTGCAGTTACCTTCTTATGCTGAGATTGCCTGAGAGAAAAATATGCCCTTTTCTAACAAAACCATCAGAATTTTCCCCTCCATTTCTGTTTATTCATGTGGTCAACAGATCTATAAAAGTGGCTGTATTAGAGAAAACGTATTAGCATCATCTGCTTGCAACAGTACATCATTTACTCTATTTTTACATATTTAATTACAATATTTTAATAATTTCATTCTTAAAAGCTTGGCTAAAATAATTTTAATGACTTGATTTGTTTATATGTGGTTTTATAATTTTTATCCAAATTAAAAATATAAGAAGGATGTTAATTATTATAGGGTGTCCAAAGGAGGGTTAAGAAGTCTGTCTTCTTGTTTCACCTTGGCATTTCGCTTCTTTTCCTTTCAAATCCTCTCTTGCCAAACATTTGGTCACCCAGGCAGTGTTGATCTAATGGTGAACAAGTTGAGATAAATGATCTGCTATAAAACTAACTCCTAAAAAGCCTAGCCAGCTTTTGGCTTCACTGTGAGGATGTGCAAAGTCCTGGCTTGGCACCAAGAGAGATGAAGTGACTGAAGGAACTGGGGCTGTGTAGTCTGAGGGGAGACCTTATTGCTCTCTTCAAATGCCCGAAAGGTGCTTACAGCGAGAGCGGGGTTGGTCTCTTCTCACTGGTGATAGGTGACAGGACGAGGGGAAATGGCCTCAAGTTGCACCAGGGTAAGTTTAGGTTGGATATCAGGAAAAACTTCCT
>JAOWBP010001760.1:64853728-64865321 GCA_028571105.1 Tragopan temminckii | reverse complement strand
TCCCATGGCTGACTCACTGCTCACCCCAGGTGATCAATCAGAGGTTCAGGCCGTGATTCAGCAGTTCCCATACACTATTTTTCTTTAATAAAAAAGTAACATCTTCTAGTGTTAGACACAAAGATGAACTAGATCTTTCTATCTTGTTTTATTGTTAATTTCTATTGCATCTACCTTCTGCACAGTATGATGCATTTTCAGTCAATGTTAGCAATAGAAATTGATTTCTCAAAAGAACAAAGAGGGATATTTGCCCAAGTCTTGTTCTTTACTTTTTTCCTAGCTTCTCTTTATTCTTTTGAATAATATTCTGTAAAATAAAGTAATATCCACTTGGCTGGCAAGTTAAAGCTTCTTCTTAATTTTGATGACTGACAGGAATCAGATACAGCATAATATATTTTTGTATTTTTATATACATATTTATATGATTTTTATACACATACACTCTTACAAAACTCCAGCCATAGCACAACCATGCAATATTCTATTTTGATTTATGGATTTGGGATTATTTTGGGAAGTAAAATGTTTTTAATCTTTATAAGGGCACATACAGGAGGATTGTCCCATAGAGCGAGAGGCAACATCGGCTCACCTGTCTGTGGTACTTTATTTTAGGACTTCTGGCCCATCTGTTGCTGGTCTGGAGACAACGTACACAGGGGGCAATGGTTTCTCCACGTCCTACAATAGCCAGAGATGGCTGAATCTATATTTGTCTGCTTGCAAATTTCTGGATTTGGCCCTAGCTTTACCATCTGAAAATCTTCCTCAATTTCAGATGTGAGTAGAAGATGCTATTATCTGAGTTTCTGGATATTTTACTGTGCCTCTTGCTAAAATTCTGCTGTTTAAAACCTTCGTTTTCCTATTTCCTTTCCATTTCTGGCCTTCATCCAGAGTAGCCTGCAGTCCATCCCTTCCTGGTGTCAGAGTGGCCCCCAGAGCAAATAGTGCTATGCAGCAGATGATTTCAGGCTGGTTTAATTTAGCCTCTGGCTGGAGATTCTCCAGCCCTCTGAGCTAATCAGTAACAGCAATTTATTCAAATACTTTGCTTTTCCAGTACTTAGTTGAGGTAATGTCCAAGAACCTAAGATACACCCAATGTGTCTCAGTGAGTGAGTCATCAGATCAGATGACTGATGGTATGATCTCAGTATGACTTCTCTTAAATTACTCCTGTGTGATCTGACTGAAATACGTTGCAACAAACCTGTTTGTTAAGGGGATCCCATAGGTTGCTTCTGGGCAGCTGCGTTCACGTGTGCAAACTGCATTCTTAGTGCCTCTGCAATCCTATCTGCTGGAAGAACTGAATGCAAAACAATGCTGGAGACTGTAGAAGAGGCAGTCCAGGACAAAACAAAGCATCTTGTCTCTTCCTATACATGGCACAGTGGTGACTGTCCCTGGCACAGCTCTGCAAATACTTAGATGGCTCAAGTTGTCCTATTGTTGAAAAGATTTTCGTGTGTGCTAGATGGTACAAGGACTTGTGCACACACTGTCCGGTTATGCCCCGCAGTATTTCTAAATCCAAAGCTAATCTTAAGAGTTTCTTATTTTATTTACTGGAGATTTGATTCATAATTCTTTCGAAGCTTTCTATGCTATCCTAATGTCCACCATTAGGCAAAACAGTGTTATTGAGGTCATTGCTGCACATTTCTGGAGAGACACTAGTAATGCTGGATACCTGTCTTTTATAACATTCTCACAGACTGGGACTGAAGCCTTCAGGGCAGAAACTTTGATTTCCTTTACAGTGTAAAATTCAAGCTGCCAGTATTTACAGTGCAGTAAGCAGAAGTGGAGGGAATAGTCCCTTTTATCCTTTTGGCCTATGAATAGGTAACAGAAATGAATTCCTGGTATCGACACAGTATATTGAGTACGTTTGATGTGTTATAGTATCACAAATGTGCTGAGAACATTTAGTGTGTTATAGTAAGTATCACAAATGTGCATGTGTTTTATGTAACTTACATATTTTGTAATTCACAATTCCTTTTGGTTCCCTTAGACACATCAAAGATGTGAATATAAGCACTTCCAGCTTCACTGCCTCAGTTCTGGCATCCTGAAATACTTTAAGAAACTGTAATAGAATAAGATAACTCACTTTTCTTGGCCATATTTCTACTTTTCAGAATATGATTTTGCTGTTCTCCCTTGTCAAATACCGAGTTTTGGCTTTTGTTCCTCTCTTTGATATTTCACTAGATTTTCTCAGCATCTCATGTTCTTAGATCTAGCTGAAGAGCCTGTGCGTTCGGTAAAGATAATGTCTGCTTGTGTTATCTCATGGCAGGTATCGCTGGGCTTTTATTCCGGAAGCATCAGATGATTCAGGCTTGGAGGTACGAAGACAGGGAACGCATCAGAGGGAATTCAAACCTTATGTGGTGCGCCTAGCAAAACTGCTGCGAAAAAAAGCAAAGGTATGCCGCTTCCATCCAGTTCTGCCTGCATTGAAAACTTGCAAGTACAGAAACTTGCAGCCCTGTTTTGTGATGTTGTTGAATAGACAGGAGTATACGTAGGATGGGAGATTTTCATTAAAGTAATCTCAGGCCAGCATCAGGCAAAAACTGTAAATAGGTATTTTAAAAGAGTCACTATGGTCAGTGGCTTTGAAACACATTTTACTTTCTACTCAAGTAATAGCCCAGAGTTTCCAAATTAAAAGTCTAATATAGACATAAGTCATTTTTAGATAGCCAGTTGTATATGTAGGTAGTAGAATAATTACTTTTTGAAACAGTGAAGCTTTTTTGTTTATAATAATTGCATTTAAGTATCTAGAAAACCACTGCATCTCTAAAAATGACAGAACAGTATTGAAGCAGTGCACAATCAGGACAGAATGAGTTTTTCCTCAGAGTAGTTACTGTGAATGGAAGAAGGCATAGAGCAATGGAAGTGGTTCTAGAGGGAATCTTAGCTGCATAACTTCTAAAATGGGAGCAGAATTGGAGCTGTCATTATTGGCACATGAGGTATGTCAAAACCCAAGTTTGGCTGTGGCAGAGGCCCGGTCAGCCGTTGGAAGCTGACTAAACTGTGTCCAGAGGAGCTCCTGTCTGCTGCCACAGGGACAGAGAATTGCTGTCAGATACCTTGCTGCTCCTGCTGTGAGGACCCCCCAGGCAGGCTCTCAAGGGGGGTTGAGTTGCTGTGTGGGCTTGGGAAATGAGGGGGAAGCTCAAAGGCACCTGGGAGGAAGCTTTGAAGTTTCATTCTTAGGGATCCCTGTATCGGGATGGCATGGTCAGGGCTGTAGCAGGGGCAGCTTACTGTGTTTACAGTCTGTTGAATGTTTTCTCTGAGCAAATAAACAATTACTGATATACAAATGTCTAAATAGAGACGTTTAGGGATAACTTAATTGCAAGCAGGTCTGAGCTAGCGAAGCTCATGTCGTAGGGGTAAAGAAACTACTTGAACCACATCCACATTCTTATTTTATTGTCTTTGGACAATAAAACTCTCTTCCTCTCACCTGTAAAAATGAATAATGAGCTCTAACTGACTGATTTAACCAAGATCCTCTAACTCTCACGTTCAGTCTAACATGCTGTACCTGTTAGAAGTATTTCAAATTATCTCTCTGCACAAATTAGGAAATACATGTGATGTATGACATATACATGCTGGTAAGTACTGTATGTTGAGATAGATGCTTGAACTCAGGACTTCCACAGCATGCATCCAGAATGCAGAAGGCTTCCTGAGATTCCCACAGCCTGCCAGTTGTGGTGGTAGTTGCACATTGTGAGCCATAACTGGAGGTGTGAGGATGAGATGAACATGAGGTGATGAACACTGATTTCCAGACCACTTCTTTGTTGCATGGAGAACTCTGTTGCATATAGCTGTGCATTTTTCTTAGAAAATATAGTTTCCGAGCAAACTGTTTCAATTGACTTCAACTTTTTCTTGGAGCTCTCTGACTAATGCTCTTGTTCACTTCGTGAGGTATTTCTCAGGCTCTGTCTGAAACAAATGTGGTTAAAACCTTCCTTTGGCATTACTGCAATGCACAGAAGAATAAACTCACAATCACTATTACTGTCTAGCAGTGTCCCAGAGCCCCAGAGTCTGTGGTTTCTAGATGATGGGCTCGCTCTTTGGGGCAGGTGAATTTTACTTTTTTTTTTTTCTTCCTGCTGAAACACAGCACCCAACCAAGCAACTGCACGGCCTTCATGGCAAAGTCTTAGTATGATATGTGAAATGCAGTCTGAAAGTTCTCCTCTTTCCTTCCACAGGACAAACAGGAGGACTTTAAAACGATGGTTTTGGAGGGATTGGAGATGGCCAAGCATCAGGTGAGGGTGGCCTTTGATGCTTGAGTTGTGAAATAAGCTTGCCATAATACTACCATCACCTCAAGGCCCAGGGTAGCATTTAACTTCCAGAAGGAACAGAAGGAGATGAGTCTCTTCAAGGTTGAGGGGTTTTTGAAGGGAAGTAACTGTAAAGGCCCTCATTTTTATAGGCACCACATAAATTTATTTTTGTTTTCCTACATGAATTTAACATTTTTTGTTCTAAAATGAATCATCTTCACAAATCATTATAAAATGATTATTTCTGCCAGTGGGACAGGGCTAGTGTGGAACACAATCCCTAATCCAATCTCTGTCAAATTAACTCTTGCTCTGAGTATCTGAGGAATCAGTGGTGTTTGCAAAGGTACTGCTGTGTAGCATGGACAAAGTGTATTTTACTGCTCGGAGGGAGCAGCAGTATTTGCACGTGCACCCATTTGGTTGGCTGCTGTGTAGCACTACCGCTCGCTGCATGCTGGGGGTGGGCTGCAGCCGTCACTGGGTTGTGCCAAGTGCTGCAGGGGCCAGTGCTGAAATGTCTCCCTTCTCTGATCCAATGTGAAAGCTCTCAGGGAGAAATCTTAAAGCTAAAAACTCTTGTAAAAATAGGAGGCTTCCCTTTGCTCTAGTCTGTTTTGTGGCCTTTCTTTTCTTGAACTGTTGTAGGGAATAAACAGCATAGGTGGAGTAGTCATCTCCGGAAGCAGGGAGCCACACAATGAAATGCCACCTATGTTCATGTTTCATCTAACTGCTCTTTGTGAAACAGATGTCATAGGCTCCTGAATTGGAGCAGGCCGTTGCTTTCATGTAAAGGACAAAAACTGTATTTGTGAAATGCCATTTCTTGAAGAAATGTGTTTGCTCAAAGGCTGTGCAATCAGTAGTCCTTTCCTTGCGCTCTGCTCTCCTGTCATTCGGTTACTGACTCAGCTCAGGAGGAGCACGGCCTGCCCCTGTGGCTGTGCAGCTGGTGGTGCCCTTAGCCTGAACCTCAATGCACTGCCTGTGTGGGCAGCAAGGAGCTGCTCAGAGGCCGACTGGAATGGGCCCTCACTGATGTGGGACCTCTGCTGCTTTTCTCCTGCCTTAGGGAATGAAAGAAACTGCATTGTGGAACACTGCTTTCATGGTAGTTGGTCTTTTGTACTGGTTTGTCAATAGTTGTCCAAAAAGGCATTTCTGGAGTTGATATTACCTTGTTGCATAGGTTTAAATGTGTTTTTTTGAGTAAAAAAAAAGGAAATGAGTAAAGATGACTATGTAAGCAGCTGCATGTCAGTGCTGAGATGTTTCACTGTGCAGATATTTAAGGCAACCCTCAAGGGCCACTTCTGGTGCCTGCGAGCAGTGGGGGTGTGATTGCTGCCTGCGCTGCTGGAGTTTCTCATGTCCTCACCCTTGAGATCTTCTCCATGAGATGGAAGCTGTGTAAACAACGTCTGCTGAGATCACATAGCAAGCAGTGATCTGGTTCCCTGTGTAAACCGTTGGTGTCTGCTCAGAGCCTCTGGACCTGTTATTGCTGATATTTAAAACAACAGTGCTTATGCTCTTCTGAAAACTCTGAACTCTGCCTTCAAATTGAAAATCCTTTGGTTTTATCTTAAATTCCTCAGGACTTTGTTGTCCCTAACGCTAGCAGTAGGGCAAGGTGCGAGGGCTGCCATCAGAAGGCAGGCTGCTTTAGAGAGCAACTAGTGCACAACTTGTCCCAGCAGCTGCAACTCCCACAACTTTGCAGCAGCTCAAGCTGTGTTCAGGGCACCCACTGGGCCGTGGCCTCACAGAGCAGCACGGGGGCATGCAGCTCCGGGTTGCCCTGGGCTGAACATTCAGCACTGCTTTCATGCGGGTGTCAGCTGTCCCTTTGTGGCCAGTGCTGCTGCCACACGTGATGGCAGGAAGGAACAGATCTGAATCATAGAACGGTCTAGGTTGAAAAGGACCACAATGATCAACAAAGTTTCAACCCCCCTACTATGTGCAGGGTCGCCAACCACCAGACCAGGCTGCCCAGAGCCATGTCCAGGCTGGCCTTGAATGCCTCCAGGGTTGGGGCATCCACAACCTCCTTGGGCAACCTGTTCCAGTGCGTCACCACCCTCTGTGTGAAAAACTTCCTCCTACTACTTAACCTAAACCTCCCCTGTCTCAGTTTAAAACCATTCCTCCTTTTCCTATCACTGTCCACCCTTGTAAACAGCTCCTGTTGATGTGCTCCATTCAAGTACGCAGTAATCTGCTTCAGAAGCTGCATCCTGGTGTGTTTTATGCCTTGGTCAATTTACTTTTTTTTTTTTTTTTAATATGGAAAAATAATGTATTGACACTTATCTTCTATGTTTAGCTATACTACTTCTGTTTTGTCCTGCATTATTTCCTATTTCTCTGTACTTACAGAAAAACCCAGAAGAGGACAGCTCAGGGAAAACACTAAGTTGGGAACCAGGTCACCTGCTTCTAACCATCTATACAGTTCGCAGCATTGAGCAGCTTTTGCCTTTCTTTAACGTACTCAGCCAAGTTTTTAACAGCAAAGTCACAAGCAGATGTGCTGGACACTCAGGGAGCCCTGTCCTTTACCCCAACTGCTTTCCGAGTAAGGACATAAAAATGGAGAACCTCAAGACATTCTCCAGCAAAGCAAGGCAAAAGATAGAAGAAATGGTTGAGAAGGATTTTCTGGAAGGTGTCATAAAAACGTGAACCAAACCGGTACTGTTCCGCTTATGTGTAATGTACGTATTCCAATGAAATACTTTATCTTTCTCAGTTGTATATTATTCTTTTCTTACTTTGTATGTAATGAAATAATTAATGTTGTATTTAAGTTACATATTTGTAAATAAGAGTTCTTGGATGTGGCCTGAATCAAGTGTAATTATTGGTGGCTCATATTGATTATGGTGCCTACTATTTACAGTACACTTTCTGTTGTCTTGAGTTCTGTCTTCAAAAAAAAAAAAAAAAAACACCTAAAAAATACAAAGTGCACATTTTTTTCAGTTTGCTTCCAGTTTATTTGTCTTAGGGGTTGGGGGATCCATTGGCACTTGTGCTTATTTAACAATATAAAAAACGCCACACCAGGAGTTAATACATTTAATATTTTTGTCAGAGGTAGATACCCTGAACTGAAATACATGGATGAGTGATATGTGTGCATATTAAGCGTTATTCCCCCTTGGCTTAGCCCCTCCACCCCACTGGGGAGTGAAAGGGGTCACAGAAGTCCACCTTAAAAATGATCAAGTGTTAATTTCTGTTCATCTCTTAATTTCATAAAAAATCTACTTAAGATATTTCTGCAATAATAAGTTGTATTATTTGCAAGTGCTCTCTCGTCAGTGTCCCTGCCTTGAGCTGAACTGACTCTCAAGCCCAGGGCTTGCTGCTCCCCCACACTGTCTGCGTGAGACAGGTTCAGTTGCTGTAGGCATGCAGGAGAGGTATGGACGCAACAAGGCTGGGTCACAACTGTGGCTGCACTGATGGGGGAGGTCAGCCTGGAGGTATAACATGATGATAAGCTGGGAAGTGGGAGGAAGAAAGGAATTCGATCACAGTAACACTAAAATATGAAATTAACAGTTACCCAACTAGAATCCTTGTAATCAATGAAAGCTGGAGGCATCCCTTTTAATTAACAACAGCAGCTGAAAGCTGTAGTTCTGTTACATATTGGTAGCCACCTCACATTAGAGTACAGAATTATCTGCTTGGCATGACTGGTTGAAGAAGATGGGCTGCTGTCTCTGTTCCAAGTTTTTGCTGCCTGGTAGCAGCAAGGCGCTACAGCTGAAGGGAGCCTCTGCTCTGGCAAGGCTCTCTAGAGTTCTTCACTGGCCCAGGCTGCAGAGCTCATCTTCCCTGCGTGCTGTCTGGGAAAAGCTGATAACCAGACTGCTGCCAGTACAAAAGATGGCTCTTTAGCCTTAGAAGACCAGATATGTAGTTCCCCTATGGCACCAAACAGGCCAGTGGCTGCTAAGAAATGGCATCCAAGGCACCTGCCACCTTTAAATCCATTCAGCTTCAGTAGTTAGTCAGACTTGGAGGGGAAGAGAACACACTGCAGCAAGAACATCTCATTAAGAGGCAAGCTGCCAACCAAGGTAAGAAATAAGTGAAGTAGTATTCTGCTTAGTTCCGATTAATCCTTGCTACAATCAAGAAGGTTTCGATACATCCACACTAGTACAGAGTAAAGAAAGTAGCATTAAAAAATAAGTCCAGTTGTGAACTTCAGTTGTTAAATAGGTTGGGGCGGTGCCCCTTTTCCACCAGCAAGGTGATAAACAGCCAGGCTTACTTCATGGGCAAGGGCATCAGCGTTTTCCTGTGGGATATTGTAGAAGTTAGTTAGTAATCTCTTTAGCAGTATTAGAAGTTTAGAATAAATGTGCAACACCACAACCAAAGTTTTCATGCAAACGCTGTTTTCCTCATGTTGCTGTCATGTTGAGGTATCTTTTGCCACTGTGGTCAAGCTGGCAGGAAGAAGGGGGTAGGAGCGTGTGACCGTGGGAAGAGTTGGACTATTGCTTGTGGTGACAACTTTAAGTCCCCATTTGGACTAATTCTTAATAGCACTTGAAGTTTATTCTGGACTTTTTGTCTTTTAAGAAATCACGCAGTTACTGGCTGCCTTGCTAACTTTATTCTTGAGTTCTCAGAAGGCTGTCTTTTCAAAATCATTTAATATCAAATCTGCCTTCATAAACATCTAACTGTTAAAAGTAAACGTTAAGAACATTAAACATTTTTAGATATAAGGAAAGCTGAAGTGATTTTATTATTTTTTTTTTTACCACTGTTTCCCTCCCTCCCCCAAATTTAGTACCTATTGCATTTGATTAAATGTCTAGCACCCACTACTGAGCAAAACATTGCAGAACAAACAAACAGTCTAAGCTCTGACCTGCGTGTCTGCTTCAGCATAGACCCTCACAATATCTTCTGTTCCTGATGGACGGACGAATGCTCGTGACAGCTTGTACTTCTTTACCAGAGCATCGATTTTCTCTTGTAGCCCTGGAGGTGTAACAGCACGTCTTTCGGCATCTGTTGTGTCAATAACTTGTCTGTCTGCAACCTTCAACATCAGAAACAGACAATTTATTTCCATGCTGTTAGCGTGAGAGCAGAATGAAACAGGTGACTGTTAAGACAGAACTTCAGGTTTTGATTTGTTTCAATATCAGAATAACAGCTCATTTGAGAGCTGCCTGCTAACTCAAAGGCTTTGGGATCACTAGGACCCCCTGCTCAGCTGCTGCTCAGTATGTGGTAACCAAGCCCTGATAGAATTCAGCTACTGGTTTGGAAAAAAGGGTCAGTTCTGAACATGCCTCCTTGGTTAGCTGCTCAACTAATGCTGGAGCTTTTCTCAGTAGATCAGAATGCGTAACCTCTTGTCTTTGGTTAATGTTAAAGCCCAAAGCTGTCTTACTGTGTTCTTAAGCGTAAGACAATGTTATCAGCTGGGAGCCAGTTTTGCTCAGGCTCTTCAAACAGTGGAAAAGGAAGGAGAAATAACTTGAATATTCTAGTTATACAAGTGGCAGAAAAATCCAGAAAAATGGAACAGAGTTAAAATCTGACTTACAGCAGAGCAAGACTTAAGACTGTCTCTCTCACACTAATGTTCCAATTTTCAACCAGAGGCAAAAGTGAAATGGAAGTATGAATTTTACAAAGAAAGACACTGCTGTAACATAAGCCGGTGTGAAGTGCAACTAACCTGAACTTTGAGCAGCCGACTTGGAAAGTCAGTGTATAGGGCATCCCACTGCTGCAGAGTCAGACCTTTCAGAGCCAGGATTGCTTCAATAACCAACATGTCTGAGATGGCATCACCAATGGTCTGTTAACAGAGAGGGGAAAGGGAAGACTTGGGGAACTCATCAGAGAAGAAATGAAGGCATGCTTTGATCAGTAAGCTCCCACCTGAAGAAAATCATCATGCAGCCAGCTGACTTGCCTTGGTCTGGATAGTTGTTTTTTAGGTTTTTTAGGTTTTGCTAGCCCTCACCTTTTCTAATGAGGACTGGCACCTCACTTTTGTTTCAGGGTCAGAATGCTTGAAGCTGGCCTGTGAAATGTGACTTGGCCCTGCTCCTGGAGGAATGATCTGTATGCCATGACAAGGGATTGTTGCTGGCATTGGAACATCCCCTCATACTACAAAGATCAATGAAAAACATCAGATGAAAAATTGCTATTGAGTCAGGAACAAGTTACATGCTCTCACTCAGTTCTCCAGTCATTTCATTCCCTCTTGATTCTGAATGCAGAAGCAAGATAAAAGTATCCTACAACCATTCCTGAGAAGCTATCACATCTCTGATGACTACTACTGCCCTCTTCCTCTTGGTCCCTTCCATCATGGCACACCCCCTCCTGCTCCAGCAGTCCCTGGCAGGAGCCTGAAAAGTCCTAACAAATGGGGTTATCACTGTGCTGACAGGCATGGGGCTTTGTTCCTCTTGGCTTTTACCTGATTAATCAGGTCAATCATGTTCTCAAGCACCTTCGCTGCTTCTCTTTTTGCATCATCTTTCTCCTCTTTTGCCAGTTGTCTGATTGTGTTTTCAGCAGCCTTACTGAAGAGTACCTAGAATAAAAAAGATGAGAACCTGTCAAGACCAGCCCACAGCCCACATCAAAAACTGGGATATAAGAAAAAAAGCTTTTCACCCCTTAAACCCAGATAATCATCATTAAGGTTTGCCTCCATTAATTCCCATTCCCCACACAAAACAGAAGAGATGGTGGCAGTGCTATGATAAAGGCAGAAACAAGCCTGTTCTCAGTATGTGAGAGAAGAAAAGTCTTGGTTACAGATGTAAGCAGACTATGAAGAAATTTCCCTCAAAGGCTAATTTTAACTTAGATTTTATGCGTTGGCTGCAGATACCATGTATGACATGCTCATACTTACTGTGCCATGTCCATTTGCCTCAAAATAAATTCCGACATCAAACTCCTGGGCCTTGTGATGCAAGTGTTTCACTCCCGTTTTGACACAGTGAACGGGTACCTACAACCCAAGGGCATAGAGAGAATGTAAACTGTGTTACCATTTGCTGATGGCAGCTGGAGGGGAAATGGTTTTAAATTGGAAGAGGGTAGATTTAGACTAGATATCAGGAAGAAATTATTTACACTGAGGGTGGTGAGACACTGGAACAAGTGTGGATGCCCCCTCCCTGGAAGCATTCAAGGCCAGGCTGGATGGGGCTGTGAGC
>JAOWBP010001760.1:64835576-64846317 GCA_028571105.1 Tragopan temminckii | reverse complement strand
GCTGCTCCATCCAGCCTCCTCTTGAACTCCTCCAGGGATGGAGCATCGAGCGCTGAGGACTTTTGAATCCTTTCCTGCTCTTATAGGCAGAATTTGGTTTCCAGAGAACTGAAGAGCTACAACATCTTACAGTGCTGTAGGACACTGTAGGAATAACCAAGGGAAATTCAACTGCCTGCGGTTGGTAGAGATCAGGCAGGATAATCTCAAGGTTTTCACAGCCTAACATGTACGTAATCCTTTTTATTGTCTGTAATGAAGAGAATGCTTCATCTCCTAGGGTGAGTATTTGCTTAAAATAGTAATAATAATACCTCTATGCACATTGCCGGCATCACTATAACTCTGTTTTCTGGGTATACGTTCAGCACCTGGGCTCAATTCATTGTTCAGATGTATGTTTGGTAAAGGGAAAGACTCTCAAAGCCTCTTTCCTCTGAGGGCCTTGTATTTTGTCACTATAACAAAACTGAGCACATACTCAAAACGTGCAATGGAAATAGGGATGTCCCATAAGTAGCACCTGTGTACCTTCTTTCAAGCCATACCACCGTTTCTGTAGACGGCAGAAGAGAGCAGCTGTGATAACATTTGATATGTTGGGAAAGTCCCAGTGAGATACAACAGAAGGACCAGATGAAAGAATAGGTTATGGGGGCAAAAGGAAGACGTAAGTAGTAATTCCAGTTTTTAGGATACCGCAATCTCAATTACATCCCCTCATAATGTGTCTGTGGCAGGGAAAGGAATCTAGCGTGTCTCTCTTAGCTGTGGAATTCATTTTCTTTTTGTGTGTTTGTGCTCTGTTTTTAAGGTAAAAGTGGAATTGCAGGTACAGTTGCCTCATATGTATCCCCATGTGGCTCCTCAGCTTTTTGCAAGATCAAATGCCCTGCACAGACAGCAACAGTTGCAGCTCAACACTCTTCTCACTTCTCACATCAGCTCTTTGGATTCAGGTGAACTGTGCGTATGTGAAGCTGTGCAGTGGCTGAAAGAGAACAGCCTGCCTTATTTAGAAAATAGTAAGGTCTCTGCTGAAGGTGCTTCAAAGGGAACAGTAGTTAAAGAAACAATTCAACGTATGTGGATCTACAGCCATCATATATACAGGCAGGAATTGAGGAAGAAGATCTTTGAGTGTGCAAAGAAATTAAACCTGACTGGCTTCTGCTTGACAGGAAAACCTGGGGTGATCTGTGTGGAGGGAATCAGAGAGAACTGTGAGGAGTTTTGGCGTGTTATCAGATACCCCAACTGGAAGCATATTTCATGCAAACACGTGGAGACTGTAGAAGCAGAGGGAAGTATTGATAATCTGCGCCTCTTTCAAACTTTTGAAGACTTGCAGTTTCAGGCCCATGGTGATTATGGCCTGAGGAATGATTATCACATGGATCTGGGCCAGTTCCTTGAATACCTGAAACAGCATCAAAGTGGACATATTTTTCAGATTTTATTTGGTGTTGAAGGCAAACTTGCAGACAAATAAGAATGCTAACTTTGAACAGCAAGAGATGAAGCTGACATTAAAATTTGTCCTTAAGCTATGGCTGCTGTGAAAAAGGAAACTCAGTGTTTAACACGGAAGAACAGTTCAAGTAGATGTTCCTGGCTCTGTTCTGAATTGCAGTGTATTTTTTGAGAGGGGTGCTTGTTTACTTATTTTCAGAGGCCTTAAAAGCAGCATTTATCACTGAGCCACATCTCACAGAAGTGCTTGCAAGGTGATAAAAATCCCACCTGGCAGTATCCCGAATTACACTGGTCTGCAGTCATCCATACTGTGCTGTGTTATTAAGCTGAGGTGCGGAGCTTTAATTAACTTCTTCATTTAGCTGTGGGTCACCAAGGTGGCTGCAGTCAGAGATTAATATGATTTCCAATATAAAAGTACACCCCACCAAAGGGAGTCAAGATTTGTTGCATTCACTATTTTTTATTGCTGTATGAAACATCTGCTCTCACTTAATTCAGCTGATCAAAGAAAAGCAAAGACTCTTGTGCCCAACCACAGCACCAAGTTTTGCATTTAAAGCAGAGGAGTGAGGGGGGGGGGGGAAGAAAGCCTACATCACCCCATCGTTTGGAAGCTTTGGGTAGTATGTCTTTACAGTGATAGTGTTATTGCCCACATTTCCAATAGCTTCTTCTTCTCATCTCATTAGAATCCGGTTACATTAATGGTATTTTGAATGGTAACAGTTGCTCAACTCATGCTTTTTTATATTTGTATTGCTAGGCCCATCACATTGAAAGCTCTGTAAGATACTAAATAAGGAAATATGTATGTCGTGTGTGTGTCTATATAGATATAAAAGGATTGTCATATTTAAATGTCATCAGTAGATGAAGACTGTCTGAGAAGTCTGAAATAGCTGTGCCTTAAAGAACCACCACAACACTGCCTTCTGCTTTCTCCCTAAGCACCACAATAGAAAAATTGGTACACAGCAATTAAACCACCCTTACTGTTGAGGTTTGGATGACCAAATCTAAAAATCAAGCTATTTGGTTAGCAGCTATTTAAAAGCTGTGTTTCAGTACACTCCCCTGATGATTACAATATCAATAATTGACATGTATGACAAATCTCTGAATTGAAGGTACAACCACTCATTTTGATATAAAAAAATGTGTACAGCCATCGTGTTGGACACATCAAGTGCAATAACAATCAGAAAACAACCAACACAAATACAGTTCTCAGATTAATTTTTATTTTTTTGTTTATAATTAGTTATGACTTCTTAATCTGAGTTATGATTTAGAAAACTTGTTCTGAATCTTATAAAATTATCTACTCTTCGGCTCTCTAGGCAGAAACATTCTGAATGTTTTAGTGCTTTTCCACTGCTGCTCATTTGCTTATTTCTTCATGAAGTATTTACAGTTTCACTTTCATGGCTTCTTCAGGCCAGGTGTACGAGTCAGCCACAAAGCTGTTATAATCAGTGCTGTACATCTGTGAACGGATGAAGGCTTCAAGGTCCTTGGGCTGAGGGTAGGTGGTGGCACTGTTATTCCTGTAGGCTTCTTCTGCAATCTAGAAAGTTGCATTAAAATCCCAATTAGTGCTTTATTTGAATAAAGAATTTTAAAGTAGGAATTAGGTCAAGATCAAGATGACATCTTTGGTGCTGACAGTCACATCAAGTTACACTGGATCTGGGCTAACATACAGCAAAAAAGGTTAAGAATATGATGATGTATGCATTTATTTGTCTGATTTGTGCTGCTTTTGAACTCTTACAGAATTACATTCTGAGCAGGCTACCCTGGTTTACCCCCTTCTGTAAAGCACATAAGACAAGTATGATTTATTCCAAGCCTCCATGCCCCCTGCATATGAGGGAAGTTTATTATTTGCCTCAGTTTGGTAAAATATTTCTCAAAGGTAAACACTAAACAAGGTGCACAGGTTTAAATTCTAGGTATGACTGGGGAAAGTCTGTGTACTTTTTCACTGAGAAATCAACAAGATCAGAATCAATTGCCTCCTATATATAGCTGTGGCAAAAAATGATGTTTGAAAGGGACTGGAGCTCACTCAGTGCATCAAAGCATACTGTCACATCTGAAGAACACCAACTTGAGATATATACATCTTTTGACTGGATGTTCCTTTGTGAAACAAAAGAAGGGTTACACACTAGTTTAAAGCAGCAGTGATCTTCGGTAAGATCTGCTTCAACTGCAACTGGCAAACAAACATAAGCTCTTCCTTTAAATGAAGGGAAGACAAAGTCTTCTTCCTGCTTTCCTTAGCTATCACTTTAAAACATAAATATTTTAGCTTGGTGAGAAGCCAGTACTTCAAGGGGAAGAGCTACAGTATGTTGGCTTCCCTTTTAGAATTCATCTGGAGTCCCAACCAGAGCTGACTGTGCATATTCGTGTAAGAGTTTCTCTTCAGCTCTGCATGCATAATAATCACAGCTGAATGAGGTCTGAATTTATGCTCTGCATTTGGTATTCCAAAAATTTTCAGAGTATTTCTTCTCTGGAAAGAACAGAGGCCATCACTTAGCCTTTAGTGCTGTACAAGCCAGAGTAGGTACTTGTAGGGATAACGTTTCAGCAGAGATCAGGTAGAAAGACTTGTTCAGTAACATTTTCAACCTGCATTCAAGTTATCTCATTAGAGACAACAGAAGAGTTTCCGTCACTGTGTTTCTGCCACGAAGGCAGTTTGATGTAGCCTGAGGAATCTTGGTAACATTTTAACATTTACAGGACAGTTATCATTTGCTTAAGAAGACATGAGGGGCAAGAAGGATATTACTGTTATTATTATTGTTATTATTATTATTTTAAATGTAGAGTAAGTGAAGCTAGGGGAAGTGTTTGATGCATGAAGGCTCCTTGTTATTGTTTCAAAAGGATATTCAGTAACTGGAATGTATTTGTTTACATCAGTAAACAAATTTTCTGGAGTTCTGACTCTTTCCTCCTTGTATTGGGGTTAAATTCGGTGTTACATTTATGAATTGAAATTAAATAAATTTATTTTTACTACTAGACCAAGATTGCTGTAAATCAACTTGTGTGAAGATGTGTCAGCTGATCAAATCTAATGCTCAGCATGGGAAGAAAAGAAGCCAGGGAAGACCGAAATGACTTACCCTCACAGCAATCTTCAATGACACCTGCTGAATTGTGACTAAAGGAGGGTACAGGCGACCTTCCTGTAAATTCTCCTCTGAAACTTGCTGAGCTATTACCTAGAAATAAGGCAGACATGTTTAACTTTAAATACAGACACAATTGTAGCTTTATGAGACACTGATCTAGTCTTACACAAATAAATGGTCCTGCTTTGGCAGGTCGCACAGGTACTGTGTGACTTAATTTACCTAGTAGTGATTTCAACAATCTGCCTGATCATTAGGTGTAGCCACATAAGAGGTAGAAATTTAGGGAGTTATGCCTTTTCCCACTCTCATTATATTGAACCCTGAATCATTCATATGCCTGTAGATGGAGTAGAAGGGAAATAAATATTTATTAATATCAAATCTGATATTGGTTGGTTAATTTTTTTTTAGGTAAGAGGAAATTTTTGGCATAAAAGCATTGACAGACTTTGCGATGAACAGAACAGGAGGCACTGAACAGGATCTTGAGTGAGACCATGGCATATAAACTAGCAAATTGTTCACTAAGACACATGAATTTCAGCCACTGGTTTTAGTTGGGTCATAGACTTCTAAAACTATAGAAGCACCTGTTATTCTGATGGTTGTTAGGTCATTCTGTGCAGAAAATAGTGCTGAAACCTTAAGTGTAGAATGCTTTGAATAAAATTACTAGCGGCTAACCAGGTTTCTTATACATCCAGCTCACCAGTCTAGTCTGTATGAGATCAGAAAAGGAAATACAGTCAACCACAGAGCAAAGTAAAGTCAAAGTAAGATTATCCAGGCTTTCTGGAAGTTACTGAAGGCAGATTGATAAACAGAAGGTCTAAATTCTGGCTTGCTGGAACAACAAACCCACTGCTGGTAGAGGGTCTGTCCACTCCACTTGAATTCTGCAGCAGGTTTGTCACCTCAGCCACAGCAGATTAATAGAGAAATTATTTTGAATCTCTGTTTGATCTACTTATTATTTCCACCAGACTGATCAGGGCAAACAGTGACACAGAAGTTCTGATTCACATCCAAGCATCTCTTCTACAGCCCGCATATTCTTTCTTGGTCCTTCCACCAAGACTGGAAGCATTTTGCAGCCATCTCCAGTAATGAACAGATCAGGGAAGCATGGCAAGCTGGAGAAAATTTGACCGTTTCCTCACTGGCCCCATGAAAAACCTATTACCATGCAGTGTGAGGGCATTCTCAGCAGAGTGAAGAGACACCGTTGTCTTTTTTCATGAACGTCCTCTATTACTACCACAGATAACTTTTAAGAAGCAAAGGATCTTGAAGATGCCTTTGGGTCTAATGATATTCTTGTTATGGCTAACTAAAATCTGTTTGTCACTTGGGGATCTGAAATAGAGAACGCATTTCATGATAATCCAGCCTTGGGTTTGCTGAGCCTGAGAGTCAGCTGGGGTCAGTTCACTAACCTGGCTTCTATTCTGGAATCTCTTTGGTGGGCTTGATGGTTTCAGTTCTTTAGCTGTCCACCTTTGTATCTTCTAGGGAGCTGACAGTCAGAAACAAATCTAAATAACCTCTAAGCAAACTAAGCACAAAACTCAGACATGGTCTGGATTCAAGTAGTTTAAAAACTAAAAGCTGTCTTCTCTAGCATTCACTATTACAGTTCTCAAAACAGAATCTTTTTCAAATATTATGAAAATGTTGAATTATTTTAAGAAAGCAGATAGAAACACGTGTCTGTCTTACTTGAGGACAGAAAGAATTTACCCTGTTATGGGCACTGCTTGCTTTTTGAACAGCTGGGAGCACAAAACAGTAACAAGAAAAGGAGTCTTTTCATACAGCACAAGTTCATGCTTTTTAAATCTGTTACATTTCGTAAGCAGCTTCAATTTCAGTTTAGCACATCACGCTTGCCCTTAGAATGTATCCTTCTGATAATATGGCCCAAACAGAAAACAAGCAGTGTGCCTCTGAGAGAGGAATTAGCATACTTGTAACAGAGCAACAAGTAGTTCCTACAGCTTGTGGTGTATGTGGGAAACAGCACCTTGTGCACACTGCTTACATACGATGAGGGCTGCACCAGAAAAGATACCTGGCTATCATCAGTTCATCCTGCTGACAGCAGCAGATAAAGTGTTTGAATTAAAGGACTAACACGACAGTAACTTCAGGTTCAAAGAGAGCCTGTTGTTTTTTGTAATCTACCTGACACCCTGTAGGTGCAGCAGTGTTTTCCATATGGAGGGGAAATTGTAACAAGTGCAGCAAGAGATTACATACTCCAGTTCAGTAAAACAGGTGAAGGAAGATTATTTGTTTACCTTTTAATCTGATATTGACAAATACAGTAGACATAACACCCCTCTAGGGGGAGCTATGATAACATAAGATCTACTCACTGCTTTCTGTAACAGCAACTAGGTTATCCAAAAATGGTTCACAGCCCTTCAATAAAACAAGATATACATCTGCATGTGTAAGGAGTAGCTTACAAGAAGAGAATTTTGCTGTTCACAGTTCAGTGAGATTCTGCAGAAAAGATGAAATCTGAAATGATGAACAGCAAGTTGCCGTCAGTGAAATACATCACTGAAAAGAAAGGTCGGGGACAGAGTACTTCTGTTTTGTGACAGGGCTGATAGAAAGCAAGCCATAAAACATGAAGGTGATGCTTAAAGCAGGAGAGTTAGCAAGCTTAGCCTGTACAGATGGCATGCTGTTCTGACATTCTCCTATATGAGCAGAAGTATGGAAACATTTTCGAAGTGAATGATGCATTCTTTGCGTGGTCTCTGAAAGTTATTTGAGACCATTAGGTCAATGGCAATGAAAAAAAAATGATGAATCAACAATTGGAATTATTAAGAAAATGTGAAGCAACAAAGAAAATGTAATTATCATCGATGTATAAATCTGGGATGCAAGATCACTTTGTGCGTGTTTCTTTACCTACTTCAAGCAAGAATAGGGCAGAATCGTGAATGGTATAAAGAATAACAAGGGCGATCAGAAGGTTAGGTTTTGTACCAGGAAATAGGAAATCAGAAAGACTCCTGAAAGAAGAGAAGACTGTAAGAGAATACCAAAAAAGAAAAAAAAGAAAAAAAGACAACTGAAGGTTATTATTTCTCATCATGCTATAGGAAACCCAAATCATCAGGCAGCAGGAAATCATGAAAGGAGTTTCTTTTTCCATGGAACTCATAATTAAATTGTGATACTAATTGCTAAAAGATGTTGGAATATTCAAATGTTTAAAAAGTCATTGGTCTCATTTGTGAGAGAAAGCCGTGCAGGGATAAAACTTCCAACTCACAAAGACTGTACAGCAGAGATTGCTGAGAAGACATTTTCAGCAGAAGGATCGCTCTGTCCTTTCCCCTTATTTATCCTCTCTTCCTCAGCTTCTGCTCTCATTCCTTTTACAGAAAAGTACAGGGCTCTTTGGGTCTTAAGTCCAACCCAGTCTGACAACTTTTCATTGTTCAAAGTTTAGTTAATTACAATTTTTAACAGAAGAAGTGATAGGCAGCCAAGATTGGACAAATGGAATAAAACAAATAGGAGCGCCTTGACTTTTATAAGACATGAATTCTATGTTGGAAGGAGTAACTTATAAGTAACACATGTCAGGAATATTCAGTTGGTTCATAATTCTTTTTCCCTTCTGTTGTGTTAGGTAAGATATAGAATAGGTAATGTCCCTTGTCATCCAGAGAAACTGCCTACAGTTAAGAGATATTACAGCTTTACAGCACCTTAGCTTTATCAAACCTAAATCAAAGTTACATTCTGTTTTACTTGGCACGAAGAAAAGAAAGTAGAATTTGTTGCAGTTACAATCAACTATTTGTGACTTTTATCAGATTTAATTGGATGGGCAGCAAAGCACAAAGAAGCAGCAGCAGGCACGCAGCCTGGGCTGCTTGGATTTCATACTTTTCCAAGTAAGTTACCACTAAACCCAGAAGGTTCCTTTACTTAAAAAGCATCTTTTTGGCTCCATAACTTTTGCAGCATCTTGGGCCCTTCCATTTCAAATGTAGAGTACTAACAAAAAACAAAAAAAATAGGGGATATTTTGATTTCTTTCTTTCCACTGAAAAAAACATCTAGAGGAAAAAAAAAATCAGTTAAAAATTTTACCTTTGCTTCATACTGTAATTTCAGCTAAGGGCCTAAGCAGCCCTCCTGTCCTTAACACCTCTGATAACTCTTTGGGAAAAGATCCTTTGATCTGCCAGGTCTGTCCTTGCTCAGTAAGCTGCCTTGAACTCACTGAATCCCCAGTAATAAAGGGCCTCTCACACAGTGAGGAAGACCAAATGTGAATTCTTTCAGTTCCAGGTGTGTTGCAAATAGCTACTCATTGAACCTGGTGCCAATATAGATTCTCTATGCAGGAAAAAACAGTTTCACATGTCAAGTGTTACTAGGGATTTTATTAGGGGGGAAGGTAGTTTGTGTAGGAAAATCTTTAGCAGAGAGGAAGAGTTGGGAGAGAGCATCTGTTTCAAGATAGCATTTCAGATCTTCCTCAATATTTCTGATACCATTTTATTTCCAGTTAAGTTTCTTGGTTCAAAATGAGTTTTTGGTGACTTAACAGACTGCAACTTAAAACACAGTTTGATCTATACGTGTCACCTTTCACTTGTCAACGTTCTATACACAGGAGTCATTTCACCCAAACCAAAAGCAACATCTAGAATGAAATAAGACAACTGTTTAACACAGCAATTTAGACCAGCAAGTGAAGATCACCGTGTCCAACTGAAATTACAGGGGAGGATTTAAAGGGAGGATATAATTATCCAAAGACTTACAAGATGGATCATTGCCCTCCTAGGATGGTTAAAGCTAGTGGAGACAGTCTGGGCCTTCTACTAATTTTAAAGATGGAAATTGTGAATGTCTTCTTCATAGAGGGCAAGCTGCTGGCAAACCTTTTAAAAGATGCTGTAGCATGCACCTTCAAACAAAATATCAGAACCCAGCAATGGCAGCATGCAAGTGTCTGCCCTTGAGGAAAGCTTCATACCACATACCATCAGTCATAGAATCATGTTGCCTACAAATTGCCTCAGGGTGATAGTAAAGGGCCACTTTCTTCCCTTTAATCCATGAAGAGGACACAAGGACCAAGGAAGCTGGAATGCAATATCCTTTAGAGTTGCATCAGGCATTCTGTTTTTTGCTATCTGGTGCAACTTTTTCTTTTTTGATTGTTCCATAATTTCTAACTTCATTGCTTTTGAGCTTATTCTATGTTAGCCACTACTGATGTGTTCTCCAGCTTCTCGTACAGCTTCTTCAGGACACTGCAATTTCATGAACTTGTCTGGATGGCAAATGGATACAAACTTCAATTGGTAAAAATCACAATTGCACAGAATCAAGATTAATTATAGTGACCTTGGTAAACTGGTAAACTGGGGCTAGCCATGCTTTTTTCTGTACCATTAATAAAGGAAAAAAAAAATGCATCAGGCTTTGAATGAATGTGCATGGACAGAGCTGAACTTTGTGAGGCTCATTACATTGGTGCAGGTGCAGAGGAGGCAGGAATATCAGGAGAGTGCAAGAATGCAGGAGAATGCAGGGACAAGGATAAGGTCAGAGCAGAGTGGTAAGGATGCTATCTGCCTATAGCAGATGAGCAAAGATGTTGTATCCAGAAAAGCACAGAAATTTACAATCTTAAGCAAAAAAGCAGCTACAGAAAGATTGACTTGTGGCCTTGGGGGAGTTTTTGTTAAAAATAAAAATGAAAAAAATATATACACAAAAAAACACCGTGTAAGAGCATTTGATTTCAGCAACTCCTGGTTATTTTGTTTGATGAAGGTCCTCTAGCCAGATTCTTCTCTGATGTGTACTGAAGAGATAATCCTGTGCATTTGCAGTGTCACAGGTAAGACTATAGATATGTAAGACTATAGATGTCAGATTCTGAACAATTTTTGGAAGAGGTCAATGACTTCCCAAAATGAAATGTGTTTGCTCTGTCTCTGTCTCTTACCTTCCAGATAGAGATAAAGGAGGACAGATAAAAAGCTGGATAATAATGATGAAGAAAGATGATAATATATTGCTTGAGGAAAGAGAAGAACCAGTGCAGAAAA
>JAOWBP010001760.1:64809790-64820124 GCA_028571105.1 Tragopan temminckii | reverse complement strand
GAGCCCCATCCAACCTGGCCTTGAACACCTCCAGGGACAGGGCACCCACAACCTCTCTGGTTAGCACAACAATGCTAACCAAAAAGTCGGGTGAAAAAGCAGAGCCAATGAGCCTTTCATACATTTCTTTTAAGTAGCTCACAAACCATTAAATACATAACCACCTTTTAAAACATACCAAGTTTCTTTATTCTGGCACATGGAATACATATGTTTCCTTATTTTGGCACACAGAAGGAATGAAGTAAGGGTGACTGATGCAGTCTCTCAGCAATTTCAAATCCTGACCAGTGTTGATAGCACTGCAGACCACAACATCTGCAATATGAGCTCTATCGCTGTGCATAGAAGCTATTCAAAGCAATATATCTCCATTCTCAAAGAAAGAAGACATGTTTGCAACACCAGGAAAACATTCTCTTTGAAAATATTTTCTTTCTTTTAAAAAAAATCTTTGAATGCTTTCCTAATAGCACATATACAAAGATCTTCATACAAGACTGCACTACCAGATGAAAGTAGTGTGAACATGGGAAATATTAAACTCACAAGTTGAACACTTATTTCCTACATCATTTTTTTAATGAACTGCTGAGAAATTCTTCTATCATCCCTAACAGAAATGGTGCAGGATCTCCAGGCATAATCAACCTTCCCTTGAAGTAAAATGGGAGCCTGTTATTTATTTAATACACTTTTAAAAAAAGAAAAAATGCTTGCTATGTCAAGAGAGAAGAACTGCTGTAGTTTCTGTTATAAAAAATATGTTTTTGCCTTTATCTACAGATTGCTAGTAACTATCACAACATTTAAAGGAATAAGAAAAGCATATTACCTTCACTATCAATCCCTTTGAGTCAACCATCCATATCCTTTTGACAGCTGCATCTTTAGACATCCCTTCTTTTTCCATAGCCATAACAATTAGGTTTGCTATCCCCAGTGCAGCCTGCAGGAAAAATAAAAGAACTATATGAAACTAGAAATGAAAGAAATCCCCTACTGACTTGTTTCCTCTAGCCATTGTTTTAAATAAGTCACCTCATTTTATTTAACAATAAAACAGTAATGAATGGGCACTAATACTCAGTAATTAGAAACCATATTGAAAAGTACAGACGCACCTTAGGGTGGCAACTGAAATGTGGATAACATAATAACCAAACTCTAATTTAAATGTTAAAACTAACACTTATTCCATATAATCATATAAAATTGTAGGGTTTTTTTTGTTTTGTTTTGTGTTTGGTTTTTTTTTTTGTTGTTGTTGTTCATAAAGGTTTGTTTTTCTTTGTAATTTAGACCAAAGGAAACCACATTCTACCAGAAAGTAAAATGCAGTCCTAAAAGAATTTTTGTTCCTTATCTTTTTTTAAAATGTCCATCAAGAAAGTAATCTCCTTTTACCTACTGTTCATGCATTTTGTAACTGTAGACTTGGCTGTGCTCCCAATGAATGCAGTGGCAAAAAAAAAATTCCTTATCAATATTTTGCTGAAACATATCATTCTTAATGGATTTTATATTTCAGCCAACAAATCAGGAATAGATTGAAAAGCAGGCAACAAAATGAGCCAACAGACCACTCAGCATTTTTGATTACTAACTCATACATATTAGTGGTGTTGATTCCAATTCTTGTGCTTTATTTTTCAGTTTTCCTGAGAATCAACTGAGTGAGATTCCCTTTTTCTACCTAACAGTTAAGAAATATGTACTTTTATTAGGAATGAGCTTGCATGGCTGGGAGGATATCTACAGTAACCTCTTTGCAGCACAGAAACATTAACAAAACTGGTAAGAGAATCCCAAAACATTTGACTGTGAATTCATCTGTCTGCTGAACATGGAGCAAAGTCAGGAGAAAGAATATTAGAGACTGACAGTCTTGATGGAAAAAGGCATTCTCCGCACACCTGATCTATCTCAGTAAAATCAAATATTGAATCACATTAAAAATATCTGGACTACAAAAAGGAGAGTTAATCTATTGCACTTACAAAAGGGATTTGTGACCATGAATAATATTTTTCACAAGTTTTCATGGTACCACAGTCTTACTTCATAATACCAGTTGACAGCCACACCATGGATAAGTACAACTTTGAACTGTGTGTCAGCAGCTTGGGAATGTATGTGGAAGAACTAGTGTAAAAAAATAAGTGTTCACAAAAATCTTCAGAAATTAATGATCTTCACATGAAGAATAGCAGAGAACTATAATTAATGACAGAAAAAATTTACAGGGACATTTCTTCTTAGTAAATAACACATAGAAGTAAATATACTTTATTTATATCTCTTTGGCTGTCTGATATATTTCCTCATCTATCCAGGTTGTTTTTTTTTTTGTTTTTTTTTTTTAAGTTTCAATTGAGAGCAGTTCAGTAATTTACAGCTGAAGAGCTAAAACCTCACGTTTAAAAAGAGAACAGATCTCAAAATTCCTTGTGAAAAATATGAGGCCTGACTCATGATCAGAGAAGATTTTTTGTAAGTTTACATTTGAATTACGCAGTGACTTTTATCAGGTTTCAGTGATAATTCTGCCTATTTTATCTCCTTGCAAATTGGATGCATTATAACTTAAATAAATATTAAGAAACATTTTCAAAGTAGAACTCCTGCTGTCTGAAAACACATACCTCTCCAGCTCCCTGGAACAACACTGTGTGATCTGATAACCTGTTCTTAGTGATACGCAGAGCTGCAAGAAGACCTGCAACCGCCACAGATGCTGTTCCTGAAGAAATAAATGGTTGTCTTTTATTAGTCCACAAAGAACTAAAAGGCATTAGGCATACATTTCATATAATTTCACGGTCTCTTTCAGCTAGGATACAGATACTTGGCCTGGAAAGAAAACATTCAGTGGAACTACAGTTTTCAGTACTTTGTCTTTATGCAAATAAGACGTAGGTGAGAATATCTTCATTCTAACACTAAATAAAATATGATTGATTGATCGATTGATTCTATTGGATGGGCATCATGACTGGTGCAATCAAAATATGACAAAATATTCTAGTTACAATATTTTTCAGGAAGAAAAAAGTGGATAGCCCAGGAAGAAGCATTCTTAATGGTTCCAGATACTGAAAATTAAGAACGGAGTCACTCTTGAAACAGGTATCTGCACCAAACCTACTGGAGATAACAGTTCTTTGGAACTATTGACAACTGATAATGCTATAATGGCCATACTACTACATAATAACAAACCCTTACTTCTCATGTAAATGTTGTCGGAGTAGAAAAGCAAATTGCAAACATTTACAGAGAAACCAAGGGAGCTGAAAGGATCAGCTTATTTCAGGCACCAATCCTCCCACTGCATTTGAAAACTTCTGTAATAGTTTTTTTGAGGGTATGGTTCACATTACTACTGATTTTTCCTTCAGAGGAACTTGAGCCCTTCAAAAGCACCTGGCCAACTGCACATTGGCCATTTCCCCTCAACATACAGTTCTCCTGCATGACGTACTTTTGCTATTCACAAGCTCACTTTTCCACAAGCAAAGACAAGTTTAAAGCTGTAACCTCTATGTTAAGCTCAAGGAGATGTTCAAAACAGGTTTTCACATTGTAGGCACACAAACCTCTAAGTGTCAAACACAGGTAGCGAAGATGTTAAAAGAATAGCAGTAGTAGAAAACCTGGGCGTAGGTAAGTCTGTCCTTAAAAGACATCATTTGGTGTTGAAAGCTTGGTTTGAATCAGCAGTTTTTATGTAGAAACATCTAGTTTTCATAAATAAATAGTTAAAAAAAAATGTAACCCTTGGTAAAAATTGAGCAAATATTTTAAAGCTATGAGGTCTATCTGAACAGTTAAAAAGCATGCCTATAGGACTAAAGAAAAAATTATTTGTTGTGTGCTTTTGATTATGATGTTTCCCTTCAATCCTCAGGAATACAGGACATCTTGTTCTTAGCCCACTTAATGTTTAGACCATACAGTTTTGTCATTTTTAGTTATTTTTATTACTTGTTCAGAGCTGAGATCATTTACTCCCTTCTCCTGCATTTTTAAAAAATATAAATAAAAAATGGTTCCTCTGAGGCATAGCTTCAGGAACACCAAGTGTCAGGCTGAGACACTTCCACCCAGCAGTGTCCAAGAGTTAGTTCGTTTCTTTCCCAGACAAATTTAAGTCTTCCTCTGGAAAGTGCCAAGTTGGCAAAGACCAATAATGGCAAACCAGAGAAGTCAGACCTCCTTCTCAGTTTCCCTTGGTACTTTACCAAACAATCCTCATAACCTTCAATAAAACCCCATCCTCTCTTTGGATGCCAAGTGCTTTCTTCTATTTTATGTTACACAGCTGTGTTTGCAGGAGAAGAGGAGGAAGCTGACATAACATAGCTGACTCCTAAAGCCACTGATCTGCCCCCCTGAAGAAGAAGGCCCCGTTCCTAGCTCCTGCAGTCCCTTCTGTCAGGGAGGAGATGGCCAGATATCATGGCACAGCTGCTCTTTGACAGCAGTGGAGCTCTTGGAGAGCCAGGAAATCTTCTCTCCAGGCTGCTTGCTAGTGATGGAGGCAAAATAAAATAGTGTTAATTTATCATGAATGGAAATGCTGGGACCCTGCTTATCTTCCTGGCTGATGTATTGCTAAGTTTTTTAGCTGGAAAAATGAACTGTGATTATATCTGATAAGTTGGAATATTTTTACAGAGTTGACTACAATACCATCTTGTGTTTTAAGGAAAAAGAGACAAAATACAAAAAATGAATCATAGAATCATTTGAGTTGAAAGAGACCCTATACTATGTGGAAAGTCAATTAAATTTTGCATGTTATGTGAGCTTTTGCTACCCGTATGTTTGTTCTGAGGATGATTCAGAAAGTTTAGGATAGCAACATATAAATATTCTGCACCTCTCATGAATTACAATTTTTTTAGAAGAACTGCCCTGACAATGGTAATTTAGACATACTCTGTATTGTTTTTTTTCAGCGATTTGCCTCTAGAAAGCATAATGACCCTATTTATTCAAGCACTGAGTTCTCTATCACTGTTTGCTGATGGCAGCAGCTGTCATCACTCCTCATCAGCAGCTTCCCTCATTCATTACTCATGGAAGGAGGGCAGCTGGCTGAGTGAAAGGCAGATCTGTCTGACCGGAACTGCTCCCATCTTCCATTTCACTGTGAACACCAAGTCAGGTATTTGAAAAGGATCAAAATGCAATTCACATCAAACTGCCAGAGTCTAACTGGTTCTGGAGGATGTTACAGTGCAGAAAAAGAATCTCACTGTTTTTTCTGTTCTCTCTTTCATGATGAGAAGTGGCTTTTCTTCTCCCTCTCACAGAGCGTAGGTTAAATCCACTCTGTGCAGATTAAAACGGATGCTGGTATTGTTTTGAAAATGGAATCCTTTGTCCCAAATTTTCTACACAATAGCCATAGCAAGATTAATAATGAATGGTATTTTTCTAAGGAAATGTAAATTTAGATGTGAAATTTGGAAGTGCACTATTCTTTAACAAGTTTTTGTATTCAATCCAAGATGTTTAGTCTTGCTTGGTACTGTAAACAGTATGATCAAGCATGAATATGTTACAGGAATTCCTAGAGACCACAGACTTCAGGGCTGGCACATTGAAAATGCTTTACAGAGCAGTCTTCTTTCAGTAGATGCAACAATTTAAAAAAAAAAAAAAAAAAAAAAAAAAAAGAGGGGAAGGGCCCCCCCAAAAAATGATGGGGAACTTAATTTTTATTGGATGCAGTTTAATTTAAATAAGCAATAACTGATTTATGGCACTGAAGCACTTACACATTATTTAAATTAAAAAAAAATGTAATCAGATCATTATTTCCTTTATTTTGTTTTCTCAACAGCATCTTTAAATGCTAGTAAACAAAGCAAACAAAAGGAGAGGAAGCTTTGCAGAACATCCTAAGATCTTAAGTATTCATTCTGGGCTAAAGTATTAGGAAGTGGTAAAACCAAAATTTGTATTTCTCAAAACATGACATAATAGAAATCATATGTTAACAATGTCATTCTTCCAACTGACACAGAGTGCTGGAAAAAATGCATTGTCCTCTTTTATTCCTACTGGGAAAAAAAAAAAACGTAAGTGTCCTATCTAAAAGGTGCAATCTCATTTAGTAGTAAGGTAAAGGCTGAGGGTAGTTCACATCCCATAGAAATCCTATCCCTGCTCCACACTGCAGCATGAGCAGTGCAAGGAGGGTGGGAACGTGCAGAGAAGGAAGAGTGGAGCCTTTTAAAAAGAGCAAATGTGATATCTTTGAGGAGGGATAAAGCACAGAGTTGCTGTTGGCTGTGGCTGGAAGGGACTGATGGAGTGCCAAGCCCTTGCCCAAGCAGAGCCACCTGGAACAGGCTGCCTGGAGGCAAGATTTTTTCACCCATAATGATGGAAAAATGAAAGAGAAGAATACGTGTATATGCACATTCTTGTACATACACTTGGAAAGGTATACAAAAGCTACTCTGGGGGACTTATTTGAAAACATATTGATTTCAACGTGAATTTACCAGCATGGACAGGTGACAGCATGCACATACCAGAAGAAAAAAGCACTTCACATAGACCCATGGTATATGACTTGATATTATCATTGCTATTAAATTTAAAAGATTCTAACTCTTGTTCCACCTGTAAGCACATTTCACCCCATATTAAGAAAGAAATTTGTACAGTTTACACTTGCTATCTGAATTCGAGATATGATATAAATATTTCAATTACTATATATCTCCCAATTTCACACTTCCCAAATTTTCCAAATGGATTTGACTCCCCCACACCCATCACAACAAAAACAAAACCTTTTTTCCAATTGATTTCAAGGACTGGAATTTCCAGATACTAAGTGAAACATTTTCAATGTTAGCATTAAAAAGAATTACATTTTGAAAAGGAGAATATTTTCTACAGAGAATTCAGATTTCTGAGAATTGCACTGACTAAATGTTGAACTGGTCATAATATAACTTTCAGGTCTTATTTCCCCAATTATTGAAGTGGTCTGCTAAAAATTTATCATATAATTTAAATCAAAACACAGAAAATGAAATAATAATATTAAACTCTATATGCTCTACATTTTTACTTTAGGTTTGTTGTTTTTAATAAAGTTTTGATTCAATTAAACAGCACACAGCTGTTAAAAACAAATGACATCCAAGATCATGATGAATACTGAAGTTATTTACATGGAGAAATTACACTGCATTGAAATTATTTTTGTTGGCATAAAGTACAGGTTCTGCGCCCATAATGGCACAATAAATTAGTGCTAAAATGCTAAATAAAATCTTACAGAATTATATGCACATAGAAACATCTTACACAGACTGGCTTATGCTCTGAAAGTTTGTCATTTCCCATTGAGGCAATTCTGAAGTACAAAGGTGGGGAAAATCACAACAGTTGGCTGAAATAATTGGCAACCTAGAGAAATTCATCCACATCAGCAGTGACTAAAAGCAATCACCGTGTGACGAACGTTGAGAGACCCACATAAAATGAATGCTCAACTCCTAAGACGTGGAAACTTGCCTTGAGCCACTGATTGTGCTTGAGTAGCAAAAAGTCTTTCAACAGGAAAAGCAAAACCAAACCAGGAGTGGGAAGGGAGTGCTATGGCATCCTACCTTGCCCACAGCTGGGCTTTGTGAGCGGCTCCACCATTGCAGAGGCACCCAGCAGTCAGGCACGCAGCACCCAGGCTGCCACAGCAGCAGGGGCACAACTGCAGGCACCAAGGCTGCTCCTGACTGTATGCACAGTATGCCACCTGCTTAGGTGCTAACCAAAGGACTCAAGATTTCAGACACTGTTATTCCAGATCTGCATCTTCTTTAACCAGCATTAACAGGTTTCTTCAACAACCCTGTGGCAGGAAACAGAACTGGATGGTTTCTCTGAGGGGATTTTTCAGGCTCCTGAGTTGTGAATCCCAACACTGTCTCCTCCCACTTGGGAGGCTCACCAAGTGGAGACCATCTTCCACCCTAATAATCTGCTTGCTTTGTGTCAGAAGTCCTGATTCATTTTGTAGCATTGGTGTAAGGCAGAACTTCGGGAGAGAAAAAAAAAATCTCTGTCTTACAGAAAAATCCACACTATCCTTACGATCTCTCTTCCCTAAATATACTGGAGATTTTTGAACCTAATTTAAATGAGGCATTTAAAAATTTTGTAAAGCTTGACATGAAAATATTAATATTTCTCCCATATATAAGATTACTAATAAAAACAAGTCAGTGTTGAAGAATTATAGAATGCTTTGGATTGAAAGGGACCCTTCAAGATCATCTAGTTTCAATTCCCCTGCGATAGGCAGGGACCCCTCCCTCTAGACCGGGCTGCTCAACGTCCCATCCAGCCTGGCCATTAATGTTTCCAGGGAGAGTGTATGCACAGCCTCACTGGGCAACCTGTTCCAGTTTTTGAAGTGGCCTGGAAAAATCATACTGTTTAGAAATGGAAAACCTCTGAGGATTGCTATAGAGATTAGCACCATCTACATCAATAATGTGGTCAGGTGAGAGATCCTAAGGTGTTACACACTTGGAAAAGAAAGAGGGAAAAGGAAGAAGAGATCCCTGGATCTGTATTAGGGTTTATTCCACTTCCACATTACAGGGGAAGATGGCAATCTACAAAAAAGGTACTGAAGGTTTTTTGGGGAGATATGAGGACAAATGACAGAGAGCTAAGGCAGGCTAACTGCATCTTCCTTCACCTTCTGGAAGATGTATAAGTATTATGGCTGAAGGTCGCCCCAAAATCCAAAATATCACCAAGGGAATATACTAAAAGAGCCACAAAGACAAATTAAATTGCAGAAACTGAATAAGTCTAAAGACTGTGTGTGGTTGCATGACTAAGGAACTCATGAGTCCCTGAAATAGGGTCTAGGTCCCACAAGCAACACATAAATGATTTCAAAAACTGAAGCACCTACTGCTTGGCTTTGTGTCCCTAAGAGGTGCTGGAAATTGAGACAGTTCAGCTCCCAGTTTTGATCTCACATATGCTGAGAACACCTGAAATCATGAAGGGGCAAGAGGCAGCTGGGTGCACAGCTCCTTCCTTCCCTGGGTGCCTCTCCCCAGTACTTCCATCTTCAGTCTCTTGGCAAGGAAATCATTCACTTAAGGCCCTGGAGAAGTCATTTTCCAATGCTGTTTTCCTGACAAGAAGTTAGACAACTCACAAAGGAACTTGTCTCCTTTCTTGGAAGGAAAACATTGCAAGGCCTACCAGACTGAGAACTGAGGCAACCCCCTTGCTTACTGGCAAAACCCCAGAAATCACAGCAGAGCACAGTCACACAGGCTCTGACTTCTGCTGCCGACTTTTCTCATTGGAGATCTTTATTCTCATCCTTGATCTTTTCCTTTTGTCAGTTGCTACAAATGACTCAGACTGGAAAGCAGAGACAGGGGGATAATTTCCCTCTAAAACTGAATGCGGCCCTGAGACTGCAACACAAATCAGAAGGATACTTAGCTGAGTTGTCAGTGTAAGAACTGAAATAAGTGTTGACATTTATCAAGAAAGCTCTGTTGCAGAGGGAAGTGGTAGCTGTAACTGGAAAGACAAAAAAAATAAAAAAACCTGAGGGAAGTGCAGTCCAGGCTTGAAACATTTGCCCAAAGATCTGAAGTAAATCGTTTATATGAGAAAGCTAAGCACACGCTGAACTACTAAAAAAGCCCTGAAGAGTGAACATCTAAATAAAGCATGAGAAGGGAAATAAATGAGAGAGGAAAGGTTAAGGTCAAAGACAGCTCACCAGAAAGCCATGCTGAGGAAACCCAAGGCTAAATGTGACCCCATACTAACATCCTCGAGTAGCATAGGGAAAATTATTTCTCTGACACGTAAGCATCAGAACAGAAGAAAAAGAGTTTGTTACCTTGAATGTCATCATTGAAAGTGCAATACTTGTTACGGTACTTATGCAGCAGGCGGAATGCATTAACGTTAGCAAAATCCTCAAATTGAATGAGACAGTTCATGCCGTAACTGGAAAGACAAAATAGAAAGTGCATTATCTTATGAAAAATATGTAATTGTGTATTATAAGGCTACTAATATTTGCAATTAGATTTTGAATACAAGTATAATATGATGATATAATATGATAACATCTGCTAATACATTTCCGTAACATTCTGTATCTATATGCTTATATAAATTATCTACAAGGCATAATTAGAATGCTGAATTCTGTACTCAGTTCTAGGTTAAAAATAAAAGATCGGGGAAAAGGCCTGCAGACATCTCAGCAGCAGTCTTCGTAGAGCAATCAGCTAATGAGTAAAAAGATTGGT
>JAOWBP010001760.1:64778611-64802200 GCA_028571105.1 Tragopan temminckii | reverse complement strand
GGACAAGGGGGAGTGGTTTTAAACTGAGACAGGGAGGTTTAGGTTAGATATTAGGAGGAAGTTTTTCACACAGAGGGCGGTGACACACTGGAACAGGTTGCTCAAGGAGGTTGTGGATGCTTCATCCTTGGAGGCATTCAAGGCCAGGCTGGATGTGGCTCTGGGCAGCCTGGTCTGGTGGCTGGTAACCCTGTACATAGCAGGAGGGTTGAAACTAGATGATCATTGTGGTCCTTTTCAACCTAGGCCATTCTATGATTCTATGATATTATTCTATGATCCTGACCCCATCTAAGTAAAAAGTAAAATTTTGGAAAATGTGATTCTGCTTCTCCTAGCTATTCTACTTCTTTTCTCTGCTGCTCTTTGCCTTTAACCAATGAACAAGGTCAAATTATGTTCAGTTTCATATTCATTTAAAAGAGATGAGTGCAGATTTGAGACAGATTATCTGAGGTTATTTTTTTTCTTTTCAGTCGCTGCAGTTCTTTTTTAGAGACTTGGCAGTGTGACCTCCACAAAGGAAAGGAAGGATACTCAGCAGATGGAGCAGTCAAGTGTCTGGGCAGACTAAATCAGTAAAACAAAGAAAGAAGAGAAAAATCCATCTCATCTGGAAAGAGCAAGCAGCTCAATCCCTTATGAGTCCTTATCTGCAGCTAAAGGTGCAAATCACACCTTGCTCTCTCAAAACTTAAAGCGATCTTTAGTAAGCTCTTCAAGCTTTCAAAATGTAATGAGCAGTCTTAATTAAATCAGAAAGGTTATATAAAAAAAGGGAGCATATAAAATACATCACATAGTATATGATAAGGCATCCTATCCAGCTTAAACTATTTACATCTGATTTCAAACGGTTGTTTCCTGTATACATTATGCATTCAACTTTTAAGCATTTGTTAAAAATCTACGATTACTACTGACTGCTTCAGACTGTCACGATATTTTAATTTGCCAAGAAAATCATCAGAGAGCCTCAGTTATACTGGGAGCTGTGCTCTCCCCAGCGCAGCCAACACACTTTTCAAACAGAAGATTTCAATGTTCTAAATTTTTGCCAAAATTATCAAAAAATAAGTACATACAGCAGCACTTGAGCGCTGGTCAGCAGTAACATGGGAATGTCACAGGGAAGCCATCCATATGATGAAAGATGCTATACTGTATATATTAACAATTACAGTGAATACTGGAATTGTGTTCTGAGAAGCCCAGATTCCTAAATCTGGACATGAGATGTTTCTCTGAGCAGCTTCTCAAATTTGTTTTAAAATGAAAGCTGCACTTGAGAAAGAAAATGTTTCATTCAAACAAACTAAATTTGAGTTGCCTGAGTGCATTTTAAGGAGTTTTGCAACATAGCACGTAAAATTAGTTTCGTTTATAAAAGCCTTATCTTTTCTTGAGAATGAACTTTCGTATATTCGCTGCCTAGATACTAATTTCTCCCATTTTCTATAAAAGGGTGAGGGTTTGCACTATAAGCAATAAACATAAAAGGGGATCCGTGGCTGATAATTTTACATCAGTATGTTTCATATTTTTCCCACTATATTTACACATCTGGGTCTAACTATGTTTAAAAATGCTTCTTCAATAAAGGCTAATTTATTAAGGTACTTAAACATATGAGAATTCCAGCTTAGATCAACAAGACTGTTCCTTTACTTTAACTTAAGTACATGCCTTGCTGCCTTACTGAATTAGACTTGAGTGATTTAAAGCAAATGCAATGAGTTTTTGGAAAAGGTATTACATCTTTTACCAGATCCTAAAGATAGCTAAGTGCCTATAGGAGGTTAAATCAAGATGCTTGTGCTTACTTCTGTATTCAAATAGATCTGTATGAGTCCATAGATGTGTTCTCTAATACAGGAGATGAAATTGGATAGGAAAATTAGTACAAAGCCTGGGGCAGCACATCTGTTCTTTTCAGCTGCTGCTTAAGCTATAATGAGCAGATGGATATCTCGCTCTTACCACTGACAGCTTTTACCTTGACTGTTAAAATGCAAAAAGTAATGGCTTTCAGAAATGTCAAAAAGGTTGGTAGTAGGAATTCTAAAATTATTTCAAAAAGATTAAATGCATTCCACAATTTGTGTACTATTTGATCATTTATGATACAGATCACACCCTCCCCAAATCCTTGATGGTGTTTCTAAAGCATTAAAGTATCTTGTTTACCTGCAATACAAATTACTCATGAGAAAAAGAATCATATTGGAAGTTAGATTAGAGAAATAGAGAATGTAGAATTTATTTGTATCTAAGCATTATTTACACAGCATGCTGTTTGACTTACAGAACTACTGATGTTACATAAGAATATCACAAAAACTGAGGTGAGAAGGGACATCTGGTTCCATGTGACCCAACCCCTGCTCAAAAAGACCCTCAGAGCAGGGTGCCTAGGAATACATTGAGGAGACTGCATGACTCTATGGGCAACCAGTGCCAGTGCTCCACTATACACAGAGTGAAAAAAAATTTTCTTAAATTTGAAATTCTCTTACTTTCAAGCAGAATGTTGGTGTCTATTTTTTCTTGTCCTGTCATGGGGCACCACTGAAAAGAGCCCAGCTTTATCTTCTTACATCCTCCCTTCAGGTATTTATAGGCATCATTAAGATCCTCCCTGACGTTCCTCTTCTCCAGGCTGAGCAATTCCAGCTCTCTAAGTCTCTCCCATGGAGAGGTGCTTCAGTCCACTCATCACCTCAGTGGCCTTTTGCTGAACTCTCTCCAGTTTGTCCACTTCTCCCTTGTACTGAAGAGCCCAAAACTGGGCACAGGTGTTGTCCCAGAATATGGATGACAACATCTAACTAACTCTGTAATATGTAGGACTTCAGTTATTTGACACAATACAAGGATCTCTTCTCCAATTAGGCAACAGAAGTATCTGTAGTCTGACAAATGATTTATATGTGAATATTTATATGTGAGATTTAGTGAAAATGATCATAGGATCTGATTCAAATTTTTTCAGAGCCCTAAACACTTCCACTTATACTAACCTCTTTAGATCTAAATCTAGGTGATTCATACTAATTATGAAGAAAATCCTTTATTATACAGAAAGCCAGTAACTCCATTATGCCTAGATTTCATTTCACACTGCTAATTGAAGGGGAAAAATGTTTTTCTTCTTCATACATATATGCCAGAAAGATTGCATTGCTAAAGCATTCTTCAGATTTTCTCCTTTCTGAATTACAACCCCACTGTCTCTCTAAGTGCTGCACTAACTGAGGTACTGAGCACTTCTGAATCTCAAAGATACCTCAAATAGGAAGTATCTGACATGCCATAGGGCTAGACCTTATGAACAGACTTAATTTTTTATGGTTGTTCTACAGTTGCTCTGCAATGAATTCAGCATGCTATGCCGTCTTCCCTCTGTAATCTCAACTATGTATAAAACAACATACTGGAAATTTCACAACAGAGCTATTATTCTACTGCATAGAAATTACTCAATTTCATTACATGTATTACAAGAACAACTTCAATAGAGAGCTGCCAGAGTCAGGCAAAACCTTGGAACTTCAAGAAGGATATTTAAGCAGCCATTTGCAACCACACACTGTCATTGTATTTGATGATAAAGAAACTGGTTCTTTAAGTCTCTTCTCTAAGTCCTTAAAGACCGGGAAAAGTAAGCTGCACCAGAATGTTTTGGTAGGTTTTACAATTACTAATTTTAATTTCAAGTTTCCATAGTTAAAAAACATGAAAACTTGCAGTCTACCTTGGACAAGTGAGAAACATTCCTTCCAAAATAGCTCATAGCTATACTGATCATCATTTACCTACGTGAAAAATATTCCACATCGCTAACTGGATGGCATGGTATATTCCTTAAGTCAATCCTCATTCTCCTCAAACATATTTTTTTGATAGACAGAGAAGCATGTAACAGAAATTTATTCCAAGCATATAGAATATGGGAATAGTGGCTGGAATGGTTGCATCAGCAACCATTGAACTTTGTAATACGCCCCACCAGCCATTAGTAGCCAATATATTATAGCAGTGATAATTTAACCTAGAAATTGTTTTAGCATGCATCTATTTCAAAAACAAGGAGGTAGAAAAGCTCAGACTTAATTTATAATCCCTTCAGTCAAAGTGAATACTGCAGACTCACAAAAAAGTGCTCTGTCATGTGAAATAATTGTACTAGATGTGTAAATGCATGAGCTGAGATCAAAGTGGCATTTCAGTAGGAGAAGATGGACAAGTGTTGAAAAGAAGTGTCACATCCTCTCTAAAGTATTACAGAATAGAATTGCATCTTACGTTTAGGGTGTGCACCACAGCCTTGGGTGCTGTAGAACATATGTTCTTTCAATCCAGGGTACCATCAGGTAGAGGAAATAAAAAAGTAGTGTCTTTAAATGCTAGGTGTGGTTATATGGATTCCGTATTTTGGACAGAAATATGCCTAGTCTCTTGTGACACACCTTCCTTCTGCAGTCAGTCTATAGGATGCCTCCTTAGCAGGCTTAGTAGACTTAGGAAGAAGAGCAATCAGCTTCAAGTCATCAAGTTCAGAGCAGGCTCTGGCTGTCCTAGTCTCAAGACATTGGCTAAATCCCTAGTTTACCACCTTCTGCAGCATGCAGACCAGATTTAGTCTCAAAGACTATAGCCAGGAAACATGGGATTCAAGGCTTCCTAAGCAAACCAGCAAGTTTTATGTCCTTGAGAGCACCAAACCTTTAGAAGTTTTCTGATCATAAAGAGAGAAGAAAGATGAACTATTGCAGGCAACTTTCCACAGTACCACTCTGACTCAAGGAGAAAGAGAAGCATAGCACTTCTGCTAATGGGCATGAAGATCATTTTTGTGTTTTATGTCCATTAAAAATATGAATTCATTCTATGTGAATAAATTCTTCTTAAATATTGTGCAGTTTCTGCTATCATCCTCCTGGGCTGAGATTTTTTACATACGAAGAAACTACCTTGACATCTACAATTGCCTGAAGCCAATCTCACTGTCCTAAGAGATGGAATTACTCCGGAAACCAACAATCAGTGCTCCATAACTTGTATATAGTCTAAATTTTGTACCAGTTGAATACCCAAAGAGCAGTAAACTTCCAGTTTCTGACTTTTTTCCAAGAACACCATCTACATACACTTTAGAATATCTTCCTACTATATATCTAAAGCATTTAACCTTTTTTCCCGTTCCACTTTTATTTACATTTGTAAGGTCACTTGGATAATAAAACTGCAGGACTAAATCTCTGCTTTCTATTACATATGATTTAAATGTCATAGGAAGACTGGTACAGAAGCAACTAAGGGAAAGGAGATGGGATGGAAGAAGAAGAAAGTAAGAACCATTTATCCTTCTGGAGCAACATACATGAATTCCTGCTTGGACAAAATGTTATTAAATATTTCATTGACTGCAACAACTTGGGGAAAAAGTATATTGTTACTAGAGTTTAAACATGACAAAAAATTGGGTTTGTCATAAATTATGAAATAGGTTCCTGTCTTACTATTTCTGGTTAAAGACAGAAATGTAATTAATAAAATCTGGGCAAACGTAAACTTATAAAGAAAGAACCAAAAGCGAAGAACTTATCTGTGGAAAGATACATTTCAAAGAAAGCTATCAGCAGTGATATTTAGCAACGTTCAGCAAATATCACAACCAGAGTAGTCACTGTATATAAGGACTGTACAGATAGAGGGAATATCTACTACAGATGGAGTAATCTTTCCTTTGAATTCGGTATAGTACAACCAAAGCTGTAATACTTTGATCATTTCTGAAGTTTATACTTAAAAATTTAATATCAAAAACAATTGACTGAAACCAAATGCCCCACTTAATGCAGAAGGTCAGACAAGCTTGCAAAAACTTTTTCTGCCTTTTTAAACTTGCAGTACATGTGGCCAGAAAAATACTTAAATAAGACACAATAAATCTTACATTCATTTCCAAAAATTCAATTGTGTATACATACTCAGTACTCAATGGAACGATTGAAAAGACTTACAAAAGGTAAGTTTCAACTAGCTATCTGAAAAGTGAAAAAAAGTGGAAAAAAAACTTGCAGAAGTAAAGAGGGGAAGGCCTTCAACACAGAAGATTAAAAAAAACATGATGTGGTGAGTAGCAGAGCTGTGTAACGAGAGTGAAGATTAGATGCAGGTAGAAAATAGAAAATGTGCAGAACCATGAATTAACAAAAATATTTTGGTTTAGTAATGCAACGTGCAGCCAATGAAGAGATTTGATAAAAGAGGAAGTGTGAATAATGTGCAGGAGAGGAAGATGAGTTTGGCAGAAGTATTTGGGCTGCCTGGAAACAAACCAGGTGTGTATCAGGAAGGCCAGAAATTACTGTAATCCAAGATGGAGATTATAGAAGACTGAAGTGTTTTAAAATCTTTCCTAATAAAAGACAAGCACAGAAAAAAATCTTGTCCAGAGAGACATCAGAGTCATCTCATACATCCTAGTGAAGATGGAGAGAACACTTACTTCCCATAGAGAATCTGAATATTTGTGTTGTTTTTGTTTTTTTTTTTCCTTAAATTAGCAATAGTGCAATTTAATTTTCTAGCTAATTAAATTGCACTGGCTAGTGCAATGTAATTTTCAAGGACAAAGCCAGCAAAGCAATTGCTGACTCAGCAGAAAATAAACAGCTCTAGAAATAGATGATGTGCACTCTACCAGTGCACATCATACAGAAGACACCCCAAACCAGAAAATATATAAGCACAGGTATGTGCGTGTTCCTGGGCATGGTGACCTGCCTTTCCTCAGAAAGCAGGCCTTACCCTTCTTATGGAGTTGCAGAAAGGAATGAGAATCTAGATCATAGCTTCCATACCATGCCGTAATATAAGAGATTCTCTAAAAAATAAATAAACCTCATACTTTTGGGTCATGCTAGAAGGTTACCATTCTGTATTAATAAATTGCTTTTCCAACAACTTTGCAAGTGAAACATAAGTTAAAAAAAATTATGTTTAAGCTGAAGTAGCTATCACAAGAAAGCTGAAGTAGGTCAGTATCATGTGGAAGATGACAGAAATTAATAGAAGTTCAGAGGACTTCCATGGGCTCTACATAGTTGCCTCTAAGGAAACTCTTCTACTTATTATGGTTGGTATAAAACCTGAACACTTCTCACTCTAATATGAAGTGTTCTGCTGCTCCATTGGCATCCATGGCATTCTGAGAAATCCCTCCACCGTTACAAAACCAAGCTGTAGCATCCTGGCTATTCTCTGCTTTCATCTGTGTTGGATGACTCTCCAGTTACTGTGGATCAGCAAATAACCACAGAGTTCACAGGAAAAAAAATTGGTAGAGCAATGATCATGGAAAATTAAAGATTTGCAGTAATTCTCTCAACTAAATAGAAGTTTTTACTGATGAGATGCAGTTCTTCATCTTTAAAGGTAAGGAAAAGAAAACAAACACCAAAAAGACCTGGGAGAAGACTTTTTCAAAGTGCTTCAAAAATTAATGCTTTTGAAATTATTAGCCAGATTTCAACAGAAACTCACTTTTTTTTTTTTACTACTAACTATATTCTTTTTTTTTTTTTCCCTACAGCTTTAATACTATGGTTTATACACATATACTCCAAAATTCACACAAAGTAAACCCTCAAAGAATAACAAAAACCCTTTTTGAGGCTCTTTAATAGTACAAAAGTTGTGACCACCATTAATATTTAAATAAAGTCAAGTCCTCACATATTAACATCAAAATCATCTCTGATTGGGTTTATACTTGGGAGCAGTTGGAGGAATGTTTATAAACTTTGCCATGGAAGTGGAATACTAAAGCTCAATAGAATGGAATATTTGTAACTGTAATGTATTTTCCAGAAGTCATCATAAAGAAATAATAGCCTCTCTTCCTTTCATTGCAGAAACAGGAGTGTTCTGAAATCCCTAGAGATAAACTGAAAGTATGAGCATTGCTTTTAACATTGAAAAACTGGCAACACTTGCAGCTGCCCTATACTGGACACATTACTGTAGCCCGTGCTAGTGGCTAGGGTTGTGTTTTACCATCGTGAATTTAGCTTTCTGAAAAATTTCCTTTGGAGCAGTTTCAAACTTTTCAGTCCAAACTGCCTTACTGGTAAACTTATATTCAAATATTTATTAACAATGACTGGAAAAAAGGTTAATTGGAGACTAAATTAAGGTCCCAGGAGTGTTCTAACTCCATTTTAACATATTAAACAGGTGGCTAGATGCTTTAGATGGCTTCTCCCATTAGTCTCTTCAAATAGCCAAGATACTGGAGATTATATCAGGGACCTCAGAAAAGCAGTGCATAAGATTGCAGCTCTTATAATTGGAGAGTAGGTGAGAAAAGGAAGTTGTTGCACACTCCTCAGATCTGTTTATAACCCTCTGGTGGGGCAAATTCTATCCTTTTCACACAATCATTTAGGCCTTTGCCATGGAACCTCAGACGTGTACCAAGTGGTCTCCCAGTTTCTGTTACAAAATGAATTAAGCATTGATATTTGATGTGTTCTTTTAGACCACAGAGACATCACACCAATGAGATGCATTTTTTTCCTCTTTTTTTTTCCAAGCTGTTTAGAAACTAATGACGCATATATACCAGAATCTTTGGATATGACTGTAGCACGTAGACTTTGGAGAATACACATGCATTTCCCTGTCACATTACATTTTTAAAGGCCATCTAACCATTACAAGCTGGAATGGCACTGAGCTCAGAAAACCCCACAAAAGCACTATGTGAACCAACAGCTTGTAAGCAAGTGAACTTGCGCACCCTAGTCCATCTGTGACAGTAACACAGGGTGACTCTCAAAATATGTACTTTTGCAGAAATACAGGGAAGAAGTAGATGAAAAATGCTACAATATTTTTTTTCTTCTAGTCACGAAGAAGTAAACTCATGTATGCATATTACCCTTCTGGGAGAAATATTTGCATGGGAAGAAGTCTCATGGAGAAATGTGAGTTATAACAGAATTAATAGTGTTTCCAGCTTACACGGTATCAGATTTCTAAATGTTTACTTTAAACATTGACCGTTTAACGTTCATCTGAGGTCACCCCCAAAATCCACCCCTCACTCTCTAGTTGCAGTGCAATGGATCCATAGTATCTGTAACATAATAACTATTCTCAGAATTGCGCTATCAGCTGCTGCTTCTCCTGCATAGACTGACAGGTACTATCGGATATGATCATCTGGACTCCCTTAATGAAAAATTACTTACTGATATTTTTTGTTTTTATACAAGACTGTCATCTATGTTTGTTTGTTGTCCCTAAGTCTGCAAATTCCATAACTTTCTGAGTTAAAGCCTGATCTAAATCTCGATCACCACTTCTATTTGCTGTTAGGATTTAGTCGGTAAAAATATAAAAAAGAGTCAGAGGGGTTACATCATGAGGTTTGCAAACACTGGCAAGATCCCCTGTACATTAAAAAAAAAGAAAAGAAAAAAAAAAGGGATAACAAATGTCCCTTCTCACAGTCAATAAACAATACTATTTCAGAACCACGTATCATACTGAATCAGGTTCAAGCAGTTCAGAATGTAACGTAACTATTTCTTCCAAAAAGCTACAAAAGAAGAGGTTGATGAAAGAATAAGATTGGCACAATAATTACTGTGCTTTGAAACTATTTGCTTACAATTAAAATTATCCATTCAAAAGGTGAAAAGGAAAGCTCATGCAGCAGCAGATTGGAAAGCCAGATTGTCCATCTTCTTTGTCACTAGAGTGTCATGTATTTATATTTTCGATATTTGTTCTCACAAACTTTTAATAATTAGCAGAAGATATGATACATATTAATGAAAAGTTTAATTTGCAAGACATGTTTGTTAAAAGCTGTGGGAAAGCTGCCATTTCACTCCATCTCCACCTAACAGGGAGACATACAAATAATCTGCTCTCAGTAATAGGTTACACCACTATTGAATATCCTCCTTCAGAGCTCTGAAGGAAAGTCCTCCAGAATTTAGGAAGATTTCCTCTTGCCAGAAACACAGCCGGTTCGTTTTTGTTTTAATCTGCTCTCAGAGCTCTATCAGGCAACAATAAACTGAACTTCATTGAAAATCAGGATCAGATGGTGAACTGAGATTAGCCCTGTAAACTTCTCACAGTTGACACTATTAGCACAAGAAAGTCTCTCCTAATTCTGCATCTCTCCCTTACACGATTTAGGGAGTAAGATCACATGTACTAAGACATTAGCTACTGTAATCAGTTTTTGGGTTTTTTTTACGAATTCATCCAGCTTGTCATCCAAATGCTCAGAAGACACTGGGATGGATTTTTGGTCAGGAAACACATACCCGTTACACTGCTTCCCTCCCTCAACTTCCCTAAAGAAGGCCAGGAAAGATGTACAATAACTGTAGCTGTCTGCAAAGCCACTTCCCTAGAGATGGGAATAATGAGCTTTTGGAAATGCTTAAAGACTACTAAATAAGAAAAGCATCTAGCAATGATCTGGTAAAACAGTTTTAATGCCATGAGATTCCACTCAATATCTCCAGTACTATTATTTTTAACTGGAAAACTAGGACAACAGCCAATTTTATACTTCTGGAACTATTATTGTTTTATAAATTTATACATATATACGCACACGTGTCTTTTAAAATGTCTACATTTTTTGGCATTCAGTATAGACAGCTAGGGCTTCAAATCTTGACAATATTCAGCTAAATAATCAATTCTCCACCTATCTCCAAATATTTAAAGCGTAGAAGCATCCAAATATTTTCAGTTTCTCTCCCGTTGTTTGAGATATTAAAAAAAAAAATAGGCTTTTGAAATTCGTAAATATTATATCATTTCTGAGATAAGGATTCAGAGTGAGAATAGACTGTCTTGAGGGATGAGCTTCCTGGAAGAGCAGTCTGGGAGGACGGAGAGTGCTCTGAAAATAGTTATACCACTGAAACACAGCAGTGAAGACAACTCAGATTGTGTACTCAAAGCCAGTGCCCTATGGTAGCAGAAATGAACTACTGTAGAACGTAAAGTCTAACAGTCACCACACAGAGAAATCCTAAAAATAAAATCACTGAAAGTCCATTTGTCTACTTCCAGATGTTCCTTATCCTGTTTCCACAGAAGCTAGAAGCACTGTGAAAACTAATGTGCCGTTGGACGATGTGCCCAGAGTTGGGCTCGTAAGTGTAGAACTTTGCAGCTGAACAATTTTCAAAGTTTGCCTTAGGTTTCCAGCAAAAAAATTCTAGAATTCTGAAATCATGCACATTAATGCCATGACCAAAGGCAACTTCTTTCCAAGAGGAAGAGTAACACTATGGCTTTCACTGGAGTACTCCAAAATTACCTCATCAGCTCTCAGCTTTCGTCTCTCATCCAAGAAAACTTATACTGTCCATTTTTGTATTTTTGAAGTACTTTAAACAACTTCTAAGCAGGTCAAAATATTTTGAAGATGCCAGACTCTCATATTTTTCCTGAGATTTTTGCAACCCTTGCTCAAATTTGAACTTCAATCCAGTAAGCATTGCTGTAGGGGAGTATTAACCTTACACTGGGAGGCAGACAACTGATTCTGCTAAAGGTACATGCTATACCTCAGCCAGAACTATCTGAAAAACCTGCGTACAATACATCACAATTTTTCAAACCGCAGTATTACGAACCAATTATAGAATTCACATTTACATTAACATTGAGAAGAACTCCTTGCCCTGTTGCACCATACAAACTGGAAAGTACTTCTCCCAGCAAAGAAAGATCACAATGTATTCCTATTTGGGCCAAGTCAATAGCTAGGAACGAGAAAGAAACATGTTATTACAGAAGTAAGCCTTCACAAAATGTAATGTTCAACCGGATCCCTTTAAATCCAGCATTAGCTCTGCATGCCATTGCTTGACTAGAGCAAACTTAACTGGGAGAGATCAAGTGAAAAAGGGGTCTGCAAGGTACAAAGACAAGATGACTTACATGGAACAAGTGAGATCTTTCACTGGAAAAGAACAGATGCACATACAAAAGAAAAACAAGGCACAAGGAACAAACCTCACTTCTCAAATATATTCACATCTATTTAGAACATACTTCACTGATAGTGACCATATGCTTTTGACCATAATTTCATGTTCAAGTAATATTATAAATCAACTACACAAGTGCTCCCTACATTCTCCCTTTTTATTTTTGTTTAGTAATAGAGTAGGTGAATACAAACAGTTCTAAAGTAAATATGATAGATTTGGAATTGAATGAGCAAAATTAACAGCAGTGTAGGAGCCATCCTTTGGGACTGTTTGATACGTGGCAAAAGTCCTAAGTCAGTATTCACCACAATCTTTTTTTGGATATTTTGCAGGTCTTAAATCATAAACAGATGTTTGTGGAAAGAAAATCTGTCTCCCCTTTCTTACATGCAGTGTATTAATCATTCTAAAACAAGACTACTAACATAATATCTTACTGAGTCTTTATTACTTAGCAAGGTTACTGAATTCTTCACTTACATCCCTTTTCAGACAAAGTTAAGATTAAAAATTTGAGATGATTCAATGATCTATGAAAACAGTTATAAAAAATATCTAAATATTTGAACTCCAGGAGCTCACAGAGGAACTGATGCCCCACTGCGTTTCATGTTGGCAGAAGACAGAATCTTTGCTTTCAAGAGATAAGGATCCAAGGAAATGATACTACCAATGTCCTTCCTGAGGCTGGAACACACAAGTAAGTTAGTCTGAGAAAGAATTAATATTATTCACTTACATTATGACGTTATGACAAATAGGGAGATTATAAACAGGAGAGAAATCAGCTTCTTACATGGGAAGATAGTGGTGGATAGGGGTAATTGTTTTAAACTAAAGGAAGGGAGCTTTAGATTAGATGTCAGGGAACTTGTTCACAGAGAAGATGGTGAGGAACAGGCTGCCCAGAGAGGCTGTGGATGCCCCATCCTGGGAGGTGTCCAAGGTCAGATTGGATGGGGCCCTGAGCAGCCTGATCTAGAACTTGATCTAGAAGTTGAAAACCCTACCTGTGGCAGGGGGCTTGTAAACGAGATCGCTTCCAATCCAAGCCATTCTATGATTTTGTGACATTCCTTTCTTACTTTTAGTGGGAACAGTGATAGAAAGGAAGTAGTAAAGAATCAAAAAAGAATTAGCTGTTGTTCATCATCTGTTTATCCCTAAAAAGAGACTTTTTTTGGCTTTATAGAAAGGAGACGTCAAAAAACTTGAATGGTATAAATATATACCATATAAATGGCATATATATCATGTATGTATTTGGTAAATATACCATATAAATGTTGAATTTCTGCATACAAAAAATGCAGGTAAAAAGGTGACTCATCATGCAATCAGCAGGAGAAGCAGTGCTGGCACCATGAGGATGTTACCAGATATGGCAGGCAGAGATAACTTAGGGTGTCATGGATCCAAAAAATGCCAGATGAAAGGTTACATTTACACAGAAATAGAAGGGGACATGCTCAGAAATGTCCATCAAAAAAGCTTTCTAGTAGTAGCAGAACAGATGGAAGAAATAGTTAGCTACATTGTACTTCAGTCACGCATACTGAAGCAGGCCTTGGATACTTGCTGAGATCCTAGATTAGTCAAAGTGAAATGGATCATGACTGAAAAGGAGGGCTGTCATCACAAACTCTCTTAAATATAGTGACAGAGCTGTAGCCTGCAGCCCGAGACTCTGAAATTTAATTGCCAGGGTTCCTTAGTATCACTGGAAATCTGCAGGCCCTTAAGGCACTTGCTTCTCCCCTGTGAAACAGGGATGACAACATTTTTGTCTTGCTGGATTTGAGAGAATGAAATTGGAAGAAGCTTGAAATATAGCATGGGACAGAAGCAGACATATAAAAAGGAAAATAACATGCACTGAAAACAAAACTTTGAAGATGTTTATGGAGGTGAGAGGATTGTACCCCCAAGACAGATAATGAAGGAGCAAGAGACACCAAATGACAGAGCTGTAATACAGAAAGGATAATTCCACAGGTGCAAAAAAGGAAATTAAATAAGTAACAAAAATAAAAAGAAAATAACAAATCAAACAGAAGTCTTAAAATTCTTAAAAAAAAAAAAAAAAAAAAAAAAAGCCACAGGAGATTTTTCTCAAAGTTAATGCTACAAGGCAAATCCATGCTGTAACACACACTCCAGTTCCTGTCCCTAAATATATTCACTGTGACTCCACCACCTGTGGGTCATGGTAGTACATGATCTTACAGTGTGCTCCCTGAGCCTTAATTGCTGCTGGAAAGCCAGGCCTGGGAAGGGTAGGATATGTGCTCTGCTCTGACAGAGCCAGATAAGGAGCCAAGGCTGCAGGACCCACCATAAAGCATGTTGGCACAGTGGTTTCAGAAATAGCAGGGGAGAGACTGCAGAAGTTATGGAGATCGTGAAGCGAAGAAATGAAATTTTTTTTAAAAAAAAAGATACATCTGGAAAAACAGACTGTGAATCATGAATCAAAATCCAGAAGCATATGGAAGAGGGAACAGTCACAACATAGAAGGATTAGAGATAATTTTATTCAAGAAAAACAATGGGTAAAAACATAGGTATGAATAGGATTAAATGAATCTCTTCATAGATAAGTGAGCAGTAAAGGAAAAAGAAGAGTTGGAACTTACAGAATTCCAAAGGGGAGAAAAGGCAACAAGATGAGACACTACAAGTAGTAGGAGGAGGTAAGCAAAACCAGAAATATATATGGTCAAAAATATGGAATGAGTGAGTCACTGAAAAGTTACTCACTTCTTACAAGTGAACAAGTGTTTCAGAACACAAAGGTCTCATTTCTGCAGTGACATAAAACTTGGATACTGCTCAGCCTGTTAGCACACAATCTTGTGCTTGTGAGCCGCTGTAAATGCCACATAGACAGCGTGATCACTCCCTTTCTCCTGGACTGGTGAGGTAGCATGCTGCTGCCTTAAGCAAAGAATGTCCAAGCCACATCACAGCGGACTTACTGTCTTTAGTGGCCTCTGCCCCTGCATGAAAACATGAAAATCCACAAAAATTGGATATCTTTTTTTTCTTCATTTTTGAGTTTTTTACTGTTTCTAACGCATAGCATGTTTCACACTGAGATGAAAAGCAATCTAAACCAGATCTATTCTGGTATCATCCAGCTCTACTCAGAAGTAGTGTATAGCTTTTTACTGTCTGTAACATAACTGGCAAAAAGATAGCATGCTAGCACTAGTTTCCTGCTTCCTATGTTTTTCAAAGGTTTTTAACTTTTTTTTTTCCTATATTATACGACAAAAATAAATAAATAAATAAAAAATAAAAATCTAAATTCAGTTTCTTTCTTTGAAAAATGAAAATAATTACAATAAAATTGAATTGCTTTCTATTCCAGGTATTCTTATCCAACAAAGATATTTTCTAATGTTTGTTCACACCAATGATTCATCTTCCATGGGTTTGTACTGAAGATATCCATATTTGACTTCTAAAATTGGACACAGAAAAAGAGTTAGATGTCTTCTGCAGGCTGACTTCTTTGGGTATAAGCAGAAGTCAGCCTTGGCTATTTCTCTTAGAATGATTCAACAGCTTCAAAGCCACTTCTGTGAGAAGAAGCTGACCCCCACCTCTCTACAACCTCCTCACAGGTAGTCGTAGAGAGCGATGAGGTCACCCCTGAGCCTCCTCTTCTCCAGACAAAACAATCCCAGTTCCCTCAGATGCTCCTCATAAGACTTGTGCTCCAGACCCCTCACAGCTTCATTGACCTTCTCTGAACACACTTCAGGAGCTCAACATTTTACTTGTAATGAGGGGCCCAAAACTGAACACGGTACTCAAGGTGCAGCCTTACCAGTGCTGAATACAGGGGATGATCACTTCCCTGCTCCTGCTAGAAACACTATTTCTGATACCAGCCAGGACTTCATTGGCCTTCTTGACCATCTCAGCACACTGCTGGCTCATGTTCATCTGAGTGTCAACCAGCACCCTCAAGTCTGTTTCCTCTACACAGTCTTCCAGCCACTCTGCCCCAAGCTTGTAGCACTGCCTAGCATTGTTGTGGCCAAAGAGTACTTTTCTTGTTGAACTTCATCCCATTGGACTCAGCCCAATGATTGAGGCTGTCCAGATCCCTCTGTCGGGCCTTGCTACCCCCAGGCAGATTGACACTTCCTGCCAACTTGGTGGCACCCGCAAACTTGATGAGGGTGCACTCAATGCCCTCATCCAGGTCATCAATAAAGATACTGAACTGGACAGGCACCAGTACAAACCCCTGGGGAACACCACTCATAACCAGTCGCCAGCTGGATTTAACTCCATTCACCACCACTATCTGGGCCCAGCCCTCTAGCCATTTCTTTAACCAACAGAGGGTGTACCTGTCAAAGCTGAAGGCTGCCAGCTTCTCCAGGAGAATACTGTGGGATACACTGAAACTACAGTAAAGCACCTATAGGAAAGCAGTAGTTCCAATGTAATGAATGCCAAGACACAGCACATTACTTAAAACCCCTACCTCAAGAACTGTATTGCCCCTTATCAGCCAAAAAGAGTCACTTGGACTTTCCCTTCTTTTTCAGTTGGTGTAAGATTTCTAACAAAGAAAGAAGGCAATATGACAGAAAATGAGATAACATTCAAAAACTTTTACATAGTACAGTGTCACAGTAGTTGCTGAAGCTGAAACCAAGGCAATGGTTTTCTTTGGAGCCAAGACCATGGGGTTTTTTTTTGACAAGAATCTATTTTGTCCTGTGTTCTGTGAAGTGGTTATTTGACATTGCCTCTGCTCATTAAGCTAAATCTGCTGCCAACAATCCTCAACTGAGAAAACACTACAGCTCCGGTAACCATTCCAACTGCCTGAGTGCATATTAACTCCTTGTTCTCAGCAATCTGACCCTCTTCTTCCAAATACAGGGTTGAAAAACCTGTTTAAACACCAAATTATAAAACAAAAGCATGTTGTGCAAATACTTGAGTCCTATGAAACAGAGCTATTTTCTTGTCTTCAGACCTCAAGTTTTCTCTCTAGCATGCTACTACACCAGTAGCTGCAATTGCAAACTGCACTATTTAGCTATTTTGTAGTACAATAAATGGTCAGAGAGTTAGAATAAGCAGCACAACACTTCCTAGACAAGACTAGATTTTCCAGCAATACTGAATATTCGCAGAAACTGCCTTCAGTTCAGTGAGAGTTTACTGGGATTGAAACTAAAGAAAGCATAACAAGATGTTTTTGTTATCAAATGAGTGTAACGAGACTATTTTGGAATATAATTTCAGGACATGGTATGAAAATTTCTATCTTGTGGAAAAAAAAATCTCTTGGAAGTCGATATAGAAGTCGAAAAAGGCTTCAAAGTTAACTTCTGAGTAAACTCAAAGAGATTTTAAGCAAACCACTTCTTATATGCTGTATATGCTGTATATGTATATTGCTATCATTCATTTTCAAAATTCAGTGTATCTATTGCTCTAATATTCAGTAGGTTTCTTGCAAATAAAATAAGTAAGCAATACCACTACAGAATTTTATGTTGATCAAATCTATTTTTTAAATTTCCCAATTTACTAAAGTTTGTGTTTAATACTATGGAAAAATGGATTAAATACTATTTGTGATACTTCCTAAATATGAGAATTGCATTCAGACTGAAAAAGCTTAGCCTCCATTTCTAAATCAAAATCCCAAAGAATGCACTGCTTGCTGCACTCACGTTTGTTTTCTATGAAAGTCTGTGTTTCTTAACTCACCATCACATTTGTGTTAAAGACAAACCTTATTTAAAAAACATAAATCACACACTTCTAACGAATTAGCAATAACAACTCATCATCTACAGTCTCAGTTTTCATTAGTGTACCAAAGCATACTTGCTTGTACAGCTAAAAGAAGGCATCTGGGCTGGAAGAAAAGTGGTCCTAATTCTTGCGTCCAGAGACCAGCAAACAGGAGCCATCTGCTCAGACAGTACCTGCTGGGGCAGTCAAATAGCACAGCTGCATGTTGATTAATTCAGGTGAGAACTTGTTAAAAATGCACTGTGGATGCTGTATGCTAGGATTCCCTCTTTAATTCTGTTTTAGATTTTTTGCAAAAAAAAAAAATCCAAATGTAGCAGTGTTTGAAGATGGTACTGTCACTGTAAAAAGGTACTTAGCAACAGAAACTGATGTGGGTATCACATCCTCTATTCTTCATGTGCACCATTTCAAAATGTCCACCTCACAACCATCAGCTCATGCTGGCATTTTAGTTAAGAGCAACATAGGAGCAGCTGGTTCCCATTCTGAAATCTGAATTGGAAAATATACCAAAACAGCTGCACTCAGTTCTCGTATCCTGAAAACGTTGTTCTTTAAAAATACTTTCCATATATAACTTACAGCTTCTGTACTTTCTAGCAAAGAAAAAAAAACAAACCCTAACACTGGGCAGTCTGGCTTAAGTTGAAAAATCTTTTTTGTTTAAACAAATTTGAATCATTAACAGATTTAATAGAGCACTTCTTTGTAGATGCTATGACATTCTTAAATCAGCTTGTATAAAAGTGAAGGATCAATGACTTAATTAGCTTTTGTGCCTCTTACCCTACCCAACACCCCAGTATAAATTCAGTGGAATGACTACAGTCAAACAGCTGAAGAAATGTAATTTTCCAGAAGTCAAACGTATTCTCAGATCATAATCAATTTTTCAGCAGAAAAGATTAATCAAAGTCATTTTAATAAAAATTCAATACTGTAAAAAGATCTCTAAATGTCTGGCTCGTCACTTCCAACCACAGAAATGGACTTCATAAGTTTTTAGATTCCTCCACGGCTGACAAAGGCAAAACCTCTAACAAGACAGGCTTTGTATTCTGAGCCTAATTAAGGAAGCTTAAAAAATATAATAATTTTAATGTTGCAGGATGAAAATATATGTAAGTGGACTTCATCATTGCTAAATTTGAAGATATTCATAGTTTTTTTAAGCACGTGAGATAAGAGATTACTATGAGCATTGCAGCTTTTCAGAGATTTGTGCCTCAAATGTTTTCTGCTCATAAGCACAGAACTATAAATCCAGATGACATCCAGGAAAAATAATCTGCTTAGAAATGGTTGCAACTTGTGTAGAATCTGATTACATGTATCAGCTAATTGCTTATTAAAAGAAAACTATTTTTTTCCTGTATTTTTAAAATTTGCAGACTTTTCTGTTCTTAATAACTTTTCTTACAACCCTTCAGGTTATATAATAGACACAAATAAGCTTACTGCTATTCATATGACTTTAAAATGCAAAATAACTCCTGGGTGTGTTTTCTAGATCACAGCTCTATCCTGAGCAAGAACAGTGATGCCAAATATTTGTTACACTGAGATATTTAAAATAAAAGGAAACAAACACATACACAACAAGTAATTACCTTTTGACAATATGGATTAATTGCAAGATCATTCCAAAGCAGTGTTAAAAAGTAAAATGTATAGCATGAATTAACTAGATCTTCACAAAAAGTACGTCTTCCGGAAAGAAGACTTAGCTTTTTCTAGTACATACTGCTGGTATATTTATGTTTAACTCCATTTTTATTAAAATCTGCATAGTTCATTTTCAGCAAACCCTGCCAGCAATCTCTTTCCAGTAGCCATTGCTACAAACCAGCAACTAGAAGAATGATTAACTTTGATGTTAAAATCCACTAAATTCTGAAATAAAATTAGCCAATTAAGTGATATGTCTCTTGCAGTTTCCAAAGTATAATGTTTGAAACAGATAACTTTCTGGTTTTGTACTAAGCTAAATCCCATTTTCAGAGGGAGAAGTATCAAAGTAATGTTGTGCTGGAGATAAAACTGTAAAGAATTTCCTTCTGCAAGAGCCAGTGCAGGGATAGCAGAAGAAATTCTTCCTCCTTGTTATTCAAAATTTAGCAAAATCGAAAAGAGTAAGGGATTAGGAGTAAAACATCACTGAACCACTAGAACTCCAGTCTGACTTTCAAAATGTGTTTCTTTTTCCCCCATTTCCCCCATATGCACCCCCATTTTTAGATAAGATAACCCATCAGTTAAATATTATCTGCTTCTGTGGACATGATCAGCAGCCTTCCAATGCCAGTAATCCAGTTATTCATTTAAACTCACAATAAATTACAAAGTACTTTCGTAATTTTGTAATTAGATGCATGAGTTAAACGTATTCCATCATTTATTTGGGGTTTGCTAGCACTGGCACAACTGTGGGCGTCAACAAAATGTCAGCTAACTTCACTTACATATGGTAGTGGGTCTGAAGTGTCACATTTCATTTTTCAGCCATTTCCAGGCTAATATTTTTCACAGTGATGTATAAACACTAGTGATTGCTAATGCAGAAGGAAGATGTGCATCTGGAATTTCCAGAAAGTGTCAAGAATACAGCAGACATCAAATACTGTCTCCTTAGGTCTAGTTTAAATAAAAAAGAATATGAATCAGTAAAGTAAGTAAATTGCCCTATCTTGCCATTCAAAGCAGCAGTCTTTAGCTGCTTCCAATTAAGCAAGCACTCAGTATGTCTTGTAGGCAGCAGAGAGGTATAGGGAGACTGCAAAATTAGAGAGAAGTAGCTCCCAGCATTCAAAACAATGGCAAAATCTGCATGCAACAGATTTAATTTTAATTTTATTAAAACTATATCCAAATTAGATGTTTGCTAGGGATAGGTGTATAGGTGGAAGTCTACCTCAAAGGATATTTAGGGTTCTTCTTTTCTTGCCAATAGTCTATCTACGCAACAGTAGAAAAGTCACTCAGGGCTGACTTGAAAGCCTTCAAGCACATAAATGTAGACACTGGGGTTTGAAATAGATATTTAAACACAGGAACCCAGTGCCTCTGAGGTATCCATGGGGTATCTATGGCATCTGCACAGAACTGGCAGCTAGGACTCAGTGTGCGTGACAACTAAAGAACCTAGGTCAGCAGTTGGAAGCCAGAGAGAATACAATGCTGTACTCCTACATTTAGGCAAGTGGATTGTTCCCATGAGGACATCTAATTTAAATTCAGTTATCTTATGCTTCACTTCCCAGCTATTAAAAAGAAAAAAGTATTAATCTGCAACTACTTTAAGTGCAGCATGACTGTAAGAAGGCTTACACACCACTACAAAGTGGTTAGGCAGATTGGGTGGAGGATGTTTTAAATATCACTGGATATGCTTATAAGACTGAAAAAAACCCAAAGTCAATAAGTAGGATGTTCCTGACATAGAAAAGGCTTCATTTAAGGTACTCTATATTATTTTTTTAAATAAATGTATTATCGTACTTACTGGTGCAGATAATGCACGCAACTCCACAGCTCAGCTCTGACATGTATTCTGATTCCAGTTACAAATCTCTGGCAGACAGTTCTTATCACGGGGTTTGCATAGCTAAAAGGCTAATTTGGCTGTAATCTCAGGATAAGGTTAAATGCTTCCATTTCACAAGTCAGCATTTAAATCCAAACTTCTGAACTAAATGAAAATTGTCCTGATTTTCAGAAGTGCCATGCCTCCACTCTTCAGTCAGTTATATTGCTTTGTAGGGACATATTACAGGTGTAGATTCTAGGATGGAAAGGGAAGTAACTGAAGTTTCCATTACAATTTTCTGGGAAGACTGTACAAAAAATTGTACAGAATACTGTGATCTGGGAGTACAGCTGTTTGTCGAAGCCTTAAAAAATAATAACATATTGATATCAGAACATTTGGAGTGTTAAAATATTTTCTCCTTCCTCAACTCCCCACTGGAATCTGTTAGGATCACTGATGTTGTGTGCTATTAATTTTGCTAGAAGTTCATGATTATATTCATCTCATCTGCACAGATGCAGGTTTACTTGGTGAATCAACAGAGGAATGGAGAAGGTTTTACAGATTCAGTTCAGAACAAACTAAGCTATGCAGTCTTTTTGGAGAGCTCATCTTGGCCTGTTATTTTGACAGATGCAGGTGATAATAGGCCATTTTAGAATATCTGAAGACAATTTGAACTTCCATTTTCTAATACGTTCTAAATGGAGGACAGAAAATAGGTAATATGCCATATTTTATAAAAATTGTACTTGCAGAATTATACTTATAGATTTACAGATTTTCAGAATCCAACTTTCCCTGATATTCTTGTGATACTTAAATCTGCTTGTTACTGGCACATAGAAACTTTGAAATTTGTACTGAAGCAGGAGACCAGCAAATTATTACTGGTAAAAAAAAAAAAAAAATTACCTGTAAATTATTACTACTACTATTTGTTTTACGTTATTGACCTTGATTAGCTTTATTTTACCAGCAAATCTCATGTATGTTAAAATATTACTCACAAATTATTCAAATAAATCAACACTCATTCCGTTTGCCGTGCAGTTGCACCAGTTAACTTCTACTGAGGATCCTGCCCACCACGTTCTGCAGCTAAAAAAGAGAAAGGAGCACAACTGGGATTACCCAGGCCTTTTCCACTTTAAAAATCCCTTACTGAAATAAATTGGAGAAGAAAAGCTTGAGAACAGTGTGTTCTTCACTGGTTGGGTTTTGACTAACTGCAGAGAGTCTGGGACATAGCTGAGCATTATTAGAACATGAACACATCCCATTCCAATCTCAAAAATCAGTTTGAGAACAAGAAGTATATTAAAAATACTAAAAATACTTCCAGCTCTCTCTATTTAGTCCCACAAAAACAAAACAATTGCCTTCTCCCTTGGTACTGTTTGACAATCTTACAGCTTCTTGGTTTCTTTCAGGAATGAATGAGGTTTTATATCTTTAAGACTCCTCTACTGATCCTTGCTAAGAATTTCTCTGTGGTCCTGCATTACAAACAATAATAGCACTTTTTTCTACAAATAAACTTGATGTGAGTAGAGTCTGTCTATTCTGCCATGATTTCACTTCACTGACAGATTCACTTTTCCTTTTGCCAATTACTGTGCCTGAAAAACCTGTAAAGTGTACATTTGTGTCATTTCCAGCAATCAGATATAATTTAGCCCGCAGCAATGAATCACAAAATGCATATGTAAAAGTCTTTAAGGCTGTCAGAAATTACCAATCACAAAATCCCAAAAAGATTCATGCAATTGGCACAGCTGCCAATGCAGCTCCAAGTCTGCTCTTTGTTCTCTGCCTGTTCTGCAAAGGGAGTAAAGCAAGGTCCTAGGAAAAGACTGGTAGAAGGCAGTGCCATGAAAGAAGGTATAGCACACATAACAAATTGTACGGGTCTAAGATTTAGATTCTCTGTCTTTTAAAAACCATATTGTACAACTGGAATACTGTTCATTAGGAGAGTTGCTAACCGATCCATCTACAGATGCCCTTGTACATTGCAGGGGATTTGGACTATATGACCTTTAAAAGTCCCTTCCAACTCAAACAATTATATTATTCTATGATTTTTACTTTAATTTCAGGTTATTTAAAGGAAAAAAAAAAAAAAAAACAAAAACACAACCCTGTAATACTTGCAAGTGCAAATCTTCTTGAGCTTCCCCTGTGAAAGGCTTGATGCTTGGTCATTAGGTA
>JAOWBP010001760.1:64759562-64772760 GCA_028571105.1 Tragopan temminckii | reverse complement strand
ATGACATTATTTAAGGCAAGTTAGAGACAGTTGATCATCTTATAAAATATAATGCTCCAAATAAATAAATAAATAAATAAATAAAAATAAAATCAGAAACATAGCAACTCTGATCTCATTACTCTTTCTTCCTTACATAGCTAAGGACATTTATTTCTTCCAAGATGAAGTTCACAATGGAATTCACCAATGACCAGCACAAATATATCACATACCTTGAAGTCACAGCTTCCATGAATTCATCAAGAAGATCATCGTAGGCTTGACCTCTGATTCTCTTATGTCTCAGCCCAATATACAAAGGATCTTTCAGCAATGCCTGTTAAAAAAAAATAACTATTTGAACTATTACAGGAACAAGTTACACTAGTACATTCTATATTAAAAAGGAGGACAACAATGCAGTGTTTGAGGATTAACTGAAGCATATGAAATACATATCCATTTATCCACCTCTATAGAAAGACTGAAAAAATGCAACAAAGAGATTAAAGAAACAGCCTTTTGTATCAAGGAAAATGGATATCCTAGTATCAAAAAAAAGTATATTATTTCCAAGTGAAAAAGTGAAAGTTTAACCTAGGAAGTCAAGTTTCAAGAATATCTTTTTAGAACTCTATTTAGTTCTTTTCCCTTTTTTTCCTTTATATCCTGACAGGGCTTGAATTTAAAAAAAGCTATTTTCTCTTCTTATCATGTTTCACAGATATCTCTTGGGGAATACTTAGTTCATCATTTCAGCTGTGTTGATGAGCTGATATTCAGTTAATGTGCTGCTTTCTAAAGTTCAGTATGCCAAAACATATGCAAGTCCTTGATCTTCTCCTTCCAACTTTTTAAAACAGCAGTTTAGACTACAGCATTCTCCATTTCAGCTATCCATGTCCACCAGTTGGATATGATTTCTGAATCTTTCAATGCTTAAATCTTACACTTTTTCTTCCTTGAGATTTATGATCCAGAATCTGCCCTAGAACCACAAAACACGAAACCTGTTTAATTCCATGTCTTCACTACTGGAAAGTTTTGTTTCTACATTATACGTTACAAAGTTAACAAATATGTTTAAAGTGTTTTGCCATCTCCTTTGACAACTCACTCCCAGCTACAGCAATTCCCTGATCCAATATCTTCATTGGCTCTCACAGGATCTCACGTATAACAACGTTCTTTGCTAGTATTTTTTACACATCTCTGAAAATTAGTAAGGCAATTTATCTCTTGTATCTTGTGTTTAGTCCTTCCACACTTGCTCAGACAGCTTGCAGAAACAATCAGAATGACTGCTGATTTTTGTTCACAATGTCATCTGAAAGCTGTTTCCAAAACCAACACCACTGAAGAAAACTTCAATTACGAAATTAAATTCAAATTCAATTCACCAACTTCAATTACGAAAACATCATAAAGAAAAATACAGACCACTTCTCATTCCAGGAGAGAGATCCCATGTGCAGCATAAAGTAAAAAGGCTGAAGAGCCTGTTCAGGCTCCTTTATGCTGGGGATCAGAAATCTAATTACTGTGTTTTAAGAAAGCACATGAATTTTTTTCCAGTTCTTCGGTGTTGTACAACCAAAAAAATATTTGGGTCAAAAGCCTCAGCTGAAAACTGATAAGAAACAAACTTACCAAACAGACAACCACCCTTGGTAGTATTAGGATATTATCAAGGGATAGTAGAATCACAGAATCACAGAATCTCACAAGCTGGAAGGGACCTACAAGGATCATCGAGTACAACTCCTGACTCTGCACAGCACCACCCAAAATTCAAACTCTGTGTCTGAGAGCATCGTCCAAACTCTCCTTAAACTCCAGCAGATCAGTGCCTAGACTGCTGCCCTGGGCAGCCCGTTCCATGTCCACCACTGTCTGGTGCAGTACCTGTCCCTAGCCTTCAGTGCCCTTCCCCTGACACAGCTCCATGCCGTTCCTTGGGTCCTGTTGCTGCCACAGAGAGCAGAGCTCAGTGTTGCCCATCCACTCCCTGTTAGAAGCTGCAGGCCACCATGAAGCCTCCCCTCAACTCCTCTGATCTGGGCTGAGCAAGCCTAGGAACCTCGGCTGTTCCTTGTACATCTTGTCCTCTAGATCCTTCCCCACCTTAGTAGCGGTCCTTTGGACACACTAATCATTTTATGTCCTTATATTGTAGTTCCCAAATCTGCATACAGTAAAGATGCCCTTTTGAGGGGCTGCTCTTCAGCCACTTACATACATGTTCATAAATTTCAGTCTTCTGAGGCTGAATAGGCGTTAGCTCTGCACACTTATGCAAGGAAATGAGTTTGGCATCCTGGGACAACTTGTCTGGTGCCATGTATTGCATTGCAAGGACAGAAGCAGGCAGGCTATGCTGCACAAGGGCAGAAGGGTTGGAGCCTGCTCGGCACACATCATGCCTGGCTGCCCACAGCCCTTGCACACTGGGCTCTTTATTCGTTGCCACAGATATATGCCGGAAGCCTCCACAGAATGTCCTTGGCTCAGTCTGGTTTTGCGCAGCCTCTTGCTTGGGGACAAAACTGTGGTAGTTTTGTAGCGTGTTACAAGATTCCTTCATGAAGCATTCTTTCCAGCCATTACAGTTTTGCTGTTTTTTAATTAAAGTTCACTGGCACTGACAGTTTCTCAGCTGGGCAAAGCTGTCTGTGCATATGGGAGCCAACCCTAGAATATGAGCAATGGGGTTAAGTGTTTGTGTAAGTCAAAGCTATGACTGTTAATTCCTCTTCAGGTTAAGAAATTAATAGGCTTCCTGAGCAAAAGGCAAGTAAAAGATGCAAAGATCAAACTGGCAGATAAACAACCTCATGAATAAAAAGAGCAAACTGGACTGAAGTGTTCAGCCTTTTTAAAGGCAAATTAAACGAAAAATTCTAATTTGGCAGTGCAAAACAATAGAATTGTTATTTCAAACAGTATCAGATGCATAGAGTATTCTTTGCTATTAATGTTTTTCCACAGAAACTATTCTTTCAAAGATTGTATTTAAGACTGATGTCATAGAAGCATTATGAATGTACCACCTTTTAAATTCTGGACTCTGACAGGAGGGCAGGTTTTAGTGATGTTTTTAGGGTTACAGATGAGAAAACGTCTATTATCATTCAGTGGTATTATAGTCAGTACCTATCTGTTCGGCAAGTCTAGAGAAAGGGTGAGCTGATGCTAGCACTTGTGTTAGCTCATCCCAAAGATGAGGTCTCCTTCTGGGGAGAAACAGAGGGTAAAGCTCCTTTCTTCTTTCGCAAGAGGTTCCTTGTAAATGTGTTGACAAAGTTCTTGTCTTTAGGTAGGAAGAGCCCCGATCTCCTACTAGTGAGTATGTAAAAGAGGCAGTATAGTTCAAAGAAAAAGGTTACCTGATTATGAAGTTTCTTTTTGCAAAGCATTCTACACCCTCAAACCCAAAAAATGTCAGTGTTAGTTGCAGGATTGCGGACATCCAAAATTCAGTCAGCATTTGCAAACAAAGAATCTAATACACGTTTAAATTCTGTGAGCCGGACTTCAAAGTAAGCTTCTTCAAAGAAAATAGGCATCATAGTCTAATGCAAATTGAAATCTTATCCATTCTTCCTAATGCCTTAAAAATACTTTGCAGCTGTAAGCAGTTCTTACAGGGCAGAAAATCATGATTCAGCATGTTAGTGCAAATTTAAATGAATGCAGATTGATTACTGCGCAATTAATTTTGATGGAAGCTGTTGGTATGCCCATAGCTTCAATGTTATTTTTTAGTGATGAACTCTTTTATTGGAAAAAGTTTCACACAGAGTGAAATTTCAGTCCTGTAGAAACAAAAAAGTTGTTTGAAATGTCCAACATTTCTGGAGAACAGAAACTCCACTGTGTTCCCAAGCCCTACCCCAATCTGAGAAAACTGAGAAGAAGCTCACAGGAAGAATTTGGACTGTTTTAACATATACAAATATTAACAGTTGAAAAGGTGTCAATGGTCCTACATTTTTCTTGGTGGCTGTATGCCTCATTAAACCAACCGTACTCTGAAATGTTTACATTTCTGGGAGGTGGTACATCTTTGTCTCAAAGCTGCTGGTGCTCTGTACAGCTGTAGTTTCCCTTTAGTTTTAAAACTGTGGCTCCAAAGAATACTATTTCTCATTGTACAAATGGAGGGTTTCGATATTTTTAATGGTGTTGGGGGAATTTCTGCTGTGAAACATCACTGTATACCAAATATGTTATAGGTAGCACTGAGAGGTCTGGACTCTCTTTGCTGACGTCTTTGTGAGTGGAGAGGCTCAGCATCTTGCAGCCCTGGGTTCTTAACCTCCAGTTTTCCATGAAACTGTGCACTAAATTATATATGTTCCAAAGAAATTTCCTGGTGCCAAGTTTGAGAATAGATGACATTTCTGCATGTTTTTTCTCTATTGATGAAGTATATACGTGTGCAATTTTCTGTTTCTCACTGTTTTGGCTTTTGTAGCTAAATTAGAGCCAGGTGCACAGCTCAAGCCTTGCCTGAACTTTGATGGCTTGCTGATCTCTTTACTATAATTGTGCACAAGCAAGATGGTATAAATGACTTGCTTTTTTCTTAAAACCTCAAAGTCATTACAGTTTTAATATGCTCAGGTGGTTCTTCTAAGGACTTCTTGTTATTTTACTCAGCTAATTTTAAGTAGATCTATATGATCCTCCTAGTACCAGAACCTCAATTAAGCCCTTTCTCCTTGTAAACTCTTATTTTGCTTAAAGCTTGAATTCTGCCACGTTGCTAAACCTCAACTTTTTAGTAGTTTTTAAGCCTTAGAATTAAGTGTGCCTAAAAATAAACTAGCGTCAACTTTTCCAGTATCATTTAATATGTGTAACAAACCCACTAACCAGGAAAAGCAGAGAGGAGATTAGATTTTCAAAAGAACAAAACTAAGTTTAAGCTTTGACAACAAGCTGGGGAACAAAAGGAACCCAAGTCATTGAGGAAAAGTACCTAATCATCATGTCAACTTGACACACTTGATTGTGGTATAGAACTTTCTCTCCAGTGATCTGTTTTGAAAGCCATGAAATAGCCGATAGTAAATGTTAATCTCTCAAGATGTGTGAACACTAAAAAAAAAAAGAAAAACAACAAGCGGGGACCCAGTTTGCATGGTGTTGACCTGAATAACAGGATAATGTGCTTAAGCAGCTTATTCATTCTTCAGTGCCTTTTGGAAACAGAGAAGCTCCACAATGGATTGCCACTCACAGCTCAGAAATAACTACTGTTCTTTTCACTTGTAGAATGTTTAGTTCTTTTGTCCTTGCCCTGGGTTTCTTCACACATTGTTCCAAACAGGACTACAAAGAAACTTCGGGCTATTTCTTGTCGAACTGTAACATTTGTAAAGTAGAAGGCACTGAGCTGTAAAGGAATTTCAGGCTCTTGGTGTATAGCTGGCCAAGCTTTTCATCAGCGTTGTGTCGCTGAATTAATTGTCTGGGCTTGTGAGACTTCCCAGACTGGATGTTTAAACGTGCCCCAGAAACACTGGTTCGGCATGTTTTAAATATTCCAAGTGAATAGGTGAATACATTTATATAGTTTTCTTATAAGTACGCTTGTTTTAGAGTTCTGAGTTTTAGTATTGGCCATAGATTTAAAATGCTTACATATATTAAAGATTTAAAAGTGGCATAAGGAGGGTAAGACCCAGTGTTTCAAGGCAGATCTTTGGCTCAATTAGCCCTTTCTTTAAACAGCATAACTTTGAACACATATTTCTTTTGACCTTTTATAGAGTTACTACCCAGTTCAAACTGGATTATTGATGCAATCAGTTATGACTCAGTTTGGCTGTGAAGTTTTTGAAACATCTTCATAATTTAAAAATTTAAGGATGCGAATGTTCCTTCCTTCCTTCCTTCCTTCCTTCCTTCCTTCCTTCCTTCCTTCCTTCCTTCCTTCCTTCCTTTTTGAGCACTATTCTGCAAAATGAGAATACAGAATACTAACTGTTTAATGGAAGTCTTTTGGTAGTGTGTTAAAAGTGCAAATCAGTTTGCCCATTAGGGTAAAAACAATTTGCCTTAAGCTGTATTGAATCGAGGAGTGTGCTGTGTGCTCACAGAGGACACGAAGCAGCAGACACTTGCCAGCTGGGAAACCTGGGACAATATTATTTTGCTTGTTGTCCCTGAGTTCCCCTGTAATGCTATTAACAGAGGTGCACAGTGGGGAAGGATGCTTCTGCCACTCGCTGGTTCTGCTTTCCCGCCCTGCATGCCCCATGGGAAGTACGATGCAGCTCGCACAGGGTTTCCAAAATCATCTTAAGATCTTAAGATTTCACATTGCTAAAAGCAGTTCATTTTCATTTCCCGTGAATTTATCTTTCAGAGAAGTAAAATTATCCTTGGTATGTCAGATTTTCCTGAAGTCATTTGAAATAGGTAGGCAAATTCAAAATGGGAATGAAAAAGTCATTCCAGAAATAGTTCTTGACTGCAAAATTGAAATATCTGTATAGAAATAGAAGGGCATGTGACAGAAAAAATGACTTTAGAAGGAACCTGGCATTCAGCTCTTGCCAAGTTTTCCTGCAGTATTTAGGATACATAATTATAATTTTGATTTTGTTGCTAGAATGCATAGAATAGTGTAAACACAGAGGTAAAACTATTTCAGCTGAAGAATATGCTCCCTATAAATTAATACTACATAGAAATGAACGGATACAAATAATTACAACTTAATGATTTTATTTTTATCTTTCATGTGTTCTCTAGTTCAATCAGTTAATTAACTGTTTATATTCTGAAAATCTATCAGTAATGTGTTACAAGTAGTTTGTTTTGAAATGATGATGTATTTAGCGGCATTCTAATGTAAGTTCTTTGACTTTCTACTGAAATGAAAAGTTAGAAACAAACATCCTTGTCTGTAGACCAGCACAGTAACTTGCATTAGCAGTTTTGGGTGCCACAGTGTAAGGACATATAAAACTATTAGAGAGCATCCAAAGGGGAACTATGAAGACTATGAAGACTGTTAGTTGCATGTAACATTTCAATGCGTTTTCTTGGTTATATTACTCATCTAAAAACATCTTTCAGTTCTTCAGCTTGACAAAGAGCTTTATAAATGAAATAGGTGAAAAAACAAACAAACATCATCTTTCATGCAACAGGATAAAGTCAAGAGTAGCTAAAGGAAGACCCAAGCTTGAGAAGCTCTTAGAAGGAGTTGCTAGTTGGGAATACCCATAGAAAATTAAATACTGGACAATTCTGATGGGCCTAGAAATGCAGCTTTCCATTAACAGAGCTCAGAAAACAGCCTGCTCCTTTCCCTACAAATTTTTTTCACTTCTTTAGAAACAATATATTATCCCCATCTAATACTGCCTTCTGACTCATTCTCTTAAGAAGTCACAAATGATTTTGTCGCAAGGACAGCTTTACCACAATATCCAAGGGTAGACTAAATCAGGTTAGCACTGCATCAGTGACGTGCTGCCACAACCACATCTAGCAGAGTCGGTGTGCATTTTAGGATACACAAAAATAAAAACTCCAAGATAAACATACTGCATTATGCTTAACAGTCTCAGAGAACTCACTTAATGTTAACATCTGACTGAAGGGGTAGGGAAGATGCCAACTCCACAAATGCCTGTAATTTGAGTTGGAATTTGGAAGACGCTCAGAACCATGGTTGCAGAGCAATGTTTCATCAGATGCAATTTAAGGATGCATAACTCTTCTATACAGCAAAACTGAAAACAAATGGTTGTCTGCCTGCCAGTGGCACTTTTTGAAAATCTTAATCTTATTTGCCTATTGAGAAAACAATAGTCCTGAAGAATCTGACATTGTTTAGGACTTTAGCAGATTACACTGCATATAGTAATTAATATTCTAAAATAGAGACAATAATCAGAAAGCAAGGAAGTGCAGTAAGTCTTAAATTTAATGCATGTAATTACCCAAAGACATGAAAAGAAATTTCCTAAATCCCTGACATCTACTTTCTATAAAAGATTTTACTGAATCTCAGGAAAAGCTTTGACTAATAATTAAGCTCTCAGTACAACTGACTGTAAATAGCCCCCAAACGGCTAGCAACTATCATTCCTTCTTCAAGAGTTCCAGCACATAAATAGCTAAAATCTCAATCTTCATGTGCTGTCACGCATCACAAAACATTTAAGAATGCCCTCCATATTTTAGAATATGCCTGACTGAGAAGGGAAACAAGCTACAGAAATAGATAATCGCAACCAAACATTATTACCTTATTGCTCTTAAACATAGAAAGGAAAATACAGATCTCCAACTTAAAATGCTGAAAGAATGTTATGCAGTGAGTGTTATAATAAATTAAAGATGATCAAAAAGCAGTTACAGAATATGATCTAAAGAGGCTGTAATAGCATCCACAGAAACCTAAAACCAATTCTGACCTCAGTGAAAATTTTTCTAGAAATTAGAGACATTTTTCTTTTTTTTTTTCAACTCACAATTTAATAACAAACGAATTGTGTCTTGAGTCCACTACACAGCAAAATGAAGAGAATTTTAACATATCAGTACATGCACTGTTTATAAAACTGAAAATCTTATTCCATGTTATCAGTACGTCTTGTTTCTGATTAACAGTTCTGATATTTTGCAATGATTTTTGTTTTTTTTCAGATGTAACTATAAACCTTTATCACTTGCTGTGTCCTCTTATTCTCAATTCTGTTAAACTTGAATCTATTTATTTCTTTTACTTCCATAAATTACTTCCTTGTGGACATTCACCAGAATATCTTTGACCCTGGCATCCCTGTCTCCAGTGCTGACACAGCCATGATCTTTAAAGAAACCAAATATGTTGAGTCTTTTCTTACATAATCAGGTCACACCAACAAGAACCATTTGATGGACTGGAAATTATAACCAAGTCTACTGATATTCTTTTGATGCTCACATCTCAGCTTTTGATTATGCCTGATTTCCTAACAACAGGAAAAAAATAAGGCAGAAGTACACAATGTAGACCTTTTAGAGCAAGGCCCAAGGTTTTAGGATCAGTCTCACCATCAGCCCATGATGTTTTGTCTCAGAAACTAGGTCCATTTCTGCAGTAACAGAGATGATGCATCGTATCTCACAGTTTGTTATAATAACTATATTTATGGCTCATTCCCACTCTCATCTTCTCTACTGATTGTCAAAGTGCTGAAGAAGCAGGTAGCTCGTTTCAGAAAGAACAGAAGCCAACTAAAACAAACAGTATCTGTTGCCATTTTCTGAGTGTTAAGAATTGGAAATGTTTGATGTATTTTGAAATAAGGTCTGCCATCAGTTTGGTCTATGGATATTCATGCATACTATCCAAAATAAGCATTTCCAGATATTCATTTCTACCCTCTTTTATAAATCCCCTTTTACTGAAATGCAGAGTGAAAAGAAATGAAATGAACTGATGTAACTGCTGGTAATATCAGTATACAGCTCATACTCCTTAATATGAGCTGAAACTGAGACATAAATCTAGTGCCTGCATTAACGTTCTTTCTGCTAAAGCCGTTTCCTCCTCTGCTTCTTCTTGGGTCCATAAAATCGTTGCAGATACACTGTTTGGTAAATGCAACAATCTAAAACCCCATCTGGCTCTCTCAAATTTTCCATGGTCTAATGAGATAGATTATTTCACAGAAGAAATATTCAAAAACAATGTATTCCATAAAAATAACAGTCTAGGGAAAAGAATGCCACACTCTCCTAGCCAAAATGGCAAAGTTTGGAGGATGACAACTGAACAAAAGTGAGAGATAATTGTTGAGGTCTTCTCACACATTAAGCAGTAGAATGGCATTTCTCAATGATAGAAAGAGTTTGTTATTAAAAAAAAAAAGTTGATGTGTTCAAAAACAAGTTTAATCTTTTTAGAAGTTCAAACGATGTGAAAGAAGCATGTAGCAGAGAGGAAAGTGAAGGGCAAACCAAGTATGAATTTATTTTATTTATATTAAGAATCTATGTTGGATATTTCAACATCTAATCTAGTCTAAGCTCTTTTAGTAGTCATTGGACAAAAATAGATAGTTTTAAGATACAATTCATTAGACCAATTTGAGGCAGATCCTCTATAAGAAATGTCTACTTCTCTTCATAAAATTAGCCTCAGACGATTAACCTGGGTTCAGATGACTCTCAAGGTACTTTTATCTTGCCCCAGTCATTTGGAGCTTACTAAGTTCAGGAATGCTGGGCCACATTCTCAAGATGAATTATTCAAATATGAGATTATATTCGTCTATTCTGTTGAATCTCAAGTATTAGAAAGATAATAGAGGATAGACAAAAATATTGCTATCTATGTAGGTACACTAGGAAGGCCTTATTTTTGGTCTAGGACTCAAGCAATATGAGAAAGCGGATGGTTACAAGGAGATTACAAGTACTGATCTCCAGTGTTTTATGGAAATCTAAGTACAGTACAGTTTAAGTAGAGGAAAATACAATGATAGTAAAGTTAAGTCCAGTTCTGAAATACACAATAATATTTTATACAACATTATATTATTAATATTGAAGATATTAAAAAGGTAAAATTAACTTGAAATTCTCCTTTAATGTAACTCTGCAAGAACAATTCAGTGAGTATTATAGATTGCAGTAAACTTGTACAATGGCAAAAGCAAACCCAGATGAAGAAAATTAAAATTTTACATTGTTGTATTTTTGTTTGTTTGTTTTAATTGTGTGATTAGTTCATTGGCTGTATGTATTTATCTTCTGAATGAAAATTTAGAGGAAAGTATTTTTCATTTCTGTATTAGAACAAAAGGATATGTATTATAACAGAAATAATGTAAACACAGAAAGTCTTTCTACTCTTCAAATACAGAAAAGTTCATTACAAATGAATATACTAGCAATCAAAATGTGGTTAGTGTAGATAATATATAACTGAGTCTGAAAACTATTTAAATTGAGTAAATGCTTAAAAGAAAAGCCCACTTATACTGGAATCTTATTGATAAATCTACTGATAATCACAGCTACTGAGCTGAGCCTAACAAAACATAAAAAAAAGCCTCTAACTGAAAACACGGACAGTGATGTAATACATTCCTCTGAGAATGCCGTGATAAAGATAGCATATGATCTACATTTGCAAATGAGTCAAAAGAGTTAACAGCTCTAAATATCATGAAGAAATGCTGCTCCCCATTGTGCACAATTATTTCATAAAAGGGGTAGGCAATGCTTTCATGCTCAGCACACAGTGTCTCCCTTAGGAAGCACAAGCCATTTATATACAGCCTTCTACAGACTGAAAAATCAGAAGGTTTAACACAACCGAGGAAATCCACAATCATTTAGAAATAATACTAATTAGGAAGAAAAACAACAACAACAACAACAAATTACGGAGTACTGTACCTTCAATTGCATGAGTAAAAACCTCTACGAATTCTCCTCTTGTTCTCATAAAATTTAAGAATTTAGCTCAGTATTTCCTCTGGTGTAGACTTGCCTTGTCAAGCCATTGATTTGGATACACCCTGCACCATTGGATCATTTATATAAACTCTTACTTTTCCATTTATTTCAAGTTTTGGTTAAAGTAAGCTTATTTAATATCATTTTTTGTCTATTGCCTAAAGCTTTGATTTCATTTCCTCTTCTGTTTTATTGTTTTCTATGTGCTTTTCTGACAATTCAACTTCACTTTGCCGCAAGTCTCAAAATCTGAGAAATAGGGAGCTATAAACTGAGAGAACAGGCTAATGTAAAACAATACTTTGAGACAGAAGGAGCAAGATACTGCATAGTCAAAAGACCGAGGTCTGCATGTCTCAACAACAAATTAGCAGCATATGGCAGAAACATTCAAATGGTAATTCTGGACTTATTATTACACTTAGAAATTCTCAAAACTTCTGAGTTAGAAGCAAAAGAACTTTTGATATTTTCAAGTTGTGAATGTTTCTAAATACATTGCAAGAACTGTTCAGTAAAAGACCCCTTAAAAGCAAGAGAAGCTCTCCAAAAAGTGCCAAAAATTTGTCAGATATTTGTGAGCAGCTCAAGAAAATTGTAGAAAAGCCTCTGCAATCAGGGGCAAGTGGTGGCTGTCATAAATTACACCTTCTTCCCAACTCCTTTATGTTTGAAAGTATAATATGGATGTTAGCACAGTTTCAGGTATTTCTGATTGTTATTGTTTTGTTTTGTTTTTTTTTAATGGAGCATGTTTAGGAGAGATAGCCAATGCCATATTTGTTTTAGAAGTGAAATCTTAAGGAGAATAGCATATAGACAATTATTCTGCACTGAAGCAAACACACTCCGTATATTTTTGTTCTGTTTCATTCTAGCTTCATAATTGTATCAGTGCAGAAACCATTCTTATTAAAATCATGGCTTGAAAGACAATTTTAGATATATCCCTTTCTGCATTTTTGGGAAATGCCAGACATACTCAGATTCAGACTTTCCATTTTCTCCATACTATAGACTGTAAAATCTAGACTTTGTATCGTCTTACTTGTTCTTTTTTTACTCTTTCTCTTCAGTCTCTAGAAGGTTATTAATTATGCTTTGTATCTTTTCTCCTGTAGCAAAGTCCCCTAATTTTAGAAGAAACAAGAAAAATAGATTGCACTTGTCCACATCCTTCTCTAATGCAGACTGAGTCCACTTCAAATAACTGAATAAATTTAAAAGAAGGCTACTAATTCCTGCAAATTGAAAAATATTGGTTTGGGGTCTTTTTCTTCAGCACCATGGGCTGGACAGAATTGTAATTCAGAACTGACTTGACTTTTCAGTATTTTTGAGCAGTGAAAACAAAAAATGATTCATGACGGTCTGTATGAAAAGTAATACCCTACTGCTATATTTTCTTGCCAACTGGAAGGGAGAAATAGGAGTAAAGAAGGAATATTCATGAATTTTCACGTTTATTGAAGTGCTGGCAAGCAGAAGGATCTTGTAGCAAGATATAAGGGGAAAAAATCTATTTGTAAAATAGCACCAAATTTGTGAAAGAGAGTGTAAAGAGCAAGAAAAATTCCTGATAAGGTCTAAAGTCCTGAAAAGGTTACTGCAACCATCTCCTGCCAGAATGGCAGGAGTAGGAAATACTCTGCTTGAAGATTTACTCCACCAATAGTTTTAGAGATTGTAATGTCTGGAGATCAGCATGATTAGGCCACAGCATAGCCTTTGAGTACCT